>OV277858.1:11219026-11966526 GCA_922989275.2 Gari tellinella
GTGTACTGTAGCCTTGTACTTATTAGGATGAACTAAGGTTTAAAAATCTGATGGGGGGGGGGTAAATAGTTAAATGAAAACCAATATCTTTTCACTTCACTATACTGTGACCTTAGACATGAAACTATACGTTCAAGGTATATAACTTACACACATACACCATTTTAATGTAGCTTAGTTCAAGTGAAGATAAATCAAAGAGTTTAATTGATTAAAAGTTTTAAGTAAAAATGGTAAACTTAAATAGGGCACATTTTTAATGTATATAGTATGACCTTTAATATGATTAGAAAAGCTCCAAATCTATTTGAAAGTACATTGAGTACATTGTTACAGCAATATAACATGAATATAAAACTTAAAAATATAGTTAAGACAAATATATGAATGGAGACTATTATAATTAAGGATAACTACTATTTTGAATTTGTTTTGAAATTCATTACTAAGGTCAAACAACTAGGTCTGATATGTCACAGGGTGGCCGAGTCCATTTATAAGGGAGATCAGCATTTCAGATGTCCTCGTGTCAAGTTTTAAAGGAAAAGGTTCGGTTATATGTACAAACAATAAGCGAATTAGTTATTAGAAAAATAACGTAGGCTTGACACAGTCCTTTCAAATGAGACTTGCAACTAGTTTATCCAAAATTACACATAACAAGCTCAAAAATATATTATTGTGATTTTGAAAAATACCCCCCCCCTCTCCACCAATAAAAGAAATCAAAACATAAACGAACAATTGTCTGCATTGTTGGATTTTCTGCACGATACTGGTTGGTTCTGGTGTTGGTTGGAAACAAATAGACATGAGCTATCCTGTACTTTGAGCTGTCATAATGGAATCTGACATCTGTGTGAAATATCAGCAAATCATAGTATACGCACATTGGGCATACATCGTAATTAATGTAATTAATTGATCTAACAGTGCTTGCTATATATACATGTATATGAAATAACTGATAGTATATATATCACCAGGTCAATAACAGTCAATATTCTTTTTGTGGTGCTTATTGTCTACTACCAGTGCACACTCTGATTTGACAAGTGGCATTTTAAATGCTGCTTCTAAGCTAGTACATTGGTTTAATTATCAAAAAGCTGTCATTTAACCCTTATTGTGTGTGAAACGAATATAGGTTGTTACTTAACCCTAATTGTATGCGGAACGAGAATATATATCATTGGCAAATAGTGAGGACCCACATCATAAGAGTGATTATAGCCTACAGTACAAAGTATATTGTGTCTTACCTGTAAATGTGAGGCTTTTACATTTATATCTAAAGCCATGTTGTGGAAATTCCAAAAAATCACATTGAAACTAATTGTTTTAACCAGTTAACTCCGAAATGTCATATATGTATTTGGCTTTGTTGGATTTTCCTTTATTTTGCTGTTATTTAATTCATGTTGAAACATACTCAAACACATAAATCAACTCTCAACGCTTTTCCCTTTATTTGCTTAAGGATTTATTTGGAGTTTTTAGACCAGGAGATCTCTGCTAAAATCTCAAAAATTGGTGTTTTTTGTTTAATTATTATAACAACTTAACTACATAAATCAGTTTTTTGACAGTTTTATTAATCTGTATAAGTACCATTCCACAGTGCAATTGAGTATTCGTTTAACCTGTAGATTTGGAGCTTTTGTTTTAATAGCCACCACCACAGTAGTAAAATCCTAAATAAAGCCCATTTACATTTTATTTTTCAACGATTTTACCCAAAAAACATATTTGGTATTGTTTGATTTCCCTAGATTATTTTTCTATTAATTTGTACATACTAGTATTAAAGCATATGATAACGCATAAATCAATTTTGATTTTGATGGCAGGGATTGTCTACAAAAATCCCCAAAATTGGTGATTTTGGTTTAATATTTTGACAATTTAAACCCAAAAATCAGTTTTTTGAAAGTTTTATTTATTCTTACTAGTACCATTACACAGTTAAAATGATTTTTGTCTAACCTGCATATTTGGTGTATTTATATTGATATCCACGTTCACAGTAGGAAAATTCCAAAAATTCGCATTTTCATTTATTATATCAACATTTTTATCTCAAAATTCATTTTTTAAAGTTTTATTTATCCTTAATAATACTTTTCACAATAGAGATGTATAAATATCTAGCCTGTAAATTTGGAGCTTTTATATTGATTACGAACGACACAGTACTGAAATCCCTAAAATTAGCGTTTTCATTTACTATTTCAACAATTTTGCCTCAAAAAAACACATTTCGTATAGATTGATTTTCCTAGATTTTTCTTCTATTATTTGGTACATGCTCTACCATATAAACCATTTCTGTGCATATTTTCGTGTTTGACATCAGGTAATCTCTACTAAAATCTCTAAAAATTTGGTTTGTTTTTAATATTTTCATGAAAACCATTATTTGAAAGTTTTATATATCCCAATTAGTACTATTTGACAGTGCATATAATAAATACGAAAGAAGACTCAAGCAGGAAACGCAACACAAACAATACACCCATCTCTAAAGCAGAACACACACACAGCCATACCATAACAAGCACACACACACACACACGCAATACCATTCCTTCATCTACACACTAAATAGAAAACAACACGCAAGACAAACATAAAGCTAAGTGAACATAGGAGCCCGCCTTGGTACGGTCAGTAGCAATCAATAATCAATTATAAATTAATTAATTATTAACAACCACTGGGGGGTTAAACCTGGGTTTAGGGGCGCCCAACCTCACACTTATCTCCTATATTCACCTATAAAGACGAACAGTGTACATAAAATATAAACCCTGTTCCACAACCTTACAATCAAAAAGACCGCCAGCACAGTAAGTAAATACATGTAAAACATCTAACAAAATTCTCTGACAGGATTCAGTCTAATTTGTAGATTTGGAGCCTTTATGTTAACACCCAGGATCACAGTATGGAAATTCCAAAAATTATCATTTTCGTTTATCAATTCAATCATTTTACCCCAAAAAATCGGATTTCGCATCGTTTGATTTTCCTAGATTTTTTTTCTGTTATTCGGTACATATTGGAGCATATGAAAACGCAAAAATCATTTCTGTGCATTTTTTCCCCCAACATTTTTAAATGCCCTCTACTACAAGATCTTAACGTGTGTTCATTTAACTAAATTCATTTTCACTGACATAATAAACTTTTATTCAAGCATGCAGGTATTCTTACAAGTAATTTATAACATTTAAATGGAATATGTATCTTGCATGAAGATTTAGAGCTAAATGATTCATATTCAAAGCCACTGGAAACAAAATTCCTAAAATCCTGATTTTTAGGAATTTTCTAAGGTTTTACCCAAAAATATATTTGTTTTTAAATAACATTTCATTGTTTATCTGGTAATGATCTTTTTTAATTTAATTTAATAGAACATTTTGTGTAACGTATTGAGTTGGAGCATTTATATTCATATTAAAGCCATAATATATAAATTTCAAAAAATCATGGTTTTATTTTTGTTGTTTTTTTAAACATTTTTACCATAAAAACACATTCTTTTAAAACAAATATTTATCTTTACCGAATAACTTACTTTATTTAGAAGGTGTGTGCAACTATTATTTCAAACTTTAGCATATTTTTTCATAGTTAAGGACACAGTATCGAAATTCCAAAAATGTGTGTTTTTTAACTAATTTTTTACAATTTTACCCCAAAAAATCCAGTTATTTTAATTTTTATTAAACTGGTGTGGTACTAGCCTGGAGTGTAATGGAAGATGTGCCTAATCTGAAAATTTGGAGCTTTTTTGTTCAAAACCATGGTCACAGTGACGAAATTCCAAAAATTCGCATTTTCGTTTATTGTTTTAGTCATTTTACCCCAAAAATCATATTTCGCATTGTGTGATTTCTTGGGACTTTTTTTCTGTTATTCGGTTCATGTCATAGCAGATGAAAACACAAAAATCATTTCTGTACAAATTAGTTCCCCAAAATCTGTAAATTCCCTCTACTAATTGCCATACATACGCATCCCCTGATTGAAAATACATCGGCTTGTCATTTTATGTCAAAGGGGGAAACAAATCGGGTAGGATCCCAACCAGAATCCGTGTTAACATTGTTTTACATTAAACACGCATCAATGGGGCCCTACCGATATACAGAGTTACCCCGCATGGAAAGTGTGATAAGAGTAGCGCCCCCTGAATGAGCGGTTGTTTCCGGTTCAATAGTGTACACATAGTATCGAAAATCCTTTATCCTCAAACACGAATTTGGGGATATCGTCTGCTTGTTAGTGTAGAGCTTATATTATATACAGTAGAACCTGGCTATACATTATTGAAAGCGCAATCTCTCATATTGTTAAAAAATAGAATTAAGACATGCATTTACTTTACCTACAATAAAACTTACAAAAACTTCCATAGATATACCGTTCTATGCATATAATTTATTCATATGTTTATTAACATAAGTCATCAATCTGCACCTCAATAAATATGTTATACCTTCCAGCAGATGATAGCTTAAAGCAGAATGTACCTTAACCTGCCTTAAGGGGTCACCTATCTTCAAAACTAATACCATCTATTGGGTAAAGGGTTAAACCCCGTTACATGGATGTGTCAAAGCAACATTCGGGTTGCTGTTAATCAACCATAAACCCTACCCGCTATGAATACCTATCATTTAATTTATTACTTTAGCTGATTAAATAAGGAAAAATACCGTAGGAATGATCAATTATGCTAATAGCATGATAAGGGTTAATATTTTTAAAAAACAAATACTGCCTACTTTCTTGATAAAAGTTTAGAACATGATATCAATTTTGACTTAAAACATATATGAGTGTGAAACAGTTCTACCCCTGATCAGCCTGTTAGTATATATGCTGCATCTTATCTGGTTCCAAACTTTTTATAAATGATAGTGTTTTAAGCCTATTATAATTAGTGAACTGGTAAAAGATCAACAGAAATAAAGTTTTAATCTACTAAAACGATGGAATACATGCTTTACTTTCAACATTGAGTTTTCAATAGAGTACACATTTAATGATAGGAGAGGGGTTCTAAAGTACTTATGTTGTTAAAACGGTATGTATTTCCTATTAACCCTTTAAATACGCCTTTGGTTTATGCCTCCATTGAAGGAAAGAGTTCTAATTCAAAGTTTTTATTAGCATGAATGTGCAACATTAAAATCATTGAATATCCTAGCAGATGGTAGCTTAAAGCAAGCTGAAAGTAAAGTGGCATGTACTTTTCAATCTACCTTTAATGGACACCTGTCTTTCCAGGTAGGAACAGGCGATTGGGTAATGGGTAAACCCATTACCTAAACCAATTACCCCACAGCCCGTGTTAAGTATTTAATATAGGTCACCTCTTAAAGCAGGTTGAAAGTAAAACATAATGCGCCTTAAGGTGCACCCTGCTTTACTTTAATCCTGCTTTAAGGCACCACCCACTACGACATAAAATATCACCTATGTTTCACAATTATGACTGCTTAGTGCATGAAGAGGATTTAGTTGCTTATGAAGGTGGAATTCATTAAAGGAGTAAAAGGCATAATGATGGGGGTAATGGGTTAAGCTTTTGCACATGAAGGAGTGCATGGTATAGGAGATTAAAATTTATTCCCCACATGAATAACAATGTGGATCCTATCATGGAGAAAGGACCTTTCTCCATGATCCTATATATATATAAAAAAATAGTTTGGTGTGTTTTGATTCCAGCCTGTGTACCCAAGACTTAAGCTTCCGTTTTATGGCTTGTCATAGCAGAGATGACTATGGGACAGCAGCTGCACCCCATTGGGGGGTCAGTATACAATTCGATTTCTAGCTAATTGGTTACTTCCTGTTGTTAGTTGTGATGATGCTTTGCGCTTTATGGCCCCTGGGCAGAAGCCTTGAGAGGTGAAATCCATGTGCGCTATGAGCATGACAGCCTGAACTATATCTATGAAATTTCTGTCAACTAAAATCTGCTGGTATATAATGAACAAACAAAATATACATTTTTGAAGAAACTGTTTACCATTCAACATATTTTAAAAGACCAGTTTAACCCTTTGCCTAATGAATATTCATGTCATTATTAATAACTGAATAATACAAAGTTTATGTTTAATACCGGTAATGTCTTAATAAATATCCCCTTTTTCACCTGTAATAGGCAGCATTTATAGCCCTATAATGTCATTTAAGAACCAGAGAGGACAGTCATTGATTATAGAGGCTGTTCCTATATAGTAACCATCTGATCAGGATCTACTTTTAATCCATGTTAACGTGCTTTTACCGAGGTGAAAACCCGTGTCTGTTAAGTATGTTAAAAGTCAGCTTCTTTGTTATATAGAAAAGTATGATCAGTGCTACTTTCGGTTTGCTAAAAACGATGAAATAAATAACCGTCGCATTTGACATTAAACAAAATTAATACATTAAAATACATAGGGATAAACGGGAGCTTGACTGCATATAGATATAGGTATCAAACTAATAAACCGCATTCGATCTATTCTTTTCCGAATCGTTTATGACCGTTATCGACACCGTCTCAATGAGATGCGTTAACTAAACCGGAAACAACCTTTTCCTTATCAGGGGAGTTAACTCGTGATGGAAATTGGGATAACTCTGTAATGCGGTAGGGCCCCATTATGAACCCATTTTAAAGGACCTTTACATCCTAACGCAGGAGGCTTAACTTGAATATTTATGCTGATAAACTTCGATTGGACTGAAATCTCTAAATCATCAGCATTACTAATAACGCTACAAACACGAAATTGGTGTCTGTTAAACAAGTCGTCTGCTAAAACTATAACATTGTTTTTACCGTTGTTATAGTTGTAGAAACATAATCGTTATGAGAATCTACTCAGATCTAATTAGGCCCCAAACTTTATATTTAACAGTTGGAGTCCACACCATACACAACTTAGTCACTTTGTGAAGTCTGATCTATATCCAAACTGTTTGCATTGTTCGTTCTTATTCTTATATAAAACTATCAACAGTTTTACAGTTTCGAGACGAAATCATCGACGTGTCAATTTACATTATTCGAATTTTTTTAAACACATTTATACATTTTATGAAAGGTCTCGCACATTTCCATAACCATACATATTTAAAAATGTACTACCATAAAGGGGAATCGCTTGGTTTATGTTACATATCTTGTCGTATTAAATACGTCTTAATGCCATACGTGCTAACGAAAAATAATGAATATACATCTGGCCGAGCTATCGACCACACAGTAAACTCATTCCCCTTTTCATAAGCAATCAGCTACTAATATGGATATATGAAATTCAGCGTTTTAACATACACATGTTTAGTTATGGATACAAGTAATGCAGCGAGCTCCCAATAACCTCTTTTTTATTAAAATGAAGCTACATGTTCTCCATTTAAGTGTTCTCTCTACACATGCTTTACTTTCACAGTAAGCATTTGTTTACTACAGCTCACATTTGTAGCACTTGAATACTCGACATCCATATTCAATGAACCATATTTACATCTGACTAAACAGGCCAGTTTCTTAGTATTGAAGGAACATAATGCTTAAAGATCCTGTAATTGCTCTCTGCATTACGTGTGTCCAACACTGAGGATATTTGACACATTTATGAAATTCGACTGATTAATGCTGGATAATAAATAAGGCAGAAAGCTTTCATATGCGTTTTTTGCATTATTTACGCCATTAATATTAAAAGGAACAAAGGATTTTAACTGACATCGAGTGAAATCAAAATGCATGTGTATACTATATTTGTCTAATATGGCAAAGCCCCGATTCTTCTTCTTCAAATAAATAAATAAAAAAACAACGGTAAACTACCTATTTTTTCTAGAAAATCTTAAAAAAATCCATTTTTTGCTCAGATTCACTTTTTTCAATCAATAAAGTTGCTGTTAAACACATCGAAAACTCAATTTTTGAAAGGTCAACATTTTCTATTAATAGACTTGCCGTGAAAACCACAACACTTTACAATATCTCTGCAGTGTATGTGTTCATGGATATATATATTTAAGAACACAAATATATATGAGTCGTTCTCTGATAAAACCGGTCTTAATGACAAAATATTCGATTTCTGTTTTTTGGGCTTTCTATAATCTACACATTTTTTGGAGGGTATGTCAAAATTTTAGAATAAAATTCAAAGCGGTTTTTAAGATATGAAACTTTTAATAACACCGTATATAAGTGAGAAAAAAATCCACGACGTCGAAAACGTCATTTTGACGTTATCACTATTTAACGTCATTTACAGTAGCGAAAACGTTTTATTTCCCGTCTAAAAGAAACAAAACACAAGCGTGGTACAATTAAACGATGACAGATTCTTTAAAATAATGCCGAATTGATTAAACTTCAGTTTCAAGCAGTTTGGAGCCTGATAAGAGACAGAGTTCCTCGGCGTCTTATCTGATTCCAAACTGTTTGCACTGGACCTCAGTACTTAGAGT
Organism: Gari tellinella; assembly: GCA_922989275.2. Classification (NCBI taxonomy): domain Eukaryota; kingdom Metazoa; phylum Mollusca; class Bivalvia; order Cardiida; family Psammobiidae; genus Gari; species Gari tellinella. Next base: position 11,227,532 of record OV277858.1, read on the forward strand.
ATAAATGGGGTCTGTTGGGAAATAACAGCGTTCTATCTCCTGTACCCACTGATCAAATGGTATTATTTGCAACATCTTTGAAAACAACTTAAAATATAAGTACATGTGTTGCACTTCAATTTTATAAGTGTTGAAAAAACTTTCTGATTATCAGATAACACAAAGTAGGTATTGTCTAAATAATAGCAGTTATAAAATCACTCTGTTAAATACACGAACAATCTATAAACATTTAATAAATAATTCGTCATACCTTTTTGAAATGTTAAGTGCATGTCTTCAATCTGTGCACGGTATAAATGTACAGTTTGAATAATGTTGATATTAAATATTGAATTACTACTGAGTTTAGATGTGTATAATTTCAGTCACTTCGGACACAAAAAGTGCAGGCTCAAATGAGACGCCGTATTTTCAACAGGGTATCGGATCAGGGCTGAAACTGTTTGTCACTTGTCATAATGAACATTAACTAGTCTACTACTAATGCAGACAGTGCATACCCTGATAACATACCGCGTTGGAGATGCTGCGGCTTATCTGGATTTACACTCTTTTCACACTTGTTTCAAAGTTACAGGGTTCATTCATACAATGAGCCAACTTGGGACAGATACAAATAAAATATTGTCTTATTTTCCCGTTCAACAACGTAAACCGTTTTTGAGAAATTGAGAGCATGTGCAAACAGTGCAGGACTAGATCAACCAGCTCCTTTAGAACTTGGATGATTAGGGTCTGCACTATTTATTATATTAGGCCATGTTATCTAGTTATGTTTAATTTATGGTAAACAGGTGAAATTAATATTGTTTATCTTGCTGAAATTGTTAAAAAAGATCTGACCGATTCTATATATAGAAAAATCAGCTTAAATATGTTTAAGTCCCTTGGAGGTGAAATGGTAAATGTCTATAACATTAACAAATCAACGTGGGCGAGGACAAGTGTCATCTTGAAACGTAAGTAGAACGTATGGACGAACCGCCCTGTACAAATACGTTGCCCTGGTTTCAATAAGACCTCCAGGTTGCTTTATACTTGGTCTGTCCGTAGCATTCAGTTGAGCGTTGTGTACTTTTAAAATATTGAAGTTGATTTCATCAGAACTGAATGATTCCTTAACAGTTACAATTCCAGGTTCGGTTCTGTTGAATGAGACATGTTAATATTTCCTAATACCTTTCAGTGGCTTAAAATACTGTACGAGAAAGGTTTTCCATGATCGCCACTGCCAAGCTGGGTACAGTACTGCCATGTCGGTCCTGGAAGAATTGTTAACAATCGTCTAAAGCTGGTTAAGATTGTCACAATCTGATCGCCGATACACTTTTTTAACCATGCCAAATCCACCGTCTATCAAACAGCGAGTATGCCAAGGGATTTGCATGCTGTATGTTATCTTCTCATGTTGACCTGTTAGTACACGCCACATCAAATAGCCAAGTACATATTGGTTTTTATTTTGAGCACCGCAATTGTCCGCGTGTATTGTGCATTCTGATTCACCAAAACCATGATATTGGAAAGCCCAGTCAATCATGGAAATCACTGCGCCCGGTCCGTGCGTTAATGTTCCATCTTGTCCTATTGTTTGATTTTCATCAATTAAACAATTCACCATCAACTCTGAAGCCAAAAAGCTGGACTTTTCTCAGCGACAAAAAATACAGAGGCCCCATTTGGTTTGCTTGATGCGGAATAGTGACATTTTGATTATAGTCAAAAGTGTAATGCACACATTTATTCTCCTCCGAATGGCTGGTTTCTTCTGCAGTTTTAATGCAGTCGTTGTAGAAATGGTGCTCTTCCTGCGCTTTATGTGTGTGCTGCTGCATTAACATGGTTGTCTCTAACTTCTCCTCTTCTGTAACAGAATCCATAATGCGTTTCCGTAGCCTTTCACAAGAAGCACACACGTCATCTTTCGGTTTTGCGATTTTAATGTGAGGTAAACATTGGTTCCAAATACTGCATAAAGTTGAGTACTTAATTGAACGCAATGCATGCCCATCACTTGTGCAACTATCTACATACAAATCATGCAGCTTTTTCCTTGTCATGCCTGAGGACAGATACACAGGTGGAACATTATCTCTACCACGTGGTGCAGCTGGTTGTGGTAAACCGTCATCATCTCCATAATTCGAAATGAATTGAACTGTTCGCTTAATGTCAATAAACTTCAATGCATGAACAGGTTTTTTTACCGATGTTACCATGTTGACGTGGCGTTATTCCCTGTGACTGCACATTTGTTTTGAGTTTCTGTAATGTGTGTTTTCCTATGTCATCAACTAGCAAATATGTCTTCTTACATACATGACGCCCAGCAAATGTCAAAGTATGCCTCGTTCTCTGCCTTTTCTTGCCACGTTTTATTATTTCTCTGTTCCTTTCGTTCAGTTACCCCATGATATATAGTTCTTTGTCATCCTTGCTCATTTCTCTCATATCCAGTATGTGAGAAAACATAGCCTGTTCACTGAACTTCGACACACAGCGAGACTAACACCCGCAGCCAGTAGCATGAACGTTTCTTATTCTTGCAATATCAGGATCGTCCGATTGCAGCTTGTTACTAAGAATGTTTCTGCACTGAATCTCATTCTCACTGTCACTTGAACTGTCATTTTCAGTTTCTTGGATTTTCACCTCGTCCACATACTGCCGAACTCTCTCAGCGATGTCTACACGTTCGTCTTCTTCCTCATCATCATCGCTTCCCGTATTCAACTCGACATGTTCCTGTGAAGCTGCTGGATTGTTCACTGGTGTTCTCCCAAAATATTCATAAAAAAAGGCTTTCCAGCTCCTGAAATACATGAAAACAATATAAGATCTATACGAAAGAAAAATGAAACTTATTCTCCATCCTCACATAATACATGTCATTTAATATATTGATATCAATGTTTAAATTAAGCCAACTAGCTACGGCAAATAACTATCCACTAAATCTAGACCTACATGTTTTTAAAAAAAGTTATTTTGCTTCTTCGAAAATCTCCTGAATGAAAACCAATAAATAAATACGAAAGACTCAAGCAGGAAACACAACACAAACAATACACCCACCTCTCAAGCAGAACACACACACAGTCATACCATAACAAACACACACACACACACACACACACACACACGCACAATCCCATTCCTTCATCTACACACTAAAAGAAAAATAACACGCAAGGCAAACATCAAGCAAAGTGAACATAGGAGCCCGCCTTGGTACGGTCAGCAGCGTTGAATAATTAATTATAAATTAATCATTAACTACCACTGGGGGGGTTAAACATGGATTTAGGGGCGCCCAACCTCACACTTATCTCCTATATTCACCTATAAAGACGAACAGTGTACATAAAATATAAACCCTGTTCCACAACCTCACAATCAAAAAGACCGCCAGCACAGTAAGTAAATACATGTAAAACATTTAACAAAAGTTCTATGACAAGATCATTAGTAACATGGAAAATAATTAAACATTCAAGCCCGTGTTAAAAATAACCCACTATGTCAACGGTCAAATTGTACTCAAGCGACTGGTCTGTAGTTACGAGTAACTGTAAGACATGGAAGGGTCCAGGGTACGACAGAGAGGGAGAGAAAAAACAAAGCACGAACATCCTACACAACTCTCCCGGTTAAGGACGGCTTTAGAGATACATAATAATGTAATGCTAAGCCCTGTCTGTCGTCGCACAACTCAAGAGGAAAGCATAGTTATCAATTGTAGATTGATCGATAACCAAACGGGAAGTGAGCATCAATATAGTTGAATCATAATCTTTTTTGAGGAAATATCTATTACGTTTCACAAATAGGTTTTGAAAATGTATATGTCCAAGAATCTTACGAAGTCTGTAAATCACATCTCCATAAACTCCGGATGTGAAATACCTTGCCGCAGAAAAAACTTTAAGTTACATTTATACTTGTTAATGAGAGGAATATTTCTATAAAATAATTTAGAAAATGTTTTACGAAGTTTATGAAATTTGTACCCCTGTTTAAGAAGCTGTTCAGTAATAGTTGTATTACGAAGGTGGAAGTCCTCAACAGTGGTACAGACCCTAGAAAAGCGAATAAGTTGTGAAATATAAACCCCGTAAGATGTGGAACGGGGAACATCGCCATCTAGATGAGGATAATTTACAATACTAAAATCAAAATCATCTCGTTTATCGTAACTCTTAGAAGAAACGATTCCGTTATTTATAAAAAGATCCAAATCTAAAAATGGTGCCGACAAATTTGACTCGTTTGTTTTATTAAGGCGTAGTTCTTTTGGGTAAATAAAAGGAAACAACGTATCAAAAAATGGGTTGTCTGTATTAAAAATATCATCTAGATAGCGCGATGTATTGTTAAAGGCTTCGATCATATCTGCCTGTGTATCAGGTTTTAGACTAAACATAAAGTCCCTCTCATAACAGTACAAAAATAAGGTCTGTGACAAGGGGCGCACAGTTTGTACCCATAGGAATACCAATCACTTGGCGGTATATGGTACTCCCAAAACGTACATAAATATTATCCAGAAGAAATGATAGTGATTCACAGACATCGGTGCAATTCCACATATTGTAATGCTTAACCGTTTCATTTGTATAAAATGCACGATCAGCATTACACGCCAGAAATAGCTTCCTTTCTCTGGCGAAAGTCTTTTCAATAAGTTGTATAATATTATATTTTATTAGATTATGAGGAAAGGTAGTAAATAGTGTTGAAAAGTCATACGTACTTATATTGCAAGCTTGGTATTTTCTATATTCAAGCTGCGCCAAAATTTCATTTGAGTTTTTGATAGACCAAAACAGATTAAGTCCAGAATTTTCATAAGTCTTGTCACAATACCTTTGAACATGTTCTTTGATTTTAATTAAGTTAGTTCTGATTCGTAAAATTGAAATTCCACCGAGGAAAGCCCAATGCGTAACAATTAACCATTGTTTAAATCCTGAAAAATTAAAAGTTTGTAGATCAGTGTGATAATGCGTAATCCATTAATCTAAGTTTGATAGCTTCAAAGCGAAACTCCAGAGCTAATTGAACAAGTCATGCAACGTTCACATCTAGATCTTCACGTAATTTATTTTAATAATATTTAGTTATAGATCTAGGCCTTATTATAAAAAATCTGCTTTGGAAATTCAAAAAAATGTGCAATAATTATTTAAAAAAAAGGAAAAAGACAGTTGGAAGTTGGATTCGAACCGGCGACCTTCTGCACTACAATTCTTTGACGTATCCACTGAGCTACGGGGGCTTGACGTCTATCGCGGTATAAATAATAATCATATTACTGATAAACTGGATTATCGCGAAAATGGGTCGGTACGCTGCTACTTTTTCTCTTCTTTTTTTGAGTAATCAATAGAACCATCACATAACATGTTTATTAATTACATGTTCATGTACTAATTATTCGCCAATTCATCAATAGTCTGTTACAAAACTAGAGCCTGAAAATATAAATAAGGAATAAAAACGTGTTATGAAGACTGTATCTGATGTACAACTTAGAGAACTTGTAGTGGAAGATGTCTACACTCAGAGGATCTTCTAACCGATCACTTTTTAAACTCAAATTTATCGAAACAGGAAATGACACAACGACGTAATCAGTTTTGTTACGCCACACCTCCAAATTGGAGGATTTTAGTTTTTTGCACGTGCGAGGCGTGTATGGGGACATTGGTAAACACGGCTTTTGATTATTTGTTGGTCATCAATCGTCCTAGCAGAAAAACATTTAACATGTCGAAAATACGGATTGTACTAATCACAAGAGCACTCGAAAGGTTTACGTGAAATACCACTTTAACGCCATGGACATTTTACGTCCTGGGTGCTCTAAAATCGTTTAAATCAAACATCAATATCTTATTTCACCAACTGAAACGCATTTCAGCATGTTTTTCGCTCATATCTGCTTGTTGTGAGGAAATTTTGTCTGACCGGAAGTGTAGAGACTAACGTCATTTGTGCCTACAGATAAAAAACTCACTATACGGAATCTTTCATTTTGGTCACCACACACTCGCTCGTATGTTTCCAAGCGTCTACGGTGATTTGCTCGCGCATGTCTGGACCGTCGAATATGTCAAAATAGCGTAACGTTACTGCGTTAACGGCCTCAACGCCAATCGTTTAAATTCAAAATTTTAACTTGGCGCGTCAAAAGTCACCCTTTTTTATTGATACATTAATATTGTAAGTCGCTGAAGCCGTTTAGGACGGCATTCTTTGAGTACTCTGTAAATTTCACTAAGCCACTGCTGACAGCTAGTGGCAATTTTGGTATTTTACATAGTATAAGAAAACGGACCAGGAGATGCATCAGTATTCTTATTTCAGTGCCAGTTGACAATAATCCATCAATACTTAGATAGTATGTTTTCAAAGTAATCATCTAAGTGCTACATATGGCACAAATGTCGCGTTGACAGCTGGTATCCCAACAGACAAATGTCATTGATGACATTGTGACTTGTAATTTTAGGGCTAGGTTACAATTTCATTCATATTTTCCATAATTCGTGATCAATTTTAATGAAACTTTTCTTCCTGTTATAAAACATCTCCATCTCATGGAAAACATATATTTTGGCAACCGGATTAACTTGTTTTTAGAGTAGCGCCTTTAAATCTGACTGATCGGTTAGAAGATCCTCTGAGTGTATGCAAGACTTGAACAGATAGATAAAAACTGTCGGATGACTAATAACTAGTTAACTTCTCAAATTCAATAATTCTTTATGTACCGATTACTTCCTTTACTTCATCTTGTTCTCAAACTCTCAAATTGTTTATTCTATGAAACATCACGTATATGACGTAAGTTAGTGCGACGTATAGGTAGTTGCGCCACGACGTCGGTCGGTGTTACGCGTTCCCGACATACTCTGGGCCTCTAAATGTTTGCAACATTTACTGCATAAAGGAATTAGAAAATGTGCAAGTCCTTCGTTTAATCCAATTGTTACTTTTTACTTATCAATCAATTTTATCACAATATTCAACTCTTTCGCTTAATCTCATCTGTGGCGGTCTTTTGAAATGAAGTTTAAAGTTTTGGAAGAAAATTAAACTTTCCTGCCACAGAATTTTAATTACAATTGTTTCTAGTTCTATATTTTCAAGTGGGTAGAGTTTCACTATTGGGCTGTTCATAACACCAGAATCAGTTCGGATTTTTGCAAGAGAGAGATTTTGCAACAGTGCAGAAAGTTTAAAAGGCTTTTATAAATCATATCGAGTGAGTGTCGAACATCTCATTGCCATCTCGAGTCTTACAAAGTAGTGAACTACATACATACATTTTAGAACGAACTGTGTCACTATATGCCGGTCTTATAGATGTGCAAGCTGAAATATACTAGATTAAATTATTACCATACTACTTATCTTTGGTAGTTTAACTCACTAATCGTTTTAGTTACCGATTAAGTAACCAGTATATCTTGGAACCTGACCTGCATGGGTACACTTTCACCAAAATTCGTGCGCATGTGATAATTGAGATGCCTTTTAAAGTTTGGTTTACCTTCTTCTTGTTATGCAATTGTCGTCTGCAAAACGTTGTTGTAACAGTTCTCAATTTTCTGCATTTTTGTAAAGACAAAATCAGCAGAATGCCAAACAGTTTGGCACAAATGAGCCGCCGCTTCATGCTGGGTTTCTACTTGACCTCGACTTCTACTTCTACTTGATTGCTACTGACCGTACCAAGGCGGGCTCCTATGTTCACTTTGCTTTATGTTTGTCTTGCGTGTTTTCTATTTAGTGTGTGGATGAAGAAATGATATTGCGTGCGTGTGTGTGTGTGTTATGGTATGACTGTGTGAGTGTGTGTTCTGCTTGAGAGGTCGGTGTAATGGTATGACTGTGTGTGTGTGTGTAATGCTTGAGAGGTGGGTGTATGGTTCGTGTTACGTTTCCTGCTTGAGTCTTTTTCGTATTTATTCGTCTGGATCCAAACTGTTTGCAACAGTTATAACAAATACACCCGCAACAGGCAGTAGGTTTACCCATCGTCACATATAAACTCGGGTATTTTACGAATTTAATGTATTCCTGCTTTGCAGAACATAATTCCAGCTGTTATTAGACAATAAGCCGACGAAGAGAAAATAGACGATATATACAACTGAAACAGAATGAGGCCCGACTGGTTTGAGACACCCCTTTCAAACTAGTCGCGTACCGTTACATGCTACTCTCGAGTAGGCGGCAAACAATGTTTTTTTCTCCGATAAACCTAACAACAAGCAGATGGCAATTTCAATGAGGTGATCGGTTTGGTATATTTATTCGGACAAATGAATTTATTGATCATCGACACGGACGTCCAAGCAATTCACTGCATTGAAAAATTGCCCAGAGGGAATCTGAATCATTTCGCTGTGGCAAATATACAGTTAAACACTTTTAACTCTGGTGTTTGTTTGCATACTAGTATACATGCTCACCTGAATTCTACCTTCTCAACTGTTTTCCAGCAATAAAAGATGAGTTACCTCCTTATTTAAAAATGTTTAAAGCACAGTCGATATATATCTCTGTTCTATGAAGTTCGATTACTTATGTCATTATGAAATATGAGTAATAAATTGTACCGCGCAGACGGGGTTTGCATCCTTAATCTATGACTAAACTACAATACTCAGTATGGTAGTAAGCATTACTTGGTACAGCTATTTAAATGTAAAGGTCCTTTAAAGTATGTTCATCATTGATGCGTTCTTAACGTAACACACTGTAAACACGGATCCTGTTGGGACCCAATCCGATGTATCCCCCTTTGACATCAAATGACAAGCCGATGTCTATCTGGAGATGGGAATGTAGAGCAATATATTTGAATGACCATTGAAATGGACGACAACTTCCAATGTTGTACTTGAAACTTTGCCCCGAGGGGCATCGAATCATTTTACCATGGTAAGTATACAGTTAACTATTTCACAATTGATGTTATAGTTAAAAATAAGCAAATCACAGCTTAGAATTAAAACAAGCAAATACAATAAGTTTAAAGTGTTATAGCATATACTAATAGCTCTGTATCGATAACGTTGCTTTTGTTCGTAAATATAGCTAATCTTGAGCTAGTATCCGGTGTAGAAATACTCTATTCTATGGGGACAATAATATATCTATGACACTTCGGCAACAAGCTCAAACGCCATTATCATGCTATTATATATCAAAGGTATGATATTATCGTCCTTAGAGATAAATCTTGTCGCGGCACATGAAAACAGGAAATAGTTGCATCTACGTGTTACATACTATTCTAATATTTTATGTTTTAAGCTTAACTTAACATTAGTTAAATTTAACATGTTTGCAAATACACCCGAATGACTTTGAATTAGTATGTAAAAATACATTGGTTCGTTAAGCACATCAAACACAGACAATGATATAGTTATACAAACAACCTTTAACCATGTTTTTTTTCTATTTCGTTGTATCCAGTTTGCCTTTGGCATTGATGTTTAGCATGGTGCACACTATTCGTCTGCATTAGTTTTGATAAGCATTTACACAAACGTTGAATTAAAAAGTGTAAACTGCTAAAAATCATTGTTGTCCAATCCGAAAGGAGGTGTCAAAAGGAAATGTTCGATTACAACAAGAATAAGCTTGACATTTATAAGCAAAGCGTTTGGCGAGGAATGTTTTTTAACCTGAGTAGTTCTACACTTATTTTCTTAATCAACATTTGTAATTGTATACCGGTATTATGTCCTGTGTCAACAAAAATTAATTTATTTGTCAAATATATTGAGCAAATATAGACCGATATTGAATATACATGTATAGTGATAATATAGTCATTTAAAGCAGGACAAGTATTTCAATACTGGACCAAATACATTTATAACACCTCGCTTTGAGTTACAATGTCAAATTCCCATAGACCTACACTAAATATTTTGTCTTTTACATCTATCCAAAATATACTGTCACTCTTTATGATATTCTTTTTGTGACGTCACTCTAAAGGACATTACTTATTTCCTCCGTCCAAAAACGTACTGTCAGCATTGACATGACTTTCGGTATTGGATACATTGGAACGTTTTAAAGAGTGGTAACTTCTAATCAACATTTGGCATTTTCTGTACAAGTTGCTTCATTGTGTCCATTCCTTAACGATTTGCCACCATTTCGGAGGAGGATATTTGCCACCTAGACAATGTAAAGACTATGTGTCTTCAATTTACTTATCATAGCGTTCTTCGTTGTTTCTTGTAATATAATTATAAACTTTTTGACGTCGTAAGATGGCGACGTCATTTCCCGCGTTATGTACATGTCCGCGCTAAATTGGTATTCACAACACATTTTATGAAAAAAACGAATAGAGCGATTCCAAAGACAGGGTTGATAAGCTCGGTGTAATAAAATAAATATGAGATGTCAGTTTGCGTTACATTCAAATTGTCAACCCTCGAAAACAAGAATGTCACCCTCGGCTACGCCTCGGGGAGACATGCTGTTTCTCGGGTTGACAATTTTAATGTCACGCAAACTGCCATCTAATATTTCTATAATATTAAAATGTGTAGTGACGCTTATAATTTTTCTAGATCATAGGTCCGTATTCTGAAGCATTCTAAGATATTCTTTTCTCTAATTAAATCAATATCGCTTAGTTTTAGTCAATTTCCTCTAAATATTTGGTGATTTACCCTCAGAAAATGAAAGCAACTAAGAAGATTCTTAACTGTTAGATATGTTGGGCCGTGGATTTAAAGAAAAATGCCGGATTGAACAAAGTACATTGGAATATAAGTTTAGTATTATAAAGGAAAGTAGCATGAACAAACTAAACACTCTAAGTATCATGGAAATAGTTGATAAACTAAGACTAGGCTAAATTATATGATACATTTCAGGATGCATATAATGTGATAGAGCAACCGATAACAACTATACAAATATTCCAACAAGAAGGACCACACATATAAGCGAAAACTGATAGAGGACAACATTAGTATTACTTGATAAGGGAAGCTCACAGATTGGAGATGTGGGTTGTGCAGCAAACACGATGGTCAAATACCGCCTTTTAAAAACGATATTGGTTATCGCGACTTCGGTAGTTGAGAACTAGATCATTTTAGTAATGTATCAAATTGAGGAGACGCTCACTTATCGGAAGAAAAAGAAGTAGATGCAAAGTTCACAGGAGTAATACCCCTTATGTATGATGCTTTTGAGGAAGTTGCTGTGACATATTGTGGACATTGATTTGTGGTAATTGTCACAGCAGTTACACATCCTCGACACTGTTAAGAACGTAACACTCGGTTACATAGGCGGTCGGGCTTAAATCGGTACCCAATCGGTTCAATTATTTGCTGTTTTGATCGGTTGTCATTAGTGATTTAATTTCAGGCTTTCTATGTGACCGGGTATCGGTGATGAATATTTGTTCATCGGTCAAACGCCACCCCGCCTCCGATTGGCCACCGTTTGGCACCCGATTGACACCCGATTGGCGACTCATGAAATCCAATGGGCCGCCGATTAAAAGCGCTCAACAACCTATCAATAATAGATGAATACCTATAAAACACCGATGAAATGCTGGCGGCAACCGATGACCACCGATTGACCACCTATTGAACTGCCATTAACAACCGACGAAAACCGACGAGATCCCACGTTTTAATTCTCATCTTTTTTCATCGGTGGTAAGTATTAGTTCATCAGTGCTTTATCGGTGATTTATCGGTGACTCGTCGGTGATATCGGTAGGAGACAGGTTGTCAATCGGTTATTTGTAAAATATTTTCACCGATCGAGAATTTTAAACACGTTTAAAATTCCCCATCGGTGATTTTTCCCCGACGAAACTCATCTTTACCTAATAGCTATTGATAGGTGGAAAACAGGTGGTAAATAGGTGATGTCGGTTGTAAATAGCTTTTCATCGGTCCACTCCCTAGTTTGGCGAAAAGAAACAACCGATCTATGACCGTTGGCTCTGTGTGACCGGGTGTAAAGAGGACATGACTGAAGAACAGCAATAAGATACGGAGCGTGTTAAAAACAACACTTAAGCCATCTTTTAAAACTCAAACACAATACAAACAAGAAGAGCAGCAAAACAGACTGACGCCTAAGCAACCACACGAAAATCAGCCATAAGTTAGTATTGAAATGTTTCACGTGAAGTTTCTAAAAACACTTAAACTGCATCAAAGCAAACATTATTGTTGTCATGAAGTTTCATATTTGTCAGTTCCGAGATTACTTACAAACTGTAGAAAAGTGCTATTGAATAATATTTTAATGACTTTACGCTGCATTTCAGCAGTTGCAGTTTTACTCAATCGATTGAGAATAGGATTTATTTTAATAGTATTCATTCTGATGAGTGGGATTACACTTTTGAGACATTGTTGTTGTTGTTATTTTTGTTAATATTTATAAAAGTTTCATACAGCAATGGCATATTTTCCAATGTGTTTTGATAACATAGCAATAAGTAACCTTTCAAATATTTTTAAATGGCATGTACGTTTAATGTCAAACTGCCCAAATCCCTGAAATGGATGTCCTGTGTTCCAGTTGATTACTTCGATAAGCGTTTTTTTTTAAATTTCACATTTTTGTATATGTTTGTTTCATTGGGTTTGCTCGTCATGTAACTGAGTACAAATGATGACGTGAGACTTGAAAACATGTATTCTCTTTGTAATCCAGTTGTCGTTGCTGTCATTGACAATAATTACGCCATTCATCAATAAACAAAACGACATAACTGTTGAAAATAATTGTTCGGCTTAGTCACTTATGATGAAATGTGACATGCCTGCCTTTTTTTATATTAATTCGTGCTTTTATCGAAATCTGCATGCCTATTTTGTACTTAATCGACCACATCTGGTCTATTACGAATGAATTTGATTCAGACGAACTGAACAGTTTTATTTTTGACAATCTGTATACATGATATATTAGTCATACATAGATGATCTTGTATGGGTGTTCATTATTTATCATTTTTAATAAACGAATTGACTAAAATAATATGACGCGAGCCTTGGCGGAGTCAAATAGTGGGCAGGAATATGAGATTCTATATATCACATAACAAGTTAAAGCACATTTTTAAATTGATTGAAACCGTACTTTGTAGACCCTGCGTTATTTCGTTTTCCGCCAAAACGTTACGTTGTTTACATTAACGTTGTCGTAAATGACGTCATTTGGCGTCCTGTTACATACAGCGTTTTTGCACGAACAGGTTGTGCCCAAAATACGATATTCTACCAGTTGATTACGATATTTACATAAGGCTTTATGTCACTCCCAGACCGCAAGTTATGTGATAAAAATTATAGGTCCTCTTGTATTTTTTACAGCACTAGTTAGCAATGGCACTGTATGTGAAGGTTTATATATATTAAAAAGAAAATGCAAAGGTCCGACAATAGTCGGTCCGGTACAAGTTTAAGCCTACACTAATATCTATATTCAATTAGCGCTAAAAGCTACACACTATTGGCTGGACCAGTATCCCTTACGTAAACATAAACGATGTAATAAAAAATCATCTTACAATGCTTAAAACAATACCAGAAAATAACAATTTTAGTTTACAGGGTAATATACAACCAAATTAGAGGCACAGTCATGGGTGCAAATGTAATCCAACTTACGCTACCTTGTATTAGGTTACCTAGTAAAAACATTAATCAACAAGTATAAAAAATGTACGAATTTCCACAAACAAACTACATTAAAGATAACTGGGAACGATTCCTACATGACTTTTAAATAATTTGCTCCAATTTTAATCGAGTAAGATTATTTCACAAATCCTAAGATCCACAGATCTACAATTTACCTTACAATATACACGAACAACTATCAGGATTTTCAAGATGGAACCCAACTTTATGAATTTTCTGCTGTAATAATTAATTGTTCTGCGGCATTGTTATAACTGAAAGCACAATTTCATTTAAGCAAAACGAACATATAGTTTATCATCTCAGTAGTTTTGAAACTACCATTTCAGTAACAGAACGTACAAAACGGCATAAAGGTTTCATTTGTATAGAAAAGCATCTACACAAGTAAGTGTATCCCCATTCAGTTTATCCACCTATTTATCAGCAAGAGCTGTCAGATCAGAATGAGAATTAAACCTCTCTACGTGGCTGTTCCATACAAACATTGATATACAGAGATACAATACAACGATGTAGAGACATGGGTGTATAATTGTCGACTGCTTTAGGTTTGTAGTTTGTATCAGTTTTCACATAAATATACTTAGTATATACTTAGTAAAACTAATAATGTCCCTGCCTACCTCGGAACTGTCAGAACGAAATACATTTAACAGTTTAATACAGAATAATAAACGACAAACGGAAATCCAGATGAGTCTGAAAATAGACAAACTATCGGAACGTCACGTAAAACTGAAGATTAAATGCAACCGCAACAGCAAGACGACGGTTCGATTGATTCGTCAATACAAAGTACAAAAAACGGGCGCTCCAGGCTAAGATGTGAATAATAATTAATGTGAATTAGAAAAGGAGAAGGTGACATTACGATATCCTGTATTGAATTACCAGGGTTTAGTTACAAACTATCAAATAAACTTAAAAGTGCTGGATTTCAATACATTTTAACAATAATGACTTTATTTTACTTACTGAAACGTCAACAGAAAAATTATCCGACATAAGTGTAAGCGATTTTGAGGAATATCTATTAATAAAAGCAGGGTGCCTAAATTATGGAACTTTAAATGAAACATTATACTCGACATGTTGTACCTAAAGTGTAGAACCATTCTTACCGATCCCTCAATGTGACATTTACTTTTCTAAGATTTGTATAACGTTTTAATTTACCCCAGCCACACAATTTAACATCGGGAAGTAGAAGTATTGCAATTGTGACTATACATTTTTAAATAAGCCCCTTTAAATTATGATGATACATACACATTACCAGTTGACAGTGCGATACAGAGTAATGTATTTGGCTCGAGACGTTTTTGGCGGAAATAGCCGATCTGACGAGCGCCTTGAGCTAAATGCAACACTCTGTAGCACACTGCCAACTAGTGATGTGTTTATTATTTGCCAGAAACAACTAAATAGTTGTTTAAATTATTTTATTTCCAATATTTATTAGTTATTTGAAACAGAAGATTTTTTGTATTCCACAAAGAATAACGCGGCACTTGCACATGAACGTAAATGACGTCGTGTTATACCAAAAGCGACGTCAGAGTAAAATTCAAAGTGGCTGATACAAGGTGGCTGATACAGACTCTTGTATTATACTCTGCAGATACACGCGGAAACGCTCGATATCATACGAAGGCATATAATAAAGTTTGATATAGATTACTGATATACTTATTTACTGAAAAATGTAATGGAATGTTGCATGTGTTCTATATCCGGGGCAAACATTTAGGGTTTAAATTACTTGTATTTGACACCTAAGTTACATTTTGAAAAAGGTCAGACAGGTTTGACGTCAAACACTTGTTAAAATTGCCCTTTGAAACTTACCCCTTCTAAATGTTTGCAATTGAAACAGAATAAATACTGCATCAAGATTCACGCACTATACAATGCCAACATATTGTTAGGATCTCATTCTCAGTTCTATGCAATAAGACACTTCATAAGCTTTAAAAAAAATGAGCTTATAAATGTTAATATCAGCTATATTTAAGCATATTTTAGTCCGTATAAGTTGCATTTCAAATGCTTACTTCATGTGTCCCTATACTATACATGTACAGTTTCTTAAAAAAGCACACCAAACAACACATTACTTATTAGTATCCAAAATTAACACACTTATCACGCTCTATTACAATAAATTATAAGCAGAGTTCAAGATAAGGGGAGAATTCAAAAACTAAAGTATTAAAAGGGAGGAAAGAAGATCTTTATTTCTTTAATTATCACTCTATGGTGTTACCACTTATTAGAATCAAGAGTAGTAACACCGTGGAATTTGGGACTGAAACGAGTGAGAAAATGTAAGATTTGTTCATTATGCTGTATATTACCTTAAAGTCCAGTTAATATGTTGACAACAAAAGTCCAACCTTAAACAAACTGCAACATAAATTAAATAAGTGATTTGCAATCTCTATGTGTTGTGATATAACACAAACAAGTCTAGTAGAATCTGAGAAGCAAAAGTACATTTTTTCAATACTTCTAAACCACCCTGCGTTAGGATTTGCCCCCTTCTTTTCGATGCAAATAGTAGTATAGACTTGTCCAACGTGCATTTAATGATAAAACTACGTTGTTTTACAACTGTTCTGTTAATATATTTTATACAAAATGATTGTATCAAAAATAATAAGCGTTCTGCTATATTTTTTCAATATAATCATAGTTTCAATTAAAATAAATGTGTATTTGCTACCAACATTTTCATAAAGTTGTTAAATGCCCTGTAGACTGTAAATACACTTATGTAATATCTAACAAACTCCTTGTCAGAGTCTAAAGTGTCTGCAAAGAAATGATAACTCTGTTATTGGCATGACATTTGCTCAAGATAGCTTATATGACTCACAAACTCTGATTATATATCTGAATCATGATGTTCGCCAACTGAATATTTCACACGTTAGAAGGCTATTCAAGTTCAATACTTAAATTGGCTAAATAAAGACTGTAAATTTCCAAACTGCTTATAAAATTGACATGTGATCTATTCATCATATGCTTCATGTACATATATGATATTCTGGTAAATTCTCAATGCTTTTTCTTCAGAGACTATCCTATGATAGGAATGTGCAACACAAAACAGACTTTTAGTAATGAATTTCCTTGTAATGATACTCCCTTACGCACACCGCAAGTTTCAATCCAAAGTCACAACCTGAAGGCTGACCGACCAGGACGTGCTGAAAAAATGTTGAGATGTTTGTATTGAAATCCCAATGGTCTATCAGGCATCTGCTGAAGAGAATTGTTGGCGTCAACTTAAATAATGTCTTCTGAATAGAAATTAAAGTGGTTATTGTCAAACAAAGTTGTGCATATGGGGGCATGTACTTCGTGGTTAAATGAAGAAGTAAACAATGTAATACAAAGAAAGATGAGATGCTACAAGGCAGAGAAGAAGAGAGGCAGCAGAAACAAGTGTACATATGCCAGAAGTGTTGCTAAACATGTTCTCATCTGATCCAAGCAAGCTGCCACTATGCGACTTTCAGTCTCAGTCAAACTTACCCTAAATGTAGTGATATCTCCACGGTAGAACATGTATACTAGTATTCACACAAACATCACATGTTTAACTGTATATTTAACACAGCGAAATGATGCAGTTTCCTTCTGGGTAATTTTCCAAGAGCAATGTATTGCTTGGACGTCCGTGTCGATGATCAATAAATAAAATTGCCCGAATAAATATACCGAGCTCATTACCTCATTGAAATTGCCATCTGCTTGTTGTTAGGTTTATCAGAGAAATAGACATATTGCGAGTAGAAAGTAACGGTACGCGACTAGTTTGAAAATTAAGTCTCAAACCATTCGGGCCTAATTATGTATCAGTTAGAAGTATCGTCTATTTTCTTTTCGTGTGCTTATTTTCTAACAACAGCTGACATTATTTTCTGCAATACTGATACATTAGGTTTGTAAAAAACCGAGTTTATATTGGACGATGGGTTCATCTACTGCCTGTGGCGGGTTTATTTGTTATAACTGTTGCAAAAAATTTAGATCCAGACGAAACCCATATGACGCGGTGGCTCATCTTGTGCCAAACCGTTTGACATTCTGCTGATATTGTATGTACAAAAATGCAGAACATTGTGAATAGTTACAGACGTCAACGTTTTGCTGACGATAATTACATACCAAGTAGAAGGTAAACAAAGCTTTGCAAGGCAACTCAATATTCGCATGGCCACGACGTTTGGTTAAAAGGTATTCATGCAGATCAGGTTTCAAGATGTACGGCTTAGGTTACTACATCGGTAACAAAAACTGTTTTTCAATGTTATCATAGTTTTCCCCTAGCATACTAACAGTAGTTTCGAGGGAAAACATCAAATGAATCCATGATCCGCTCTTGTTATACAGGTATAAATTTAATACCTCATTATACGGTTATAGAGGACCCCCATATTTAGTTCACCACATGTTGTCCGAGAATCGCACTCAGCTGCAGTGAAAAGTATCTTGTATGACGGTTTAGATCCGGACAAACTCCCTGGTTGCGCTGAATATCATAAAATCGTTTATCAATAAAGAACTGATTTTAAATGACATTTACATTTGAAAATGCTGTCAAATGTGATGTCCACTACTATTCATCGAATAGCCTCTAAGTTCGGTTTTGTCTATGTTAAAAATTTGACCGATTTACTAACATCTGAACATCATTGTTATGTGGTCTTTTACGCATATGTTGGTGGTATATAATTTGAGACCTCTGGGTCTGCACCGTTTGCATAAACACTATTCATAGATTTACCGAAACGCAAAATGACAGACACCGCATACACAGATCAGAAAACCCCTTGATGGGTCCTCTGGTCTGTGTCTTCAGTGTCTGCAAGACAATCACTGATACTATTCATAGTATCACTGTTTTTCTGTTTGTGTTTGTTTTGTGCACATCATGTTAACTCAGCTAAGGAGCTCTTGTGTTGGACGACCACATTCATGGGGGCGCATATCGGATATCTAGTGATCAGAACGATGCTTAGCGTAAAAACTTGCTCTCTCTTTTGTCTGGCCCTGTATCTGGCTGCTACATATCGCTGTTTTTTTATCAACCAAAGGGTCTCCTAAGCAGTGGACGCCCAATACATGATTGATCTACTTGTTCCACGTCAATATTGCTTTTATTTTATTACATGTACCTAGTTTATGTATGTCAAACACGTCGTATATATATAATAGCCATTCTATATTCTTGGTTTGCTAACCGTTTATATCGCGTGTTCGTAAATAATTCCATTGAATAGTAAAGGGAGGTTATTGAATAACACACATCTATAGCAGTAAACCGCCTGCATGTGAGTTAACTATTTACATTTCATTTCCTTCTGGAATTAAAATATTAAAAGTTTAAATTGTTTACACCATGCGACTGGTTTTCAATGCATCGTATACTATCATTTATATTATGACTGTTCCACAATTGACATAACTACATGTATACTTGTATAAAGCGAATGTGTACTGATAGGCCGCTGGCTTTTGTACTGAACAAAATATATTTATATCTATCTATCTATCTATCTATCTATATATCTATCTATCTATCTATCTATCTATCTATCTATCTATCTATCTATCTATCTATCTATCTATCTATCTATCTATCAATAATGATTTATTGGCGCAATACTAGATTGACTTGGGTATCTATAATCAGTTACCATTCATTTCCGTTTATTCACACGTGATTGTATATGTCAAGCAACGATTACAGGGACAGTTAAAATGCATTTTTTGTAAAGGACTTTTCAGTGTTATTAATCACTGTCAAATGTACAAAGAGTTTTTCTTCCAACACGTCAGTGTCGTCTGTTAAACAAAACGTCTGCTAACACTCTCAAATTGTTTTTTTTCCATATTTGTAGAAACATGATCATTATGTCAAATTACTTAGATTCTAAACATGCTACACACTTTATAGTAAACACGTGGTTGAACCTGGTTTGAATCCAAACATGTTAATTTGTTTTACAAGTCTAAATTGTTTGATTAACTGTAATAAAAGAGGGTATTAGGACTTAACAACTGTCCTGCGAACAAAATGCTAATGATTGCAAAAACTCATAGATACATTCACATTAAAGTATTGCCTAATCAAATGCAAACTTGTTTCGAATGCAGATTGATTCAGAATAAGGAGTCTAATGACAACTTATTCAATGAGCTTGGTGATTATTACGTTTCCATTATAGTAATCGCAAATTCTATCAAAATGATGATGATTCACTAAATAAATACCTGAAGTCTAGCTGATCTATAAATACATTAAACTAGCCGAATTTTAGAATAAATAAGGAAAACATGATACAAAATAGATACTACCATAAAAAAGATAAAAACACATACGGAAATAATATTTTCAACGATATATTATGATGGAAATTCTGTTAAAAAACAAAATAATCGAATCATTCTCTTCAATTGTTTAGAAGCAGGAATCTTGTCCATATTTATGTTCATCACTTGTTTTGCTTTATAAAATATTTTATTAAAATAATATTGATATAACGATAAACTACAATATTAACAAAAGACAACTAGTTTATCAAATGCTTCAAACCAAAGTTGTTGAACGCAATACAACGTCTGTAAATAAGAGATGACATTTAAATTTTAACAGCGACGACGTCACGGCGTCGTGTTTATGCAGAGTAATATCCCCTTTTTATAATGACGTCATGATGTCGCATATATAGCAACTTTCCAACCCTGATGTGCAATGCGAAATCGGTTGTTTTTTATGTTTATGTAATAATAAAATATATTAAATCAGGCATGTAAGTCAATCATATATTTATTCATATATACATATATCCTTACAATCTTGCTTGCAGAATTTGTACAACAGTATCAGACACTACAACCATATAAATACGTCTATACTTATTATATCAAGTACATTGAGTAACTATCCGAAAACTGTCATATCAAAAGACATATTAAAAGCATAGCAGTTAATCAGACTAAATACGTGTCAGCATTTAATAAATACGAAATACTCAAGCAGGAAACGCAACACAAACAATACACCCACCTCACAAGCAGAACACACACACGGTCATACCATAACAAACTCACACTCATGCACATACATATACACACACGCGCAATACCATTCCTTCATCTACACACTAAATAGAAAACAACACGCAAGACAAACATAAAGCAAACGGAACATAGAAGGCCGCCTTGGTACGGTCAGTAGCAATCAATAATTAATTATAAACTAATTATTAATAACCACTGGGGGTTAAACCTGGGTTTAGGGGCGCCCAACCTCACTCTTATCTCCTATGTTCACCTATAAAGACGAACAGTGTACATAAAATTTAAACCCTGTTCCACAACCTTACAATAAAAAAGACCGCCAACGGAATAAGTAAATACATGTAAAACATCTAACAAACATTCTATGACAAGAAGATTATTAGTTACACGAGAAAGAATAAAACATTCAATCCCGTGCTAAATATAGCCTACTATTGCAACGGACAAATTGTACTCAAGCGACGAATCCGTAGTCACGAGTCACTGTAAGACATGGATGAGTTCAATGTTGACAGAGAGGGAGAGAAAAATCAAAGCACGAAAATCCGACATTACTCTTCCAGTTAAGGATGGCTTTAGAGATACATCATCATGTAGTGCTAGGCCCTGTTTGTCGTCGCACAAATAAAGAAGAAAGCATGGTTATCAATTGTAGATTGATCGATAACCAAACGTGAAGTGCGCAGCAAAATAGTTGGATCATAATTTTATTTAGGAAAGATCTAATAACTCTAGAAATAAAGAACTCTTCCAAATAATTAATAATTACCTCAAAGATGAATGAATGTTTTAAAAATACCAAACTGATAAATAGCAAACGCAAATTACTGAAGCTAAAATGAATTCTAATCAACACCAAATTTCACCAATGCATGTGTCGAGTTAAGAAATGGTCTTCGATGTTTTTACTTTTCAAAGGGTAAACTCATCAAATGCTTTAGTAAAATCTTCGCCCTATTGTTAGAGTGCTCTATCTCAATTTTTGAAAAAAATGATTTTTTTTGTATCACTGGATGTGTCTCTTCACGAGCTCTACCATATATATAGATTTTATGTCATGGAAAAAGTTACCGCGTAAAATCATGCTCTATCTTTAATGGGTAAAGCGGAACATTAATGAATCGAAGTCGAATAAGAGGAAAATCTGTTTTAAGTCAAAGCTGAGTATGCATGCAAATGGTAAAGTCTATTAAACATAATTAAAAGTATTTTGTTTGTCTCAGAAAATCAATTTAACGATGTTCAACTGTATTTATTGTTGGATCTAGATAAAGGGCCTATAAATCATTTGACAGTTTAACTATAAGTTTAACCTTAAGGATGTCGGTCTGTCTTTTTGAGCATTATGAAATTTCCGAAAAATTTTACGAACTCGTTTTCAAAAAAATGGTAAGAACTCATTTTTGGTGAACTATTTTCCCGGGAAAAATGTATTTTCGTTCCGGAAGGGACTTTTCAAGTTTTATGTCCTATTCGTAGCTAACAGCATACACTGTTTTCATAGGTAGGTTGTATTTTGTTACATCCGATTTCATTTCTCAGAATATAAGCATGAAATGTTCATTGTAGTACAGTTTTAGTATAAATTATAGATAACTTAATAGATCAAATGAAATTTTTTGGAAAAAAAATATTTTTGGTAAAAGTACACAAAAAATTGAAAAAATGAGACAAAATGGGTTTTTTTTAGATAAAAAGATCTATATCTTTTTTAAAAGGTGCGGGACCCTGTGTTTGTATTTGCTATTTCACTAAAACTTTTTGTTTGCAAGGCTAAAAACAACAAATAAAAAATTTGGTATTTAGTTTGCTACAATTTGTAGGGCAATTTTCACAGTGCCTTATTCTTCCATTATAAAAAAGTGGGTGGGGTAAATTTTACTCCTTTCTGGTGAAATCAAATATTTTTATTTTGGATCTTGAAAAAACATTATTTTCAGTGTTTATTCTTACTCTGGTAATATAAATTAGGAAACTTTTGGTACAAATAGATTGTTTAAATAAAGATTGAAAAACCGTAGTACAAAAAAGTAGGAGTTTTTATGAAGCTTCAGTTTTAGGGGGAGAGCCTTGAAAAATCTCAAATTGTGAAAAAGAAAGGTCCAGTACCCTCACTTTTTTCACCAGTTTTGTCATAGAAACTAATTTTACTATCAGTATGCACAGTTTGAAGAATTTGGTATTTACTTTACCAAGGTGCACCTACCCCCTTAAGCATGTTGCTGGTAATTCGTTAATATTTTTGAAAAATAAATACATGTACATCTAGGCGAGACACAGAGTAACTGGACGTCTCATCAATATCCATAGACCTAAACTGTTTGGTACTCTGATATTGTTTGCTGGAGAAAATGTTAACAAAAAAAGAAGTACATATACTCTCCTGATCATCGAGCCATCTTGCCTATGAGCACTGCTAACATATGGCGCAGTCAAATGCAGCCGCAGTACCGACTCAGACCCTTCACAGGTACCCATTTTAACTCCTGGGTGGAGAGGAGCAATTCGCGGTACATGTCTTGCTCAAGAACATTCCTGTACATCATCGGGGATTCAGAAAACTCCCCTAGTCAGACCGCTGGTCCGGCGGGGGATCGAACTCACGACCCCTGGTACCGTAACCATTTAGCCACTACGGCCGTAGTAAAGATGTAAAGACAGTACACCTATACTTTGGCTGCTGACGACATTATAGTGTGCATGTTAAGGTAAGGAACTTTCAATTAACCCTTTCTTCTATACAACTCTACACATATGTTTACGTTTTCAAACAGAGTATACCTAGATGAGACAACTTCTGTCGAAATTATCTCATTAGAGTCGATTCTGATTGTGTGTTATATATATGAGCCAAAATGAATAAAAACGTACTTAATTATGTAAAGCGGTCAAATTTAACTATACATATTGATGAACGTAAGGCTTTAACATTGGGCATGCACTTTTCAGTCATGCAGAATAATTAAGGCCAATGTAACGTCGAACAATTTAGTTCCATAGAATCATATACTAAAACTGAATGGAATATTCTTACAGTAGCTAACTAAAAAGAACAGTCAGGCATTAAGTGAGTCTACTCTGTTTGCAAATTTATTTGAAACAATGCACATTTATGGAGGAAAAGGTTAAAAGCCCATATATAATAATATCTCATTTACACACACTCGTACTAAATTATAAGACTGCGTGAATGTTATTCTGCTCCAAGTCTAAAATCATTATTCAATGTTGCTCTATCTCCCAATAGAGCAGTACAACATGTACGAAAAATGCTATAGTTTTACTATACTGCTCTATCTAAAACACAAAAAGTTGCAAAAACGTCATAACTGGTAAAACAAATTATACAGTGTATTATACATTTGTAATGTGCATAATATGCAGAATACACTGGTACAATTCTAACATTTTTTATCAGAAAATAAATCAGATATAACCCTTCAAACCTTTGGAAGCGATTTTTTTCAAAACTTAAAACTGGTAGATAGAGCTTCGTTCCATTTAGGCGACGAATTGCCGAACATTAAGAGAATATTGATTTTATTAGATAATAAAATATCTTAGAGTGCTTCAGATACGGATTCAGTTTAGGCTTTACTGCACGTTTTAATATGTGTGTTAAACCTGCTTTAAATGACTATATAATCACTATGTATTCACTATCAGTCAATACTTTCTAAAACATATTTGACAAATACATTAATTTGTGTGGAAGCAGAACAAAATACCGGTATACAATTACGAATATTGATTTAAAAATTTAGGTGTAGATCTACCCCGGTTAAACTATTTTCTCGCCCATCGCTATACATATAAATGTCAAGCTTAATCTAGTTTGAACCGAAAATATCCTTTTGACACCTACTTTCCGATTAGACAAAATGGACTTTTAGCTAGTAACAGTTTTTGAATTAACGCTTGTGTAAATGCTTATCAAAACTAATGCAGACGAACAGTGTGAATCGTGCTAAAGGTCAATGACAAAGGCACACTGAGAACAAAGGTTGGTTGTGTAGCTATCCCCATCGTTTGTGTTTGTTACACTTAATGATCTAGCGTATTTGTACGGCCTTATTCAAAATCAGTCGGGGTGTATTAGCGAACACGTTAGGTTTAATCAATGTTTAGTTAAGAATTTAAAAAAAACACAAGCTATTTTATAGTATGTTACTCTTTTCCTGTTTTCATGTGCCGCGAGTAGATTTTAATTATCTCTTAGGACAATAATATTATAGTTTGATATTTGTCAGCATGATAACGGTGGGTGACCTTGTAACCGAATGGTCATAAATATATTAGTATCGCCTTACAATAGAGTCAATCTACACCGGATACTGCCTCAATATTAACTGTTTACGTATGAAAGCGACGTTTTTGCGACAGCTCTATCTGTGTAGGCTATAACACTTTTTATTTATTGTATTATCTTGTTTTAATTTTAAGCTGTGATTTGCTTATTTTGAATTATTAGATACATGCCAACATCAATTGTAAAAGAGTCTTACTGTACACTTGCCATTGTAAAATGATCCGTTGTCCCTCAGGCAAAGTTAGAAGTACACAATTGGAAGTTGTCGTCCAGTTCAATGGTCATCAAATTATATTGCCATACATACGCATCCCAAGATTGAAAATACATCGGCTTTTCATTTTATGTCAAAGGGGGAAACAAATCGGGTAGCATCCCAACCAGAATCCGTGTTAACATTGTTTTACATTAAACACGCATCAATGATGAACCCATTTTAAAGGACCTTTACATTACGGATAGCTGTACCAAGTGATGTTAACTACCAGAATGATCGGTTTTTTTCGATGTTATCTGGGTTAAGGATATGTAATGCCAAACCGGATCTTAGTAGCATCTTAACGCAGGAGGCTTGACTTGAATATGTATGCTGATAAACTTCGATTGGACTTAAATATCTTAATCATCAGTATTACTAATAATGCTTCAAACACGAAATTGGTGTCTGTTAAACAAGTCTTCTGCTACAACTATAACATTGTTTTTACCGTTGTTATAGTTGTAGAAACATGATCGTTATGAGAATCTACTCAGATCTAATTAGGCCCCAAACTTTATATTTAACAGTTGGAGTCCAGACCATACACAACTTAGTCACTTTGTGAAGTCTGATCTATATCCAAACTGTTTGCATTGTTCGTTCTTATTCTAATATAAAACTATCAACACTTTTACAGTTTCGAGACAAGAGCATCGACGTGTCAATTGACATTTTTCGACTTTTTTTAAAACAAATCTTTACATTTTATGAAAGGTCTCGCACATTTCCATAACCATACATGTATAAAAACTTACTACCATAAAGGGGAATCGCTTGGTTTATGTTACATACCTTGTCGTATTTAATACGTTTTAATTCTATATGTGCTAACAAAAAAAAATTAAATTACATTTGGCCGAGCTATAGACCGCACAGTTAAGTCATTCCCCTTTTCATAAGCGATCAGCTACTAATATAGATATATGAAATTCAGCGTTTTAACATACACATGTTTAGTTATGGATATTGGGTATAGAGAAATAAAAACTGGGATTTTGTCTTAAAGACAAGCAATTGAAAAAAACAAAAGATTGTGTGTACAATATGATACTTCAAACAATCGTCTACTGCCTGTACATTTCTCTCAATTAATGCAATTCGTTTATAAGTTTCAGTGAAGTCATCCAATGACATTGCTTGAAGATCCGTCATTATTTCATCAATGTTCATGATGTTTGAATTTCTCATCCAACTCCAAATTTCTAATACAGTCTTTAATTATTGGTATAATGTTTTTTAAATAAAGTTCTTATGCAGACAGTGACCTTTTTTATGTGTTTCACTTATATTTTTTGGTGTTTCACTTGATTTTTCTGGTTATCACCTAAAATCAGTCCTAGCACACCAAGAGTTTTCTCCATTTTTTCTCGATCTTCCTTGGGTATTTGCTGCTTTGCCCATGAAAGAGCATTGTTTGGATAACCAGACATTTTTTAAGTGAAGACATTTGGTTAGTACGTGGTGTTTAGGATCGATAGGGTAGCTTGATCCCGTAGGCATTTCTACATTTTAGTGTTTTTTTACTCTAGCGCATGTCGATAATGATCATTAGTGATTGCGGCCATTATAGTAAAAAAAGAAGGAGAAAGAAGTTTAGTTAAAAGCTGATTAGCAAATAATCTTAATGTACTTTTGCAATATGGGGGATATTTGATCTACCTGCTTGTAATACACACTTATCAAATTAATTAATGTACTCTAGGAAATAACGTATTTATTGTTTGCTAAAACTGTGTAGCATGAGTTGTCTTCCCAGTCTAAAAATGTAGAAAAAAACAAATCCTTAGTAAACCTAATTTTACTCAGGAATGTAAGGAATGTTAGCAGGATATTAAAATATGTTAACTAGCAATATCATACGTAAGTGGTTGATCGGTTACAAACACAAACTGATTAAACAAATGTATGTGTTTTTTAATCTTGTTTTTGATATGCACTTAGTACCTGTGCTTTTCTTTCTTCTATTAAAGTCGTTGTTTCTGCTTCACTCACTTCTTATTGTTTTGCGCGTACCTTACCTTTAAGACTATTATATCTCTCTGCATGACCCTTGAAAACAAATCCCACAAAACTGTTTAACTTACTATCAGCCCCATCTGTCATATGTATAATCTACTATAATTATAATGCCTATATGTTGTACCATCCTGTAATATTAACGGTATATTATTTATCTGTACTTATTTACCCCCAAACCATGCAGGAATACACACAATGTATTAGTTGTACGCATGCCCACAAATAATAGCATCAACCTTTTCCTAGATGTACCTAAAACATGCAAGTATACTGACTATATACTAGTTTTGCACATGAAGGCAAATAAATGTCATCTACCACTGATGTATCTGAGTTTAAACATGTAATACTACTCCCTTAATAAATACGAAAAAGACTCAAGCAGGAAACGTAACACGAACCATACACCCACCTCTCAAGCAGAACACACACACACACAGTCATACCATTACACCCACCTCTCAAGCAGAACACACACTCACACAGTCATACCATAACACACACACACACACGCACGCAATATCATTTCTTCATCCACACACTAAATAGAAAACACGCCAGACAAACATAAAGCAAAGTGAGCATAGGAGCCCGCCTTGGTACGGTCAGTAGCAATCAATAATTAATTATAAATTAATAGTTTGGAATGGATCTAATTCTTTTTTCAGGTGGACATTGTGGTGGTAGTTAATTATTCACATGATTTGTCTCTGCATTACTGTCTAAGTGTTTCCATGTTTTACAAAGCAACTGCCACACGGCAAACCCAGTAATACCACATTATACAAGTGTGTTCTTGTGAAATCTGTGAGTGCGATCTTTATTTTTTTCTCCTCAAATGGATTGTGTATCTGACTCTATGTCTGACACAGCATTCAAATAGTCCATTTTTTAACAACTATGTTTGTCTGATCTTTGTTGTTTATATATGTTCAAGTCACTCATAGACATCTTCAACTACAAGTTATATTGTATATCTAATATGCATTAAAATGTAATAACAACATACAGTACAAGTCTCGCAATGTTTAAAAAGTCCGCGCTCCCAGCACGGACACTTTTGAATGTCCGCGGGTTTCCAGCACGGACAATTTTTTTGGATCATCGTGGACAAAATGTGTGTCCAACGCGGACAGAAATTTACCCTACGGGATATTTCCGCGGCGGAGTCATCGCTGATTGCGATGGCATCATCGCGGATTGCGAGGCATCATCGTGGACGCTACCTGTATGAGTTGGAGTCGCTGAATCGCTTTAGGTGAAAATTATCAAGAAAAGATATGCAACAGCTTACTTGTTCATACACGTGTGCATTTTTAACTGTAGAAACCTTTTTGGAATACAGTCATATTTCGAATTCATAATAAAATATAATATACATGTAAATAGCCTACTCTTAAACCCCGAAACTGAAACAGGTTCTTTATGTTAAACTAAAGTCTATAGTCAGGTTGCCAAAAAAAAAAGATAAAGGATTAAAAAAAAAGTCTACGTATAATGTGTTTTAGCTCACTGTCTAAGTTTATTGAAAATCATACGGAAAGAGATTAAAAATGTCACTCGTATTCGGTCATAATTGTTTCGACCCAACACGAGAGTTAAAACGGGGGAGAGTTATGAAACTCGGGAAAACCATTATTTGAATTCATTCCCGTAAACGTGTGTCTTCTTAGAAGACGAGAAACTAATAGTACAGTAAAACCTCTCTATAACGTCCACTAAATGGTTTTAGATAGCAGGTTCTTTAGGTTCTATGTTTTATTGAAAATCGTACGGGTAGAGATTAAAAATGTCTGGCGCATTATGTCATAATTGTTTAGAACCAACACGAGAATTAAAGGGGGGGGGAAGAGTTGTGAAACTCGGGAAAATAATTATTTGTTTTCAATCCCGTAAACTTGTACCTCCTCCTAAGAAAAGTAGCTAAAGATACAGAATAAAACCTCTCTATCACGACCACTAAACTGTGTTAATTAGCAGGTGTTAAAAACAAGTGCATGCTTAAGGAAAGGTGAACGTAAAACAAGTTTCTGCAGAAACTTTCATGTTTACGTTCATTTTGCTTCAAGCTTTCCCGTCTTTTTATGCAGTCAATTAGCCTTCAGTTTAGTGGTCATTATAGAGAGGTTTTATAGTAGATTGAATAATGATATAAGGACCAAACGCATCTACACGATTGATTTTGGTCTCAAAATCTACTATGCTGCTACAGTTTTTACTTTTGATCGATCAACTCTGTCAAACACGGGTTTGTATTTTTTCTGAGGAGTGTAATCCTTTTTTACATTAGCCGAGGTTAAAGTTGAGATGATAGATAGTTATAGAAGGCAGTGTTATTTATATGCAAATGAGAGAGAGAGACAGAGACAGAGAGAGCAAGACACACACAGAGATAGAGAGACAGAGAGAGAGAGGGGGGGAGGAGGGATGGAGGATAGATATATATATAGATTGAGAGACAGAGAGAGATATATAGACTAGCAGACTGAAAGAGTGAATAAAGACAAACAGACAGAAACAGATGCATGTAAACAGACAGAGGGTCAGTCAGACAGACAGACAGACAGCTGTTTTCATGTGGAAATAATATGCTGTTAGAGCTTCTTCCCGGAATGTCTCAGAGCGAACGGTCAGTACTGTATACGGTCGCATGATTGAATTAAATGTACATATCAACTAACTCGACCGAGCTTACTTTTTCGTCTCTTTTCATAAACAGAATTAAACCCTATTTACCCTTTTTATGACATCGCATACTAAACGGCAATCAAATAAGTTTAGTTTAAACATATTTTACAGGGCTGCCATAAATTGACATAAAAATCCTAAGATTTTCAAATAAGCATTTTTAAAGTGCGATTTTACAAATCTTTCCTGTTCCCCATCGCCTGTTTCTAGTTGTGTTGCCACGTGGCTGCTTAAAGTAGGCTGAAGGTAAAACAGAATGCGCCTTAAGGCGCATTCTTCTTTACTTTCAGCCTGCTTTGAGCTACCACATACTAGAAAGAATATCCGAAGATTTAGAAAAAATCCGGATAAGTTTCAGTCCTGATTTTATTTCAATTATATACATAAAATGGGGTTGGACCACAAGTTCTACCAACTTAGAGACGGTCCTTCCCCTATAGTTTACTAAATACAAATTATTTTTCGAGAGCGGGCATTAGTGAGCCAGAGAGAGGGAGAAATAAAAAGAGAGAGAGAGAAAAGAGAGAAATAGAGCGAGGGAGAGAGAGAGAGAGAGAGAGAGAGAGAGATAATAGAGCCCGAGGGAGGGAGAGAGAGTATGTGTACAGTTGCCTCCATAACCATTACATGTATACATACTCTCTCTCTCGGCAATCAAATACATAAAGAAATTTATACAAATAGCAAACATATATATGTACAGTCGGCTGAGCGGTCATTCGGACTGAAAGTAGACTTTAACTTGGTATATTACTTTTTTTATTTATCTCTGACGACCCGTGTCTGTAAACACCATATTGGATCTGCGATACTGTAACTGTGGAATTCTGAATGTCTACTGTCATCTTCAATCCATATGTGAAAATTTTAAAAAGACAAACAGGTGGTTTCGCGTTCTTTTGCAAACTACGTTTTAAAACTAGATTATATTATTGTTTTAAAAGAGTCAACAAAGTCTTCATCAGTCATATACATATATTGGAAAATATTGTTTTATAAATGTGGTAATTAACGGTGTAGATACTTATCTAGTGACTGTAACTCAGTGTATGATAAGGATCTACTAGCAATTTTTAAACAACTTTTCGTTTACTTTCATTCTAAATAACTATAATGTTGATTACATTTAAAATTAAAATGTATTATCTGGTTTTGAGATGATCGCTTACAATCATGGAGACATTACACATTTCTCCATGCTTACAATGTACATAATACGTATAGAGATAGATCTTACATCCATACAGATAAGAAAAATCAATCAAATTAATTATGTAAGTACTTCGTTATTGCTGTCTCTCAGTGTCACTCGTTATCTGCCACATTTCCCCATTGAGTGCCCCGATTAAATGAATCACGTGCCTAGACTAACTTGTTATTTCCGAAGCTGTCAAGGCGATTTATGGCATACAGTGTTTATATGATTGGCTTTCTAATTGGGGGCGGAGTTAAACGAAATCATTTACAATAATCTGAGTCATATGATTGGTCGAAAAAGAAGGTATTAGTTGGAAACTGGAAGGTCACGAAAGCCTAATTGACACATCAATAAGTTAACTTGATAAAAACTTTGATGTTACATAACTTAAAGAAGTATTTTGCCTCTTCATTTTTCTTCTCTCGACAAAAAGGCATATATTATGGTGATATGCGTATCACTTTCACATCTGAGCTATGAAATTTGTGTGGGGTGCCATAAATCATAAATTAAACAAATCCGTTTGCACTACTAAACCATCATCTCTGTACATTGAACGGTGCAGATCCTGATCAGAGATACAAGGAGTCCTCTGGTCTGGGTTTACATGCTTACTGTTAAGCATACGACAAGTGCACTTGTCATAGGTAAACTGTTAGAAAGTGACTAGTATATTCGTCGATAGGATTAAGTGTGTGACGTAATTACGATATGTGGTCATATCCTTAAACGGTGTAGATCCTGATCAGAGGACTCGAAGAAACCTCTGATCTGGATCTACATGTACATGCTTAGCATTCGACAAGTATACTTTCATAGGTAACACTGTTAGTAAGTGACGAATGCATATATATACTCGTAGATACAATTGAATGTGTGAACCAATAACGATGTGATCCTATCCTTAAACGGGATATGTACTGATCAAAGGGCTCTAGGATCCCCCTGATCCAACGACATGCTGTCCAGACGATTTGCCATTGTGTCAATAGAAGTTAGTTTAAAAAAACGAGTATACTCGTCGATAGGGTTGAATGTGTAAAATAATTGTTTTCATAAACAGTGCAGATCCGGACCGGAGCACTCCTTTATGAACACTCTGATCCTGGTCTGCACGGTTAGCACATGACAAGTGTACTTTTCTCAGTTACACTGTCAGTGCAAGGAAATGACGAGTGTACTCTTTGATAGGGTTAATGTGATAACCAATTCTACCTTTTTATCAACTCATCACGGTTGAGTCTCATCTTTTCAGTTAAAATTCTACCATATACATGTACACACATAATCATGATTTAAAAAAAATGAGATGTTGAAATTAGGCTTTTTAAAACTTTAATTTACTATAAATGATGAGTAATTATATATACAGACCGGTGGAAGCTTAATGCAGATGAGAATTAATGCAGATAGCTCTGAATGACCTTCGATTTGCAATTAGCTGCCATCTGTCTGCAAAATGTTCCGCATGACTTTTGCTCGGCATTAAGTTGTCACCAATTTGCATAACGGGTAACTTAATGCAGATGACAAAAAATGTAGAAAGCCTGGTGACAGCAAAATCAGTCGTTTTCCAACAATTCTAATTGTTTAAGACACGGAGCCATTGAGCTGTAACATCTTGTTGATTGAAGGCGGCGCTTTTATTTTTGATTGTCGGGTTTTGTTATCTAACCCCCTGCGCTGGAACGCCAGGGTCGTCGTTTCCGGTGTAGAACACCCAAAGCGTTGTTTTAGTGTTTGACACTTTACTTTTGGCCCTCATTATGCTGAATTATCACCCGCTTCTAAAATGTTTGTGAAATAACTGAAATAAGATTCGTTGCTTAATTTCGCTGTAGAAAAACAGAAAATGAGAGTTAGTCAGGTTTAACCCTTACTAGGAGTTACGGTCTTCTGTAGGATCCGAACTGTTTGCAAATATTAAAGACGCTACACTCGGCAGGCTAAGGGATTATGCTATAAGAAGGTTGTGCGGCCCCCCAAAGCCATGTGATCCTTGCAGCTCCAGTCACCATCGGCTCCTTTCTGTGAAGACGTACACAGTGGGGAATGTATTATTATTTCCCAATAAACGCGTTTACGCTAAAACGTTTATTTCAATTGCAAACAGTTTGGAGTCAGATCAGAGGCTGGGTTACCCAGCGTCTGATCAGGCTACAAACTGTTTGCCACTCAGATAAAAAGGAATTGTTAGAATTATGTAGAACTTGACATTTTCTACGTTAGTGCCTTGCGATTGCGTTTCGTTTGCGTTTAAACGGGGAAAAATAACGTATTTTCCACTGTCTGCAGCGAATGTCAAATTTACCTGCATTTATTAGGCTTTATGAATATGCTACTAAAACAGTTATTTCCTTCTCTCTTCCCTTTCCTCCCCCCCCCCTTAAAACTGTGTTAATTATTAGGTGTTTAGGACAGGTTACTGCTTACATAAAGGTGAAAGTAAGGCAGGAAGCTCCTTCAGTTTCCCATGTGTGTAACCGGCAACCGGCGAAATCAATTTTCCGTCCGAAATATATTTATTCTATTTGCTTACAAAGGATACAATAACAGGCTTAAATAGTCATTATATTAAGGCAGGTGGTTGATCGCAACAGTACAACAGAGCTTGCTAAATTACTGCTCATCTGCAATTAGCTGCTACCTGTCTTAAAGCCATCCTGCATTTAGTTGCCACATTTTTAAAACGCCATTCAATAAAAACTGTTTAAAATGTTGTTTTTAAACCCCACCACCAATAAACTGCTTAAGAATCTCTCTAGTCCGGGTTTTTGTATGGTAACAGGATTCGATGTTCCGAGTTTTTAGTAAGTTTGTAAACGACCAAAATCTGTTACATTTACAATGGAGAAAACGTTTATACTTTCCCGTTTAAACGCAAATGAAACGCGAACGCAAAACACTTGAATGCATATACATGTAATGACAACTTTGTTATAAATATGTCTACATATTTTTATCTGAGTGACAAACAGTTTGGAGCCTAATAAGACGCCGGGTAACCTTGCAATTGAAATACTTGTTTTAGCGTAAACGCGTTTATTGGGAAAGAATAACATTTCTCCACAGTATAATTCGATTGCATGCAGTGTTTAAAAAAGACATTTTAAGATTCAGTATTGTCTTGATATTGCTTTTATTTGAAGCGTCTGGTATTTAAGACTAGTGGGCATTTAAATTAAGAAATATCCGTTTAAAAAGAAAGAATGTTTGCGTTAGAGTGACGTATTTTGAGTTTAGAATAATTAATAATTATTCTTTAATCCTTTCACTTCCATTATAAATGATTCCCACTATGACATAGTACACCCTCAAAGTTATTTCGTCTGCCAGTCTGATAATTATGTAGGCTAATCTACACAGGAATCATAGAAGACTAATGCGGACTCATAGATTTTGGGAATAGTTTTCAGGAGATTTATGATTCTAGTTTTTAGACTGATGTAATATTGAAACCGTAAAATCGTTTTACTTATAACCCTTTCACTCTCAATGACGCTTTAAAGCGCGTTTGTAACTAGTTGGGGCCTGATCAGACGCAATTAGGACCCACACAGTTTGACTGTCGTATCGACATTTATAAGGTCATACAACATTAAATATATCTTTGAAATGTGTATTGCAGAAAAAACAACATTGAAGCAGACGACAATAAAGCGATGAAGGGGTAAAATTCTCCCGAATAATTTGATCATGAAAGGGTTAAAAGTGGAACTTTACTATATATAGAGCCAAAATGGCATACGCGTGTATGCAAAGTTGAAACATCATATAGGCTGTTTTTGCTGTTGGATAATCGTTTGTACCGTGTTTCTTTATCAGAAATAAATTTTTGGCAACACTTAAGTAGAAAAAAGACTCGAATATTGCACATCGTATTTTTCCGAACAGAACCAGACAATTCACAATCAGGTTCTGTAAACATAAATCAAACACGCCAAACAAATAGATGCTTGTCGAATGCAGAACGGTTTCGGTTGGAAATAAGCCACAATGAACTTTTTTCGAATGATTTATTTCATATATTGAACACCTTTTATTGTGCGCAATATAGGAGCAAATAGGCTGTGGAAATTAACCAAGGAAACAAAATATCAATCCAGGTAAGGACCAGCGCGATCCGCAGTGGTGCACCGCGGTCCGTGACGGTATCACCACGATCCGCGGTGATAACGATCGCGTCCGGCGGCGAGAACCCCGGTGAGACACCATCACGGACCAATCACTATCCGCGATGGACTGCGGAATACCTCAAATATCATGACGGACAAATACGCCCGTCCGCGGTCGCTGAAATTGCGACGGACCGCGGATTCTTTAAACATTGCGAGACTTGTACTGTAAGATCAGATTGCTGTAGCATGCTGATATTTTTTCATCTTGCTTAACCATTGCTTAACCATTTTTGTAGCAATACTGCGGTATTGCTTATAATACACGACACAAGTATTTTATATTGATTTTGTTTTGATACATTTTTCCCACTGTTTTTACATTGTAATCCACCCTGGTTACATTGTAATCTATTATGATTACATTGCAATTCACAATTATTATATATTTAACAATGCTAGAAGCAAATCATTTAACTCTAAGCTTGTTTAAAGCTTCTGTCTCTAGGTTTCTATCGTTTGAATCTGAGATAGTTTTATATATAAAAAATAAATTGTTTCTGTAAAAATAAAATGGTTAAAACTAAACTTAGATTTAAACACATATAGGATATTAAAAATCTAAAAGCTTTTTTATCTGCATCAAAAGTGCAGAAGAATATATAATGTCGGCTGGAGTAATTGAAAAAAAATAGGTAATGTGCAGGATAGAAAACCTGCAATTGTTACAAAACAAGAGCCTGAAAATATAAATACGGAATTAAAACGTGTTATGGAATATGTATCTGATGTACAACTTACAGAACTTGTAGTTGATGAGGTCTATGCAAGACTTGAACAGATAGATAAAAACTGTCGGATGAGTAATAAACATCTCCAATTCAATACTTCTTTATTTACCGAATACATCCTTTACTTCAACTTGTTCTCAAACACTTAAACTTGTTTATTCTATAAAACCTTAGGTATATGACGTAAGAACGTGCGACGTATAGGCAGCTGCGCCACGACGTCGGTCGGTGTTACGCGTTCCCGACATACTCTGAGCCTCTACATGTTTGCAACATTTACTGCATAAAGGAATTAGAAAATGTGCAAGTCCTTCGTTTAATCCAATTATTTCTTTCCAATCTATCACTCAATTTTATCACAATATTCATCCTTTCGCTAAATCTCATCTATCACAGACTTTTGAAATGAAGTAATAAAGTTTTGGAAGAAAATTAAACTTTCCTGCCACTGAATTTTAATTACAAATGTTTCTAGCCATTCGTTTCTATTCTATAATTTCAAGTGGGTAGAGTTTCACTATTGGGCTGTTCGTAACATCAGAATCAGTTCGGATTTTTGCAAGAGAGAGATTTTACAACTGTGCAGAAAGTTTAAAAGGCTTTTTTTAAAATCATATCGAGTGACTGTCGAACATCACATTGCCAATCTCGAGTCTTACAAAGCAGTGAACTACATACATGCATTTTAGAACGAACTGTGCCCCTATATGTCGGTCTTATAGATCTGCAAGCTGAAATATACTAGATTAAATTATTACCATACTACTTATCTTTGGTAGTTTAACTCATTAATCGTCTTAGTTACCGATTAAGTAACCCGTATATCTTGGAACCTGACCTTCATTGGTACACTTTCACCAAAATTCGTGCGCATGTGATAATTGAGATGCCTTTTAAAGTTCGGTTTACCTTCTGCTTGTTATGCACTTGTCGTCTGCAAAACGTTGTTGTAACAATTCTCAATTTTCTGCATTTTTGTAAAGACAATATCAGCAGAATGCCAAACAGTTTGGCACAAATGAGCCGCAGCGTCATGCGTGGTTTCGTCTGGATCCAAACTGTTTGCAACAAATTCACCCGCAACAGGCTGTAGGTTAACCCATCGTCACATATAAACTCGGGTATTTTACAAATTTAATGTATTCCTGCTTTGCAGAACATAATTCCAGCTGTTATAAGACAATAAGCCGACGAAAAGACAATAGACGATATATACAACTGAAACAGAATGAGGTCCGACTGGTTTGAGACACCCCTTTCAAACTAGTCACGTACAGTTACATGCCACTCGCAATTAAGCGGCGAAAATAGTTTATTTCTCCGATAAACCTAACAACAAGCAGATGGCAATTTCAATGAGGTGATGAGTTTGGTATATTTATTCGGACAAATGAATTTATTGACCATCGACACGGACGTCCAAGCATTTCACTGCATTGAAAAATTGCATGGAGGGAACGTGAATCATTTCGCTGTGGCAAATATACAGTTAAACACTTTTAACTCTGGTGTTTGTTTGCATACTAGTATACATGTTTACCTGAATTCTACCTTCTCAACTGTTTTGCAGCAATACAATATGAGTTACCTCCCAATTTACAAATGTTTAAAGCACAGTCGATATATCTCTCTGTTCTACGAAGTTCGATTACTTATGTCATTATGAAATATGAGTAATAAATAGTACCGCACAGACGTGGTTTACATCCTTAATGTATGACTAAACTACAATACTCAGTATGGTAGTAAACATCACTTTATACAGCTATTTAAATGTAAAGGTCCTTTAAAGTATGTTCATCATTGATGCGTTTTAAATGGAACACAATGTAAACACGGATCCTGTTGGGACCCAACCCGATGTGTTCCCCCTTTGACACCAAATTACAAGCCGATGTCTATCTGGAGACGGGAATGTAGAGCGATATATTTTAATGACCATTGAAATGGACGACGACTTCCAATGTTGTACTTGAAACTTGGCCCCGAGGGACATCGACTCATTTTACTATGGCAAGTATACAGTTAACTATTTCACAATTGATGTTATAGTTAAAAATAAGCAAATCACAGCTTAGAATTAAAACAAGCAAATACAATAAGTTAAAAGTGTTATAGCATATACTAATAACTCTGTATAGATAACGTTGCTTTTGTTCGTAAATAGCTAATATTGAGCTAGTATCCGGTGTAGAATGACTCTATTCTATGGGGACAATAATATATCTATTCCACTTCGGCAACAAGCTCACACGCCATTATCATGCTATGATAAATCAGAGGTATGATAGTATTTTTATGCGGCACATAAAAACAGGAAAATAGTTGCATTTACGTGTTACATACTATTCTAATATATTGTGTTTTAAGCTTAACTAAACATTAATTAAATTTAACATGTTTGCATATACACTCGCATGACTTTGAATTAGTATGTAAAAATAGATTGTTTCGTTAAGCACATCAAACACAGATAATGATATAGTTATACAAACAACCTTTAACAATGTTCTTTTCTATTTCGTTGTATCCAGTTTGCATTTGGCATTGACGTTTAGCATGATGCATACTATTCGTCCGCATTAGTTTTGATAAGCATTTACACAAACGTTGAATTAAAAGGTGTAAACTGCTGAAAATCCTTGTTGTCCAATCCGAAAGGAGGTGTCAAAAGGAAATGTTCGGTTGGTTACAACAAGAATAAGCTTGACATTTATAAGTAAAGCGTTCGGTGAGGAATGTTGTTTAACCTGAGTAGTTATACACCTATTTTTTTAATCAACATTTGTAATTGTATACCGGTATTATGTCCTGTGTCAACAAAAATAAATATATTTGTCAAATACATTTAGCAAATATAGACCGATATTGAATATATAGTGATAATATAGTCATTTAAAGCAGGACAAGGATTTCAATACTGGACAAAATACATATATTAAAACGTGTTATGACGCTTATTATCTATCTAGATCACGGGTCCGTATTTTGAAGCATTCTAAGATATTATTTTCTCTAATTAAATCAATATCGCTTAGTTTTCGTCAATTTCCTCTAAATATTTGATGATTTTACCCTCAGAAAAAGAAAGCAACTAAGGACATTCCTAACTGATAGATATGTTGGGCCGTGGATGTAAAGAAAAATGCCGGATTGAACAAAGTACATTGGACTATAAGTTTAGTATTATAAAGGAAAGTAGCATGAGCAAACTAAACACTCAAAGTATCATTGAAATAGTTGATAAACTAAGACAAGGCTAAATTATATGATACATTTGAGGATGCATATAATGTAATAGAGCAACCGATAACAACTATACAAATATTCCAACAAGAAGGACCACACATATAAGCGAAAACTGATAGAGGACAACATTAGTATCGCTTGATAAGGGAGGCTCACAGACTGGAGATGTGGGTGGTGCAGCAAACACGATGGTAAAATACCGCCTTTTAAAAACGATATTGGTTATCGCGACTTCGGTTGTGAATGATGTTTTTGAGGAAGTTACTGTGACATATTGTGGACATTGATTTGTGGTAATTGTCACAGCAGTTAAACATCCTCGACACAGTTAAGAACGTAAAGAGGACATGACTGAAGAACAACAGTAAGATACGGAGCGTGTTAAAAACAACACTTAAACCATCTTTTAAAACTCAAACACAATACAAACAAGAAGAGCAGCAAAACAGACTGACGCCTAAGCAACCATACGAAAATCAGCCATAAGTTAGTATTGAAATGTTTCACGTGAAGTTTCTAAAAACACTTAAACTGCATCAAAGCACACATTATTGTTGTCATGAAGTTTCATAACTGTCAGTTCCGAGATTACTTACAAACTGTAGAAAAGTGCTATTGAATAATATTTTAATGCCTTTACGCTGCATTTTAGCAATTGCAGTTTTACTTAATCGATTGAGAATAGGATTTATTTTAATAGTAGTCATTCTGATGAGTGTGATCACACTTTTGAAACATTGTGATTGTTGTTATT
Source organism: Gari tellinella (assembly GCA_922989275.2). NCBI lineage: Eukaryota > Metazoa > Mollusca > Bivalvia > Cardiida > Psammobiidae > Gari > Gari tellinella. The sequence goes on from OV277858.1 coordinate 11,267,748, forward strand.
GTTGTTAATATTTATAAAAGTTTCATACAGCAATGGCATATTTTCAAATGTGTTTTGATAACATAGCAATAAGTAACCATTCAATTATTTTTAAATCGCATGTACGTTTAACCCTCATCCGGACCTTTGGGATCCATTGGACCCCAGCGGCTTTATTTTTGCTTGAAAAAAGTATTCAGCCTAATGACGCTTATGACGTTTTTAGACATTATTCCTACGACTGTTTTTGACACTTTTAGTGAAATACGTACTAAATAGGTCAATTCGCATAGATATTTTTTCAAAACACGGTTGGGGTCAAGCCGGACCCCAGAATTCTAAAGGTTAGTAAAATGTGTTTCAGGCCATTTTAAAACCGTTTATTGTTGTTTACAACTCTAATAATAGCATTTATTGAATACTAGATAACCCCGATAATACTGTGCCTCAATTGCACATATAAATATGTCTTTCACGATCTTGTGATTGAGTTATTTCCCTTGGATATTATAACCCCGGACGCCAACCGCGAGTCCAAGGGATTCATACTGTATGGAACGAATACAATTCTATCTGACCTAAAATTATACAAATGATTTCAAGATTCAAATAAGTGTACTGTATCATGTTTGGTTCTGGTCCTTTCTGGAAGTTTCAATAGCTGTCATGGGCCAATAGTGTTGACCTTGAACTTTGACCTAGACCCTATTGTAAGTTGGCCAACGAGGTCTGGTTGGTCGGTATTTAAGGCGTCTATTTCATTGCTTCATTGCCATTTTACAATATATCAGATTAAACTATATAGCTACAGGGGAAGAAAGAGACATACAACAGACACACATTCTCCCATTTGGATGTTTGGCAAACGCTTGTTCAGCAGTGGATTAACCTACACTTTCTTGTTATTTCGATCATGAATAAAACTTAATTTAATAGATGATGATCGCAGAGAACCTCAAATCATAGTTCATTACAGTGATACAAACATCTGGTGTAAACCATTGACCCAAACGGACGGTGGTTACACCTGTAACTGCGTCTACGACCCTATCAAGCAGCTCATCAGACATGTGGTGATGTAACGCAGACATGGTTAAGAGAACGTACTCAAGACATGGTGATAAGCTATTGATATTCAAAACTCTTATATCATCACCATTTGAAGTTATGTGTGTATTACTTTTATTACATATGTTTACCATACATAGTTTTATCACATATATTTGACATACCACAGAGTCAGTGTCAGCATCATGAACCCTGCACGGAGCTAAGACATGCACGGTGACAGGTCAAATAAATTGGACAACTATTGCCAGAAAGTAATTGGAAGCAGAAACAAAGCCTGGGAAGCTGTTTGGGTTACGTATGTTCCATTAATAAGGTTTTTAAATCAGTCGTGGTTAATAGTTGTATAGTAACCCATGTTTATATGCATAAATATTATTTTGGGTCCACTGGAACCCAACCATATTTTTGTTATTTTCTTCTAAATGTTTACATAGTTCAGTAAAATATACACCATTAAGGGTGTATCAATGTCATAAGCCAATTTTTAAAAGTATCAAACTTTGTTTCTAACATTGTTTATTTTGAAGAGCTGTTTATGATGAATGAAAAAATGAAAAAAAATATATATGGTGGTGTCCTTGTTTTTGAGTTACAGGGATTTGAAAGATATATAGATTTCCGCCAAAACGTTATGGTGTTTACATTAACGTCGTCGTAAATGTAGTCATATTGCGTCGCGTTACATACCGAGCTTGTGGACGAACAGTTCGTCGTGTTAGTCTTACAACGTTCAATCACACATGAGGGTTGTTTTGAGAAAATCAACTTTAAAGTTTTGGACTCATTAAACAGCATAATTCTGATGGATTTTGAAGATGTTTTCGACTTTACCCGATAAATCATGATTGCAAAGAGTTTCAATTAAAGATTGATGAGTATTGTAAGCATATTATTTTAGATCTGATTTACGTTTGTGAACGAAGTATATGGATTTTATAACAAGTGTTAAGGCTGATTTGATCAGCATTTACTGAACTTTCGTATATATAAACCTTTTTAAAAACTGCTCACTATTTTATCTGGTATGTTCATTAATATACACGATTGCTGAATGTTATAATTTTAAGTGTTGATGTTAACTGTGTGATAATATTTTTACAGGTTGGTGTACGTCTTTTGATATAAAATGTTTGATTTGGCATGCTAGATTTTTGGACTGGGCATGTAAAACGTAAATGAATAATCCAAATAATATAATGGCTAAATGCCGCTGTGAACAAACCGATGTTTAACACTGTTGTACATCTGAACGAGGTTGGTTTCACTAAAGCTGTATATGGTCCACAATGGTTTTACAAAATAAACGACTCAAACTATTATCGGTTCAAGTATGTACGGCAAATTACAACTTAATTCAGGATAAACGTTGTGTGGAAGATTCTTACACAGCATGTTCAGATAACTGTTTCTAGTCCAACGTCCTTTAGCATGCAAACAAACCTTATAGTACGACATTTAATGTTCATCAATACTCTCCAATAGTCAATCATTGCACCCCCATGATTATTAAATTGATATTGGTTATCGCGACTTCGGTTGTGAATGATGTTTTTGAGGAAGTTACTGTGACATATTGTGGACATTGATTTGTGGTAATTGTCACAGCAGTTAAACATCCTCGACACAGTTAAGAACGTAAAGAGGACATGACTGAAGAACAACAGTAAGATACGGAGCGTGTTAAAAACAACACTTAAACCATCTTTTAAAACTCAAACACAATACAAACAAGAAGAGCAGCAAAACAGACTGACGCCTAAGCAACCATACGAAAATCAGCCATAAGTTAGTATTGAAATGTTTCACGTGAAGTTTCTAAAAACACTTAAACTGCATCAAAGCACACATTATTGTTGTCATGAAGTTTCATAACTGTCAGTTCCGAGATTACTTACAAACTGTAGAAAAGTGCTATTGAATAATATTTTAATGCCTTTACGCTGCATTTTAGCAATTGCAGTTTTACTTAATCGATTGAGAATAGGATTTATTTTAATAGTAGTCATTCTGATGAGTGTGATCACACTTTTGAAACATTGTGATTGTTGTTATTGTTGTTAATATTTATAAAAGTTTCATACAGCAATGGCATATTTTCAAATGTGTTTTGATAACATAGCAATAAGTAACCATTCAATTATTTTTAAATCGCATGTACGTTTAACCCTCATCCGGACCTTTGGGATCCATTGGACCCCAGCGGCTTTATTTTTGCTTGAAAAAAGTATTCAGCCTAATGACGCTTATGACGTTTTTAGACATTATTCCTACGACTGTTTTTGACACTTTTAGTGAAATACGTACTAAATAGGTCAATTCGCATAGATATTTTTTCAAAACACGGTTGGGGTCAAGCCGGACCCCAGAATTCTAAAGGTTAGTAAAATGTGTTTCAGGCCATTTTAAAACCGTTTATTGTTGTTTACAACTCTAATAATAGCATTTATTGAATACTAGATAACCCCGATAATACTGTGCCTCAATTGCACATATAAATATGTCTTTCACGATCTTGTGATTGAGTTATTTCCCTTGGATATTATAACCCCGGACGCCAACCGCGAGTCCAAGGGATTCATACTGTATGGAACGAATACAATTCTATCTGACCTAAAATTATACAAATGATTTCAAGATTCAAATAAGTGTACTGTATCATGTTTGGTTCTGGTCCTTTCTGGAAGTTTCAATAGCTGTCATGGGCCAATAGTGTTGACCTTGAACTTTGACCTAGACCCTATTGTAAGTTGGCCAACGAGGTCTGGTTGGTCGGTATTTAAGGCGTCTATTTCATTGCTTCATTGCCATTTTACAATATATCAGATTAAACTATATAGCTACAGGGGAAGAAAGAGACATACAACAGACACACATTCTCCCATTTGGATGTTTGGCAAACGCTTGTTCAGCAGTGGATTAACCTACACTTTCTTGTTATTTCGATCATGAATAAAACTTAATTTAATAGATGATGATCGCAGAGAACCTCAAATCATAGTTCATTACAGTGATACAAACATCTGGTGTAAACCATTGACCCAAACGGACGGTGGTTACACCTGTAACTGCGTCTACGACCCTATCAAGCAGCTCATCAGACATGTGGTGATGTAACGCAGACATGGTTAAGAGAACGTACTCAAGACATGGTGATAAGCTATTGATATTCAAAACTCTTATATCATCACCATTTGAAGTTATGTGTGTATTACTTTTATTACATATGTTTACCATACATAGTTTTATCACATATATTTGACATACCACAGAGTCAGTGTCAGCATCATGAACCCTGCACGGAGCTAAGACATGCACGGTGACAGGTCAAATAAATTGGACAACTATTGCCAGAAAGTAATTGGAAGCAGAAACAAAGCCTGGGAAGCTGTTTGGGTTACGTATGTTCCATTAATAAGGTTTTTAAATCAGTCGTGGTTAATAGTTGTATAGTAACCCATGTTTATATGCATAAATATTATTTTGGGTCCACTGGAACCCAACCATATTTTTGTTATTTTCTTCTAAATGTTTACATAGTTCAGTAAAATATACACCATTAAGGGTGTATCAATGTCATAAGCCAATTTTTAAAAGTATCAAACTTTGTTTCTAACATTGTTTATTTTGAAGAGCTGTTTATGATGAATGAAAAAATGAAAAAAAATATATATGGTGGTGTCCTTGTTTTTGAGTTACAGGGATTTGAAAGATATATCGATTTCCGCCAAAACGTTATGGGGTTTACATTAACGTCGTCGTAAATGTAGTCATATTGCGTCGCGTTACATACCGAGCTTGTGGACGAACAGTTCGTCGTGTTAGTCTTACAACGTTCAATCACACATGAGGGTTGTTTTGAGAAAATCAACTTTAAAGTTTTGGACTCATTAAACAGCATAATTCTGATGGATTTTGAAGATGTTTTCGACTTTACCCGATAAATCATGATTGCAAAGAGTTTCAATTAAAGATTGATGAGTATTGTAAGCATATTATTTTAGATCTGATTTACGTTTGTGAACGAAGTATATGGATTTTATAACAAGTGTTAAGGCTGATTTGATCAGCATTTACTGAACTTTCGTATATATAAACCTTTTTAAAAACTGCTCACTATTTTATCTGGTATGTTCATTAATATACACGATTGCTGAATGTTATAATTTTAAGTGTTGATGTTAACTGTGTGATAATATTTTTACAGGTTGGTGTACGTCTTTTGATATAAAATGTTTGATTTGGCATGCTAGATTTTTGGACTGGGCATGTAAAACGTAAATGAATAATCCAAATAATATAATGGCTAAATGCCGCTGTGAACAAACCGATGTTTAACACTGTTGTACATCTGAACGAGGTTGGTTTCACTAAAGCTGTATATGGTCCACAATGGTTTTACAAAATAAACGACTCAAACTATTATCGGTTCAAGTATGTACGGCAAATTACAACTTAATTCAGGATAAACGTTGTGTGGAAGATTCTTACACAGCATGTTCAGATAACTGTTTCTAGTCCAACGTCCTTTAGCATGCAAACAAACCTTATAGTACGACATTTAATGTTCATCAATACTCTCCAATAGTCAATCATTGCACCCCCATGATTATTAAATTGACATTGGTACGGAATAATTATTTACGAATCGGAATAACACACGCATAACTGTTCTTATCAATTGAAACACATGACTTTTAGCGCATATAAAAATAAGAGTTAGCTGCTTAGACGTAAGTTGCGTTGTTTGATATATTAAGAATAGGAAAGGTTGGTTTATTGAAGAAAAAATAATTTTGAACACCTTGCTGTTGCTTGTGTACTCATTTTGACGCAATTTTGGCATTCCTGTTCGCCTAGGCCCATTTTCTCTTAGACCATTTGTGTAGATGGCCAACGATCATTCAAACATGTCGTTTCTGAGTAAAATGTAATGTTTGGAGGCCATCGATGGGCATCGATACGGTACTTGAGCACGCTACACGTTTGTCACATATTTATATACTGTTACCTCACGTATTTAGGGAGATCAATACGCACAATCACACTTATTTTATTTTCTGGTATTTATTTTCATACACACAATTATCGTTTTAATATACGGACATTGTACTGAAGCAATACACTTCATTTAACATTTATTTCGAAGACAGGACGTTATGTATGTATTACCAAACATAGTAACAAATAGACAAAGAGAAGGCTGGGATAGAAATGACAATATTCGTGTTATATCTATGTCGTACATTACTCCAATTAATATTTCTTATAGGATTATTAGCGAAAATATTGAATCCACGTGTTAACGTAATTTTTTTTTCTAAACAGTTTTGAAAGTAATATCATTCGCTACGGTTACTAACAAGTTACTGCTTATTTCGATGATACAAATTAAAGCACAACGTGTATGAATTTTAGTTCAAATGTAGGCTGGAATAGTTAAAATAAGTTATATAGATGCATATGATTTAACTATTTTAATTGTTAGTTCAAGTGTGCAAAATCCTAACAGTAAATATGAAAACTGTTGCAAGCTACAAACCTAAAGCAGTGGACAATTCAACAACCAATTTATAGTGACTCTGTATCGACGTATGTTATCTCTGTACATCAATGGTTATACGGGGAAGCAAACTTGTAAGGTTTATTTCTCATTGTCCTGTGACATGTCTTGCTGATAAATAGGCTGATAAGTTGAATGGATATACACTGTTGTAAATGTCAAAGGCCGAAGTAATTTGCTATACAAATATATTCATTGTGTGCTACCTTGATGCCGTTATGTATGCTCCAATACTGAAATGTTAGTTTTCAAACTATTCACAAGTTTTACTTATTTGATATTGGGTTTTCAGTTTAAAAAACGCCACAAAAGTAAGTGTTACAGCATACCATTGGACATTTTTAACATAATGTTAAAGACTACAAAGTACCATCGTAAACATTTTGTCAAAAGCGCCCGAAACAATCGTACGAGAATAGAGACTGACTACTTGTTGGGAAATTTGGTATACAACACAATATGGAGGAGAACACAGATGATATAAAGTGTGTGTTTTTAAACGTGTTGTGTTGAAATAAAACTAGAATACGGCCTCTGTATAGCAATTTGTGAAGACGTTAAATGTTTGTTACCTCCGTAACGTTTCGGATACCATTAACCTTTAGTATTAAAAGGTGCTTAAAGCTATAGTCTACAACTTTCATACTTGCAAAGAGTTCTATGTATATTTTGTAAACAAATAGAGTTTTATATACCGTTGGAGAGCTGTTTTCAAATGCTATCTCCTGGTGCAAATCATATGTTTAACCGAGCTTTCTATTTGAAGTTATCGCCAGTATTACAATGTTCTATCTCCATGTTCAACGTTATGTTTAGTCTTTCAATGATCTATGTCCAATTTATCCAGTCATTGTGTTCCAATTGGATCACGTGACAGAACTTTCTAAAATGGCTGCGAACTTCATGGTTATTGGCGTACAGTTTAATAGGCGAACTGCCCATGTATCTTTAACTACATGTGTAGGTCAAAGTAAAGTGATTAATTTAAAGCAGATAGCTGTTTAAAACAATATGAAAGCAAAACTGAATACCCCTTTAAAGAAGTCCCACCAAGCAAAGTCGTACAAGGGAGACTTTATAAACCGAGGTCGCATGTACGGATGTTAAAAACAACAACAAACCAAACCCCACTATTAAGAAGTATTCCGTTTAGTCTGCTTGTAAGCGATCTGTATTTCTTGGCCGAGGGGATAATTTCATCAAAATAAGCAAAAATATCCCGTATGGGGAGTATTTAGAATGGACATAGAACATTGTAATAATGTAATTGTTCATGCAATTGTCTAAAAAATGTATTGTTAATAATGTTCTATCTCCACAAAATGGACATAGAACATTTTAACGATGAGAGAAATAGAAGATAGAGTTTGAGAAAGTATCTATCTCAAACCGAAAGTAAGTTATCTCAAAAACCATGCTTACAATCCTCATAATACTTTAACTGGAACCCGTTGCATTCACAATTCATCAGGTTAAGTATAAAGACTTTTCAAAATCCATCAAAACTATGCTGTTTAATTGGTCCAACACTTTAAAGTCGATTTTCTCAAAACCACCCTCATATAAGATAGAACGTTGTAAGACGGCGAAATGTTGTGGTTTTTGGTAGAATTGACCCTCAGTATACGTGTTTGTTATAAGCTTATTCAATATGGCCATGTACCCTTAGTCCATGCTTATATTTCATTTCGATAAGCATGAAAACACCAAAAGGGCAACATAATAGCGAAGGCATCGACGAGATGTTGACTTGAATTATTGCTCTATATAAGTCAGCTATAGAGCTGTTTTTTTAAGGAAAACAATCAATATGAGAGTCCACCAGTCTTGGATCCTGACCAGATGCCGCGTTACACGGCGTCCGAGCGGGATCCAAACTGTCTACAAAAGTCGAATCTTCACGCGTTTGTCAGTGTACGAGTTAATCTGTAATAACTATACACATGAAAGGTACATATATAACTCTGATCCGAATCTACCCTGTCTGTATAGAAAAATGTACTTTATACAGTTACCCTGCAGTGCTGATTAATAATTAGTGCAGACCTTGACCAGAGGATCCATTTAGGAGCTATCTGATCTTGATCTGCACAGTATGTTTGGTAACACTATTCGAAAAGGAAATGTAAACTATTCATAGTTACACTGTAATGCAAAATGACAGACAGCCTGGAAACAGATCTGGTGACTCGCTTACGAGTCATCTGATCCGGAGGTACACTGGCTGTATAGGAAAAGTGTACTCGTCGACACAGTTACCTTATTGTATAGTAAATAGTGCAGACCCTGACCAGAGGTTTTGGTTGTGAGCCCTCTGATCTTGGCCTGCACAGTTTGCAAAGTTTGTATGGTTACGATATCCGCATAGGAAACATAACCTGTTCATAGTTGCACTGTAATGCAAGTTAACCTCTTTTTCGATCCAACTGTTCGAAGTGGTTCACCTCTGTTTTACTTGTACAATATATATGTGCCTAGTTGATGCATGGCAAACAGGTTGTATAGTATAGCCATAGTTTCCTTTTGATGTGATAGTCATCTAAATCTTTAGTTCGAAAATCTTTTCATTTCTCTCTGGTATAAACGCTTACAAGTCAAAATTCTACATTTAAAAGTTTACACTTTGCAACTACTTTTCGATGCATCGCACTATTGAGATCAATACATATTACTGTTCCACCATCGACATGACCATAATTATATGTTTGTAGCAACTGTGTACTGATAAGCCGATGGCTTTTGTACTGAATAAAGTATCATATAACAGGTCTTACTTTTTTGTTTATGTATGGAAGGTATAAATATGGTCTCGAGTGATTGCCTTTTAACTCAGCTAGGGACGATAACACTCGTCATCTATAAAATATTGATATTATAGGAACACATTTGTCACATGCAAACAGTGTATACTCGGATCAGATGACGACTAAAGGAGCCATCAAACCAGGCTTCGCACTGTTTGTCTTTTTCAGCGCAGCCTGCGATTAGTACATTTGACACATACAGATAGTGAATACCCGATTCAGTGGGTTTCTAAAGGAACAATTTGACCAGGGTCTGCACAGTCTGCCGTATGGAAAACAACAAAAAATGATTATAACTAGACTGGACGAGATTCGAAATTGAGATAATCCTCTATTATGTTACAATTGTGAATAATTAACAGATGTATTTTTCATGCTTGTATTTCTATAAAACTAAAGGGCAAATTATTTGGTATCGAAGCATCGAGTAGTTCACTATAGTCTGTATAAATTATACACATAGATGCTTTTTATAGCAGACCATACTATTTTTTATTTTGTCTGGAGTGCATTATTTCTCTCCGCTTATCAAATAAATACGAAATACTCAAGCAGGAAACGCAACACAAATAATACACCCACCTCTCAAGCAGAACACACACACAGCCATACCATAACAAACACACACACACACACACACGCACAATCCCATTCCATCATCTTCAAACTACATAGAAAACAACACGCGAGACAAACATAAAGCAAAGTGAATATAGGAGCCTGCCTTGGTACGGTCAGCAGCAATCAATAATAATTATAAATTAACCATTAACCATTATCTGGTGACGATAACATTATGCGGTTATAAAATATTGACTTTCTAAAAGTACATTTGGCAAATGCAATTAGTGTAGACCAGGATCAAAGATCTCCTAAAGGACCAATCAGAGCCGATTATGCACTGTTTGACATGTTTCAGAGTAACCTATCCAATGTACATAGGTCACATATAGACAGTGTAGACCAATATCAGGGGTTTAAAAAGGAACAATCTGATCAGGGGTTGCACTGTATGCCATTATACATATATGACGGAAACATTAAATATTTATACATGGACTAGGTACACTTTGGAACAGGAATGTCCTATAAAAAGTTTAAAATATATTAATTTTCTGATGTCTTTCGGTAAAGTAGATTAAGATGTATATATATATTAGCTACTGCCTAGTATGGCTAGATCTGGCCTATACCGACGGACAGTCGGATTTCCAGAGGTTTCGTTATAAAATGCAATTGACCCATTACCCAATAAATACGCATTTTTACGTCTTTAATTTATTCCTCTACTGATGAACATAGTTCAAATTAATACTTTTAAAGAGGCTCGCAACCGGATTTAGCATTAAAAATAGTAATTTGAAATATATGTCAAATGCTTATATAAATGGGTAAGATTTAGTTTAGGATAATAAGTTATGTTAAAAAATGCATTTAAAACAAAAAAAGAAGAAGAACCCCGGTGGGAATCGAACCCGTGACCCTCCATGCGGAGACGAACATGAAAAAATAAAGAAACGCCTTTACTACCTCGGCTACCAGCGATCTCGATATATTTGGTAGTACATTAACGTACTTCAATGCTAGCGATCGATAATCCTTTATTCGGCTCGGGTTATGTATGAGCCCGTGTAGAGAAGCAACAACAACAACTACACCGTTAGCTAAAGCTGTAGAAAAACGATGGAAAAAATCTAAAAAAACTAAGATTCGGTGACGATTTTTGAAACTTTTTTTGGATTGATCATATTTTTTTAATGTCAGAAGCCAAATAATGCCACAAATTTGCTTTTATTTGATTATTTAATTTTATGTTCATAAGTACACCATCCGGTTGCGCGTCCCTTTAAAATTAAAAATAATAAGAAGTATTTTCTATGTTTTAGAAATTAAAGCAGAATACGCCTTACAGCGCATTATGCTTAACTTTCTATCTGCTTTAAGTGGGCAGCTATCTTGAAAACTAGAAACAGGCTAATGGATTAATTGCTGAAACATTTATATTGTACATCCTTTTATGCAGTCTGCTTGTACTAAGCGATCACTTAGTGAAATGCTGGTGCTGGCATAGAATGAAGGCAGTTTGCTCTTTATGACCAGGAGGTAATGCAGAGGGATCCTAAATGTTTTTTATGCCATGTTTCTTTTCTGTATCGAGAAGTTTCCTGTATCTAGAGTTTCCAATTATCGTTGGTTGATGGTTGCTGTATTGAGAAGTACCCTGTATCGAGATTCTCCAATCTCTTTTGGTTGATGGTCGCTTGGTACAATGCTAGGTATGGTGTTTAATGTAAGTTGATTCGATATGGTCACGCTACTATGAGTTCATGTTTCAATAATCATGAAAACGCAAACTATGAACATGTAGGCTATATTATTAGCTAATTTGTGTATGTGCACGAGTGTATTTATGTATGTGTACATACATTTTTAGCAGATGTATGCATGCAGGGTGTAGTTAAGTGTATACCCGTGTACATGTACACTCGTAGATGTGTGTTTATGTACGGATGTATGCATGTATAGTTATGCATGTATGCAGGTGCGTGGGTGTAGATTGATAGTATTACATGTATATGTACAATGTATATATTTAGAATTCAGTACAGTGTGATTAAAAAAAAATTCTGATGGGAGTTGGCCCCTTCAATATTTTAACGTGTATTTGCACAGTAAAGTACAAGAGTCTGTATCAGCCACCTTGTACCAGCCACTTTGTATTTTACTCTGACGTCGCTTTCGGTTTAACGTGACGTCATTTACGTACATGTGCAAGTGCCGCGTTATTCATTGAAAGCGCTCATCGCATCGGCTATTTCCGCCAAAAACGTCTAAATAAATCACTCTGTATCGCACTGTCAACTGGTAATGTGTATTTATCAAACTAATAATTTAACGACTATGCAGAAACAAGGCATAATTACCCTTCTGCCAAAAAAAAGACAAAGATTTAACATCATTAGGTAATTGGAGACCAATTAATTAACTTAATACTGACTACAAAATGGCGACGAAAATCATAAGCAAAAAAGATGAGAAAGGTTTTACATCATGTAATTAAAAATAATCAAACATGATTTTTAAAAGGGAGGTATATTGAAGAGAACATAAGAACAATTTTTGAAGTAATAGATAATCTAAATGATGAAGACAAATCAGGGCTTATATTTTTCGCAGATTTTGAAAAGTCATTTGGTAGCATAGATCATAACTTTATGTTTAAAACTCTGGCACATTTTAACTTTGGCGACTCTGTTAAAAACTGGATTAGAGTGTTCTACCATGATACGCAAAGCTGTGTTGTTAATAATGGATATATGTCAGATTTTTTTTACATAAAAAGAGGAGTTAGACAAGGAATACCCGCTATCATCGTACTTATTTATACTGGCTATATAAGTTTTATATATGTTTGTAATAGCTGATAATAATAATATGTATTTAGGCTTTGCCTATAGACTGAACAAAAGCAAAATTGTACTAATAAGTAAAAATTCTTGTTTCTTGATTTTGCCAATATTGTGGTACTTTTACCAGGAGTTTTAATAGATTGTCATCTAAGACATGACATTGGACCTGCTTTTTGACCCCATACGACCCATATTCAAAGTAAAGCTATAACTCTTCAAGATGAATATCCTGAGCAAATATGATCTTGATAGGGATAATGTATGGCCGCTAGAGTGTACCAAACCAAAGGTTGATGGACAACAGACATCTACTGATCACTATAGCTCACTTGAAATGTCTCGGGTGAACTAATAAAGATAGGATGACGAACAAGAATGGTGTCACAGAAAGTGACAAATGCCCCCGACGGCCGAGGCTTTTTTTACTGCAATGTATTCGTTTGGCTTTACAAATAAAATCATACAGCAGGCTATAATTGTACTCCTTGTTGTTGTTGTGTTGCAATAAATAAAGAAAAACGCTTGTTCTAGCAATACATCATCCTGACAATTTCATTTATACATAATTACAGCTTTTAGAGACTATATTAAAATCATTTGTCACAAATTACAACAGCATAGTTTTTCTTTTAAATAATTAACATAGATACAGGGCTCCGCATAATTGGAATACTTCAAGAACTTAAATAATTATGTCTGCATTAAACCATATGACGTGACTACTCCTTAGAATTGGTTCAAAGAGACAATTTTAATGATTAGTTAAAATACACCATAGGATTTGGTGCTGACATGGAATTTTATCCATTTTAACTTATCCAACTCTCTAATTAGTTCATATATTTATTACTACAATTCAGCACATAATTATGTTGTTCTCTCTTGAAATAAATACAGTTTTAATTTGCATCACATTTTCTGACTATCTGTATGAAAGTCCATCTTGGATAGGAAACTGCTTAATGTCATGGTTGATGCTTGTCCTACATTGTTTACCACTTCAGTCTGGGAAACAGTCCAAACATTTCACTTGTTAAGAAACACCATAAAGGCTATGCTGAATCTGTAATAGATAGCACATAAATAATTTATTGTTATGTATAAGGCACTATACAGCCATCAAACATCTCATGACTTTTTTGTTGTTTATTTCTTTTATATTTTTTGTACGACTTAACAGATTGACCAAACAGCAGGTTTTATTCCGCACAGTGACACTAGTGGTCTCTAACAATTTCCTGCTTTAGCATTTAGTTACTTGTGCAAAAGAAGGAGGTTATGTTGAAGGTTCTTAAACTATTCTTTATAAAGCGAAAGCTGAAATTTGGAAGATATGTTAGGTATTATTTGGCTTTATGGAAACATGTGAATAAGGCATGGTCTTGGCTAATTTGTACTTTCCCATGATTTTTTCAGCATGCCTGGTATTTGTATTTAATCAATGGAGCTAAAGTCCCAAATCAGAACGATAATAAATTAATGTGACATAGTTCTACTCATACAGGGCTACAGATAACTGAATTTTTTTTTTATTTATGCTTACATTAAACCCAGTGGTGTCACTACTTATTAGACTCCTGTTTTAGAGACAACTCTAATGAATGGTAACACCATAGGCGTTGGTGCTGACATAAAGAAAAGCTGTATTTGGTCTGATTACTGATACCTATACTGTAAGTGTCAGAACTGTACACATTACTGGCTTATTTTTCAATCTAAAGCCCCACGCACATTGCCTTAAACTTGTCTTTTCAATGTTTTCTTTCAAATATTTACTATATACTGTACTTTGTAGGCTCTTTAAATTATAACATTATATACGAAAATATTTTGTATTTTAAGGAGACTCAGCTTTTAAAGGCAAAATAGGCAGAATTTAGCATTGGCCATAAGTCCATAACTTTGTGACTTCACGTGATAGAGATTTTATTTTGGCATGTTCATTAAAGAATCTCTTGAAAACAGTACACCTTGGGTTAAGTCAGACAAAGGTCAAGGCCATGTATATGTCATCTAAAGGACACATAGGATGAACTTGACATTGGCCACAACTTTGCAGCTTCATTTGATAGATACTTCATATTTTGCATGTCAGTCTACATTGTTTGCCAAGGCAGTTTGTATCTGGTTTAAGTACTTCAAGGTACAACACTTAATAAGTCATATATAATTATTACACATAGTCTACACAAAAAGCTACATCCTTAGTATTGTATGATTAATTTCAATAAACATCTATTTTACCTAACATAATTAGAATCTGACTTCTGAGCGTTAAACATAGTCGATCCAGATCAGGCCCCGCATAAGTGGTGCCTTATCTGTATCAAAACTGTTTGCAAGTCCCAGATGAGTAGCATGTTTTCTCACCATGTTGCAATTTCAATAAAGGTTAACCTCAGCTGACTGGTGTTTTTTTTCTTTTTACTTTTTTCTAAATTTATGTAATTTCTTAATGAAAGCAGCACTAATTTACCTATTTCATGGCTGTTTAATTCCCCTCGGTTTGAAAGGCCTGGTGTCATGTTAGTGTGAATAAAAAAGGTTGTTTTACAGTTGCGCCTCCATATTTATTTACTTTTCAAGGGTACAAACGATTTATGTACAAATCGAAATAACACAAGCAAAAATTTACTAATTAACTGAAATGCATCATAAAAATATGAGTTAGATACTCAGATGTAAGCTGCAGTGTTTGATACATTTAGTATCGGAAAATGTTGGTTTATTGATAAGAAATTAACTCGTTTGCTTATTTTTGTAATCTCATTTGGTCACCATTTTGTTTTTCTTGATCGTGTTGGCTCTAAAGACCCATGAGAACGTTCGTGTCGTTTGGAATCTATATCGTGCAAACAGTCTGTTTTAGTTAAATTGTTACGTTTTTTATGCACTGATGCAATCGGTATGGTAAATGAACGCGCTTCAGGCCAAAGTTGTCGAGTCAAGCCAAATACTTTAAAAACTGGCATTAAAGGCTGCCCTCCGTGGCGCTCAGAATTTAGGGGATAGCATTATGACTGGTTTGACAGTGTCCGGATAAAGTGACGGACCGGGCACATAACTGCCCTACTCATTACTCGTCACGGAGAAAACAATAAAAAGTGTATCCTCTGTAAAAAAGTTGTTTACATTAATTATTTGTTTGACGTCTAACATTAAATCTGCATTCTGGAATTCATCTCGCATCAGAACAACCTACAGATTCAAAGATGGCATTTAATTGTCTTTGACCGGGAGCTGAACTGTCATTTATGAGCCGATGAAAAGCAACAAACGGCATGATTTAACAGTAAAATAAACCCTAACTCGATGTTGTTAAACTACCCGCTGCCTGCCAAGTATGTTACCAACCGAATACAGTCATGTGTTCAGTAAAGACACCGGTGGCCATCTACGGCCATTGATTGCAAGTTGGCTCTAAATTACAGTCAGAGTTCAAACGCAAACGCATTGCAATGAAATATAGAAAATGACAACTTTTTGACAACTCTAGTTTAAATTTGAGTGGCAAACAGTTTGGAGGCTGATCCGACGCAATGCCAACGAAAGTTCAAAGTGTATTCGGGGTTATTTGGAAAGAAAAATGTTGTCTCTACTGTAGTGTACTCTGCACACATTGCTAACCTAAACAGCAAACATTGGTAATTGGTCAATTGAACACGCTACAGGCTGTAGTACTGTACAGCCTACAGTTATCGCTCTCCGCAAATTGGGATTAAATAAATCCATTTCTTTCATCTATATCTATATCTATATATTACGTCGACTCAGTCACACTTGACGGTGGTTTGTCAAGAAAAGAAAAGTTAGAAAAGTGGGATAGTTTACAGTACGCCTGTGGCACTTATACACACCTTAACGACTGGTGGTCTCTAGCTCTTCATTATTACAGACATTTCTTATTGATGTCGAGTTTATATATATATATATACAAAACATAGGTTTGCCTTCGTGTAGCCTACAAATTACAATTTAGCGTTGTCGTTGTCAACCATCTTGGGTACAGTGTTAACCGACAGTCCCGCAAAGTAATATAGGGGGATTATTTAGTCCCAATGCAACGCGACTTGTATGTTTTAGACTTCATAGATATGCCAGTACAATACAGCACAAATCTGATGTCAAGTTCGTCGAATTCTCGATACTTCAGACAAAGCAGTTGGGAATAATATCATTAAAATCAACTTACCTGATAACTGATCCCGGGTGTATACAATTCTGTGTCACAATCCTGTGACTTAATAGAATTATATAAACACAATACGATCAAACTGATATAGATTATATAATTTATATAAATTATCAAATGCGCCCGTGGATCCTATACACATGTCTCGCGTTTCGTTTTGACAAAACAGTGCCCGGGATCCACGTGTCATACTTCTGCTCAAATGACCGGAGCGATTATGTCGCATTTCACTAGAAAGACGATCGTGACCGCAACGGCATATTGGACCAAATGAATTGACCTCAAATTTTTAACATTTTATTCATTAACTCACTATCCCATGGCAATTCTAATGGACTATTTCAGCCTGAAAAAACGGCTGGTCCATTTGCAACTATTTATAGCTGTTATGATATACTACAAATAACATTCAGTGAGGACCCCGACCAGAGGGCTCCTGCAGGAGCCCGCTGGTATGGGGCCTCATTGCCTGCATAGGACAAGTGTACTCTTCACATGTACACTTTTGGTAAAGGGTGCATATATGCGTCACTAGAAACACAAAAAATCCTATTAGAGGCTTTCTGTGTTGGTTTTGACATAGATTGTTTCCTGTATGAAAGATAGCCTGTCTTTAAATGTTTCGCTGATTAAATAATTACTGAATGTAATATTGATTACAATTACATCTTAAGACTGATGAGATTCCTGTCCTGGTTATAAGTGACGCAGAAATCTCACCTAGGAGCTTCCTGTGTTGGTTCTGACTTGCACTTGTGTCTCTAGGACTCCAAGAACTGATAACACGATACATATTTGATACAGCCATTATTATATATAGCTGTTAGAATATACTACAAATAACAACCAGTGAAGACCCCGATAAGAGGGTTCCTGCATGTGCCCGCTGATCAGGGGCCTCACTGCTTGCATTGGAAAAATGTACTCTTCACGGGTAAACTATTGGCATATATGCGTCACTAGAAACACAGAAATTCCTATCAGAGGCTACATGTGTTGGAAACAGGTAACCCGACGTTTGATTAGGCTCCAACCCGTTTGAAACTCATATTAAACTACATGTAGTTAGAAAATTCTGAAGTAAATTCAACCTATTTGTAACTCATATTGAAATAGTTAGAAAATGTTAAAGTAAGTTTTCAACATTGTTTGCATTGCGTTTGAATTTCAACGGACACGAATTGTCTGCATGTAACATAAAAAATACTTAATTCCTACTTATAGTAACCTTGTTAATAAATCATTAGTAAAACTCGTAAACAGGTTTAAATGTGATAATTATCTGAGGTATAGATTGCCCCACATGTTGTTACTAAATGTATGTTTTTGTTGATTTTTAGTCTTTGATTGAATAGTAACCAGAAACGGGGAGTATTTCAAAACCTATCTTTTTTGTTTCTGCTCTAAATACTATGGTGTCACACCTCATTCGAATGGTCTCTCCGAGACGATCCTGATAAGTAGTGACGCAATAGGATTTGATCCTATAATAAGTTAGAAAGTGTTTGATTTGCTCAATTAACTCTCTCTTTTCTGGAGCCCTGAATTAGATTACATATCGAGAAATGTCTTAACTGCAAAACAAATGTCCAGAACATTCATTAATTTGTGTATAATATAATTGCATAAGAACAACCTATGTATTTATTAGATACAGTACAAGAAATTGCATATGTATCATACAACTTAATATGCATATCTATTCCCTTTTCTAATACTACTTTTCCTCAAGTCTTTCTCAACGTATGCAACACCAATGTTGTTTCTGTTTTTGAAGCGCTATTTGTCACTCAGCTCTTGGTTAAGCAGAGGTGTTTTTATAACTCTGTATGCATGAGTGGTTAAATCATTTTAACGTTTGCTTTGATCCACATGACTAGTTTGTTAATACAGTACTGCAAACTACGTCTGTATACAGATAGGCGTGCGTGCACGATCTCAAGTGTTTCTTCCGAGACGATATGATATTCTCACTAAAACGAATTCAGTATTACCTTTAACTATTATTAAAATACTACTTCTTTTGGCGAAATAGAAAATAACCCGGGACCTTTAGATACAGCTAATAATAACAATATTTCAATAGTTCACAATAACGTATGCAGCTTACCACCTAAACTAGATATTATTGACTCTGAATTGCCCCACCATGATGTTATTTGTGTAACTAAAACACACCTTAATTCCACCATTACTGATGAACAGGTACAGCTTAAAGGTTTTCAGGGACCTTTTCGCTAAAATAGAACCCGTTATGGGGGCGGGGTCGCTATTTATGTTAAAGCCGCATTGTGCTTTTGAGAAACCTGCATAAAACGGTTGTTTGGGGTCCCATTTGAACTACGTGGGACGTGATTCTTTCACAAAAACCGGTTTTATCTAAGCAATTCGCTTTTTAAATTTTATTTATAATATTTTGGTGGTGCACAAATTAAAAAGCCTCCCTTGTGAATGGAAAGAAGGACAACTCTGTAAATACAGGGCTCCAGATAACGGAAGTATTTCGAAAACAAAAATCTTTA
Source organism: Gari tellinella (assembly GCA_922989275.2). Lineage (NCBI taxonomy): Eukaryota > Metazoa > Mollusca > Bivalvia > Cardiida > Psammobiidae > Gari > Gari tellinella. The sequence goes on from OV277858.1 coordinate 11,287,286, forward strand.
TTTCTGCTTTTAAACCCAATGGTGTCATACTCATTAAAATTGTCACCATAGCATTCGGTGCTGAAATGAGTGAGAAAATGTTAGATTAGTTCAGATTTCTCCCGATTATATATTGAGCTGGAACACTGAAAATGACCCTGTTAACCCTTATTCTGATGCACAGACGTCTGCTTCGACATTGTCGTCTGCAAAATGTGTTCAGTTTAGATTTATGCATTGTTTTAATTAATTAACCTAAAGACGAGTGTCAAATAGTTTGGATCAAGATGAGACGCCGCGTAACGCGGCGTCCTTTTAGATTCAAATAGTTTGTAAACTCCGTAAAGTAGGCACAGGGTCAAACGCTATGATATCCAATAACAATGTGTACATATCTTTCACGGTGGGTAAACGGTTAAAAAACTACGGAGAATCTATACCTTGAGCTTGCTGAAAATGACTGTTTCAGCCTTGTCCGCTCACTAACTCAAACACTTCTTTTTGGATCTTCACCAAACTTGCTACAAATGTTTACTAGTATAGAATCTAGGTCAGGTTCAATAACTAGCAAAATCGCATAATGCATGTCTGAGTTATTGCTGAAATATGCTGAAACAGTCATTTTTTAATACATAAAGTGCAAAATCTCAGATATGCCACATGCGATTTTTGTAATAATCAAACTAGACCTAAATTTTATATACTTAAACATTTTCAGCAAGTTAAATGAATATCCGATAAAAACTGTATGTGTTAGAGTGCAAAAAGTGACTGAAACCGTCTTTTTTCATTGATAAACAGGCAATAACTCAGATATACCTTATGCGATTTTAGTAGTTATGAAACTGAACCTTGATTTTATATCAATAAACATTTTCAGCAAGTTTGGTGAAGATCCAATAAAACGTATTTGTGTTAGAGAGCAAAACTTGCTGAAAACAGTCATTTTTTAATACATAAAGGGCAAAAACTCGAATATGCCGCATACGATTTTTATAATAATCAAACTAGACCTAAATTTTATATGAATAAATATTTTCAGCATGTTTGGTGAATATCCGATAAAAGCTTTTTTTTTAGAGTGCAAAATTGACTGAAACAGTCATTTTTATTAATTAAGGTACTTCGCATGTGCGATTAGTTTCAATACAATTGTTATGAAATTTTTTATGAAGAACGATAATAGGCTTCGAATTATTGTGTGAAAATATAAGCAAAATCTATCGTGTGGTTTGTCTTTAAGGTCTCTTTTCTGACAAAAACCTGGAATTTTGATGATTTTATTTTTGAGAAAGATAAATAAAGCTAATGACTATTAGTCTAGCCCATTAAGTAGTCCACAACATTCATTACAAGAAAAGCTAAAAACATTTTGAATAAAGGTGTTCAGAAAGATGTTATCAGCTATTTGAATTTTGAAAAATGCTAAAAAATTGAATTACAGAAAACTGACTCATTCAATGTCTTTTGTTTTCATTTCATTCAAATATATGGTTGATGAAACAGTTGGTCAGAAAAAGTAAAAAATATTACAGTCAGGATTTGTTGTTATAACAGATTTTCTTATTAAAATGGGGGCAATTTGAAGTTGAGATACAGTTACTTACCTTAAAATTAAAATTCTGTCATTAAAATGCGCCATTATTTATTCATGCACTTGCATACAAGGTTAATTATATTGTTTAAACTTAATAATAATGGGCAATGTTGATCTTGAAAAGGTTGGCGTATTGATAAGCTTCAATGTGTGGCTTTATAGTTCGATGAAATCGTATACATGTTTACCGATTTTATTGACTTGTAAGTCATTAAACTAAAACGTACATGTAAGTGGACATATAATTGGACCGTATATAACATCAATTATTCTAATCAACGAAGACTAAACATAGCATGTCCCTTGATCACTGCGTTATTGATTGACGAGTCAATAAATCGGACACTTAAAAATATATTTGGATTGGATGGGTCTCGAACCTATGACCATTGAATTGCAAGTCAATCACTCTACTCACTGCGCTATGAAGGCTTATACTAATTCGTATCAACATTTCCTTTATATAAATTTTCTAGTATAAGCATGTACAGAAAAAGTCTACGTTGCCAAGACGCATATCAGCTCGCCCACAAGACCGACTTCCGTGAGCAAAAGGCCTTAACAGACAATAACTCAGAAATACCTTATGCGATTTTAGTAGTAATCAAACTAAACCTTGATTTTATATCAATGAACACTTTCAGCAAGTTTGTGGAAGATCGGATAAAAAATTGTTGAGTTAGAGAGCGGACAAAAAAGTGTGATAGTCTAACTGACTGATAGATGGACGGGCGGAGTTAGATACAGTTGCCCCCAGTGAAGTTGAATTCGGCTGTATCACGTGATACTAAGCCGTGTGGTAATGTTTATTTCAGACGTTCCATTTTCGGTTTGTTATGATTTTAAATCGCCCTTTTTGGTGATTTAGGTCCGTCTTCATCATTTCATAGATCAGTTTGGCCCATAAGAATGTTCAAACATTATTATTAACCGTTATTGTATCGAGCGTTTCCGCGTGTATTTGCACAGTAAAGTACAATAGTCTGTATCAGCCACCTTGTACCAGCCACTTTGTATTTTACTCTGACGTCGCTTTCGGTTTAACGTGACGTCATTTACGTACATGTGCAAGTGCCGCGTTATTCATTGAAAGCGCTCATCGCATCGGCTATTTCCGCCAAAAACGTCTCGCGCTAAATAAATCACTCTGTATCGCACTTTCAACTGGTAATGTGTATTTATAAAACTAATAATTTAACGACTATGCAGAAACAAGGCATAATTACCCTTCTGCCAAAGAAAAGACAAAGATTTAACATCATTAGGTAATTGGAGACCAATTAATTAACTTAATACTGACTACAAAATAGCGACGAAAAACATAAGCAAAAAAGATGAGAAAGGTTTTACATCATGTAATTAAGAATAATTAAACATGATTTTTAAAAGGGAGGTATATTGAAGAGAACATAAGAACAATTTTTGAAGTAATAGAGAATCTAAATGATGAAGACAAATCAGGGCTTATATTTTTCGCAGATTTTGAAAAGGCATTTGGTAGCATAGATCATAACTTTATGTTTAAAACTCTGGCACATTTTAACTTTGGCGACTCTGTTAAAAACTGGATTAGAGTGTTCTACCATGATACGCAAAGCTGTGTTGTTAATAATGGATATACATGTATGTCAGATTTTTTTTTACATAAAAAGAGGAGTTAGACAAGGAATACCCGCTATCACCGTACTTATTTATACTGGCTATATAAGTTTTATATATGTCTGTAATAGCTGATAATAATAATATGTATTTAGGCTTTGCCTATAGACTGAACAAAAGCAAAATTGAACTAATAAGTAAAAATTCATGTTTCTTGATTTTGCCAATATTGTGGTACTTTTACCAGGAGTTTTAATAGATTGTCATCTAAGACATGACATTGGACCTGCTTTTTGACCCCATACGACCCATATTCAAAGTGAAGCTATAACTCTTCAAGATGAATATCCTGAGCAAATATGATCTTGATAGGGATAATATATGGCCGCTAGAGTGTACCAAACCAAAGGTTGATGGACAACAGACATCTACTGATCACTATAGCTCACTTGAAATGTCTCGGGTGAACTAATAAAGATAGGATGACGAACAAGAATGGTGTCACAGAAAGCGACAAATGCCCCCGACGGCCGAGGCTTTTTTTACTGCAATGTATTCGTTTGGCTTTACAAATAAAATCATACAGCAGGCTATAATTGTACTCCTTGTTGTTGTTGTGTTGCAATAAATAAAGAAAAACGCTTGTTCTAGCTTATTCAAATACATCATCACCAAAGTATCATGACGTCATCTAATGTCATGATGACGTCGTCGTCATAACAAGATTTGTCAAATGTCATAATGAGGACTTATTTCTAAATTAAGAAATGATCACATGATCAAAGAGTTATGGCCAGTTAGGATGAGTAACCTCCCTTCCTATTCACTTGAAATAATATAGGATGAGTTATCTCCCTTCTCCCCGGATTTTACCTCCGAATGACCTTGACCTTTGCAGGACATGCCCAAAGTTGTACTGACCTCAAGAGATTCTTCAGGTGAGAACACATACAAAATATAAAGTATCTATCCCATGTTGTTCAAAAGTTATGGCCAAGATTAAAGTTGTGTGCAGACAAACAGACATACAGCACTTTAGGAATTATTTATAAACACAACAGGAAATCTATTTCGTTATGTATATTTAATTTGCTTTTTTTTATTTCATCAGTTCGTATAATACACAGCAGTAAAACAGCACAACCACTTTACGTTTCAATTTCATTTATACATAATTACAGCTTTTAGAGACTATATTAAAATAATTTGTCACAAATTACAACAGCATAGTTTTTCTTTTAAATAATTAACATAGATACAGGGCTCCGCATAATTGGAATACTTCAAGAACTTAAATAATTATGTCTGCATTAAACCATATGGCGTGACTACTCATTAGAATTGGTTCAAAGAGACAATTGTAATGATTAGTTAAAATACACCATAGGATTTGGTGCTGACATGGAATGTTATCCATTTTAACTTATCCAACTCTCTAATTAGTTCATATATTTATTACTACAATTCAGCACATAATTATGTTGTTCTCTCTTGAAATAAATACAGTTTTAATTTGCATCACATTTTCTGACTATCTGTATGAAAGTCCATCTTGGATAGGAAACTGCTTAATGTCATGGTTGATGCTTGTCCTACATTGTTTACCACTTCAGTCTGGGAAACAGTCCAAACATTTTACTGGTTAAGAAACACCATAAAGGCTATGCTGAATCTGTAATAGATAGTACATAAATAATTTATTGTTATGTATAAGGCACTATACAGCCATCAAACATCTCATGACTTTTTTGTTGTTTATTTCTTTTATATTTTTTGTACGACTTAACATATTGACCAAACAGCAGGTTTTATTCCGCACAGTGACACTAGTGGTCTCTAACAATTTCCTGCTTTAGCATTTAGTTACTTGTGCAAAAGCAGGAGGTTATGTTGAAGGTTCTTAAACTATTCTTTATAAAGCAAAAGCTGAAATTTGGAAGATATGTTAAGTATTATTTGGCTTTATGGAAACATGTGAATAAGGCATGGTCTTGGCTAATTTGTACTTTCCCATGATTTTTTCAGCATGCCTGGTGTTTGTATTTAATCAATGGAGCTAAAGTCCCAAATCAGAACGATAATAAATTAATGTGACATAGTTCTACTCATACAGGGCTACAGATAACTGATTTTTTTTCTTTATGCCTACATTAAACCCAGTGGTGTCACTACTTATTAGAATCCTGTTTTAGAGACAACTCTAATGAATGGTAACACAATAGGCGTTGGTGCTGACATAAAGAAAAGCTGTATTTGGTCTGATTACTGATACCTATACTGTAAGTGTCAGAACTGTACACATTACTGGCTTATTTTTCAATCTAAAGCCCCACGCACATTGCCTTTAACTTGTCTTTTCAATGTTTTCTTTCAAATATTTACTATATACTGTACTTTGTAGGCTCTTTAAATTATTTTTTCATTGAAAAAGTTGACAAAATACGAACAGGCATTGCCTCTGAATCAACGGCATGCACCCCAGTCATCACAGAAACGTTGCATTTAATGAGCTCTTTAGAAAGTTTTAACACTGCTACAGCAGCAGAAATCAGGGAGATTGTCAAGGCATCCCCATGTAGGTCATGTGAACTCGACCCAATACCTACATGGCTCTTAAAGTTATGCCTTAGCGAGCTCCTACCGTCAGTAACAAAAATTGTAAACTCTTCGCTGGAATCTGCGTATGTTCCAAAAGAATTCAAAAAGTCGCATGTAAGACCTCTTTTGAAGAAGCCTGATCTCGATACAAATGATCTTAAGAACTACAGGCCTGTATCAAATTTGCCATTTCTCTCCAAAGTATTAGAAAAAGTTGTAGACAGACGCATTGAGTCCCATTTGGCCACAAACAATCTGCATGAACAGCATCAGTCAGCATATCGTAAGCATCACTCTACAGAAACTGCTCTTGTTAAAGTTCAAAATGACATCTTGCAATATCTTGATAAGAATGAAATCACAATTCTGGTGATGCTTGACCTATCAGCTGCATTCGACACAATTGATCATGAAACATTACTCAATCGCCTTGAAAAAGACTTCAAAATCATTGGAAACCCACTAAAGTGGATGACCTCATACCTGAATGACCGTTACCAAACAGTCGCAGTAGATGGAGAATTATCTGCCCCAGTTCAAATGAAATATAGTGTGCCACAGGGTTCAGTCTTGGGACCCAAAAACTACATCTTGTACACAAAACCTGTCGGCTCAATTTGCAGAAATCATGATCTGGATCATCATTTCTATGCAGATGATTCACAGTTATACTTGTCATTTAAGCCTAAAGACACATCTAGTCACCAAGAAGCCCTTTCAAAAGTCGAAGGATGTCTAAAAGACATAGTCTCATGGATGCACCAGAATATGTTGAAGCTGAACACTGACAAAACTGAGGTCATACTGTTTCACTCAAAAAAGGTTAACGTTCCCGGAGATTTTCATGTTCAAGTGGGAAACTCTAAAATCAAACCGTCATTATGGGTGAACAACCTTGGTGCTAGATTTGATTCCCAAATGGATATGACACAGCACATCAACGCTGTGTGCAGGTCTAGCTACGCACAGCTGCGGCAAATAGGTCATACTAAGGGTGTACCACGGCCATGGATTGTACAATACTTAACCAAACAACACGGAGGGTATTGTTTTAAACATTCGTTTTACGACTTGTGAACTGCTCTCCGGCTCTACACTGAAACAAACAAACAAATTCAACCAAACAACACGGAGAGTATTGTTTTAAACATTCGTTTTACGACTTGTGAACTGCTCTCCGGCTCTACACTGAAACAAACAAACAAATTCAACCAAACAACACGGAGAGTATTGTTTTAAACATTCGTTTTACGACTTGTGAACTACTCTCCGGCTCTACACTGAAACAAACAAACAAACAAATTCAACCAAACAACATGGAGAGTATTGTTTTAAACATTCGTTCTACGACTTGTGAACTACTCTCCGGCTCTACACTGAAACAAACAAACAAACAAACAAATTCAACCAAACAACACGGAGAGTATTGTTTTAAACATTCGTTTTACGACTTGTGAACTACTCTCCGGCTCTACACTGAAACAAACAAACAAACAAACAAACAAAACACCACTCTGTTTTTAATCATGCCATTGATCTTTTAATTATTTGACTCATTTTAAAAATGATCTTACAAACTTACTATAACAATTTTATAATCTTGGTAATAATATTGGAAGAAATTCCATGTTTCCATGCATCTCAATATTGTATCATTTTTATTGTGAATGTAGTTATTTGTCTTTCTCGCTTTGTAGGTACATTTATATAATTTCATGTGAAGCGCTTTTGAACGCACAACTCCTGTGTGAAAAGAGCGCTATATAAATCGGGTATAATAATAATAATAACATAATATACGAAAATATTTTGTATTTTAAGGAGACTCAGCTTTTAAAGGCAAAATAGGCAGAATTTAGTATTGGCCATAAGTCCATTACTTTGTGACTTCACGTGATAGAGAGTTTATTTTGGCATGTGCATTAAAGAATCTCTTGAAAACAGTACAACGTGGGTTAATTCAGACAAAGGTCAAGGTCATGTTTATGTCATCTAAAGGACAAATAGGATGAACTTGACATTGGCCACAACCTTGCAGCTACATTTGATAGATACTTCATATTTTGCATGTCAGTCTACATTGTTTGCCAAGGCAGTTTGTATCTGGTTTAAGTACTTCAAGGTACAACACTTAATAAGTCATATATAATTATTACACATAGTCTACACAAAAAGCTACATGCTTAGTATTGTATGATTAATTTCAATAAACATCTATTTTACCTAACATAATTAGAATCTGACTTCTGAGCGTTAAACATAGTCGATCCAGATCAGGCCCCGCATTAGTGGTGCCTATCTGTATCAAAACTGTTTGCAAGTCCCAGATGAGTAGCATGCTTTCTCACCATGTTGCAATTTCAATAAAGGCTAACCTCATCTGACTGGTGTTTTTTTTTCTTTTTACTTTTTTTCTAAATTTATGTAATTTCTTAATGAAAGCAGCACTAATTTACCTATTTCATGGCTGTTTAATTCCCCTCGGCTTAAAAGGCCTTGTGTCATGTTAGTGTGAATAAAAAAGGTTGTTTTACAGTTGCGCCTCCATATTTATTTACTTTTCAAGGGTACAAACGATTTATGTACAAATCGAAATAACACAAGCAAAAATTTACTAATTAACTGAAATGCATCGATTTTACCGCATATAAGAATATGAGTTAGATACTCAGATGTAAGCTGCAGTGTTTGAAACATATAGTATCGGAAAATGTTGGTTTATTGATAAGAAATTAACTCGTTTGCTTATTTTTGTAATCTCATTTGGTCACCATTTTGTTTTTCCTGTTCGTGTTGGTTCTAAAGACCCATGAAACCGTTCGTGTCGTTTGGAATCTATATCGTGCAAACAGTCTGTTTTAGTTAAATTGTTACGTTTTGTATGCACTGATGCAATCGGTATGGTAAATGAACGCGATTCAGGCCAAATTTGTCGAGTCAAGCCAAATACTTTAAAAACTGGCATTAAAGGCTCCCCTCCGTGGCGCTCAGGATTTAGGGGATAGCATTATGACTGGTTTGACAGTGTCCGGATAAAGTGACGGACCGGGCACATAACTGCCCTACTCATTACTCGTCACGGAGAAAACAATAAAAAGTGTATCCTCTGTAAAAAAGTTGTTTACATTAATTATTTGTTTGACGTCTAACATTAAATCTGCATTCTGGAATTCATCTCGATCCAGAACAACCTACAGATTCAAAGAAGGCATTTAATTGTCTTTGACCGGGAGCTGAACTGTCATTTATGAGCCGATGAAAAGCAACAAACGGCATGATTTAACAGTAAAATAAACCCTAACTCGATGTTGTTAAACTACCCGCTGCCTGCCAAGTATGTTACCAACCGAATACAGTCATGAGTTCAGTAAAGAAACCGGTGGCCATCTACGGCCATTGATTGCAAGTTGGCTCTAAATTACAGTCAGAGTTCAAACGCAAACGCATTGCAATGAAATATAGAAAATGACAACTTTTTGACAACTCTAGTTTAAATTTGAGTGGCAAACAGTTTGGAGGCTGATCAGACGCAATGCCAACGAAAGTTAAAAGTGTATTCGGGGTTATTTGGAAAGAAAAATGTTTTCTCTACTGTAGTGTACTCTGCACAAATTGCTAACCTAAACAGCAAACATTGGTAATTGGTCAATTGAACACGCTACAGACTGTAGTACTGTACAGCCTACAGTTATCGCTCTCCGCAAATAGGGATTAAATAAATCCTTTTCTTTTATCTATATCTATATCTATATATTACGTCGACTCAGTCACACTTGACGGTGGTTTGTCAAGAAAAGAAAAGTTAGAAAAGTGGGATAGTTTACAGTAAGCCTGTGGCACTTATACACAGCTTAACGACTGGTGGTCTCTAGCTCTTCATTATTTCAGACATGTCTTATTGATGTCGAGTTTATATATATATATACAAAACATAGGTTTGCCTTCGTGTAGCCTACAAATTACAATTTAGCGTTGTCGTTGTCAACCATCTTGGGTACAGTGTTAACCGACAGTCCCGCAAAGTAATATAGGGGGATTATTTAGTCCCAATGCAACGCGACTTGTATGTTTTAGACTTGATAGATATGCCTGTACAATACAGCACAAATCTGATGTCAATTTCGTCGAATTCTCGATACTTCAGACAAAGCAGTTGAATTATATAAACACAATACGATCAAACTGATATAGATTATATAAATTATATAAATTATCAAATGCGCCCGTGGATCCTATACACATGTCTCGCGTTTCGTTTTGACAAGACAGTGCCCGGGATCCACGTGTCATACTTCTGCTCAAATGACCGGAGCGATTATGTCGCCTTTCACTAGAAAGACGATCGTGACCGCAACGGCATATTGGACCAAATGAATTGACCTCAAATTTTTAACATTTTATTCATTAACTCACTATCCCATGGCAATTCTAATGGACTATTTCAGCCTGAAAAAACGGCTGGTCCATTTTCAACTATTTATAGCTGTTATGATATACTACAAATACCATTCAGTGAGGACCCCGACCAGAGGGCTCCTGCAGGAGCCCGCTGATATGAGGCCGCACTGCCTGCATAGGACAAGTGTACTCTTCACATGTACACTTTTGGTAAAGGGTGCATATATGCGTCACTAGAAACACAAAAAATCCTATAAGAGGCTTTCTGTGTTGGTTTTGACATAGATTGTGTCCTGTATGAAAGATAGCCTGTCTTTAAATGTTTCTCTGATTAAATAATTACTGAATGTAATATTGATTACAATTACATCTTAAGACTGATGAGATTCCTGTCCTGGTTATAAGTGAGGCAGAATTCTCACCTAGGAGCTTCCTGTGTTGGTTCTGACTTTCACTTGTGTCTCTAGGGCTCCAAGAACTGATAACACGATACATATTTGATACAGCCATTATTATATATAGCTATTATAATATACTACAAATAAAAACCAGTGAAGACCCCGATCAGAGGGTTCCTGCATGTGCCCGCTGATCAGGGGCCTCACTGCTTGCATTGGAAAAATGTACTCTTCACGGGTAAACTATTGGCATATATGCGTCACTAGAAACACAGAAATTCCTATCAGAGGCTACATGTGTTGGAAACAGGTAATCCGACGTTTGATTAGGCTCCAACCCTTTTGAAACTCATATTAAACTACATGTAGTTACAAAATTCTGAAGTAAATTCAACCTATTTGTAACTCATATTGAAATAGTTAGAAAATGTTAAAGTAATTTTTCAACATAGTTTGCATTGCGTTTGAATTTCAACGGACACGAATTGTCTGCATGTTACATAAAAAATACTTAATTCCTACTTATAGCAACCTTGTTAATAAATCATTAGTAAAACTCGTAAACAGGTTTAAATGTGATAATTATCTGAGGTATAGATTGCCCCACATGTTGTTACTAAATGTATGTTTTTGTTGATTTTTAGTCTTTGATTGAATAGTAACCAGAAACGGGGAGTATTTCAAAACCTATCTTTTTTGTTTCTGCTCTAAATACTATGGTGTCACACCTCATTCGAATGGTCTCTCCGAGACGATCCTGATAAGTAGTGACGCAATAGGATTTGATCCTATAATAAGTTAGAAAGTGTTTGATTTGCTCAATTAACTCTCTCTTTTCTGGAGCCCTGAATTAGATTACATATCGAGAAATGTCTTAACTGCAAAACAAATGTCCAGAACAATCATTAATTTGTGTATAATATAATTGCATAAGAACAACCTATGTATTTATTAGATACAGTACAAGAAATTGCATATGTACCATACAACTTAATATGCATATCTATTCCCTTTTCTTTTTTACTACTTTTCCTCAAGTCTTTCTCAACGTATGCAACACCAATGTTGTTTCTGTTTTTGAAGCGCTATTTGTCACTCAGCTCTTGGTTAAGCAGAGGTGTTTTTATAACTCTGTATGCATGAGTGGTTAAATCATTTTAACGTTTGCTTTGATCCACATGACTAGTTTGTTAATACAGTACTGCAAACTACGTCTTTATACAGATAGGCGTGCGTGCACGATCTCAAGTGTTTCTTCCGAGACGATATGATATTCTCACTCAAACGAATTCAGTATTACCTTTAACTATTATTAAAATACTACTTCTTTTGGCGGAATAGAAAATAACCCGGTACCTTTAGATACAGCTAATAATAACAATATTTCAATAGTTCACAATAACGTATGCAGCTTACCACCTAAACTAGATATTATTGACTCTGAATTGACCCACCATGATGTTATTTGTGTAACTAAAACACACCTTAATTCCACCATTACTGATGAACAGGTACAGCTTAAAGGTTTTCAGGGACCTTTTCGCTAAAATAGAACCCGTTATGGGGGCGGGGTCGCTATTTATGTTAAAGCCGCATTGTGCTTTTGAGAAACCTGCATAAAACGGTTGTTTGGGGTCCAATTTGAACTACGTGGGACGTGATTCTTTCACAAAAACCGGTTTTATCTAAGTAATTCGCTTTTTAAATTTTATTTATAATATTTTAGTGGTGCACAAATTAAAAAGCCTCCTTGTGTATGGAAAGAAGGACAACTCTGTAAATACAGGGCTCCAGATAACGGAAGTATTTCGAAAACTGAAATCTTTATTTCTGCTTTTAAACCCAATGGTGTCATACTCATTAAAAGTGTCACCATAGCATTCGGTGCTGAAATGAGTGAGAAAATGTTAGATTAGTTCAGATTTCTCCCGATTATATATTTAGCTGGAACACTGAAAATGACCCTGTTAACCCTTATTCTGATGCACAGACGTCTGCTTCGACATTGTCGTCTGCAAAATGTGTTCAGTTTAGATTTATGCATTATTTTAATTAATTAACCTTAAGACGAGTGTCAAATAGTTTGGGTCAAGATGAGACGCCGCGTAACGCGGCGTCCTTTAAGATTCAAATAGTTTGTAAACTCCGTAAAGTAGGCACAGGGACAAACGCTATGATATCCAATAACAATGTGTACATATCTTTCACGGGGGGTAAACGGTTAAAAAACTACGGAGAATCTATACCTTGAGCTTGCTGAAAATGACTGTTTCAGCCTTGTCCGCTCACTAACTCAAACCCTTCTTTTTGGGTCTTCACCAAACTTGCTACAAATGTTTACTAGTATAGAATGTATGTCAGGTTCAATAACTAGCAAAATCGCATAATGCATGTCTGAGTTATTGCTGAAAAATGCTGAAACAGTCATTTTTTAATACATAAAGTGCAAAATCTCAGATATGCCACATGCGATTTTTGTAATAATCAAACTAGACCTAAATTTTATATACTTAAACATTTTCAGCAAGTTAAATGAATATCCGATAAAAACTGTATGTGTTAGAGTGCAAAAAGTGACTGAAACCGTCTTTTTTCATTGATAAACAGGCAATAACTCAGATATACCTTATGCGATTTTAATAGTTATGAAACTGAACCTTGATTTTATATCAATAAACATTTTCAGCAAGTTTGGTGAAGATCCAATAAAACGTATTTGTGTTAGAGAGCAAAACTTGCTAAAAACAGTCATTTTTTAATACATAAAGGGCAAAAACTCGAATATGCCGCATACGATATTTATAATAATCAAACTAGACGTAAATTTTATATGAATAAATATTTTCAGCATGTTTGGTGAATATCCGATAAAAGCTTTTTTTTTAGAGTGCAAAATTGACTGAAACAGTCATTTTTATTAATTAAGGTACTTCGCATGTGCGATTAGTTTCAATACAATTGTTATGAAATTTTCCATTAAGAACGATAATAGGCTTCGAATTATTGTGTGAAAATATAAGCAAAATCTATCGTGTGGTTTGTCTTTAAGGTCTCTTTTCTGACAAAAACCTGGAATTTTGATGATTTTATTTTTGAGAAAGATAAATAAAGCTAATGACTATTAGTCTAGCCCATTAAGTAGTCCACAACATTCATTACAAGAAAAGCTAAAACCATTTTGAATAAAGGTGTTCAGAAAGATGTTATCAGCTATTTGAATTTTGAAAAATGCTAAAAAATTGAATTACAGAAAACTGACTCATTCAATGTATTTTGTTTTCATTTCATTCAAATATATGGTTGATGAAACAGTTGGTCAGAAAAAATAAAAAAATATTACAGTCAGGATTTGTTGTTATAACAGATTTTCTTATTAAAATGGGGGCAATTTGAAGTTGAGATACAGTTACTTACCTTAAAATTAAAATTCTGTCATTAAAATGCGCTATTATTTATTCATGCACTTGCATACAAGGTTAATTATATTGTTTAAACTTAATAATAATGGGCAATGTTGATCTTGAAAAGGTTGGCGTATTGATAAGCTTCAATGTGTGGCTTTATAGTTCGATGAAATCGTATACATGTTTTATGTTTTATTGGACCGTATATAACATCAATTATTCTAATCAACGAAGACTAAACATAGCATGTCCCTTGATCACTGCGTTATTGATTGACGAGTCAATAAATCGGACACTTAAAAATATATTTGGATTGGATGGGTCTCGAACCTATGACCATTGGATTGCAAGTCAATCACTCTACTCACTGCGCTATGAAGGCTTATACTAATTCGTATCAACATTTCCTTTATATAAATTTTCTAGTATAAGCATGTACGGAAAAAGTCTACGTTGCCAAGACGCATATCAGCTCGCCCACAAGACCGTCTTCCGTGAGCGAAAGGCCTTAACAGACAATACCTCAGAAATACCTTATGCGATTTTAGTAGTAATCAAACTAAACCTTGATTTTATATCAATGAACACTTTCAGCAAGTTTGTGGAAGATCGGATAAAAAATTGTTGAGTTAGAGAGCGGACAAAAAAGTGTGATAGTCTAACTGACTGATGGATGGACGGGCGGAGTTAGATACAGTTGCCCCCAGTGAAGTTGAATTCGGCTGTATCACGTGATACTAAGCCGTGTGGTAATGTTTATGTCAGACGTTCCATTTTCGGTTTGTTATGATTTTAAATCGCCCTTTTTGGTGACTTAGGTCCGTCTTCATCATTTCATAGACCAGTTTGGCCCATAAGAATGTTCAAACATTATTATTAACCGTTACTGTATCGAGCGTTTCCGCGTTTATTTGCACAGTAAAGTACAATAGTCTGTATCAGCCACCTTATACCAGCCACTTTGTATTTTACTCTGATGTCGCTTTCGGTTTAACGTGACGTCATTTACGTACATGTGCAAGTGCCGCGTTATTCATTGAAAGCGCATATCGCATCGGCTATTTCCGCCCAAAACGTCTCGCGCTAAATAAATCACTCTGTATCGCACTGTCAACTGGTAATGTGTATTTATCAAAATAATAATTTAACGACTATGCAGAAACAAGGCATAATTACCCTTCTGCCAAAAAAAAGACAAAGATTTAACATCATTAGGTAATTGGAGACCAATTAATTAACTTAATACTGACTACAAAATGGCGACGAAAAACATAAGCAAAAACGATGCGAAAGGTTTTACATCATGTTATTAAAAATAATCAAACATGATTTTTAAAAGGGAGGTATATTGAAGAGAACATAAGAACAATTTTTGAAGTAATAGAGAATCTAAATGATTAAGACAAATCAGGGCTTATATTTTTCGCAGAATTTGAAAAGGCATTTGGTAGCATAGATCATAACTTTATGTTTAAAACTCTGGCACATTTTAACTTTGGCGACTCTGTTAAAAACTGGATTAGAGTGTTCTACCATGATACGCAAAGCTGTGCTGTTAATAATGGATATATGTCAGAATTTTTTTACATAAAAAGTGGAGTTAGACAGGGATACCGCTATCACCGTACTTATTTATACTGGCTATATAAGTTTTATATATGTCTGTAATAGCTGATAATAATAGCAAAAGCAAAATTGTACTAATAAGTAAAAATTCATGTTTCTTGATTTTGCCAATATTGTGGTACTTTTACCAGGAGTTTTAATAGATTGTCATCTAAGACATGACATTGGACCTGCTTTTTGACCCCATACGACCCATATTCAAAGTGGAGCTATAACTCTTCAAGATGAATATCCTGAGCAAATATGATCTTGATAGGGATAATATATGGCCGCTAGAGTGTACCAAACCAAAGGTTGATGGACAACAGACATCTACTGATCACTATAGCTCACTTGAAATGTCTCGGGTGAACTAATAAAGATAGGATGACGAACAAGAATGGTGTCACAGAAAGTGACAAATGCCCCCGACGGCCGAGGCTTTTACAAATAAAATCATACAGCAGGCTATAATTGTACTCCTTGTTGTTGTTGTGTTGCAATAAATAAAGAAAAACGCTTGTTCTAGCTTATTCAAATACATCATCACCAAAGTATCATGACGTCATCTAATGTCATGATGACGTCGTCGTCATAACAAGATTTGTCAAATGTCATAATGAGGACTTATGTCTAAATTAAGAAATGATCAAATGATCAAAGAGTTATGGCCAGTTAGGATGAGTAACCTCCCTTCCTATTCACTTGAAATGATATAGGATGAGTTATCTCCCTTCTCCCCGGATTTTACCTCCGAATGACCTTGACCTTTGTAGGACATGCCCAATGTTGTACTGACCTCAAGAGCTTCTTCAGGTGAGTACACATACAACATATAAAGTATCTATCCCATGTTGTTCAAAAGTTATGGCCAAGATTAAAGTTGTGTGCAGACAAACAGACATACAGCACTTTAGGAATTATTTATAAACACAACAGGAAATCTATTTCGTTATGTATATTTAATTTGCTTTTTTTTATTTGATCAGTTCGTATAATACACAGCAGTAAAACAACACAACAACTTTACGTTTCAATTTCATTTATACGTAATTACAGCTTTTAGAGACTATATTAAAATCATTTGTCACAAATTACAACAGCATAGTTTTTCTTTTAAATAATTAACATGGATACAGGGCTCCGCATAATTGGAATACTTCAAGAACTTAATTAATTATGTCTGCATTAAACCATATGGCGTGACTACTCATTAGAATTGGTTCAAAGAGACAATTTTAATGATTAGTTAAAAAACACCATCGGATTTGGTGCTGACATGGAATTTTATCCATTTTAACTTATCCAACTCTCTAATTAGTTCATATATTTATTACTACAATTCAGCACATAATTATGATGTTCTCTCTTGAAATAAATACAGTTTTAATTTGCATCACATTTTCTGACTATCTGTATGAAAGTCCATATTGGATAGGAAACTGCTTAATGTCATGGTTGATGCTTGTCCTACATTGTTTACAACTTCAGTCTGGGAAACAGTCCAAACATTTCACTGGTTAAGAAACACCATAAAGGCTATGCTGAATCTGCAATAGATAGTACATAAATAATTTATTGTTATGTATAAGGCACTATACAGCCATCAAACATCTCATGACTTTTTTGTTGTTTATTTCTTTTATATTTTTTGTACGACTTAACATATTGACCAAACAGCAGGTTTTATTCCGCACAGTGACACTAGTGGTCTCTAACAATTTCCTGCTTTGGCATTTAGTTACTTGTGCAAAAGCAGGAGGTTATGTTGAAGGTTCTTAAACTATTCTTTATAAAGCAAAAGCTGAAATTTGGAAGATATGTTAGGTATTATTTGGCTTTATGGAAACATGTGAATAAGGCATGGTTTTGGCTAATTTGTACTTTCCCATGATTTTTTAGCATTCCTGGTATTTGTATTTAATCAATGGAGCTAAAGTCCCAAATCAGAACGATAATAAATTAATGTTGACATAGTTCTACTCATACAGGGCTACAGATAACTGAATTTTTTTTATCTATGCCTACATTAAACCCAGTGGTGTGACTACTTATTAGCATCCTGTTTTCGAGACAACTCTAATGAATGGTAACACCATAGGCGTTGGTGCTGACATAAAGAAAAGCTGTATTTGGTCTGATTACTGATACCTATACTGTAAGTGTCAGAACTGTACACATTACTGGCTTATTTTTCAATCTAAAGCCCCACGCACATTGCCTTTAACTTGTCTTTTCAATGTTTTCTTTCAAATATATACTATATACTGTACTTTGTAGGCTCTCTAAATCATAACATAATATACGAAAACAATTTGCATTTAAGGAGACTCAGCTTTTAAAGGCAAAATAGGCAGAATTTAGCATTGGCCATAAGTCCATAACTTTGTGACTTCACGTGATAGAGATTTTATTTTGGCATGTGCATTAAAGAATCGCTTGAAAACAGTACAACTTGGGTTAAGTCAGACAAAGGTCAAGGCCATGTATATGTCATCTAAAGGACAAATAGGATGAACTTGACATTGGCCACAACTTTGCAGCTACATTTGATAGATACTTCATATTTTGCATGTCAGTCTACATTGTTTGCCAAGGCAGTTTGTATCTGGTTTAAATACTTCAAGGTACAACCCTTAATAAGTCATATATAATTATTACACATAGTCTACACAAAAAGCTACATGCTTAGTATTGTATGATTAATTTCAATAAACATCTATTTTACCTAACATAATTAGAATCTGACTTCTGAGCGTTAAACATAGTCGATCCAGATCAGGCCCCGCATTAGTGGTGCCATATCTGTATCAAAACTGTTTGCAAGGCCCAGATGAGTAGCATGTTTTCTCACCATGTTGCAATTTCAATAAAGGCTAACCTCAGCTGACTGGTGTTTTTTTTCTTTTTACTTTTTTCTAAATTTATGTAATTTCTTAATGAAAGCAGCACTAATTTACCTATTTCATGGCTGTTTAATTCCCCTCGGCTTGAAAGGCCTGGTGCCATGTTAGTGTGAATAAAAAAGGTTGTTTTACAGTTGCGCCTCCATATTTATTTACTTTTCAAGGGTACAAACGATTTATGTACAAATCGAAATAACACAAGCAAAAATTTACTAATTAACTGAAATGCATCGATGTTACCGCATATAAAAATATGAGTTAGATACTCAGATGTAAGCTGCAGTGTTTGATACATTTAGTATCGGAAAATGTTGTTTTATTGATGAGAAATTAACTCGTTTGCTTATTTTTGTAATCTCATTTGGTCACCATTTTGTTTTTCTTGTTCGTGTTGGCTCTAAAGACCCATGAAACCGTTCGTGTCGTTTGGAATCTATATCGTGCAAACAGTCTGTTTTAGTTAAATTGTTACGTTTTTTATGCACTGATGCAATCGGTATGGTAAATGAACGCGCTTTAGGCCAAAGCTGTCGAGTCAAGCCAAATACTTTAAAAACTGGCATTAAAGGCTCCCCTCCGTGGCGCTCAGGATTTAGGGGATAGCATTATGACTGGTTTGACAGTGTCCGGATAAAGTGACGGACCGGGCACATAACCGTCCTACTCATTACTCGTCACGGAGAAAACAACATAAAAAGTGTATCCTCTGTAAAAAAGTTGTTTACATTAATTATTTGTTTGACTTATAACATTAAATCTGCATTCTGGAATTCATCTCGCATCAGAACAATCAAGTGGCAGTTTGCAAGTATTAAATTCAGAATGATACTCATCAGTGTTATTTTAAAAAAGGAAAGCCGTAATAATGAAATACAGATTGTCCCCTACAGATTCAAAGATGGCATTTAATTGTCTTTGACCGGGAGCTGAACTGTCATTTATGAGCCGATGAAAAGCAACAAACGGCATGATTTAACAGTAAAATAAACCCTAACTCGATGTTGTTAAACTACCCGCTGCCTGCCAAGTATGTAACCATCCGAATACAGTCATGAGTTCAGTAAAGAAACCGGTGGCCATCTACGGCCATTGATTGCAAGTTGGCTCTAAATTACAGTCAGAGTTCAAACGCAAACGCATTGCAATGAAATATAGAAAATGACAACTTTTTGACAACTCTAGTTTAAATTTGAGTGGCAAACAGTTTGGGGCTGATCAGACGCAATGCAAACGAAAGTTAAAAGTGTATTCGGGGTTATTTGGAAAGAAAAATGTTTTCTCTACTGTAGTGTACTCTGCACAAATTGCTAACCTAAACAGCAAACATTGGTAATTGGTCAATTGAACACGCTACAGACTGTAGTACTGTACAGCCTACAGTTATCGCTCTCCGCAAATTAGGATTAAATAAATCCATTTCTTTAATCTATATATATACATTGTATCTATATATTACGTCGACTCAGTCACACTTGACGGTGGTTTGTCAAAAAAAGAAAAGTTAGAAAATTGGGACAGTTTACAGTACGCCTGTGGCACTTATACACACCTTAACGACTGGTGGTCTCTAGCTCTTCATTATTTCAAACATTTCTTATTGATGTCGAGTTTATATATATATACAAAACATAGGTTTGCCTTCGTGTAGCCTACACATTACAATTTAGCGTTGTCGTTGTCAATCATCTTGGGTACAGTGTTAACCGACAGTCCCGCAAAATAATATAGGGGGATTATTTAGTCCCAATGCAACGCGACTTGTATGTTTTAGACTTGATAGATATGCCTGTATAATACAGCACAAATCCGATGTCAATTTCGTCGAATTCTCGATACTTCAGACAAAGCAGTTGGGAATAATATCATTAAAATCAACTTACCTGATAACTGATCCCGGGTGTATACAATTCTGTGTCACAATCCTGTGACTTAATAGAATTATATAAACACAATACGATCAAACTGATATAGATTATATAAATTATATAAATTATCAAATGCGCCCGTGGATCCTATACACATGTCTCGCGTTTCGTTTTGACAAGACAGTGCCCGGGATCCACGTGTCATACTTCTGCTCAAATGACCGGAGCGATTATGTCGCCTTTCACTAGAAAGACGATCGTGACCGCAACGGCATATTGGACCAAATGAATTGACCTCAAATTTTTAACATTTTATTCATTAACTCACTATCCCATGGCAATTCTAATGGACTGGTCAATTTTCAACTATTTATAGCTGTTATGATATACTACAATTAACATTCAGTGATGACCCCGACCAGCGGGCTCCTGCAGGAGCCCGCTGATATGGGGCCTCATTGCATGCATAGGACAAGTGTACTCTTCACATGTACACTTTTGGTAAAGGGTGCATACATGCGTCACTGGAAACACAAAAATCCTATAAGAGGCTTTCTGTGTTGGTTTTGACTTAGATTGTTTCCTTTATGAAAGATAGCCTGTCTTTAAATGTTTCGCAGATTAAATAATTACTGAATGTAATATTGATTACAATTACATCTTAAGACTGATGAGATTCCTGTCCTGGTTATAAGTAACGCAGAAATCTCACATAGGAGCTTCCTGTGTTGGTTCTGACTTGCACTTGTGTCTCTAGGGCTCCAAGAACTGATAACACGATACATATTTGATACAGCCATTATTATATATAGCTGTTAGAATATACTACAAATAACAACCAGTGAAGACCCCGATAAGAGGGTTCCTGCATGTGCCCGCTGATCAGGGGCCTCACTGCTTGCATTGGAAAAATGTACTCTTCACAGATATACTATTGGCATATATGCGTCACAGAAACACAGAAATTCCTATCAGAGGCTACATGTGTTGGGAACAGGTAACCTGACGTTTGATTAGGCTCCAACCCGTTTGAAACTCATATTAAACTACATGTAGTTAGAAAATTCTGAAGTAAATTCAACCTATTTGTAACTCATATTGAAATAGTTAGAAAATGTTAAAGTAATTTTTCAACATAGTTTACATTGCGTTTGGATTTCAACGGACACGAATTGTCTGCATGTTACATAAAATACATAAAAAATACTTAATTCCTACTTATAGTAACCTTGTTAATAAATTATTAGTAAAACTCGTAAACAGGTTTAAATGTGATAATTATCTGAGGTATAGATTGCCCAGCACGTTGTTCCTAATTGTATGTTTTTGTTGATTTTTTGTCTTTGATTGAATAGTAACCAGAAAAGGGGAGTATTTCAAAACCTATCTTTTTTGTTTCTGCTCTAAATACTATGGTGTCACACCTCATTCGAATGGTCTCTCCGAGACGATCCTGATAAGTAGTGACGCAATAGGATTTGATCCTATAATAAGTTAGAAAGTGTTTGATTTGCTCAATTAACTCTCTCTTTTCTGGAGCCCTGAATTAGATTACATATCGAGAAATGTCTTAACTGCAAAACAAATGTCCATAACATTCATTAATTTGTGTATAATATAATTGCATAAGAACAACCTATGTATTTATTAGATACAGTACAAGAAATTGCATATGTATCATACAACTTAATATGCATATCTATTCCCTTTTCTTTATTACTACTTTTCCTCAAGTCTTTCTCAACGTATGCAACACTAATGTTGTTTCTATTTTTGAAGCGCTATTTGTCACTCAGCTCTTGGTTAAGCAGAGGTGTTTTTATAACTATGTATGCATGAGTGGTTAAATCATTTTAACGTTTGCTTTGATCCACATGACTAGTTTGTTAATACAGTACTGCAAACTACGTCTGTATACAGATAGGCGTGCGTGCACGATCTCAAGTGTTTCTTCCGAGACGATATGATATTCTCACTCAAACGAATTCAGTATTACCTTTAACTATTATTAAAATACTACTTCTTTTTGCGGAATAGAAAATAACCCGGGACCTTTAGATACAGCTACTAATAACAATATTTCAATAGTTCACAATAACGTATGCAGCTTACCACCTAAACTAGATATTATTGACTCTGAATTGCCCCACCATGATGTTATTTGTGTAACTAAAACACACCTTAATTCCACCATTACTGATGAACAGGTACAGCTTAAAGGTTTTCAGGGACCTTTTCGCTAAAATAGAACCCGTTATGGGGGCGGGGTCGCTATTTATGTTATTTGCTCTCTAACACAAATACGTTTTATTGGATCTTCACCAAACTTGCTGAAAATGTTTATTGATATAAAATCAAGGTTCAGTTTCATAACTACTAAAATCGCATAAGGTATATCAGAGTTTTTGCCTGTTTTTAAATGAAAAATGACGGTTTCAGTCACTTTTTGCGCTCTAACATATACAGTTTTTATCGGATATTCATTAAACTTGCTGAAAATATTTAATTATATAAGATTGAGGTCTGGTTAGATTATTACAAAAATCGCATGTTGCATATCTGAGTTTTTGCCCACTATGTATTAAAAATGACTGTTTCAGCATTTTTCGCTTTCTAACACATACAAATTGTATCAGATATTCACCAAACTTGTTGAAATGAATAATATTAAATCTAAGACCATCATCTTAACTACCAAAATCGCACAAGGCATGTTGTAGTTATTGCCCTTGAATGACTAAAATTTTGCTATTTTAACCTTATTTTTGCCTGTAAAAGGACCAGTTTTAATTCTATTGTCAGCCAAACATTTTGTCAATGGTTGCATGTGCTTCATCTTAGCCGTGTTGGTAATAAGTTACGTAATAAATGACCACTCCATTTCGCCTTTACCTCTTTATTATTCTTGAAGTATTTTCATTCAACTGTATTCGATTTTTTTCCTTGACCTAGATTTAATACCAATACACGTTGGCAGCAAGTTTGGTGAAGATCCAATAAAAAGTGTTTGTGTTAGAGAGCAGAACATTCTGAAACAGTCATTTTTTAAATATTCAATGGTAATAACTCAGACATGCCTTATGCGAGTTTGCTAGTTATTGAACCTGACCTAGATTCTATACTAATAAACATTTGTAGCAAGTTTGGTGAATATCCAAAAAGAAGTGTTTGAGTTAGAGAGCGGACAAGACTGAAACAGTCATTTTCAGCAAGCTCAAGGTATAGATTCTCCGTACTTTTCTTAATCGTTTACCCACCGTGAATAAGATCTTCACGTTGTCATTGTATCTCATAGTGTTTAACCCTGTGCCTACTGTTCGTAACTTTACGGAGTTTACAAACTATTTAAATCTAAACAGACACCGCGTAACGCGGCGTCTCAGCTGGATCGAAACTGTTTGACACTCGCCTTAAGGTTTGTTTAATTAAAACAATGCATAAATCTAAACTGAACACATTTGCAGACGACCGACAATGTCAAAGCAGACGTCTGAGCAGCAGAATAAGGGTTAACAGGGTCATTTTCAGTGCTCCAGCTATAGAGGTAAGCGACAGTAATCTGAACTAATTTAACATTTTCTCACTCATTTCAGCACCGAATGCTATGGTGTTACTACTGATTAAACCGTCTATTTGAGACAATTTTAATGAGTATGCCAACATTGGGTTTAAAAGCAGAAATGAAGATTTTAGTTTCGAAATACGTCCACTATCTGGAGCCCTGTATTTACAGAGTTGTCCTTCTTTCCATTCACAAGGGAGGCGTTTTAATTTGGGCAGCACCAAAATATATTATAAATAAAATTTAAAAAGCAAATTTCTTAGATAAAACCGGTTTTTGTGAAAGAATCACGTCCCACGTAGTTCAAATGGGACCCCAAACAACCGTTTTATGCAGGTTTCTCAAAAACACAATGCGGCTTTAAACAACAAACAAGTTAATGTTAGTCTTAGGGAACGCGTGTCCTTACGAGCGATCGAAAGCCAATTATACATCCAGTTGTACATCCATTCATTACTGTTTGAAATAACCATCAACAACTTGATTACTATTCTATTATTCACGGTGTATACTTTTTTAGCATCAGAAACACTCTTTAATTATCATTATATTTGTTAACTTTGTTTTTCTTAAATATTTTGGTTAAAAATTGTAATATATTATATAATTTTCATACAAAAAATCTTAACAGAACGTAGTCCTGTAGCGGACAAGGATAATTTAGCTTAACCTTGCTCGGGTTTGTATAGAAAATGTTTTTTGTGGTTTTGTGTAGAATAGTACGCATCAAGGAGAAGATGTATGATCGCTGGTCATTTTTTAGCATTTCCTGATATTCAATATGGCGTCCAATATTGACACAAGTATGTATAGAGCTAGCTGTTTAGGTTTGATTCAATAAGCTGTAACGGATGATTCAGCAAATTATTACTCAATTCTATCTTTTGTGACATCATTAAAGTTGAAATAGAAATAAAAATTACCTTTCATTCAAAATGGGGGTCAAAATGACCGACAAAGTACAAATCATATGTAAAAAAAATTAAAAGTAGGTGCAACACTTTACAAGGCTAAGATTTGCTCCATTCTTTCCTCGTCGTGATAATTTAATTTTTCATAAGTAATATTAAAGTATAACAATATCAAGTTGGCAATTAACTTATTCATAAATTAATTTTTAGAGACAGTCACCAGAATACTATATGCATAAAACCCAACAACCTTTAGTTTACATTGTGGTTGTTCATGCGTTACGATGTAAAATTCAATAAATATTTCAGACTAACAGAAACGTAATTAGTCAAGTCAAAACTCAAATATTATCAAATTGTTCATAAAGTCCAAATACCTACCATTAATATACCACTCAAAGTTTGCTAAGCACCAAACATAAAATTTCCATAGATTCCAATGCATTAACCCTATAATATCGCAACACATAACTTCCAACGTTTCTGTCCGATTTCTCCTAATTCAGAGATATTTCGCCAAAACTTTACTTTACAATTTCTAAAAACTGTAAAACTGTTCAGGTCTTTTAGGCGAAACCTGAGGAAATTATCAAAATGTAAGTTATACGCTGTAATGTTCTTAGAGGTGATATTTGTTAGTAAAACAATGTTTTATTTTTTAATGTTCAATTGTACCCATTTTTACATCTCTAAGAACATTAAAATGTAGAATTTAATGGATTTGAAAATCTGAGAGATTTCACATTTTCATAATTTATTCGGGTTTTGCCTACAGGACTTGAATAAGTGTAAATCTTTTAGAGTCTGTAATGATGTTATCCAACCCAGGCGACTAAGAGTTAAGGGTTTATCAAACCCATAAGCGAAGTTTTTAACTTTTTTTCTTTCATGCTTTTTTTGAAAGAGCTGTTTATGATAAATGAACACACAGAAAAAAGATCATATGTTGGTGTGCATTATTTTGCATTACGGCAATTTGGAAAAGATGTGTCAAATTCAGACTTTTCTCAAATGTTGTCAAATTTAAAGTATAAGCTTCAATAAAATGTATTTCAAATAACAACAAACATGGTAATTTTATTTTTCATTATGTATTTCATGTCTTAGGAAGTATTTTGACATAAATAAACTAAATCAAGACCAAATAGGCAATTAAAATTATGAAAATAAATTGATAGGTTAGAGTTGAAAATGTTGACTTATTGAAGAAAAAGGAGGTATCTCCCTTTACAAACTTAATCAAAAAATAACATTTCGATGATATTGAGAGCTTTATAAATTTTACATTTGGTGCTTGTTTTGTTTTAAATTTGTGTTTGTATGATAAAATACTACTAAACACATGAAATAAATAACACAAAACCAAATGATCATGGTTGTTTTAATTTTAAATGGATTTTATTAAAGCGGACTGTTTGAAAAATTTACACCTTTTAAAATGGCCGTAGAGCCAAAAGTTGTACACCAAAATGTACACTGTTTCTATTTTTTCCCTCATCTTAAATAGCTCTTTAGTATACATCCATCATAGAGTGTTTTCATATACTTACAAAATTTCCAAAATTCATGAGATTGATACACCCTTAACATGAAAATGACTTGGCTCATGATCTCAGTGTGGTCCTTGGCTAGTTCTTCTTCGAGATGTTGGTGAATTGTCCAGTGCCGACTGCCCTCCAATCGTCCGTCCGAGTGTTCCTGAGTCCTCTCAATGTCTTTCCGAGTAGTCTGGCTCCCTACTAGTGACTGTCCCAGTGCTGCAAATCCCTCCCAGCTTCTTTCAGAGTGTGCTGCAGCCCTCATAGCGTCCTTCTGAGTGTTTCCGAGTCCTCCCATTGTCTTTCCGAGTGCGCCAACATCATTCCAGCGTCTTTCAGAGTGTCCCTAATGCCTCCCAACGTATTTCCGAGTATTTTCTAGGCCCTCCTATTGTGTTTCCGAGTGTTGTGCAGCCCTCCCAGGGTCGTTACGAGTGTTCCTGAGTCCTCCCAGCGTCTTTCATAGTGATCCCTCCCAATGTCTTTCCGAGTGTTATGCAGTCCTCCCAGCGTCCATTCGAGTGTTCCTGAGTTCCCCCTGTGTGTTTCCGAATGGTATGGCGCCCTAACAGTGTATTTCCGTGTGGTCCAAAGTCATCCCAGCGTCTTTTAGAGTGTTCCTGGTCCCTCCGAGCGATTTTCCGAGTGCTTCAAATAAATAAATACGAAAGACTCAAGCAGGAAACGCAACACAAACAATACATCCACACCTCCAGCAGAACACACTCAAAGTAATACCATAACAAACACACACACATACACACACGCGCAATACCATTCCTTCATCTACACACTAAATGGAAAATAACACTCAAGACAAACATAAAGCAAAGTTAACATAGGAGCCCGCATTGGTACAGTCAGTAGCAATCAATAAGGGGCGCCCAACTTCATTCTTGTCTCCTAGATTCACCTATAAAGACGAACAGTGTACAAAAAATATAAGCCCTGTTCCACAACCTTAAAATCAAAAAGACCGCTAACACAGTAAATAAATACATGCAAACATCTAACAAAAGTTATATGACAAGAAGAGTATTAGTAACACGGGAAGGAATAAAACATTCAAGCCCGTGTTAAAAATAACCCACTATGTCAACAGAAAATGTGTACTCAAGCGACTAGTCCGTAGTCACGAGTAACTGTAAGACAATGATGTGTTCAGGGTACGACAGAGAGGGAGAGAGAAAAAACAATGCACGAAAATCCTACATAACTATCCCGGTTAAGGACGGCTTTAGAGATAAACCATCATGTAGTGCTAAGCCCTGTCTTTCGTCGCACAGCCAAAGAGGAAAGCATAGTTATCAATTGTAGATTAATCGATAACCAAACTTGAAGTGTGCTGCAATATAGTTAATCTTTTTTGAGGAAAAATCTAATACGTTTTACAAACAGGTTTTGAAAAATGCATATGTCCAAGAATCTTACGAAGTCTGTAAATTACATCACCATAAAACTCCGGATGTGAAATACGTT
Organism: Gari tellinella; assembly: GCA_922989275.2. NCBI lineage: Eukaryota > Metazoa > Mollusca > Bivalvia > Cardiida > Psammobiidae > Gari > Gari tellinella. Next base: position 11,315,125 of record OV277858.1, read on the forward strand.
GCCGCAGAAAATACTTTAAGTTACATTTATACTTGTCAATGAGAAGAAGATTTCAATAAAAGAATTAAGAAAATGTTTTACGGAGTTTATGAAATCTGTATTCCTGTTTAAGAAGATATTCAGTAATTGTTTTATTACGAATGTGGAAGTCCTCAACAGAGGTACAGGCCCTAGCAAAACGAATAAGTTGTGAAATTTAAACCCCGTAAGATGTAGAACGGGGAACAACGCCATCTAGATGAGGATAATTTACAATACTAAAATCAAAATCATCTCGTTTATCGTAAATCTTAGAAGAAACAATTCCGTTATTTATTAAAAGATCCAAATCTGAAGATGATGCAGACAAATTTGACTCGTTTGTTTTATTAAGGCGCAGTTATTTTGGGTCAATAAAAGGAAACAATGTAATAAGAAATGGGTTGTCTATATTAGAAATATCGTCTAGATAGCGTGATGTATTGTTAAAGAGGCTCGCAACCGGATTTAGCATTAAAAATAGTAATTTGTAAATATATGTCAAATGCTTATATAAATTGGTAAGATTTAGTTTAGGATAATAAATTCTGTTAAAAAATGCATTTAAAAAAAAAGAAGAAGTACCTCTGATGGGATTCGAACACCTGACCCTTAATGCGGAGACAAACATGAAAAATGAGGAAGCGCCTTTACTACCTAGGCTACCATCGATCTCTATATATATGGTAGCGAATTAACGTACTTCAATGGTAGCGATCGATAATACTTTATTCGGCCCGGGTTTATGTCTGAGCCCGTGTAGAGAAGCAACAACAACAAATACACAGTCAGCTGACGCTATAGAAAAACGATGGAAAATATCTAAAAAACTAAGATTCGGTGACGATTCTTGAAACTTTTTTTGGACTGATAATATTTTTTTAATGTCAAAAGCTAAATAATGCCACAAATTTGCTTTTATTTGAGTATATTATTTTAATTTGACAAGTACACTATCCGGTTGCGAGTCCCTTTAAAGGCTTCGATCATATCTGCCTGTGCATCAGGTTTTAGACTTAGCATAAAGTCCCTCTCACAACAGTACAAAAATAAGTCTGCGACAAGGGGCGCGCAGTTTGTTCCAATAGGGATACCACTCACTTGGCGGTATATAGTACTCCCAAAACGTACATAAATAGTATCCATAAGAAATGATAGTGCTTTACAGACATCGGTGCAAGTCCACATAGTGTAATTCTTAACCGTGTCATTTGTAAAAAAAATGCACGATCAGTATTACACACAATAAATAGTTTCCTTTATCTGGCAAAAGTATTTTCAATAAGTTGTATAAGTTTAGTTTTTATTAAATTATGTCTTAAGGTAGTATACAGTATTGAAAAGTCATACAAAGCCCTCCTAGCTTTTTCAGATTCTTTCGAATCCCTTCCAGCGTCTTTCCGAGTGTGTCTGACCCCCAATATCATTCAGAGTGTTCTGCAGCCATCCAGGCGTCAATCCGAGTGTTCCTGAGTCCTCCTCATATCTCTCCCAGTGGTGTGGCTCCCTCCCATTGTCTTTCCAAGTACTCGAAAAATCACCCCAGCGTTCATCCGAGTATCCTGCGTTCTCGCAGTGTCTTTCCGATATTTTTTGCAGCCCTCCTAGCGTCGTTCACTGTTCCAGGGTCTTTCATAGTGTTCCTGGGCCCTCCCAGTGTCTTTCCGAGTTTTTTGCAGCCCTCCTAGCGTCGTTCACTGTTCCAGGGTCTTTCATAGTGTTCCTGAGCCCTCCCAGTGTCTTTCCGTGTTTTTTGCAGCCCTCCCAGCGTTCATCCGAGTGTTCCTTAGTCCTCCAAATGTCTTTCCGAGTGATCGTGCTCCCTTTCAGAGTCTCACAAAGTGCTCCAAAGCACTCAAGCATCTATATGAGTGTTTCTGAGCCCTCCTAGCGTTTTTCCGAGAGTTCCTGAGCCCAGCCAGTCTGTTTCATAGTGTTCTGATCCATCCCAGTGTCAATATGAGTGTGCTGCTGCCCTCCCATTGCCCTTCCGAGTGTTCCTGAGTCATCCATGTGTCTTTTCAAGTGGTCTGGCACCCGCCTAGTGTATTTCCTAGTGCTCCAAAGCCCTCACATCATCTTTCAGAGTGTTACTGAGCCCTTCCAGCTTATTTCCAAGTGTTCCTGATCCCTCCCAGTGCTTTTCCGAATGTCCTGCAGCATGCACAGCTTCCTTCCCAATGTTCCTGAACCCTCTTTGTGCATTTATTAGTGGTATGGAGCCTTGCCATTGTATCCCGAGTGCTCAAAATCCCTCTCAGCCTCTTTCCGAGAGTTCCTTAGCCCTCACAGTGACTTTCCGTGTGTTATAAATCCCTCTCAGTGTCATTCTGGGCCTTCCAGGTGTCTTTCCGAGTGTTCTGCAGCATTCCTCTCGTCCTTCCGAGTGATCTCGAGTCCTCTCAGCGTCTTTCCATGTGGTCTTGTTTCCTCCCATTGTCTCTCCGATTGTTCCACAGTCCTCCCAGCGTCTTTCAGAGTGTTCCTGAGCCCCCTGCGTCTTTCCGAGTGTTTATGATCCCTTCCAATGTCATTCCGAGTGTATATTGGCCCTCTAGTGTCTTTCCGAGTGTTATTCAGCCCACCCCGCGTCCTTTCAAGTGTTGCTGGGCCCTCCTAGTGTCTTTCAGAGTGGTATGGCTCCCTCCCATTGTCTCTCCGAGTGCTCCAAAGTTTGATACAGACACCCCGCGAATGACAATTTGTGTGCGTAAAAATATTTATTTAAACATAAATATGTATGCATATATAATCAAACTTGGTAAATTATTGGGTTCTGCAGCCATCCAGTATTATTTGGTCCACATATTTCCACTGGTCACATAGTGTTATCCACCATATGTCCGTGTGTTTGGCCCCTCACATACGCTACATAATTATGGTTTTTTTCACATGATTCTCAACATAGTGACTATACCGTATATGCAGCATTCAATTTTCACCAACTGTTGGACACATATGAAGACCCAACAGTCAGGTGTATATATTCATGGAGTGTGTGGGTTGCATAGACTAAACAAGTGAGGTTCAAGGTAGACGGGTAGCAGGAATTTGTTTAAATACAGATTTAAATGAAATTAATATGCAACACATGGGTATATGATTTGTTTGGTCTAGACCGTCTAGTCGACTTGAAGGACCCAATTAACCACGTTGGACCAAACAGTACGAACCTAGTATGCATTGGCGACCCAAGTGTTTACCGAGTATAAAGTATATATGAGCCGTTCCATGACAAAACCTGTATTAGCTATATCGCGTACACAATGACGTAACGATCGATTAAAGTTGACGTCATGTATTTAGAAACCTTTTCCCACCGTCAACCAGGACGTATGTGTGTTTACAAATAATTGGATCTCTAACTTTAGCTTGTACAATGGCAAATGAATAGTGATTTTGAGGTAAGAAATCGTATTGCTACAATCACTTGATAACGATTTTACGGAATAAATCCGAATGTTTTTAAAGAGATATTTAACCAGCCACGTGTAATATTTATGTATGCCGCCATATTCGTTTAAAAACACATCGGAGCAATGTTTATCAACCTCAACGGAATGTAATTGGTATAAACCTTTAAAAAAGGTTAACTTCTTATTCTAGATTATCATATCTTTAGATTCATATACGTTGACGATTTATAGACCTATAGAAATGAATGTTGATTTATAGCCATTAATTTGTATAATTTGCTGCATATGCAAATAAATGACTTTGACCAGGTTAGTCATCATATGGATCTAGATCATTCTTAAAATGTTATCATTTTTTAACTAAAATATTTGCAGGCACATAGGAAGGAAAACGCGCCTTGGGGCACACTTATCATTCAGTGGCGGATCCACTCATTGTTTTGTCTTTTGAAATAGCCTACTGACTTTCTTTTTTTTTCGTTTTATTTTCGGGGGATGTCTTGGTTGTCCGCTTAAATTTGTGAGAGAAACAAACAACGTCGGAAATGCGTATTGTAGCGTATATCTAGTACTAATAAACAAAAAATAATCTATTATTGGCAAAATTATTGTGAAACCCCCTCCACTCCCCCAAATGCCCCAACCCCTACGGACCTGATATAGGCTGATATGTGTCTGTTTAGATTTGGGGTGTGTGTGAATATGTATTTCAAATTCTATGTATATCTAGATCTAGATCTATAATAGAATCTAAAGCCGAAATCTGGAAATCAGTGATATGTAGATCTATTACGCAGAAATTTAGATTTGAAAATTCAAGCAGACTATACGTAGATCTAGATCTAAACATGAAACGTGATGCTGTAATCGCGGTAATGGAGCAGTCGGTTTAACGTTGACTTCACTTTGAGACTAGGGTTCCTTGTTCGAATCTCATCAGTTACACATTTTTATGATACCATTCTAACATTGCGATATAAATCTAATACGAACATAATATTGTTTCATTATTTCTTTTTTATCCACTCATGATAATTCATGTAGATCTGTTGGGATTTAGATAAATCTATAATTCAAACAAATGTGTTCGTGTTTGCAAATTGTGTAAACTAGACCACATTTCTTTTTCGAATTTCTCTAGGCAATTGGGACCTAGCTACGAAAATTTTAAATAGAAATCTAGATCTAGATCTATTGGGACTATGGAAATGAGGATTGATGGCAAACAAAAGCAGCTGAATTTTCTCATTGATAAAAATTAAGACCATCGGTATTAATTGTCCTGACGCATAGGTCTAAATGCTGTCATTTCTATTAAAGACGAGCGGTTCATGAATCTCTATACATACCGACAATTGCCAGACTCTATTAGTCTAAATATCACATAGATTTAGATCAAACTTTGTTCTCCAGGCCAACATTTTACAAGTTTGCACCTGATATTCTCAATGTTCTCTATAGAAAATAATGAACTCAACAGCTTGCATATAGATCTCGATCTAGTTGCATACATTTTTTTCTAATAGTGCCAAAAACGCTGCGTTGGTACAGAACTCTCTATAATAAATTTGGTTTGGTATTAATTTATGAGAACATACTTTTCATTTCAACCTTTCGTCTGCGTGAGTGATAACTTGTTAAACTAATTAGTTCGGGAGTTTTCAACAAAGTGACACAGAACATATAATTAGATCACTGAGGGTGACTGACCTACTGTCAATCTGCATGAACTAACCTATTTGCGTATTCTGTTTAACAGTGGCGATCAGCGTGATAAAGGTTAACTTTAATTTCGTTGACTGTTACCCTTACCATCATACTGTTTTAATGTTGATTTTTCAGGCTAAAACAAGAATCGATACATGATTGGGTATCTCCAGTTGCGAGTTCTGACCTGGAAACATTGTTGGGACATTGAAATAGCAGATAAATGTAGGCCTACTGAAGTTGTCGACCACTGCTAATGACGCTGGCCGCTGATGATCACCGACTGTATCGAGAGCAGTGTGCTAAAGTAAACAAACTATTAGCAAAGTCTAGGGTTAATTTTTACACAGAAAAGGTAGAATCCTGTCAATAGGACTCGAATAGTCTTTTTAAAGTCACTAAGCATCTCCTGGGTGCAAACAGTGAAATTGCACTGCCAAAGAATGTGTCCTCAAAACAACTTGCGCGTGATTTCAGCGACGTTTTTATTGAAAAGGTGGACAAAATACGGACAGGCATTGCCTCTGTATCAACGTCATGCACCCCAGTCATCACAGAAACGTTGCATTCAATGAATTCTTTAGAAAGCTTTGACACTGCTACAGCAGCAGAAATTGGGGAGATTGTAAAGGCATCCCCATGTAAGTCCTGTGAACTCGACCAAATACCTACATGACTCTTAAAGTTATGCCTTGAAAGCTCCAACCGTCGTTAACAAAAATTCTGAACTCTTCGCTGGAATCTGCGTATGTTCCAAAAGAATTAAAAAAGTCGCATGTAAGACCTCTCCATAATCACTGTTTAAGTCAGTTCCCGAAATCAAGTTAGTATTTTTGAGGTGTCTAAGGCGCATTAAGCTATTCCCGCTGTGGAGCAAGTCAGTAATCCACGTTTTAAACAGCATAATAATGCTAACAAATTGTTCCAGTTTAGGAAAATAAGTATGCAAGTTCTGCGTAGTTAAGGTGGCTTACTGACATATTTAATTCTGGCTCCAACACATTTTTACTTTTAAGTATAATATACAACTATTTTTTTGTTTCTGAATCAAGTTATCTCAACAGCCCAGAAAGAATACTTCATATTTCCAAGTTTTCTTACTCGCGTTCTTATTTTCATTCACAGTAAGCTTCAGTACTTCAAAGTGAACAGTGAAGAACGCCAAGCTCTATCCATGCGCCACGGGGAAGACAAGCCAAAACAAAGTAAACATTTTGGTGCGATATTGCGTGATCAGCGATTTGCCTAGTTTACTCGAGCTTGTGGGTCTCGGCGACGAGGGGAAGCACATTATCAACAAGACCGTTCGACCACATCTGAGTGCAGCAGCCGTGACGTTGCATGCCAAACCTTTCATAAATCAGCTTATATGTTAATGTTCAGAGAGAAAATAAAATTAGATATTTTAGCTTTAAACGAAGATAAAATTTATATATACAACACCATAAACGGGGGAACTCGTTTTTATTTACCATTCAAGCAATTGAAAGCAACGATGAATATAAAATCTTCAATCGTTTCCTCAAGCATTTCAAATAATAAACCTCCTAAATTTTAGACTGGATTAGACACCGAGCAGAGATGTTTTGGGTTTCATCTGGTTCCAAAGTTTTCGAAAATTTAGCCGTATTCAATGTTCATTTTGTTTAGTTGGACATATAAATACTTACCTGCCGTGATATCACGTTCACTAGAATATTGCCAAAACAAAGAACGCTTTAACGTCGCAAATCATAACATTGACGTCATTTCTTTTTTTAAAGAAAGAAATCAAACTACCCGCCGCGTTAAAACATCCAGAAAATTATAAAATATCGATATATCGCCGAAAAAAAATTGAATTCGACAGTGTAAATAATCCTCTTTTAGAAAATGAGTCAATTAAAAAAAATACCGGTTTTGTCGTGGAACGGCCCATATATATTATGCCACTTTAGTACTTGGTTATCTGGAAGAGATATTATATAAACAGAAGCTATACATGGAAATGAAATTGCAACCTACATAAAGAAAAAATTGAAAAGATTTCTGGATGATTGCTTATTCATTAGGATCGATACACAATATTGTCTCATTGATTTTCGAAACATGCTTAACAGTTTACATAACGACATACAATTTACAGTTGAAATTAACCAAAATAAACTACCTGTCCTAGATATTCTGCTTTACAAAAAAGACGGCGTTTTAGAAACGGATATTTATTTTAAAGACACAGACTCAAAGCAATACTTAAACTTTAAATCGTGCCACCCTAAACACACTAAATTAAGTAGTCCATACAATCTCGCGAGGAGAATTTACACAATTGTATCTGATCAAAAAGTTAGAAACATTCGGCTGAAAGAACTATTATCCTCACTTTTGAAAAGAAATTATCTAAAATACGGTAATACAAAAAGGCATAACGGAGGCTATTAAAATCCCAAGAACTTCATTATTAAAGACACGGGCGAAACTAAGTCAGGACATAAATCACTCATTCTCAATAAGAAGGTGCACTTAACAAATTATGTTGTCCTTGTATTGTACAATGGTCTGAATCCTCTACAAAATCAAACTTACAATATCTTCTAATGCAGACATAAAGTATTGTTCCTGGCACATACCTTTGACTTTATATTTCTTCATATTTCTTGTCAAATTGCAGACAGAATATACAATTCTGTAAGGTTTGTTACTGTCCCCGATAAGGTATCTCATTTTGTAGTGTTATTTTCTCAAATAATCTATTAATTTTAGATTATTTTACAAGCAAGTCGTATTGCATATGGTCCTACCTATCAGAAACTGAAGATGACATCATCTTAAAGTTTCTTTGTTGAAAGCAGAGCCTTGTTAGTTAATTGTCTCTTAAATCTTAATTAATCAAAAATTCATTTACCTTATTCATTACAAAGTACAAATATGTATCTCTTTTTACGATTAAGCTTATATTTTTTACGTTGTAATTTCATGTAGCACTCATTTTGTTATGAAATAGCATCTTAGTTAGTATGAAAGGAGATTGCCTGCATTAATCGATCATGAAACTAGTTTCTCTCAACGTTTGTTTTAAGGCTGTAAGGTTTGTTACACCTTTTAACACAAACGTGTTAACCATATTGAGTGGTGATTACACCATTTTAAAGAATGCAGATAAAGGATACAATTGATATAGAAATATATTACTGACAGCGTAAGAACAACTATAAAGTAGACTTTGAACTGTGTTCGTAAGGTTCATTCTGTAAGGTTAGTTACCAGGAAATGAATAAAGCTGGTAGTTTTAATCAATATTGTACAGACACGTTTGCTTACGTCATACTTTTTAACAAATGACGTTAATGGTTGGAATACATGTCAAAGAAGCCAATTATAGTGAGTATTTGTGCGGAGAGAAGTGTACACATGTCTTGTTTTGGTAACATTCTGACTAGCAGACAAAGTAAGGATTTTTCACAATGCTTTTTATATTTTATATGACCTTTTGTATAGCAAGTATCTTGTTAAAATAATGTGTTTGCTAGCAAAGTACAATTCAAACTTAATACAGAGAAAATACTATGGTAAAAATATGTTTAAAGACATGTAAGGTTCGTAGTTTTGGTAACTAACCTTACATGTCTTTAGCAATGTCAGTGATTATCAATTGCTTTGTAGAGTTCACGTATTGAACTGATTATCTTATTCTAGAAGGAGTTGTTGGGACTCAAATGTCTCACAGTGACTGGAAAACGTTGGTTTAAATTGATTTTATTTGTTTGTAAATATCACAAGATAAAATTTGAGTGTCTATCAAAAGTGAAGTTTTAGCATGTATATGCCCTATTAATGTTTTGTAAATTTAGAAAGATATTCGTGTAAAAATGATTTTATATTACTGCAGGCATTTATTTTTATCCTGGTAGTATATAAGTCAAGTGACTGTCTGTTTTGCTAATAGTAAGGTTAGTTATCCATAGTAACGAACCTTTCTTATTAGTAATGGTAGCGTCTGGTGAAGTCAACAAAAGAAAAGGGGTATAATATAGAGAAAGAACGTAAAGTGACCCAGAGGGTATCAATTATACATAAGAAAGGCAAGATCACGGAAGAGCAAAGAAGAGAAATAATTAAAATACCAGCGGACAAGCTGGTAAAGAAACAGGGGGTAGATCGTCGATCCATAGCAAAGGGCCATGCCACTCATGAATGTGATAGACTGAGTGGGGACACAAAGAGAATGGCGGACGATGCAGTTAACACATGAACATTTAAGTTACAATAAAATATGCTAGCTATTTCTTGAAATGGGCACAGTCACCAAGTTGTTCCATTCCGACTTCGATTTGTTTGGTAACGTCCGTTTCTGCCATCTATGGGTTAGTTAGATGCTCCAGAGAAAGAGGTCCGGATACAGAAAACCTGTGTGCTTTTTCCTACTCTTATTATCAACAGATTTGTTTAGGTCAATCTGATGTCTAGTGTGAAGCACATACATCGGATATAGGTTTATACGAACGTCTCATCCAAAGAACTTGGTCCGGTGGAGAATCAAACCCATGCCCTCTGGTATCGCAGTCGAGTGTGTTACCACTGGACCTCGTCTGCCACTGTACCATAAAAACAATGAAGTTCTCAGACATCAATGTAGGTGATTTTGTTGCGACTAGATATGATAGCAATGTATACAGCCCTTAGATAGGGAAGGTTTTAGAGATGATGAAGACGATGAGGTTGAGATCACAATGATAAATTTGGAAATCAAAACAATGAATTCCAATGCTATTTATTCTGTGAAACAACGAGTCCTTGAGGCACACATTCAGTCCTTGAGTTTAAACCTAACCAATATAAAAAACCTACTTTTAGTTTTGAAGATACCTTTAAAGCGTTTGAAAGTAAAGCAGGATGTGCCTTAAGGCTGCTCTATTTAGCTACCATCTGCTAGGATATAGAAACTATTCTTATGATGAACATTTATAACTGTATAAAGCTGAAATATTCTCTTTAGTGGAAGAATAATTAAAGACATTAAAATGCATAATTATGGGGTAATGGGTTAATAAAGGCATAAAAGTTATGAGTCCATGGGACTCACGTCCTTTCACCAAATGAGTCCCTGGTAAATCTTATGATTATCGGACTCAGGCTCGATGCGCAGGTAAAACTACCTTTTGATTACATTCATGGAAAATGTGAAAAAGTTATTACAACGGTTGAAACATGACGACATACTTTCGATACACAGACATGATATTTTCTGCACAGTTGCAGAGCCTTTACCTACAGGGAAGTCACAGCGAATGTTTAAACTGAGTAAAACAAGACATACACACAGTTGAAAACAAAACGTAACTCCAATATGTTGAGCGCAACTCAGAGGCACAAACCTTATATAGTGGTAGATCTATATTGTACAAACATAGCAACATTCATAGCAAGAAAATACAGAGTTATAAATATATCTATTTAAATAAGTGTTTCCCAATGTATTTGCTGTTTTGCTTTTGTTAAACTGTTTTGTAACAGTTAGAAAGTTCATAATGTTTTAATAGTTACTAGTAATGAACCTTACACTGTGAACGAACCTTACATATGCATATTTAACTTACATTTTCTTAGGTACGGTACAAACGAGATCCATCATAATGATTAAGTCAAGTCTGTATGTCATTATAGACAAACACAACATGTAAACAACGGTAGTGTTGATGTTGGTATCTAGAACATGATGTTCAATGTTTAGTTGTTTACATGATCTAAGGATGTTCGATCAATTTTAACTGCATTCAGATTGGCTAGTTTATTAATGTACAGTGTAAAGTACATAGCACTGTTGTTTCTGTGCATGATAGACGTTATTGTTTCAAAGTACACTCTTATTTGGTCCTTTAATTCTTGCATTTACTAACAGCATTTTTAGAAACATTTGTGGTAAGGTTAGTTACTTGTGGGTCAGTTTGTTTAAACGTTATAAATATTTATTTATATGGAAGTAATATGTTAAAACTGAATTTGGTTTTGACCCAGCACCAATAATTCTAATGTTTCTAAACACTAGATTTAAAAGAACATCGAATTACGTCGTATGTTGCAAATGTTAGGCATTGCATTTATACAGTATTAAAAAAATATGTTTTTCAAAATACACAAATTAGCTTGCAATCAGTTTTCCAACGGGTATATTCCATTTTAAGGAAGATCATTTATAGGGTATATCTAGTACACATGCATACTAACTTTAAACAGTATAAGTGTGCAAATACCATTTAAATAAACATGCCAAACTCATCATAAGAACAAACTACCCATACAGTAACTAACCTTTCACTAGAGAAAAACATAGGGTTTGTTTGAATGACCGTATAACAATTGATAGTTGATTCATGTTCAAGAAAATTTACAATATTGCACACAAAACATGTATCAATTGATATAATACAAAACATCAAAGAAACTTTGAACTTCATTTTTCACTTATTAGATATTCTATGTGCACCTTTTTATTGAGAATGCATGAATACCTTTTGTCTCAACTTTTAATCCGAAAAATTCTGAATTAATCGACAATGTAAAGAATAATCTACTGATTGGGTATGCAGACGAAAGAATGTCGGATGTCTTAGTGAACAGTAAAATTATAAAAATAGTAAACGGTAAACTACGAATTGGACAAAAAATACTGTCCAGAGCAGAGATCATAGTCTACATACCGATGAACAGAATAATAATTTCAAAATCACTATATGCAAACGTCCAAAATTTGGCCTTTGTAATTATTTGAAAGAAGGATCCTATTTCACTTTCGATGGAAAACAGTTCTTTGTTCATGAAAATATGTAATGTGATGTTTAGAAATAGACGCACAGTACATGCCTAAAAAATACGGGACACGGCAAAGTAGATAATACGTCGGCTATGTTGATAAAAGAACACTATTTTATTAATTGCTTCAAACCCAAACTAAATAGCTCATGTAAATAAATATAATTCTATACGTTCATTACCTGTAAAATATATTTCAAGTATTTGTTGTGATTGTGACGTTATGGCGTTGAATTTATGTCGTTACATCATTACGTCATCGCTATGACGTCACATTGTAACGTTACCACCAAGAAACATTATTTACACTGATGAGCCGCGAGGCCAAACATACTTGTATACTTGAATATTAAATATTAGTAAAACCGTAACATTAAAAGTCATATTTTCGTTTTTAAATATATATATATATATATATGTCAACGATTTGACGTCATATGATTTAAGGGGAGGTAATCATGACATTAAGCTGTCAAATACATATTCTGCCTGAGTCTAATTGATTTTTATTTATTATTGATTAACTTTGGTTTAAATATTTTGATGAATTGTTTTTCCTTTACTTACCTAGCTGACGGATTTATGGTTTTCATTTTATAAAATGGAAATATACTCAACACAAAGAGTTATGGAATTTTCAGAAACCATGGAACAAAAGAACACCAACGCAAACCAGTATTTCATTTTTACTTATTTAATTAGATGCATGTCCTGGCTAGTCGCAGGTGGTTACATTTGTTTGATAGCTCTTATAACCTCGATGTAGCACTGTGCTAAGTAACCTAGGGGTCGAAGTCATTTTTTTACAAAATTAGTGTCCACAGAATAGTCCCTACATTTATGCAAAACACAATATTAAGCTGTGAGTTTCAATATTTGTAATTAAGTTCCTTTAGTTGTCACATGGCATCAACGTAATTACCACTACAGCAATATTCCTATGCACTATAGGAATCCTGTAAGGGCCATCTTAATCCACATAATTGACGCAATAGTAACATTCATACACCTGCAATAGCTAAGTACAATCGCTACAACAACCTATACATCTTTTAAACCAACATTCTTTCCCGCTATAGAAAATTTTAGCGACATATGCTACAACTACCAGACTAAGCCAGAGGGCACCTAGCAATATGATTTTATGGTAAAGCCCCACTTAACGTATCTAAACATACCAGCAAATACCAGCAACAACAATTGACTAAACACCAGTGCCCTCATATTAAGCTCCTATACATCAGATTAGTATGACCAAAACTCAATTTTGACTTTCCAAATTAATGATTAGGACTTCATAAGACACACTCCACGTCGTCCTCAACCACAACTCTTGTAAGAAACGTAATAAGAACCGCAACTAAACGAAGATTAAAAAAGTGATATATCAGCAAGAAGTACTTGCTATTTAGACCAAACAAAGGCATATGCAGTCCACTACACTGTATTGAAGTGCTGTGTTAATTTAATGTTGTAACAATACCTAGATTTAACAAGTTGATTCTGCCATTAAACCAGTATTCTGGATTAATTTTAGCTGTGGCGCCAGATCACAAAAAACTAGATGTTATTTGGATTATAAACTCTCCTGAACCTATTGTACTCAAGATGGGACGTTCACACACTTGCACGTTTGCCGTAGCTGCAGTATAGCAAACCCAAAACTGGGGGATGTGGTTTATGTTGTGTCCACCTTCTGCGAATAAATGGTCTGTACTGATTCGGTTGGCAGGTCAGAATATATGACTAACGTCTTCCTCGATGATCCACAGTCGCCAACAACAAACTGAAGGCACTGATTCAAACAGAAGCAATTTCCTCAATAAAGTTTATACGCTATTTCTATCTCTAAAATTCAGATATGCTCAAGTGGATTGGGTAGTGGATAAAATTATGTACAAAAACAACTTGCGTCATTATTTACCCCAGCAAATTACACCGAACTACCACTGGCCTATGTCACATACCGACACATTTGCCCCTAAGAAAAATAAGTGTTATTATACCCGAACACATTATACTAATATAGTTTCTAGTGTTAAAATATTTTGCTCTAATACTCAATATATTACTGTTTCTACATGTACAACCACTTTTACTACTACTTCTACTATAACTTCTACTACAACTTCGTATAATGATACTAATCATTATTACTTTTCTTACTATTTCTTCTACTACCAGAGATATTACTACTTCTACTACTGATACATCAAAACACACCTCATATAACCATTATTTATTCGACCACTTCTATTGCTATACCTCCATCTACTACTACAACATGTAGTTAATTTCTAAATACTGTTACTGCTACTAATGATATTTTTCCAACTAAGATTTAATTTACTACTACTACTAATATATAAATGTTTTTAATTTATATTAGTATAACTGCAAAGTGTTACTGTTCAAGTACAATTTTTTTATTCTACTTACATGTATATATGAACGTATCATAAAATACTTTTATTTTTAATACTTCTGATACTAATACTAATTGAAATAACACTTTTACTACTACCACTACTGTTACTAATACTACTTATAATGATATTGCTGTAACTGTTGCAACTAATACTATGTATTATATTTGTATCAGTACCACTACTACTACTTTTTTGCTTTTGCTAAAAATCTAAATTTTATACAGGATAAGTTAACTGGTCTAGGAGACTGTAGCTTGGTCATCCAGGCATGTACAGTAGATATATCACAGCGGTTTGTAAGCCAGTGGTTAGTATGTACTCGACAGTGTGACAATTCGCATGTGAAGACAAGGTGTGGTTATAAACTATAACACTAACCGTTAACATGGCATGGACGTATTGCTAGTTGACAGGAATTCTGGGTAAGTAAGTTAGCTTTTTTATCATTACTATAACGTTATGGATTAAAATACACAAAACTAGTTAAGAAGGTTGTTAGAAATTTCAAACAACATGCTTGTATTTAGCAATTGTATAGACCATAAGGAGTATGAGAAACCGTGGTTTATGTTGATTGAGGATTAAATGAGTAAGTGTACATGAATGTACCTGTAAGTAACACCATCAAATCCCAACAACTACTAATATACAAACATCTCTCCAAAGACATTGGTAACTCTTGATTGTATTGACGTTGATTTGTTTATAAAACACTTAATACACAACAAAAATATAGAATGTATAAGTAGTTGGAATGTTACTGTCATCACGCATTAAACCATAACATGAACTTATGATTTCATGAATTCACAATTAAATTTAGTTTTCATTTATACTGACGACCGATACAGCGAACATGAAACATTTTACATAACTCCGTTTGTTAGTGTCACTTTGGTAATGGGGATGTTAATGTTTGACATCATGAAACTATCTTATATGTATTTAATTGTAAGGTCAATTAGTATGTATTGTTTTTTAAAGCGTATTCAACGTTACACACATAATAAGGCATATACGGTGTGCAATCCAGTTCCAATGCAGTCCCAAAAGAGTTTTTTCATTGCGTAGATACAGATTTGCAATTTGAGAAATGTTACATGTTTGTATATTTGTAAGGAACGACTTCTTTTATAAAACTTTAAGAACAGTTGTAAAATGTTCAGTTTAATTTTCTTGAAAATATTTTCGAAAGCACTTTATGCAACATTTGATCAGTTTTGCACTAACCGGAGTTCCAGCAAAATTCCGATGCTCATTAGAAACATCATACTCTTTTAGATAAGCAGGTATATAATGCTACTTAGTGTGTTGTTTGTTATCATCAAACGGAATTTTATGCTTTTGTTGGCAATGGGAACGAAACCAATTTGTTGAATTTCAATATAATATGACAAAGTATTATACGAACAGTAAAAATGAATGGTTGACATTATAGAAAAAAATAATTGCAAAACAAACATTTTTGTTCTATTTAATGCAAAAACTGTTTGTACTATAATTCCAATTGACAGCGTTCATAATGACCAGACAAGAAATCCACTTTCAATGTCCATCGGAAACAGTATACTTCATTAGATGAGCTTCTATACATGACCAGTGTGTGGCTTTTTTGTTTATTCGAGTACCATTTAACGTACTTCGCATATTTCCTGCACGTGCTTATACTAGAAAATTTATATATAGGAAATGTTGATAAGATTTAGTGTAGTTCTTCATAGCGCAATCGGTTGAGTGATTGACTAGCAATGCAAAGGTAATGGGTTCGATTCCCTTTCGATCCAATATTTTTTGTAATGATGTGTCCGATTTATTGACTTGTAAATCCATAACGCAGTGATCATGGGACATGTTATATTTAGTCGTCGTTGATTAGAATAAGTGATTAGAATAAGTGATGTTATATATACGATCTAATTTATATCCACTTACATGTACATTTTACATGTCAATAAAATAGGTATACATGTATAAGATTTGATCGAAATATAAAGCCACACATTGAAGCTTTTTAAGATCAATATTGCCCATTATTATGTTTAAACAATATAATTAACCTTGTATGCAAGTTCATGAATAAAGTCCATGAATAAATAATAATGCATTTTAATGACAGAATTTTAATGTCCAGGTATATAGGTAACTGTGTCTCAACTTCAACTTTCTGACATTTTAACCCTTTACCTGGTAGCAATGACACCATCGGCGTATACGTCGGGGATATAGATAATAGTAATTTGGCTATCTATAGCCAGTATCTGACGGATAAGAGTACACACTCTCACCAATACACCTAATTGGAAATATTGGAAAACTAGTGTGAATTTGACGTGTGTCATTTTCTAGCCCTATTAACTGCCTTTTTGCTTAACAACAGCATAATAGTGTAAACGTAAAGTTTGAAGAAAAATTAATTCCCTTTCTAACGGTGTATTTTTTATACAATTTGAAGTATGAATTGGTAGAGTGCCACTGGGTTAAATGGATCAAATCTCTTTTATTACTGACACTTAGATTTATGCCACCTATTATTTTCAAGTCCTTATAACTGCTTGTTTGCTTTACAAAAACATGCATGTTTACTGTAAATGTAAAGTGTGTAGATAATTCAATTTCGTTTCTAACGGTGTATTTTCATACAATTTGAAGTATGAATAAGTAGGTGGCAATTGGATTAAAACGATACATATCAATATATTTCCAATATATTTTTAATTAGATTTATTTTATTAAGCACATAATATACTGCACGGAGTAACGATTTTTCGACTGTGTACAATAGAATAGCATTTCCAAAACCTAGATCAAGAGCAGACGCCGAGTAACTGATACAGCTGAGACACGCAGTAAATCGGAGTCTAATCTGGATATAAGCATTGATACAGCTCAGATACTGAGTATCTCACCAGAATCAGCTATATTTATTTCTATGTCACTGAAAACAGTGTCGACCCTAATCAGGCGCCGTATTTGAAGAACGACTTCTAATCTGAGCATCCACAGTCTGCAATACGTGCGCCATGTCTTGCATTTATCTCACGTTCATTTTTTATGCATTAAGTCAAACTCCAATAAATACTCAAAATCTACACAAAATTGCATTTGTATCACTTATTTTGTTGTGAGATCGAACAGTTTCTGTGTAGACGAGACGCCGAGTAGCATGCGATCTTATCAAGGTCTTAAACTGTTTTACGATTCTAGAACGAATTATTTGTCTCGTATTAATTCAGACAGTTTGGATCTCGATCACAATGCTGATAGACTCGGTGTCGCAACTGTTTGAAATCTAATAGAATATTTTCTTTCTTGTGAATTCCTAAGCAACTAGTTTGAATATTGATCAGACGCCGTGTAGATCGGCAATGCATCAGGATCCAAACTGTTTGACACCTTAGAATAAATGTAATTACCTTTCATAATAGTTTTACACAAGCGATTTGGTTGAAGATGAGACGCCGAATAGTTCGCCATGTAATCAATATCTAAACAGATTTACATTTTATGAAGAAATATTACTTTCATATATATTCAGTCAGTTTGGATCCCGATCACAATGCTGAGTGACTCGGCGTCGCAACTGTTTGATGGCTGTTAGAATTTATTTTCACGTGAGTTCCTACGCAATCAGTTTGAATCTTGATCAGACGCAGTGTAGCTAGGCACTGCAATAGGATTAAAACTGTTTGACACCTTAGAATTATTCAATTTTTACTTTCTTTCTAGTTTAATACACATTTAGATATAAATAAGACGCCGAGTAGCTAGGTTCTCATCAGGATCTAAAATGCTTGACAGCTAACTTTTCGTTTCATTTGTTCAGTTTGGATATAGATCATAATATGAGGTGAGATGCCGAGTTGCGAGATGGGACAGAAAAAATTGTCACAGACTTCAGATGTAATTTGCTTGATTGGTTAATTAGTTGATTGATATTTCGATCTACAACCGAGGATTATACTTACTTTTGATTAGCCGAAGCTTTAGTACCCCCGAGTCGAATCTTTATATTCTTTATAGTACCTAGAATGTTTTCATTTTGACAACGCTATGGTAGTCTCTTATAATTCATAACTGAATGACATGGACCATTCATTTGTTTGTATTTATTATATAAGTGTATTATGTTGTATCCATGATGAGACTTGAATAAAGATTATTATATTATTACTACCGTATCCGGTGTGTGACCCAACGGTCAAGCGGCTTCCCGTTGATATTAGATAGCATGATTGTCGAGTGTGCTCTATGGAAGTCCGCAATTGTATTGGTCAACTATATTTAGATGTTGACCTCAGGAACAGCTAGAACCTTTTGTGTGATAATGTATCTGCATATTTCATAAATCGACATAGATCGTACTTTCCGAACGGTGACCAGTAGTGCGTGCAACATCATATGTCAGTCATACGGAGATCACCGATCAACATTAGGTCATGCCTGTCGACCTAAGCCTCTTTTTATGCAATTGTTTTGTATAGCAACACTATAATTAGATTTGGGAATTCGTAAGATATTTGAACATACTTAAAATGTGTAGACACCCGGACAGTACAATATAAGTAGAAGAATGAGATTTTAGCCGTTAAATCGAGGACTCGCTCTAACCCGCTCTCATCAGGTAATTGATAAGCCGCGGAAAGTCGCGCTTATCAGGTAATAGATAAAGTCGCGCTATTACGCGCTAATAAGGGAATAATGAAACACACGCTGACACGCGAGCATTAGGGATAGGGTTAATAAGAAAAACTGTTATTACAACCAACCCTGACTGTAATATTTTCTAATTTTGTATGACCAACTACTTCATCAACCATATATTCGAATAAAATGAAAATAAATATACATTGAATTATTCATTTTTTTGTAATTCAATCTTTGAGCATTTTGCAAAATTTAAATAGCTGATAACATCTTTCTGAACACCTTTATTCAAAATGTGTTTAGCCTTTCTTGTAATGAATGATGTTGACTACTTATTGAGCGAGAATTATATTTATTAGCTTTGTTTATTTTTAAAAAAAAATAAAATCATCAAAATTCCAGGTTTTTGTCAGAAAAAGAGACCTTAAAGACAAACCACACGATAAGTTTTGCCTATATTTTCACACATTGTTTCTTAGGCTATTACCATTCTTCAAGAAAAGTTTCATAACACCTTGTATGGAAACTAAGCGCACCCGCGAAGTACCTTTATGCATACATTTGCGTCGGAAAACGAAGTCATTTTTTTGTTTTTAACTGAATATGACCGAATATATACTCAACCAAAACGGAAATTGCCCACTTTTGTATTCTAAATTTCTCAGCATCTCATACTTCAATTGTATTTAACGTTTATTTTATAGAGAGTGACAGACAGCATAGAAACATTGTGACTCACTAACTGGCACATTGTTTTGAAAATAAAATATATATTACTCTTTTTCCTTAAGATAGCATTTTTGCTAAGACATGTTTTCCAATGAATAAAAACGATGACGCTCATATTTAGCAGCTTTAACCTTTTCTTAAATAATATAAAATCACATTAGACTTTTGTTCATCACAACTTTAAAGGCGTTATTAGGGCTTGAAGCTCTTATTATATCAAATTACCTCCTTTAATTTGAAATTAGATGAACACAATAAGTGAACGTATGGGCCTTAAAGATCTCACACAAAACTTGATTTGATAAAGTACTTTATATAAGGATATGGAGTTTTGAATTTACATAGTGTAAAGTAAACGTAAAAATGGATACTATCTTTGTTGGCTGAGTATATAAATAAGAAATGTTGTGAAAGGTAATATAACTTGCATAAATGATTGATTAATATGAATCAAGCAACGGGATGGTTCGATTTAAACACTTTTGAACTGTTTATTGCAACCATGTTTTATTGCAATGCTCTTGCCAACTAGATTTGCAATAACCTGACTTGCAGAAAAATGTCAAAGTCCATCGGAAACGTGTTACTGTAGCACATGAACATATTATTAGAGCTTTTATCATCCGACAAAATTTATTGCATTCGTCGGCGTCGGGAGTTATGTTTAACGTTTAACAGAATGTAACTCAATATTATAAAGAATGAGTCACGAAAATATATGATTGCGTTTTGTGTTGACATGATTGAAATAAAAGCAATTGCAATATAAAACCATTTAGCAGTGTTCATTCAAGAACTTGTTTAATAATTGCATTTGCAATGGACACATTCAATCATATTTGCAAAAAACGGTATCATCAGAAATATACTCCATAAGATTATCACATGGAATTGCTATTTTTAGGCTTTTTGATCATCCGACATAATTTGAAGCATTCGTCGGCGTCGGAGTCGGGAAATATATTTTGTTTCTATTTTATCAGATTATAGCTCAATATTATTTGAAAGGTAGTCTAAAATCAGAATGGATCGCGACATCGATTTATTGCAGTTCGTGTTGACATCATTGAAATAAACGAACATGCAAATTAAAACTTGTTGGCATTGTTTATTAAAAAACGTTATTAATGCCATTCTGGTGGACACGTTCAATCACTTTGACATTCACCGGATTACAATAAAAAATTAAAGTCCATCGTATCGTAAACGTTATACTCAATTTAATGATAATCTGTACATGATATAATGTACGTCTTGATCATTTGACCTAATTTGACATATCGGTCGGCGTCGGGTTTTTTTTACTTTAAAATATAAATTAGAAATGTTTTCTAATGTAAAACAGAATTGCCAATTTGGTTCATTGAACATTTGGTTAACATAAACTTAGTAACTAGAAATGCAATAAAACATTTTAGCAGTGTTTATTGTAAAACTGTTTGAATTGTACTTGCAGTTATCACGTTCAATCACTGTTGCACATTTCGCAATAGCACAAGAAAATACTTAGTCATAGCACTCGTAGGCATCGTGCATTTATAATATCGTGTTCAGGTAAGAAAGTCTACTAGCTGACTTGAGAGTGGTCGGCGGGTCTACCCAGTTGCCGATTTGTATATGAAACAGTTCATAAAGGGTCTTTTGGTACGTCGTGTCTGTCTATAACTATACGTCGCGATCATACATTAAAATAGTAATTTCTTACCTTACAAGTAATGTATACACAGGTCAGTAAAAGGCTTACTGAACTGTTCTGTATTGTAAGTCATTTTTGAATGCATCTTAAAAACAATCCTTAATAGTAAAAACTGGACGAAACTGGATTAAAACTAGATATTTTATGTGGATATTTCTTGGATAAATAGGCATACGGTCTTCAAGGTCAAATGTTTCCCCTCAGAACATGCGGCTTATGTTATTATTTATTATAGAAGTAGCTGTCTGCTACACTGTACAATTGTTACTTTAGATTATCGTTGAGATGTTTGCAGTGTTTCATTCCATTCTTTTAGTACAAATGGTTTAACTTATTAACTCCTAAGTTCAATTTTACGCCCTTCGACTAATTCCTTCGGATGAGACTAAAAAACCGAGGTCCGATGTCCGAGGTCAGTGCTTTTATGTGGATATCCGAAATAACTAGATAATGTTATCTAGTGTAAGAATAGGGTATCACGCCTCGGTCTCATGTGTGTGTGTCACTCTATCCGGGGGACACATTAGTCCATGCTCCTTCAAGACCCCTCCGAGCAAGGTTCAATATTTTACATATAACCTATTTTCTATGCACTGGTAGACTGTATGCAAATGAATAGTATACTCGTCGCTAAGGTTGAATGAGTTGACTGTATTATACATATGAATATTGTCAAAGGAATTAGCATAAGATTTCTTTGATAGATATAGCTTCAAATTATGGCAGCATTGTAAGTAGAGTAGTACATTTACTTGCATAAGCAACATCCTGATTGCGTATTTGTTACATGATATAAATATAGCCAATTGACAGATACCAGATGTCAGTTGAATCAAATTCATTTAATCAAAGTCATTCTCAAAAATGGTGATAAATGACAAAATAAGCATACTAAAGATGAGGAAATAAACGTAACTCTAAGTAAGTGTTACAACTATGTTGTCATGTAATTAAAATGATTACATATTATTCATATGTTGATACATAGCGAGGGGAAATATCGATTAGGAGATCATACTTCATAATCACATTTTACCTTATGTATAGTCATAAACCAACCATAAAAATCTTAACTATCTGATATTATACTGTGCGAAAGGATTTTGACGAACTTAACATCTATATTGATTGCAGACACAGTGAACACGGATATATTTATATATATGTACATTCATATATTATATACAGAACATATATAAACAAAATATTCCCCTAGTGCAGTAGAAATATCATTTCAGTGTGCAAATATCTGTACATAAATAATGTAAATATCTAATTTGCTGACAGCAATTTCTAAATACTATTTAAATTAACATTTCCGAAAATCGCCGGTTCAGGTTGCATAGTAAAGTAGATATCGTTTAATAGACATTTGAATATATAACTCCAGTTACACTTAAAGAAAAACCAAATTCGTTTAAGGAGTTTAAAGAGGATCTGTTTATTGCCTAATCAGCAACAACAAATACAATAATTGTTAAGTGACGAGCAGAGTTCGATTTAGACAGCATCAGTGCGACATGTATTACTGAGCAATAGCGGTATCAATTGTAAAGCTATAACAAGTAGTTTTTAATGTGACGCTTCAATAACTTCAAAATCCGACGTTATCAAGTATTGGTAGTCGTTCTTTAAGATATCATGAGGTCATGCATTATAGAAATACTGACGTCAGGACATTAAATTATACTTTATAATATTGGAATCTAATATTTTGTTTTCATAAAAACTTGAACTTTTTATCCTTTCGTATTTAGTTTTGGTTTGAAAGCTTTTAAAAATATAATTTCCTTTTCTAATCTAGCCGAGGTACTTTCGATTTTTAATTTTAAAAAGAAACATATGAAAGTTTAATGCAGTATTGTTGCAGGTGTCTAAATGACTACTGAGAGGGAAGTGTCTTGTTGAAGGGGTTCTGATCTGTTGTGCATGTATGGTTCTTCTAGTTCTGAGTTTATCCCCATGTCTAATCGATATAGTGTTCACTCTATCAAATACACATTATAACATATACTATGCCAAACCTCCAACGCAACACCCCGGATATTCCCATTACTTCCAACGTTAAACATGTCTTAAGTTAGTCTGGTCAATTCTGTAATGTGTGTATATCCTGAATAGATTTATTCTGCAATTCATAGAGTGATAAATGGACAATATTCTTGGTAAACAAAAACAAAATGAATTGGCATTTGGTCCAAAATAATATGGAATTTTGTGAAATCTCATTCCAATGCATTTTCAATGGGGAATGTTAACCAGAAATTAGCGATACGTTTTGGATACATGGTTATTATTCGTCAGAAGTGTCAATGAAAATTCGTTGCCATTATTAACAACTTTGAGAGCAGTACATCAATTTAAAAACACAAATAAACATTTAATAATTTTGTGTCAACTTTACCATCGATTTAAAACACCCGCTCTGATATTTAAAATAGAAGGGAGCTCGGAGGTGTTGCGTTGACAGTTTGGCCTAGTATACAAAACATTCTTAACGTCGCATGACATATTTGCGTTAATATCAAATATTTTGCCATTAAAGTTAATGTTCTTGTTCTTTGAATATGTTTACATATACTACAGTTTGATTTTACGCATTTTGTTACCCTATGGTGTCCTTTTGTGTTGCAATTGTATTGGGAATTTTGACTTTGGTTATAATTATTTTTAGGTTTGTTGGTGGGCGTTTACTTGTTATCAGTTTGGTGTTTTTGAGACATTCTACTGTGTGTACCTGTCTTATGATGACGTTTTATTCTGATAATTGTTGAAATAGGCCTGATAACCCCCGAATGTTGTTGTGTTTAGAGTAAAACTAACTGAATGAAAAGTAGTGTTGCTCGAGATCAGTTTCTATATTTAGCTTAAACTGCACCAAGAACTGTATCCATACCCTAAACACAGCCATCTAAACACACACACAAATTGCTTTTTTGAACTTTTATTTTTCCCGACGCGTTTCGTACATTATTCATCAGTGGAATGAATACAATATGTTCATGGTAACTACGTGGTATCGTTAACACACATTTTATGACGTCACGTCATCATGACATCATAAGGCTTTGTTTAATTTAGCAATGTATATTTTTACCAAATACTATCTGAACGTTTGGGAGAATTATATCATAATACTAAACGAAAGAATGTACCAATACAGGTTATACATACAGGGATTAAGTAAGCCTTATATATTCCCAATTCACAGTTACTAAAAGTCAGGGACAAAAATATCACAAACATAACACCATTTATATATACGCACACTCCCAAACACAAGGAGGTATACGGTATCATAAGAAAAAACATGGATGTTTTAAATTCGGATAAGAACATGAAAATAAGTTTGAATGAAACGAAAGTCGTAAAATGCAAATGACAACTTTTTTATTGAAAATTTCTACTGATTAAATCCGAATTCATTAAACTAAAACATGCCCGTCAGTCACCAAGTGCAACGAGCCCAGATGTGGACTCTGTAAGCACTTACTAGAAATGTTAAGCTTAACTCTCCATGCTTTAAAAAGCAACGCCGACGTAATGACGTGATGTAAATTTGTTGTAACACAGGGAACGCCACTCTAGGTGACGTTAAAACAGCCAATTGAGTCTTGGTTTAAACATTTGAATGAATCTTTCCCTTCTGTCTTCTGGTAACGATGCTGTATGTTTGCATTTTGAAACAAGAGTTGCATGCGGCCCTAAATCGCTCATCTGGTACTTCTGATTACGGTCATGTAAATTGACCAGTAATGAGTATGTTTTTACTTATTCACGCCACCCACTGGTGACGATGTTGTTTGTGCTAGTAAGATTATTTGAAGAAAACTGGCGATGGTTCAACGTCTCTGGTTGCAATTATTTTTAAGATAACAAAGTGATTTGAAGAAATATGGTACAGAGTTATCAATTGACCAAGTGTGTAAAATTATTTTGAATTTGAACCAGATGTTTCGGAGAAGAAGATTTTTAATATTTTACTCTACATTAACATAAGGAATACGTACCCCACCCACTGACGGCCATGTTTTTGAAGATAACAAATTTATTTTAATAAATCTGGTACATGGTCATCAATTGACTATTTGTGTAAAAACATTTCTTTCAAATCGGACCAGTAGTTTTTGACAATAATATTTTTAAAGTTTTCACTACATAGCCGTATAAGGAAAATCTACCCCACCCTCTTATGTTTTTTAAAGATAGGGAAAATAATTTTAAAAAACTTATAGAGGGTCACAAATGGCATATTTGGGTAAAATTATTTACAATTCGGACCAGTAGTTTTTGACAAGAAAAAGTGTTTTCAATTGGTTTCGATAGCAAACACAATTTCAATTGGATGACCTATATTTGTAGATATCTAAGAGAGTACCTTACAATGAACAATCCTATAAAGTGTTAATGAAATTGGCCCAGTGGTTTCCAAGAAGAAGATTTTTGAAGAAAAAAAATTGCGACGGTCGACGGACGAACGACGACGTACGACGGACACAGGGCGATCACAATAGCTCATCTTGGCACTTCGTGTCAGGTGAACTAAAAAGGGGACATCCGGAATTTCTGTTCTACTGTTGCACAACTGCCGATATGTCCTTACTCTTGTGTCTCGTACGTGTTGTCTGTGTACTGTCATGTGTTTTCTTAAGTCGTTAGTCTCTCCAATATACTCTTCGTGGCATCCGTTGCATATAATTACATAAATGACATTTTTACATCACAGCTAGTGTTTTCTTTTACTGATACTTTCTTGCCACATTTAACGATTAACCATGCTCCTTTCATTAGATAGTTGCACAAACCGCATCGAGTGACTTTTGGTATCGTTTTATTCTCTTCAAATTTGGCTTTAGTGATTAGTCTTTTTAGATTGGGTGATGGTGCTTACTATT
Organism: Gari tellinella; assembly: GCA_922989275.2. Classification (NCBI taxonomy): domain Eukaryota; kingdom Metazoa; phylum Mollusca; class Bivalvia; order Cardiida; family Psammobiidae; genus Gari; species Gari tellinella. Next base: position 11,341,448 of record OV277858.1, read on the forward strand.
ATTACTACTTACTAGTACAACTGCTAATATTGCTACTCACTATTACTGCTACTGATACTTTCTATTACCTTACTCGTTCTAATTATTTTACTACTACTACTACTTCTACTTCTTCTACTACTGCTTACTCCTACTATATCTACTACTACCTACTAGTACTAGAACCTATTAGTTTGTTACGTCTACCACCAGCTACGATTTCAACTACTACTAGATATTCTACTTCCTGCTTACAACTATTACAACTGCTACTACTACTAGGCCAAATAAAAAGTACCTGTGTTTCCTATTACATGCCAAAAACATAGAATAATACATTGAACTTTCTGATGGAGTATCTTATATAGTTAGATCTATATTTATATATGAAAATGAATGAAAATGTTTTATTGTGTAGAGCCCTGTGGTTATTCATAAAATAACTATTATAAATATCGTTTCAAATTGTTATTCTATTGGTAGACCCCATTACAAAAATTACCTTCAAATTCTTAACTGGTATCATTGATGTTCAATATTGGTGTACCAAAACAGCAAAGTAGTGACATATATGATATACGGAGTTAATTATGTTTCGAAATGTGTTGTATACATGTCAAATGAGTCAATGAGATGTAGTGTCTGCATGTTGAATGTGTCAACGGTAAACTCACTAGCAAATTATATATGCAAGGAAAGTACTTTACGACATATTTAGAGCAAATTTCACTTAGAAAGTTGCTAAATCTTATTTAACAATAAATTGTGCAATACTTAAACGTCTATAAATGAGCTTTTTAAACAAATAAGTAGTACGTAGCTTCTATTACACGGTCCGCAGAAAACGTCTGTAACAAGCGCCGCAAAACTTATTGACATTCGCTGATACATTTTTCGAAAAATAGAGAAAAAACAGTTTATTGTCGGAGGGAAAAAACTAGGGTTACCGGAAACACAGGTCTTTTTTTATTTTACCCTACTACTATCAAAACAATTACTACTACTATTACAACAATTACTACCACTGTTAAAACTATAACACGAATGACTACTACTATTATTATTACCGCTACTTTTACTATAAGATCAATAACTAACACACCAACCACTTCTACTACTGCTAATACTTATGAAAATATACTATTCTAACGGGTGGTTCCACCACAGGGTTTGGTGCTGAAATGAGCGCGAACAAATTATTCAATTTACTCCCTCTTATCTGGAGCTCTGATGCAGTGTAAAATTATGGAACTATTATGACGAGTCCGGGGTCTAAGTGGGGCATATCTAAACAGATGTTTACCCAAAATATAGGAAGTTTATTCCATTAGATGTCCCACAAGTTGCTAATATATATGTGTGTATGTCAATTACGGTTGAGCCTCAGTTTTTTCTCTTCTCTCTATCTTATTCTCTCTCTTATAGTGTTTGTATTATTTGTGAAACTGTAGGGGAAGGGTCATCTCTATGTTAGCAGAACTTGTTGACCAACTTCTTTTCCTGTAAAAATATTGGACATAAAATATGTTTGAACGAAACTACTACTAATTATAACAGTTACTTATTCTACTACTACTACTACTTTTTTCCATTATTAATACTCCAACTACTGTAACCTACCATTACTACTAATTCTACTTCTACTGCTACCAACTACTTTTATTACTGTTACTATTACTGCAACTACTACTACTACAACTTACTATTACATACTAGTACTGTCACTACTAATACTTATTCTACTGCAACTACCACACTACCATATGCACTACTACTTTTAACATTACTACTTCTATTTCTAGTTTTGTCGTTGCATTTTCTATCTATACAGCAACAAATAATGTATTTCTACCTCAATTTCCGACATAAGTTCCCGTTATCTGTTTGACCAGGATACATAAATCATACTAGTTTTTTTATGCCCATAAACTCTATACTTGATTTTAAATTCCATACTCCAACAAACTATAATTACTTCAATATTGATGTAAATGCGAACAGTGTTAACAACTCAAGGTTAAACTAGTGACAGTTTTAAAAGAATACAGCAGCCAACTTCTGCATTGCTCCCGTTCAGTTCGCTTAAACACGGTGTACAATCATTCTATACAAGTTCATACCTAAGCCAGCAAGGTTTACCCTTAATTGATGCATGCAATATATTTATTGAATTCAAATTATATTACAATTAGTCCTTATACTTGTATAATTTGGAAGTTATGTTCTGTAAAACAAATACCTCTGATTACATATTATAGTCATATTTTCTCTGCAGTCGCCAATGCACAAAAAACTGCTGTTTTAACACCATATTGTGAAAATGTTGAAACAGATAGATCGGCGCAATTAGCTTTACACATAGAAATGTTCATATACCGGTAGGTAAGTATAATCTACCTACTCAGTACACAGTATAAGTGCAAACCTGTTTTGACTACCGAACTCATTATGGCTATTCCATCAAGTCAGTTACATTACTTTTACTTAACAGTGTCGGCCCATTGACATATATAAGATGGAAGTAATGCTGATGGATATTCTGGAACGCATATCTTCATTACTTATTGCTTTTACCGTATAGTTTCTCGAAAAGAACACGTTTTCGGAACAGTATAAGGTTCCAATGTTGCCCTTTTCTCTATATTATACCAACTAACACATTCTATATTTTAACTAAAAAAATTGCGATTCACCTAAATAGAGTGCCACGACCTTGTCTGAATAACTGCACTCAACCAATGGTATGTGTGAAATGCGTTAGTATGGGTGGAACCTTCAGTCGTGATGAAAGAAAAGTTGACAGTTCCTATTGGAGCATTCCGCTTTACTTTCTCTTTAGCCAAAGTAACGATCCACCTTGCAGAGAGTTACCATGTGTATACATGCTATAGGACTATAATAAATGCTATAGGTAATTTATGGTTAAACTATCGTTAGATTTGTATCATTTCTGGATGAATGAGAGACATTCTCGACAAAAAGAGAAAGTAGATCTCTAAGAAACATTACAGTTTCGATGATAATTTAAGTTGTGTAAACACAACCTAAACGATGTAAATTGTGAGCTATTTGAAGTTATCTTTAAATGATTGAATAGCATTAAAGGCACTCTTGGCATCACTAATATTTGAAGAACGGATTTTGATATTCCATATATAAAAGGGTCTTTATTTTTAAACAATACAGTTTTACATCTTATTGATCCAGATCAGATACTAAATGTATTCATGTCTTATTGGATATACACTGCTCACATTCTGATATTTAGATAGCTAGCTTATATTAAATTTTAACCAGACAGAACTTTTTCCAGACCAGACTCAGATTTATTCAGTGTCGAATCTGGTTTCTCACTCTCTGCACTGCAAACATTAAGATCAAACTATACATTACTTGTTCAAGAAACATATTATTTTATCAGATGTTACAAAAACAACTTGTATTTAGGCTTTGCCTATGGACGGAAAAAAGCAAAATTGTACTAATAAGTAAAACTTAATGCTTCTTGATTTTGACAATATTGTGGCACATTTACCAATAGTCTTAATAAATTATCATCTAAGATATGACATTGTGACCTATTTTTTGACCCCATACGACCAATCTTCAAAGTGGAGCTATAACTCTTAAAGATGAATAGCCTGAGCAAATATGATCTTAATGGGGGTAAATCTATGGCCGCTAGAGTGTACCAAACCAAATGTTGATGGACAACAGACATCTACTGGTCACTATAGTTCACTTGAAAAGTCTCAGGTGAACTAATAAAAATAGGATTACGAACAAACAAGAATGGTGTCACAGAAAGTGACAAATGTCCCCGACGGCCGAGGTTTTTGTCACTGCAATGTATTCATTTGGCTTTCAAATAAAAACATACAGCAGGCTATAATTGTACTCCTTGTCGTTGTTGTGTTGCAATATTTAAAGAAAAACGCTTGTTCTAGCTTTCCAAATGAATCATCAACACACTAGCATGACGTCATATGATGACATGATGACGTTGTTGTCATAACAAGGTTTGTCAATGTCATAATGAGGACTTATTTCTTAATTAAGAAATGATCCAATTATCAAAGAGTTATGGCCAGTTAGGATGAGTTACCTCCCTTCCTATTCACTTGAAATAATATAGGATGAGTTATCTCCCTTTTCACCGGAGTTGACCTCTAAATGACCTTGACCTTTGCAGGACGTGACCCAAATTGTACTGACCTCAATAGATTCTTGTGGTGAGTACACATACAAAATATAAAGTCTCTAACCCACGTTATTTAACGTTATGGCCAAGATTAAAGTTGTGTGCAGACAAACAGACAGAAAGACAGACCAAAAACAAATATTCCCCCGACTAAGTCGCACGGGTGCATAAAAATGATGCAAAATACAGTAATGCTGTGTGGTCAAAACTTGCATTCTGGTTCAGTATAACAGAGACCATACATTAACCATTTCCTCCACAGAAGTGCCTACAACACCTCTACCTACACCTCAGTATAAATATATCAAATGCGTACTTGCTACCCAGTGACTGTTTTGAACATATGAGGTAGTTCAAAGCAAGATAAAAGTACAGCAAAAAGCTCTGACAGGAGCTCCCTGCAAAAAGTTACTTTCATCTTACTTTAAGCAGTCAGTGTTTATGACATAGTTTGATATAGGAGATTTGCACTTTTGGCTATGGAAGAAAGGGGTAAAGCAAGGTGAAAGTAATCAGAAAGCACCTAAGAGGCTTTGTGCTTTACTTCTATCTAAATATTCTTACATAATGCAGTAACTTGACAAGTTGTCTTGCACATCAACAATTGGACATCATGTAGTGGTTGAATTAAATGTTATACTGTAAATGAGACAACTGTTGGCATCGATATTCAAAATAAGTGTGTCAGAGAGTGAAATAGCACATTGACAAAAAGACAAACATGATCTTGTTAAGATTAAGGTTCTCTACTAGGGCTTTCAATTCTGATTTTATTTTACTGGCACTTTAGGAATTATTTATAAACACAGCAGGAAAAATATTTCGTTATGTATATTTAATTTGCTTTTTTTTTTATTTCATCAGTTCGTATAATACACAGCAGTAAAACAACACAACAACACTAAAGTTACGTTTCAATTTCATATATACATAATTACAGCTTTTAGAGACTATATTAAAATCATTTGTCACAAATTGACACAGCATAGTTTTTCTTTTAAATAATTAACATGGATGCAGGGCTCCGCATAAGGAGATTTCTTCAAAAACTTAAATTGTTATGTCTGTATTAAACCATATGGTGTGACAGTCACTGTGACTACTCATTATAATTGGTTCAAAGGGACAATTTTAATGATTAGTTAAAATACACCATAGGATTTGCTGCTGTCATGGAATTTGATCCATTTTAACTTATCCACCGCTCTAATCAGTTCATCTAATTACTACTTCAATTCAGCTCAAAATTATGTTGTTCTCTCTTGAAAAAAAATCAGTTTTAATTTGTATCAAATTCTCTGACTATCTGTATGAAAGTCCATATTGGATGGGAAACTGCTGAATGTCAAGGCTGATGCTTGTCCTACATTGTTTACCACTTCAGGCAGGGAAACATTCCAAACATTGCACTGGTGAGTTGTCAGGAAACAGCATAAAGGCTATGCTGATTCTGCAATAGATAGTACATAAATAATGTATTGTTATGTATAAGGCACTCTACAGGCCTCAAACATCTCAGGACTTTTGTGTTGTTGTTTTCTTTTATAATTTGTGCACGACTTAACATATTGACCAAATAACAGGTTTTATTCCGCACAGTGACACTAGTGTTCTCTAACAATTGTTCAGCATGTCTGGTATATGTATTCAATCAATGGAGCTAAAGTTCCAAATCAGAATGATAATAAATTAATGTTGACATAGTTCTACTCATACAGGGCTACAGATAACTGACATGAAGAAAAGCTGCATTTGGTCTGATTACTCCAACTTATGTGGAGCACTGACCTGTATCGTAAAAAAGGTTTCATGGCCTGAAATGAAAATAATTATACTGTTAGAGTCAGAACTGTACACATTATAGGCTTATTTTTCAATCTAAAGCCCCCCACACATTGCCTCTAACTTGTCTTTCCAATGCTTTCTTTCAAATATTTACTATATACTGTACTTTGTAGGCTCTTTCAATTATAACATAATATACGAAAATATTTTGCATTTTAAGGAGACTCAGCTTTTCAAGGCCAAATACGCAGAACTTTGCCATAACTGTGTAATTTCACGTGATAGAGATTTCATTTTGGCATGTGCATTAAAGGGGCTCGCAACCGGATTTAGCATTAAAAATAGTAATTTGTAAATATGTCAAATGCTTATATAAATGGGTAATATGTAGTTTAGGATAATCAATTATGTTAAAAAATGTATTAAAAAAAAAGATGTGGCTTTGGTGGGATTCGAACCCGTGACCCTCCATGCGGAGACAAACATGACAAAATAGGAAGCGCCTTTATTCACTCGGCTACTGGCGCTCTCTATCTATATGGTAGCGAATTAACATACTCCACTGGAAGCGATTGATAGCTACATATTCGGCTCGGGTTTATGTCTTAGCCCGTGTAGAGAAGCAACAACAACAACTATACCGTTAGCTAACGCTATAGAAAAACTATGGAAAATAATTAAAAACACTAAGATTCAGTGACGATTCTTGAGACTATTTTTGGACTGATCATATTTTTTTAATGTCAGAAGCCAAATAATGCCACAAAGTTGCCTTATTTGAGTATTTTATTTTATTTTGACAAGTACACCATCCGGTTGCGAGTCCCTTTAAAGAATCTTTGATAACAGTACAACTGACATGTAAGTAAGACGAAGGTCAAGGCCATGTAGATGTCCTCTAGAAGTAAAATAGGATGCAATTGACATAGGCCACAACTTTGCAGCTACATTTGATACATACTTCATATTTTGCATGTGAGTCTACAGGGCAGTTTGTATCTGGTTCAAGTACTTCAAGGTACAACCCTTAACAAGTCTTATATATTACACATAGTCTACACACTTAGCTACATGCTCAATATTGTATGATAAATTTCAATAAACATCTTTTTTACCTACCAGAATTAGAATCTAACTTCTGGATGTCAAACAGAGTAGATCCAGATCATGGCCCGCATTAGTGTCGCATTTTCAATAAAGGCTAACCTCAGCTGACTGGTGGGTTGTTGTTTTTCTTAACTTTTTCAAAGTTTATGTAATTTCTTAATGAAAGAGGCATTAATTTACCAGTTTTATGGCTGTTGAATTCAACTTACCTGATAACTGATCCCGGGTGTAGTTCAATTCTGTGTCACAATCTTGGTTTACAGTGGAATATCCATGTCAAATAGTAGAATCTAATCGTTAAATGGTATGGTTTTAATCACTCAAACTGTCTGACATAATTTGACGACGGAACTAAGACGAAGTACTACGCCGTTTCCGGCGTAGGTTATCACATAATATAGTTCGTTTAACTACGATTTAAAATAAAAAAGTCCACGTAAATAACGTCTTACTTCATCAATTATTGCTTCATTGTGGTGAATAACAAAACGAAAATTTGAATCGAGAGCTTAAAACTGACGGCCACTTGCATTTGTTGGAGTCTTTAAGTATTATGTTCAGGATGTCAGCCCCCATGTCGTCTTGTTGCTTAATTTTTAAGGAAGTTATACACGCGCAAATCAAACACTTTTCAAAGTCTGTCAGTGATTGAATTGAATTGGAATTCCTTTTTTTTTCGTGCATTACCTAAGATCGGAAAAAAGCAAGCTTTTTTTCCTTATATAAATGCTATAGGTAATTTATGGTTAAACTATTGTTAGATTTGTATCATTACTGGATAAATGAGAGACATACTAGACAAAAAGAGAAAGTAGATCTCTAAGAAACACTACATTTTGGATGATAATTTAAGTTGTGTAAACACAACCTAAACGATGTAAATTGTGAGCTATTTGAAGTTATCTTTAAATAGTTGAATAGCATTAAAGGCACACTTGACATCACTAATATTTGAAGAAAGGATTTTGATATTCCATATAATAAAAGAGTTTTTATTTTTTAACAATACAATTTTACATCTTATTGATCCAGATCAGATACTAAATATATTCATGTCTTATTGGATATACACTGCTCACATTCTGATGTTTAGATAGTTAGCTTATATTAAATTTTAACCAGACAGTACTTTTTCCAGACTAGACTCTGATTTATTCAGTGTCGAATCTGGTTTCTCACTCTCTGCACTGCAAACATTGAGATCAAAATATACATTACTTGTTCAAGACACTAATTATTTTATAACATGTTACAAAAACAACTTACTTTACTTTACTCCTTTATTAATTTGAAGTCATTTATCAAATATCCAATTTATTGCGGTGTTCTTTACCAGGAACTTTTCTGTTAACATGATTATCAGTTACAATTGTATATTTTTCTGGAAACAAACACTTTGTTACCCAACATATGTAGGTAGGTGTAACGCATTGACACACAAGGAAACGGCCATGTAGCAATGTGTATGGCTTAAGATGTCACACAGTTGCTCGGGACTCTCTCCTTTCTGTAATGTGACTATTTACTCCTCCGCTGTCTTATACCAAGTACAGTTTAAATAAGCAGCTTTGTGGATTCTGATAAGATGCAATGTTTATTTGGTGTCTTATCAGGATCTATCAATTTCGATACACTTGACAAACAACTGATTAGATAATAGACCATCGTGAGTTCGATACCTCTGAGGACAACGTCTTTCGGATGATACCTAATGAACCGAGGTCCAATGTGCCAGTGATTTACAGTGGGTATTTAAAACGAGCCAGAGGACAGTTAGAAATTGGGATCGCGTGAAATTAGAAATTGGGATTATGTGTTAGACTGGCCTATACAATCAAAAACCGTACTTTTTAGCAACACATCCACCATAAGCTACTGAATTTGATAAATAAACACAGAGGATGATTATATAAAGTCAAAGACAACATGGCATTACATGTGTTATAATTAGTGTTATTATTTTTGCTGAATTAATTGTTCATTTCTTTCAGGTCTTTTTTCGAGCGAAACTAGCCAAACGGATGATATGAGTGTATACGAAATGTTCTTCAACAAGGTAATACTAAATGTTTTAAATGAAAAACTGCATAGTTAAAACAATTCAGTCAACAATTTTAATTCTCAGAAAAATATGCCCCTGACTGATATTACCTCAGTTGTACATAGTGTAACGTTGTCTTACCGAACATGTTAATATGAGAAGGTGATCAAGATTATCCTCTCTGTAGTTTCTTTCATTGTCGCTTTCATTGGCAATATAGATGTTTGTTTGATTATTTGTCTATAAAATGTGTAATAAAGTATTACTCCTGCTATAATTATGATCCCTATTGTTAAAATATCGCACAATATTTACATAATATTAAATGAGAAGCGTTAAGGAGCAAACAAGAAAAATACAGAAATAGAGACGTTGTGTACGTATTGATAGAGATAATACTAGTGAACAACAGTGAAATAATTACTCATGAATAAAGACATACGGACAGGCACGCATACTGATATTTAGATAAGTATGTAGGCTGTCAGGTAAACAGTTAATTGTGCAGACCCACAGACAGTTATATGGATACATAGGCTGAAACAATAGATAGGTAAACAAATAGACAGACAAAAAAGACAAGTAAGCAAACAGACCGACATACATATATAGATACCAACCAATAGCTCCAGGCGCAGACACAAATATAGAGATACAATATCACAGTGGAACATCTGTTTGAATATTAAAATACAAAACATAACCTTTAATAAACTGTTGTCGAATTGCAGGAACACATTCAGCAAGAAACAGTTGCAGCCAAACAAGTAGTATCAGCATCATTACCAGCGGAAGACGCAACAACAATGAAACAGAGAATCAACAAATAGTCAAACTGACCTTATAGAGATATAATACAATAATGGAAATAACACGGATTGTCTCGACCACGTTTAGTCACGTAATTCTTCAAAGTCATTGAAACAAACCACTTTATCTTATCTTTTATTATTTTTATATTATTCTTATTAATTGTCTCGGTACTTGACGCGCGTCAAAGTCAGGTCCCCACAAGTGGTTCGACTTGAAGGCAGATAAATAGATAGATAGAAGTCAGTTCACACTTTAACAAGCCCACATATGAAACAACTGTAAGCCAAATTACACCAGCATTTTATTTCCCCCCCACCGGGTTTGGCTCAAACATTTCTGTGTTGCGTTTCTGTTTCGTTTGTTAAAAATGATCACTCTACGGACGTGACAATAATCAGGATTTCTAACACATATATTGTTGAATGATACCTACCAAGATATGATAATGGTTTTACTTGTTAAATCAGTATCAAATGAACTCGTAAGTATTAACATGTTCGCCAAATAATGTGTTTAAATTGGAGTTGATATCTGACAGTTAGCGCATTGATCATTGAACCAATGAAATAGAATGATACAACCCCTCCTGACACAACCTCGTTTCGTTTTATTCAATATGGAGATATTGGCAGCATTGACAAAGAGTAATATACCTTAAGGAATATAAAAACTCGATGACAGATGATGTAAGTTAATGTGGCATCTATTAATAAAGTACATGTCCCAATCAGTGTTTTTAGTGCAAACAAGTATTTTTCCTCCGCAACAACTCCTCTATGACACGCTTAGCGCAAACGGGATAGTTTTTCACGGTCAATTGCTTTGATATTTCCCTTAAATGTTTAACTATAAACACATCGAACGCAAAGCTGTAGGTAAAATCGCATATATAATCCCCTGCTTCTTTATATATTATTGTTAAACCGACAGTAATGACCTTTTCAACGAACTCAATTTCAAGCATAAAGGTAGTTTGTTTTAGATGTATTTGAGGACACTTCCACTGATTATAGATCAGCTGTATCGTGTCTTGACTTTAATCATATCGAAGTTTTAGCTGTAATATATTGGCGAAACCTTGACTTTTCACTTTGAAGGTATGATTCATTTTTGAGAAAACATATAGATAGCGGATAATCAAAAGTATTCATTTCTTCGATTAAGTTATGCCAAGTCTAAGAAAATTGGTATGCAAACAAGTTTGCAAGAACGAAAACCACGAATGCTATCTATCGCTTTCGGAACATGTTTTGGCTAGAGTTGAACACGTTTTACTTATTAGTTGTACTTATTATATTGAGTGTATATGTTGAGGTGATGAACAGAGACATCACATGAGTCGAGCACCTTATCTGTTACACATTTGGTTGTGCAGCCGACGGCATATGTTCAGAGTTGAAGAAGACATAACACGAAAACGTTAAAGTTTAACCCACTTTACCATGGTTGAGACACATTTTACTGTTTGGTGTTATATGATATTTAATTGAGTGATCAATGCACGGATAGTGTTCATTTTGATCAGGCTGCATCTGACTTTGTGGAGTTACCCGATCAAGGGTGGTCGTTGATAATCCGGGGTGTTATCCTATGTTATATTATCTAAATATAAGGGCAGAGTGACTATACGCATAGTCCCTGTGAACAATGGTAACATCAGAAGAAACAGATAACAGTAGTATTTGTAGTAATATTAAACATAAAGACAAATATAGTGGTGGTGATATAATGAGAAGTGGTAGCACCATTAATGGACTAGTAGTAGAAGCAGAAATAACAGTAATAGTATCATTAATATAAGGAACACACGTAATAGTAGTAGCTGAATAAGAACATGAAGTAGACGTAGTAGTAGTTGTGGTGGTGGTAGTATTAGTAGGTGTATTAGTAGTTGAGATTTGTCACTTATGCCAATGCCGATGTTGACGATAGATACGGACATAATACAGAAAAGTCTCTGTTTATAACGGCCATTAAAATGGAAATGGCTATTTTGTGTTTAATCAAGCAACAAAATCCCCTAGTCAGACCGCTGGTCCGGCGGGGGATCGAACTCACGACCCCTGGTACCGTAGTCCAAGGTGTTAACCACTGGGCCACTACCGCCGGTGAAGTAGGTGGATACTTAAAGCAAGGTGCAAGTAAAATAAAAAACTCCTAAATAGCTTACTGTTTTACTTTCGCCTTGCTTTAAGCTGCCACATATTATTCATACAATAGTTAAGCCTGAAGTGGATGGAAGGAAAGGGTTTTACTGTAGACATTGAGAATGAGGGACTTGCTCCAAATTTCTACAAACCTACAACTGGTGGGCGGATTAACCCTTATCATGCTGAATTGTCGTCTGCGTTTTTCTTATTGAACAAACTATAAATACAAGTGGCAAACAGTTGCGCTACGAATGATGATAATAGTCCGGCTGCTTAACAGCCAAATACTTCGCTGTGTAATGCAAGCATCGGATTTTGCACATATATGCTTCATCATATGCTTTCTCGGAAAATCACGAGATCAACTTGAAAAAACCGAATGGCCGCCATTTGAATGACTTTAAACCCTAATGAACTAAATTTTGATTGAATAGTCCTTTTTGAAGATCTTGCATACAGATATATGTTTTCGAGTATAAGAAAACCAGTTCTGGAGCTAAACAATAAAAATTATTATTAAAACTTATGTTGATTTAGTATGAGTTAAATAAAGATTACTGTCTCGTTGTTGAATTTTTAATAGGTAGTGTAGCACATTACTGAACCAATACTTTATTTGGTAATACAAGCATCAACTTTAGCACTTATATGCTTCATGACATGCTTTCTTGGTTAAGAACAAAATCCAAGTGAAAAAACAAAATGGCCGCCATTTTTCAAGATGGCCGCCTTTTGAAATGACTTCAACCCCTTTATGAACTAGGTTTTGATTGAATAGTCCGATTTTAAAGATCTTTACAATTAAATTTATCTTTTTGAGTATAAGAAAACGTAAGCTTTAAAAAATCAATTATTAAGAATTATGTTGATTTAATTTGAGTTAAATAAAAAATACTGTCCCGTTGTTGAGTTTTCAATAGGTAGTGAAGCACATTACTGAACCAGTATTTCATTTGGCGATACAAGCATCAACTTTAGCACTTATATACATCATGGCATGCTTTCTTGGAAAAGCACGAGATCCAAATGAAAAATAAACGACCGCCATTTTTCAAGAATACCGCCATTCAAAGTGCCTTTATACTGTGCTTGAACTAGATTTTGATTGAATAATCCTACTTTGAAGATGAGTGTATGTACATTAAAATATTTGAGGATTTGAAAACCATTTTTGAATTGAGAAAATCGAAATTATTGAAAATTAGGATAATAAATATAATATGAATAACATGAAAAATTACTGTCTCATAAATGTTTTAATTGTTAGTGCCGCAGATGACTAAAACAATACGTAAATTGGTGATACAAGCATTAAATGTTGCACATATATACAAGACATGCTTTTTCGAAAAGGCACGAGATCCACATGAGAAAATGGCAGCCTTTTTCAAGATGATCGTCGTTTACACTCTGTTTGAACTAGATTCTGAGTTAATGATCCTATATTGAAGATTGTTACATCAAAATATATGTATCTTGGCTTACATGTATTCTATCTTCGACTAAATGGCGAACTTCTTGTTCAGATGACTTCATTTGTCTCTGATGTGTCCTCGGTAACTCGACCTAAATGCCTATTACGTTTGGCATCTACATGGGCTCGCTAGTGAGCTTGGTCGATTGCTATGCTCCAGAACTACAAATGTTCTCCTCTATAACTCTTTGAACACCTGTGAGTGGGGTTTTGTTCCAAGCATTCTCTTGGGCTCAACGGAAGTCATCTAACCTAGTTGATAATTTATTTTTGCAAATACGTAAGAGCAGATGTTTGACAAAGCAAAACAATGTGAGTTCTCCATATCAAAACTTATGACTCACTTAGTGTTTGTCAAACTTCAGGGCTTTTTCACTCTTCTCTGCACAATGATACGCATGTGCCTCCTTGGGAGCAAGCAGAAGCAGCACGATGAAACTTTGTGTATGCATGTTGCGTGTTCTTGTGAAACCGCAGACAAAACGAAAGGTCCCTGCTGTACCAGCCAATCCACATAATCTCTTAATTTTCTTGTTCAACCAAACTGTAGTATGGTACCAAGTGATGAGAAAAAGGTCATATGTACATTGAGATCAACAGCTATGACAGCACATGCATATGCGCCATTTGAATCAGGCCAGTGTTACTTGAGTTGTTTGGTAAAAGCACCCTGACGACCAACATCAATGCAATGATTTTTAAATCCATCTAAAACCAAACAATCTCCTCTCATTTCTCGTCAAGCAAAAAATCTCAAGTATCCCGGATTAAAATGCTTCAGACAGCAACCATTCTGGAATCTTATTCACATCAATATGCTAATGCCCATTTACTAATTGTAATGGTATATATTTCCATATGATTGACAATATTAGTTTTAAGCTCGGTAGAGAACAACTTTTAGTCGACTCCTTATGCAGTGGAGTAAACGTAAGTCTTTCCCGTTTAAACGCAAACGAAACGCAAACAGATTGCACTAGAATGAGAAAAAATACAATATTTTGACAATTTCGATGTAGTGGCAAACAGTTAGGAGCCTGATCAGATGCGGAATTACCCGGCGTCTGATCTCGCTCCTAAGTATTTACAATGGAGATAATAGATTTAGCATAAACGTGTTTATTGGGAAAGAATAACGTTTTCTCCACTAAAGTAAGTAGAGTTTCTATTAAATTAATGCTAGTTTAAATTAATTAAATCATATGTAAGTTTATATGGGATATCATTCGTATTTTTGTTGTATTTTATACCTGTGATACCTGTTTATACCTGTGACGTTAGGTCTTGAATGGGCTGGGTAGCCCGTGTTGACCAATTCATATCCAAATTAGCCTCTTCTTGCGCAGTGAATTCTGAATATACTGAATTCCTTATAGTGAATTTCTGTGACCCTTCTTTGTTTTTCTCCACAAGTTCATGCCTCAATAGCTTACTTTCCATTCTTTGGCTCAATGTCAAGTCTCTGGAAAGCATAACCTTCTGTAACTCTGCGCTAAGATTTGTATTTCCTTTAATTAGTCTAGAGTTTTGTAAGAATGCTCTCATTTCATTTCTTTTCACAAATGTTACCTTCAGTACCGGATTTTTCTTGTTTTCACTTGCATCACTATCTCTTCTGTTTAACCTGAAACAGTTTTTGATCATCGGTTCACTCATAGCTTCATCATTCACTACTGCCTGAAAAAGACTGATAAGAGCATCTAAATCATGTTTCTTTCTGATCCCTGGGTCTTTACTCTCACTTACAGGCACATTGAACAGAACGATGTTCATTTCTCTGAATTTACGTTCATTTTCTTCCTTCATTTTTTGTTCAAATTTCTTATCAAATTCATCAGTAAGTTCAGATTTTAACTGGTCTTTTAATTGAGACACTTCGTTCTGTACTTTGACTCCTATACTGCTCTCTACTTCATTTATGCGACGGTCAATTGAGTCAAACCTTTCATTGTTAGAGTCTTTTATTTCTGAAAGTGTGCTGCTCATATCTATTCATGTGGGGAGTGAGCGTTCGTCCAACTTACATACCCATTTGAAACCACTAAGTCCTTGGCCTTTCTTGTCATTAATTTTGCTCATAAGGTCATACATTTCAACTGGCATCTTACTACATGGAAGGCATACCCAACTTTTGCAAGTATCACACTGAATGCTCTTTGTGTCCTCCGGGTATTCAGTTGAACAGTAGGGACATTCCCACATTTTCTTCGAGGATTTATTACCTGGTCCTGAAGTCGAACTACTTCTCAAAGTGGCCATAATTGTCAATATTAAAGGGCTACCCACATAAACTCATTCATTTGGAACATTTTCCTTTACAGTATTATGCTATACAATGGCGAAATTCATCGTAGAAACAGTCTTGACAATGAAAACCAAGATGGCGGCGCCCTTCAATCATGGTGGGTGGGGAAAGTTGATAATCACGTTTCCTTAAAAATATCACTAAAACCTCATAAAAAGTCCCGTTTTCGGTTGTATCATTAGTGCCTGGCCTAGGAGGGAACATTAAATGGCTTTTTGCAGAATACTTAGCCTTTTTTGTCACACTTTTTAAACTTTTTTCAGAAAATATATTTGTCTCAAGATTTTCCGCGTGTTCACTCCGCGCATGCGCACAACACTTAGTGGTCAGCTTTTTTTCCATTTCATGTCCTAAATGAGCTAAAGGTATTTCGTGTTGGCATTGATTTAATGTTCCTATGTAAAATATTCAAATCTGGACGTTTTAAATCTGCACTGAGTGTAAACCTGGTTTTAATAAATGTACGGGTAAGATTGGCATGTTTCTCATCGTTATTCTATGTTGTCAATTACAATTCCTATATAAACCTCTTTACACGTTTGAAAATACGAAAGTAGTCGATTCATATCATAAAGGCGATTCAGAGCTTATTATCTTTATTCTTCTTCTTTTTTTATACCGAAACGCTAAATTTTAGTGGTTTTATGGCCATCATCTTGATATTTTGACCGTATTGAGATCTTCCTGTCAATCGTTTTTAGGTTCGATGCTTGCATTATTAACGTATTTCTATTCATAGATGTTCTACTCTGAAAACATCTATTTAAAGATATATATGTGACGAGACCATAATCTTGAAAACAAGGTGGTATTTTTTAATGTTTCAGGAGGATACCGTCTATATATATTAGTATTTAGCTCATTATTTGTACAAATCTGATCCTTGTAACATCAAACGAACGGTTCATATAGATAATGTAAGATTACATAATATACAGTGGTAAATACGTTATTCCTACCCACTTTAAGCTCTTCTTACGCATTTCTTAAACGTTTCTTACGAGTATATTATCCGTTTCGTTAAACACTATTCCTAGCCGTTTCTTTGCGCATTTCTAAACGCGTTTAAAAGAACCCGGATGCCGCGGTCTTATCCTACTTAAGAATTTTGTAAATAGCGTTACTGTGGAGTAAATATAATCTTACAACACACCAAAATGCGTTTCCTGCTCGAGTGTTTCGTATTTATTTATTACTAAGCATATGATCCGGAGCACTGCTTGGATCCCAATCAGATGTCAAATTACCGAGTGTCTGCTTTGCATAAATGTTTGGTCCAGATCAGATGCTGAGTTACTATGAGCATGCGGACTTTCAAATATCACGTGTGACATGCGTGTTAGTTACATGTACACATATCACTGGGCAGGCCGCTAATGGTGTTGCGTCACAAACCTGATATGGGGTAATAAAACTGCGGCTTATCAAAGTAAGTATCCTAATTGGGATTGATTGAAATATCAACCTAATCAACCAAATCAAATCT
The DNA here is from genome assembly GCA_922989275.2 of Gari tellinella. Taxonomy (NCBI): domain Eukaryota; kingdom Metazoa; phylum Mollusca; class Bivalvia; order Cardiida; family Psammobiidae; genus Gari; species Gari tellinella. Next base: position 11,358,789 of record OV277858.1, read on the forward strand.
GCGAGTATGTGTAAGTTATTACACTGTCTTATCAAAGTAAACAAATATCTGTTTAGTTCGAATACGGATGAGACTCCCGCAACTCGGCATCTCATCTTGATCCAAACTGCAAAAATGAAATAAAAAACGTATGCAACATTCTTAGCTGTTAAACATAAGAACCGAACTACACGGCGTCCCATCTACATCCAAATATCTAGTGTTAAACTATTATTAAAAACAATTGGGTTTAATCAAAACTGTCAGTTTGGATCCTAATGCTATGCCGATCTTTTCAACCAGACGTCTGATCTGAATTCAAACCGTTTGAACATTAATCAAAAGGAATTATTCTTATAAATATCAAACAGAAATAATCTCGTTGAGACGCCGAGTCACTTAGCATTATGACTGAGATCCAAACTGTCAGAATTTCTATAACTTCTATAAGGGAAACAAGTTTAGATCCTGATAAGAAGCGTTTCATCTACAAAAAAATGTTTTCAAAACTCGCCTTACAAAATTAGTTTTATAACGAAAATGCATTAGTGTAGATCAATTAGATCCAAAATATCCGCGTGAAACGGAAAAACTGACGCACAAATCGCAACACCTCGGGTATAATCGTTTATTAACGCGTTTAAACGTGTTAAAATCGTTAGGCGTTAACAGTTCGTTAATCGTTTGTTAACCGTTCACTATGCGTTTCTTACGCATAGATAAACGCGTAAATGGGTACGAATAGCGTATTTACCACTGTAGTAATTTGATACCAATAAACGCTAAGTTTGAGTTATCTAAAGACCGCCCTCTTGAAAATATCAGTCTTGTTTAATTTCAATTGACAATGTTAAAGTATTCGAGTCAAACTTACTCATTTCTATATTTGGATCATTAGCATACTTCTATGTATTTACATTATACTCTGAAAGCATTTGTTTTCGAAATTACAAGTAACGAGGCGGCCATCTTGAAAAAAGGGAAGCCATCTTGGATTATCCAAGTTGATAACCTATTTTTCTTAAAATATAGATGCGGGGTATCATTTTTTTCACGTTTAGTACTTTAAACTCCAAATAAACGGTCCTTATAGGCACTATAAGATAACATAATAAAGTATTTTTATTCCAAAAACGCCAATTTTGAGTCATTTAAACGCCGCAATCTTGAAACGAGTTGTCCTTTTTGATTTCAATTTAAAATATTAAGTAATTTGAGTCAACATCTTCGAAATTTGGATCATTAGCGTAAATCTTTTCATTGACATTCTACACTGAAAGCTTTTGTTTTTCACATTTACATGTATGGAGGCGGCCATCTTGAAAAACGGCGACCATCTTGGATTTTTGAGGTAGATAACCCATTTTTACTAAAATGTAGATGCGGGATATAATTTGTTCCAAGTTTGGTACTTGTATCTCCAAAATAAACGGTCCTTATAGGCATTATACGATTACTTAATAAAGTATATTTATACCAAAAACGCTAATTTTGAGTCATTTAATCGCCGCCATCTTGAAACTAGTAGTCCTTTTGGATTTCAATTAACATCACTAATTTATCCTAGACAAAATCTATTGATTTTGATATTTCGATCACTAGCAAACTTATATTTACTGGCATTCTATTCTGAAAGCATTTGTTTTCACATTTACATGTAACGAGGCGGCCATCTCAAAAAACAGCGGCCATCTTGAATGTTTCAGGTTGATAACCCATTTTTCTTTAAATGTAGATGCGAGATGTCATTTGTTCCAATTTTGCTGCTTATGGCCACCATTTTAAAATTATTTAGTCCTATAGGATTTTAATTCACTATGTTAAGTTATCCAAATCAAAATTAATTCATTTCGATGTATGGATTTTTAACATACGTGCAATTTTAAAAATGTAGATTTTGGATAACATTTGTGCCAAATTTGCTGCTTTCATCGTCAAATGAACGGTTAGTATAGGCATTGTAAGGTTAAAGGATAAAGTATATTTGTTTAAAAATGCTAATTTTCAGACATTAAATACTAACTAATAGCCGCAATATTGAAACTATCAGTCTTTATGGATTTTAATGGACACTGTTGAGGTATCCTCGTTAATTTACATTATTTTTGATGTTCTGATCATTAACATACTTCCTTTTATTAACATTCTACACTGAAAACATGTTTTGCTCATTTTACGAGGCGGCAATCTTGAAAAAATGGCAGCCATTTTAGATTTTTTAAGAGGATCTCGTGATTTTTAAATTAGATCCTGGGCATCATTTGTGCCAAATTTGGTGCTTGCATCACTAAGCGAAATACTCTCTTCATAAAAGTGACTAAAGCAGCCGGACTACAATACTAGTATAGGTTAGACCATGGTTGCGCGTGAATAAACGATATAGTTCGAGGGGGCGTAGCCCCCGAGAACTATGTCGTTTATTCGCGCGCAACCATGGTCTAACCTATTCAGCACTGGCTTGGGCTCGAGGAAAACAAGAAGACCATTCGTTTCTGCTTTTTGTTTTAGACGAAAAAGTGATTTTATTTGTAATATTTTACTTAAATTGAAACGTTACTAGTATTTCAATGTGTAATTTGAGACATTAAGCATGCTTTAACACCAACATAAATAACGTTTAATGAAGCTCTATATGTAAGCACAATTCATTATTAATCGCCTTTAAGGTTTATGTCTCACTGTACATAATATGACGTCATCAAGCGAGTGCAGTTCCCCTCCGATCTTAGCTGTATAGTAAAGACAATCTAGACATGCATATCGCGAATGTTACATATACAGCTGAAGCAATGCATATATCTAGGTCCAAAGGGATGGAGTACATCTAGATCTGTTAATGATACTGTGGAAGTAACGTATTGCTTCAGTTTGAATTCTTGATCTGGTGTTTATTCCGATTATTTATCGTTAAGCCTACAGTACAGGCAAAAGGTTTTCGCGGTGGCCCGCTCGGAGCATTGCTAGGGTTGTGACGTCGAATTGCCTTGAGACGACGGAAGCGTGGAATAAGTGAACAGTGTGTTGGTTATTTCATGGTTTTGTAAAATAAACGATATATTCACAGGTTTTTGAGGTATCTGATTGGCCGAGAGCTCCAAGCCATGTGCTAAATAGTTTATTACTGTAATAATTTAAATTTATTTGGTTGTTGTTTTGTAATTACTGACCCGGCGATTCCTATGAAATAACACAATTAACAGCGGTACTCATTCGGGCTGGAATGCAATTTGGTATACGTTGACCACAACAACTATCCAAAGACAGTCATGATGGACCAATCCATTTTATATGACTTAACTATTTATCAATACTGTAATTTATTTAAAGATATCGATTGTAAGGTATTTGAAAGGAAAATAAGAAGGAGAAAACCCATACTAACATTTTTAAACTATATAGAATGAAAGCAACTTTAGAAAAATAAATGTTACACGAAAAATACAAAGACGACTGTACACGATAATCTCGTGCACATTATCGCCGTATGATGTTGACTAAGGCGATGTACAGCTTCTTCTCGTTTTATGTACAATTTATCAGAGAAGGAAAATTACTGTCCGCTTCTGTTAGGAAGAGGCATTCGTTCTTTTTAAAAAACAATTACATGTGCTCCTTGAGTAAAAATGAAACCGTCCAGGGATATTTCAGGTGAACGATTTAGGTCTACATGGCCCTTTTTACATATCAATTATACTTCAAATAGTTGCACCTATTGCCTTCGGACCCATTATTATAGACCGGATGCCCTTTTGGATTGAAGGGTTGTAGCAGCGACTGCGTTATCCGTCGTTGATGGCGAAGCACCAAGACGCCCGAAACGTCAGTCGATGTTGTGAGCGAAACTCATGAGTTTATGAAGTATAAAATCTCAAAATTCGTTTGAGAAAAGGATTTTCAAATGATTCTGAGTAAAAAGTATAGTAGTAGTAGCAGTAGTAGTAGAAGTAGTAGTAATATCAATATTAGAATCAATATCAGTAGTAGCGGAAAAACAGTTGTAGTACCAGTCGTAGTTGTTTTGTAGTAGAAGAAATAGTAGAAGGAGTCGTTTTTGAGACTGCAGTAGTATTAGTAGTGGTAGTAGCAATAGTAGTAGTAGCGGAAACAGTTGTAGTACCAGTCGTAGTTGTATTGTAGTATAATAAGTAGTAGAAGGATTAGTTTTTGACAATGCAGTAGTATTAGTAGTGTTAATAGTTATAGTAGTAGTAGCGGAAACAGTTTTAGTACCAGTCGTAGTTGTATTGTAGTATAATAAGTAGTAGAAGGATTAGTTTTTGACAATGCAGTAGTATTAGTAGTGTTAATAGTTATAGTAGTAGTAGCGGAAACAGTTGTAGTACCTGTCGTAGTTGTATTGTAGTATAATAAGTAGTAGAAGGATTAGTTTTTGACAATGCAGTAATATTAGTAGTGTTAATAGTTATAGTAGTAGAAGCGGAAACAGTTGTAGTACAAGTCGTAGTTGTATTGTAGTATAATAAGTAGTAGAAGGATTAGTTTTTGACAATGCAGTAGTATTAGTAGTGTTAATAGCAATCGTAGTAGTAGCGGAAACAGTTGTAGTACGAGTCGTAGTTGTATTTGTAGTAGCATTAGTAGTAGACAAACAAGTAGTTGAACTATATATAACTGTATTACCAGTATCAGTAGTACAAATAGAAACAGTACTAATAGGAATATGTCTATCAAAATACATATTGAACAATATTATTTGTACCATGGTTGTCATTCCGCTACATTTTAAAGCAGGGAACGTGGAAAAAAGTCTGGTCCTGACTTATCTAGCAATACATCACGTTTACTTGTTATGCATGATAATATAAGGAATGTACGAAACTAAATGCAATATTTATGTATCGGTGTAATTTATTGGATGTAAATCAGATACTGTAATACTTTTTAATGAATAATTTACCTGAAAAGGGTCGAACATAAAATGATTAAACAGCAAAGAAAAATGTTGACTGCGTATTTTAAATGATGTTATAAAAACATCAGTAACCAGTGTGACCTATAATTTTACCAATGCATTTGCAGAATACGTCACCTCATTGAATTTACGTTGCCATTCTAACAAAATTGCATTGTGTAGGTCATTTACGATATCAATTTGTTGATTGGACCTAGTCTCCCGACCCAATTCATCCAAAGTGTCACATGTGTTTGACCCATTTAAACATTAGTAAAAAATGTATATTTGTTTACTCTACTGTATATATAGAGACAATGCATACAACGGGAGTCGAACAGGTAGTCTAAACTCTTAACCTAAACTGCTGTAAAAATCTACTAAATTACCGATATTATATTGTGGTGCCCTCAGGGAATAATCGATTATCAATACATACTTTTTATTTGATCAACTACCGTAAAAAACTGCAACAGTACGTGAATTTATAACGAAAATGTGCATGCAGTTTTTACTCCTTGGTGTTTAACTTAATTCGCAATGGACGCAAAATAGTCGAAATATTTCTTTTCATTCGTTACTTTTACTCAAGATATCACATATAAGGGATGCAGGGGCCTCTAGATACTATGATAAATGGTTAACATGTTTCATCTTTCTTTGCTTTCAACGATAAATATTTACAATCGCCCCATTCAATTCCATTGACAAAAAGTGTGTTCATTTCATATAAACACCTCTTTTCGAGAGAGCTGGACTTGTGGAAATGTTTCGAAGGGGAGGCGGGGCATATGCAGTTTACATTCGCGAATTAATCTTTGGAACATGAGACAGCAAACATTTGGCGGAGTTTTTCAAAATATGTTCTTAACCGATCTATGCCTTCCTACAAGTGGACACCATGGTTCCCGACTAACATTCTTCTTTATTAATGAGATAAATTGCAAGAAAATTGACATAAGAATCTACCTTATAAACAGCTCGGCTATCTGCGTGTCTTTATGACAAAAAAAACCCGATATATTGATCCTACTTTAAAATGACGTCACTTCCATAACATCAGAAATCGGCAATTTTCGCGCCAAACTGTCAAGTTATTGACAATGGAACTTATTTTTTCTGCATTCGAATGTACACAGATTCAGTAAATCGGTCATGGCTGTTCCTTATAGGGTACACATTATTCGTGTTATCGACCTCTAATATGGATTAAACATACGTGCGTACTGACACATCTTTTATTTAATGTTAGAAATTACAGCAAATATATTGTAAATATAAAAAATAAACTGATTTTTGTCGGCGTTCAAGCGAAATGAACGACAGAAAATTATCGGCACATTTACTATGAATTGCTAGTGCGATTCATGGTATTTGCCGATAATGTTCTGTCGTTCATTTCGCTTGAACGCCGACAAAAATCAGTTCATTTCTTAAGTGTTGTGTTGCCCTGTCTATACCTACTGTTCAATACAAGTTTATGTTATTCCATCGATGCACTATTATTAATGCAGTCGATGATAGTCGCATGAAACTTCTACAATCCATTCAGGAAGCCCGTCAGATATGTGGCACGGGTGTTTTATGAGTGAGTACTCAAGACGTTGACTTTGCAATTATTATTTTAAATTCTTATATCTTAACCATTTGAAAGTATGCGTTTGTTACATTCATAACATATGTTTACCATCCAAGTTCTACCACAAATATTGGAACTAGCTTAAATCCACGTCTTCTCATCTGTACGGTTTGTGCAAAAGTATATTCATAAAATTGAATTAATAGCAGAATACTTAGTGATTTGTGTTACTATAGTCACTGGTTGCAATGGTAACAGTGTGAACAATGTATCAGTGTTATCACTAACATATAGCATAAACAAAGCCATTAATAATTCTGTACTATTAATGTCACAAATGCCTATCTTGACTTAGAAAATAAGAAAAATGCACGTTTGAGTCTAATGGACTCCGAAAGTCTAAAACGGTAGTTTTCGAAAGATCTAAATGAGGGTTAAGGATATTTGATCGTGTGATATTTTGTGCTGAATCAATTGGAGTAGAGGTAATGTTAATATTTAGCGTTATCTATGTTGTGTCTTTTATAGCTCCAACACTTAACAATCTGTTGTATTTTTATATATTTGAAATTTCATCGTCGAAGCAGCCTTTGAGATATAAAAGCTATACTTCTATTTGAAGATTGTAATGTGGACTTATTAAATCCATCATTTCATACTTTAAAATATGGTTTGCTAATAAATTCATGACATAATGTGACATAATGTGTTTTAGGTTCTAAGCCGACAACACGCAATACTTGATTTTATACTTACATAATTAATTCAAATTTAGGAATTATTCAAGTACCCAGTAGAATCAGTGATCTCAGTTCTACATATATGAATATCGTCACGTAAACATCATAAAGACTCAAGAACATATTTTGTCAAGTTTGACCTTTTATTTGAGAAAATTGACTTATATTCAACGTAAACTGTATAATAAATTAGTATTTTGCAGGGATTACTGATTTTAATCATACCAGTATAACAGATTCGCTTGATATTTTTACTGTTTTCCAATATCCAGTAAATTCCAGTGGCAAAATGGCTCATAAACAGCCAAAGGGACTCAATATCAGTGAAAACGTGCTGTTGAGCCATTTCTATGTCAATGTATAATAAACCTAATTATTATTTTTAATTGAGGTTAACTGTTTTTTCGGTGTAAGATAGAAATGTAATATATTGAACATCAGACGTTAGTTTTTCATGAGTGGCGAAGATCTTACACTGACAGAATACAGTTGTTCTATTTATTTATGCTTTTAAGTCACCTTTTTAAACGAAATTATCCGGTAATTGAATACGAAAGTACATTGTATATCCCGTTTAGAGCTCGAATTTTATATGGAACACATTTTGTGACATTTTGCCGTACAATGACGTCAGTGATTTATTTATTTGACGCCATCGGAATTACGTTTTTACTTTCGATCGTTTAGTCGTGTTCTTCCGTTGAGTGATTCGCCACAATTCGGGTTGCGGGAATGAAACGAAAAGACGCGGTTGACAGCGATTCTTGTGGAGCCCTATGGGGAAAACTAATTAAAGAAGCACTCGCGACGATAATCCCACTGCTTGAAACAGTAAAATTATCTAGTGATAATTCACATTTTCTCGTAATCCACCGAGAAGCATAAATAAAAGCCATAGTTTGTAGTTACACATGTACTGAAATTAACAGAAATCACAGTGTAATAGTCGTTTTCGTTGATGAGCCGTTCTGACTTTTAAGAAAATGTTCACACACTGAATAATATATATAAATGCAAATACATTGAAACCTGTTTTTATGAAAACATGATGCATTGCATTCTACTACTACTACTTAATGATATTATATCTACAGCAACGTGTTAGTACTACAACCTACTACTTCTAATACAACTAACTACCATTATTATTTCTATTACTACTATATATTGTACTTCTTGCTATTTCTACTACTGCTGGTGCTACTACTACTATAACAATAACTACCACTACTACTATTACTACTACTACTACCACTATATCTACTACTTATAATGCTACAACTGGGAATATTTGTCCAATACATATTCTTACTTCTTTACTTGTACTACTACTTCTACTACTACTACTACCGTTACTTCTATTACAGCATTACTAGCAGTTCTAATACTCCTTCTATTACTACTTACTACTACTGCTACTACTACTATTATTACAACAATAACTACCACTTACTATTACCAATTCTGATACGACTACTACTGCTACTACTACTACTACCTCTACTACTACTATCACTACTATTACTACTACTACTTGTATTATTACTACTATTACTACTACTACCGTTATGACTATTACCACCTACCATTATCAATGCTGATACTACTACTACTAATAATAATAATAATACTACTATCACTTCAATAACTTCTACTACTACTACTACTACTACTACTACTTCTACTGCTACTTCTACTTCTACTACTACTACTACTGCTGCTAATACTACTAATATTACTCCTTCTACTACTACTACTACTAGTCTAGTTGCCTAGGGTGAACATCGTTACTTGGTGGATTAAAGCATGACACTTTGTATACGGGTTGCATTTGCAGTATATAATCATAATAATTGGGGGTGCCCGACCTGGCTGCCCTATTTCGGCCAAAATTCAAAATGGCGTCCAAAATGGCCACCATAAAACAATAATTTTGAAAAACGCCTTTATTTGGAAATTTTTCCAGATTAAAATTGTCTACAAATATGTTAACTGAACAGGAAGGTTGCACTGTGATAAAGTTGGGCCCAATTATATCATTAAAATGTTGTTTTTTTCTATAAAATAACTGAATTTCTTTTATCTGAATAGAACAGAATAGAACATAAATCGTCTAAGGTATTGACTAACAGTTCACAGATGTATATTGTTATTTTTAACCCGAATTAGGTGGTTCTGATTTTAAATTGAATACACAACCACAATCAATTCATTCAACGTTTTCAACACTATGGAAAATATCATTCTTTCTTTCTTATTAGAATACAATCGAACCTCGATATCATGTGTATTTACTCCGTGCTAGAACTGCTTTAAGTTGAATATTCTCGTATTTTTTCAGTTGAAAATCGATAATTCAATCATGCTTAAGCCGAACATGTCTGTGATAAAAAGTAAGAGCGTGACTAAGATACATTTTAACTGTGAAATATAGATATGTCGACTAAAGGCAGTTTCGAGTTTTCAAGGTTCGGCTGTATAACAGTTGTACTTATATGTCAGTTTTGCAGTATATAACCTTAATGCAATCGTGATCAGGAAAATTAATAATTTCCTTTGCATACACATAAACATCAATCGAGTATTTTAGCATACACACTGTCTAGAGCACATCGGCATTGCCTTACAGCCCGTTTAAGTTCTCTGCAGCTTTCTGCTTTTTTGGAGTGTTCTCCAGGGAAGTGGTTATTTAAAAAGGGGTCTTGAGACGGTATAGTCTGCTGTGACTATATACTTAACAGCCATATAATGGTTCGGTAGCGGCTTCTATTGGCATGTTGTTATAGAGATGGTAAGTCCTGCATAAGTTTAACATGTTAACCCTGAGGAAACAGATCCTGTCGTGGCTCATTGGCTTTGTATAGTTGTGATGTATGATCATAAAGTATTCAAGTGAATCTTTTCAATACACTTATATTCTTCATTTAAAATGGTATAAATAGATTCTGCAAAGGAAAAGAAAATGGTGCCAATACTTGAAAACATGATTTCAATGTCTCCCACGATGTCTTTGACATGAAGACTTTTTCTTGTATCCGCTTCCTCGTGGTCATGGAGCGGTATTTGTGTACTACAGCCCTGGGCAACAACATATTGGCATGCAGTGATGTAAATAGCTTTGTTTCCTTGATATTCAATGGCAGCCACATCTCCCGTCTGGAGATTCAAAAACTCTTCTTTGTTTTGTTTTTTTAATTCTAATGAAATGAGTAGAAATTCACAAATATTCTCATGTGAAACTTCCTTTCTTGTGCCCTTCCACTCTTTTCATCGGATCGTCTTTTTGAGACTATGTGTATGATCACTTTTGTAAGTGTCTCACACAAAATTAGCCCCTTAGCAACTTGTCCATGGTATGAAAGTATTTTGACTGTACTATGTCGTATCCAATGGTTCAGACTTGCAGGTCAAACGTCTCAGTCTTTCCTGCTGAAAACGTATTTCGTGCCAATGTCGATTTCCATTGGGAAAGAAATGATTCTGGGCTTGAGGTTATAACATTTCCTATACATGTATAACTAGTATCTGCATATACATAAGTCTACTGTAAAAATATAGAAAGATAAGGTAACTTAAACCTGTTAATGTGTTCATTTTACAATCTAGAGCATGTTATCGAAATTGAGTTTTGAGCAGATGGTTCTATTTTTGTTTTATAACCTCTGGGCCACACTATTTTCACGTACTTGGAAAATTGTTAAAAGTTGACTAAAAATACAATTTTTGCTTTTTAGTTCATCACTTTTTTTTTTTAATGTTGACTTTCCGTCAGTAATTGGTACTTCAAAGAGTGGTATATTGTTGTTCTTTAATGGAATCTGAATTGGTTGGGTCCTTTCTATTACCACTTGTTGCACATATTCTTGCATCACTCTCTTAATTGTGCCTTAAGCATTTCCCGTTGTCATGCGTATGCAATTTCAGAACGAATCACACGCTCATGTGACTCTTATAGAAATAGATTTTTCATACTGTTCGCTTGTTCATACAAATAATTGAGGTACCTTTTAAAAATCTCCTGTTTTGAGGATCTAATGGTTATGGCTACAAAATGGATTTTCATCAAAGTTTTTTTTCTGAAATTCATTTAGAATTTTTACATTTCATGCCAAGATATCATCTAGCGTTTATGTGCATCCGGATTCTCTGTCAGTTCAATGTCACATTGATTGTTCTGCTCATTTGCCGGATGAAGCGGTTTGGCAGAAAACTATTGATTTATGTTTGGAAATACCCCAGTATTTTGGGATGTCATCGTTGCTGGTATCAGATAGTGATTTCACAATTATTGTATGAGCTGATAACTAGTGTGCATAATTGATGTGGTCAAGAATAAGGAAGAATATGGGGCGAGCTGCTCTAAAACGCTGACATAAAGTACGCAGTTTAATTCACAATGTGCACGTACAAAAAGGAGAACCAACATATCTTGAACGTAGTATAAGGTCCCAGTATTTGAATGTAGAACACTTTCCTGCCATATGTTCTTCCAGGCAACAAATATTCCGTCATCTACTTGATCATTCATAATTTGGAATGCTTTCTGATTTAATTAGGCTAATGCCAAAACTGTCACTTGGTAAGCATAATGTGTTTTAATGAAATAGTCAAATGAGCTGTTGAGATGGAAGAATCGGCTGTTCCCGGTGTTGTCACATCAGCTTCGTTAAAGACATTATCCCAGTCCATTTATTGATCCCACACCCTATTGTGCTCACTAGGCGTAAAGGTAACTGTTAAGCATGAGAAGTGTGCAAGCAACGGCTCAGCCATCTGAAGTTCTGAATCGAGACCCTAACATACTAGATCTCAAGTTTTTTTTCAATGGGTTTTACTAACCAAACTGTCAAAAATAAGGTGCAGGCCTCACGTTAGACGCCTGACTGATTTTTTGCCTAGATGATAGCCAAGTAAGTGCATGTTCTCCATGTTTTGACTCGAATTTAGGTGTTACCACCCAAGCTAGGTCAAGTAATGTTTTTAAGGCTTGTCCATCCAGATTCGTCTCGCAGCTACCCGCAACCCTCCAAATGGAAATCTCAACAGTCGATATGCAGACCTCCAAACATCATCACGTAGAAGCTTTCACATTGTGAATATGTCCACTTCCACTGAACGTATTTGGCTAAAGTAAAGGGTAAATGTCTCTAGGCTCTAAATCTGTCAGTAAGGCATTACAATTCACCATTGCCCATCTCGCAAACACCACATTTGTCCTAGGCCACAGTGGAGGAACTAATACTTGATATTTTCTTGATATAATAAACTAAATGCCGATACAAAATATGGCCAGTACATGTACCTCATCAAAGTCATGCAAAATATTAGATTTTGATGAGACAAACAGTTTCGACTCAATAATATGGTCGTAAGTACTAATCAATTTGGCACTAATGGGCTTCTGTAGTTTAAAAAATGAACTTGGAGAGGTCTAATGAAAAATGCATATTTACATTTTTTAAAATATATTTACATTATATAGGCAATATATGTTTCATCCAATTGATTATTGCGCATTTCCGCAATTTTATTCCTCAGGAAAATGCTAATGTTATGTTACAAGCTGCGTGTTTGCAGCAAGTCACGAAAACACATGACAATTACTTTTTCTATACTATATGATAACATTATTCATTTTCATTTCAGTTAAACGTACTTGTGTACTTTGTTATTCATTAAAGGGAAATAAACATTCTTACCTTTATATGGTTATCGGCTATTGATCAGCCATCATTTCAAAAATAGAAACAAACAGACGTATTGTGTAGTGTGTCATGATTATCAGACGCCCAAATCAGAAAAAAACATGGTGTGGTGGCCTCCACAGGGCCCCGACACGATTGCGTTTTGAGAGAAAAAAATCGTCAGAAGGTATATATATATACCTTTTGACAATTTTTTCTCTCAAAAATAAATCGTGCCGGGTCCCTGTGGTGGCCTCCATGAGACGTAACCTAAATTCCGTAATCTATCAAACAAATGTTTTTCTTTAATAATTTGTAGCAAATAAGTTATTATTTTATATACACTTGTTTCTTATATATTTATGTAATAAAACATACCATTGTTAGTATCATTCAGATTTATCCGTCCTAGCTTAAATGTGGGCCACATTTTATCACCGTCTCCATAATGTTTCGCGAGCTACACTGTTTTCCATAGAGAAGATGCACCAAATGTAAATTTATCATACAGATAATATACAGTTTATGCATATTTTCTATTAATCTGCTCCATAACATCACATTATAATGCAGTTCTTGCTGCTGAAATGGAGCCCCTATAAAGTCTGTATATGTTGGCGGCCATTTTGATTATTTCAAAAAGTAGGTCACCCAGCCCGGTCACCTATATGTCATTTAATTCTATAGCTGTCATACTATACATGTGAGAAGTTTGGTGCTTGAATCCACTCTGTAACGATTTGGCCAAAAAATGGACATAAGCAACTAGACTATACTACTACTACTACTACTAGTAGTACCTACTACTACTTCTACTACCACTTCTATTTTTTCAACATTACTAGCACTTTTATGACTCATTATATGTTTACCTACTACTACTACTTTTACTATTACTGCTGCAACTGATACTACTACAACTAATGCTACTATTAATACCATAACTTTGACTTCTACTACTACCTTTCATCACTACACCTTCAACCTAGCAATACTGCTACTACTGCCTACTATTACTACAACTACTTCTACATATTACTACCTTCTAACGACCCCCTACTTACAACGACACTTGCCGCAGTTCCCTAAATAGAAAATTTATGTCCAATGCTTTTACTCCTGCAATGTCGTCTGCTTACAGTTGTCGTCTGCTGTTTTACATGATGGACATTCTGGCTGAAACAAACTAAACGAGAAGTGACAAACATATTGAATCCAGATCAGACGTTACGCGGCGTCTGATCTGGATTCAAGCTGTTGACAAATGTACGCCAATTTCCCTCCCTATAACGACTCCCTCCGAACAACGCACATAATTGTTGTATCCCATTGGATGTCGTTGTAGAGAGGGAACCCTGTATTGCTGTTTTTACTCTAGATTCTACTACTACTTCTACTATCAATACGACTACTGCTTTACAGAAACTAATTGTACTGTTTACTACATGTACAACTACCAACCTTCTACTTTAACAACTACATCCCTTGCTACTTCTACTTCATTTTTATATTCTTGTATCTACTTCTATACAGCATGATGTATTTATATCTCAACTACTCATAAACCTTCCCGTTATTTATACAGCGCGTAAACATAAATCATACACAGTTATTCCAATTTCCTTTAACTCTTTCTTTGACCTAAAAAGTCACACTCCAACGAACTATAAAAACTGCAATATTGACGTACAGTCAAACTAATTTGACCTGCTCTAACGACCAGCTCCACTAGGCGATCATGTTTGAGACCGCCCGTAGAGTTTTCCTATATATTTTACCTGTTTTAAACGACCCCCTCTCTAACGCGGCCAGCGACCGCTGCTTTTCGGCCCACGGTCAAAATTTAACGACCACCTGTCCCAAGACTGGCCCTTTACTTGTCACACCTACGAATTGTTGTTTAATCTTCACGACCGAGCGCGTGTTCTGAAACGTCGATTAGACAAAGCAGTGTTTGTTTACCCCAATGAGCGTACCTTTAACATGATTTAAGAATGTTGTCCGTTGATTTTCTCATCCGAGTTTTTTTTTCCAAAGTGCTTCGATGTTCTAAATCTTTATTCGAATAAAAATTGTAGGTATCGGTTCGAGCGCCACGCGCAACAAATCTACGTATCATCCTGCCCCTGAATCACGCAAATACCGAATAAGAGTACTATTTGTTCAGTAGCCACCTCTTGGCGATAAACGGCTCAGTAAAAACGCTTGGCGTGAAGCTATTAATATTCAGTAATGCTAAACAGCAAAAAACACTTAAAGCCAATTAGACATCGTAAAATGAAAATGTAATCAATATTTATAGAAAGTATTATCGAAACATCGAATGGGTACACTGCAGATTTCATGCATAGAAAACCGGAGGTTGATCTATCACGCTTTAATTAGGCAATAAACAATGACCGTGCCTAGTGTAACTGGCCTGTGTTAGAACTAAATATTTTCGGTTTTAAGACCTTATCAGGCTTACGACGAACTGCTTGAATAATCGCAAAAGCTCTACAGCCGCCATGACCGGAAGAATCCGAGCACTGTAGAAACGCCAACCTAGGTACATGCATGTGTATGTTTGGGTCTGTCAAAAATACGTCGAATAAGTGACATTTTATTGTCATTGGGATAGTTTGCGTGTTTTACTTTTATCTATTTTTAATATATATTCATAGCGTTTTAGTAAATAAGTGTGAATAAAATAAGAAACTGAAGGAATCTTAATTTTAATATCCAACAAAGATATGTTTCACAAACACAACTCTATAACATATACGGTCAAATGTGGCGTACTAGTAACATATAACTAGTTTCTGGTCAGTCGAAATTCCCTCTTGGATTAAGAGACCACCTGTATAAAGAGACCGCTTTTGTCAGGTCCCAAGGGTGGTCGCTTAATCCAGTTTTGACTGTGCATGCAAAAGGGTTATGAATTGAAATTTTAAAAGAGTGTCTTGATGAAATATAAACAAAGTCTGATTATAATTGAGAATTCAGAAGGATATACATAAACAAAATATTAAGAGGACGTCCAGTACTAATGTGATGAAAGCTGGAAAGAAATAAAATTTTCTGTTAAAAAGAAGGGTTGCTCATATAACAATTTACAGGCCTAACCAATTACCAACAAACTCCATTTTTTTCAAATGTTGACATAAATTTTCACCCACACATGACAAACTTCCTCCTCTCCATAGCTTACTTTTTGTGATATAGACATACAGTTGGTTAAAGCTGGTTGAAATTTAAAGCAGAATACTGTACTCACTACTTACATCTTCTATGTAAATGTAATACGCTGTCAATTTATACGGATACAACACGTACTTTATTTAGGGGACTTTAAGACGAGTGACTGCTCAACGCAAGCGGAAAAGTAGCTAAGGAGTTTCTATACTGCCCTCTTTGTGTATTAAACAACCAGCTGTCTTAAAAATGACTTCAAACCTTACTGATTTCCGACTAATCGACTGCGTATTCACAGTCAACCATATGTATTAAAGTCACTCGATAAAGTATCGAAATATTTAAAGGCAATTCGTTCACAAATTGATCGCTTTTGTGTGACCGCTTAACTCAAGTGTAAATGTACACGTCCGTGTGCAGATCTTTAAACATTAATATCAGTAGGAGTACGTGTTATTGGTGCTCGACTGGTTTCTGGTTACGTATAACTTCATGAATAAAGAAAGTAAAAAAAATATAAAGTCAGAATGGGCGAATGAATGAGTGGGGTTTTACGACACTGCTACACAAAACAGCCCATTTAGCGTCGTTAATTCATGAGGAACGTTGAGAAGAGATGATGATGATTTCAGGAAGATGATTTTGGCTATTTAAATTCATTGCAAGGCAGGGCATGTAATAAACACCACCGACCTGCTTTCCCTTTACTTACTGGCAGAAGGGACACTGTCGGGCTTATCAAAAAGAAATATTCCCTATAACAATAAAGCCCTAGAACTGCGGCAAAGTTTGAAGGTTTATTGCCCAAAGTCAGAAGGTATAGCTGACAATTAGATGAATGTTTAGGTACAAACAGTATCAACGTGTGTCTAGTAGTTCGATAAAGATAACTTGAACAACATTAAATCACCGAGACTATTGTTTTTGTTAATTTATTAATTTTATTATTTTTAGGTATGTGTGTGTGTGTGTGGGGGGGGGGGGGGGGGGGGGAGAAGATTACTTCATCTAGCACTCCTGTGTTGATTAACTGTTGAATTAAAAGTTATTATTGCAATTATGTGGCTCACTTAAATATTAACAAACAGTTGATGGTGAACCTTTTTGGCTGTAAATATTTTACCTATAAACTCGACAAATATCCAATGCAAGCAGTGCTAATTAACAAAGTGATCAACATCTTTATTTAAATAGTGTTTATTTGTAATGTTCTTCATAATAGTATGGCAGTTGGACACCCAAACATACTATAAGAGTTGTGTATATTTAGTCTGTAAATGTAAAAGAGGATTTTAAGAACTTCAGAGGACATATATTAAAACTATAAAATGTGTTAATGAATACTTTTTGGCGTTTAAGTGACTGTCTACTCTTTCCATTGTCTCATCATGTCCTACCATGCTTTGAAAGAATATGTGGCTTTATTATAGGCCATATTAAGAATTATCAAATCAGACATTAAATGGTAATACTTCATAAGATGGTCTGTAAATGTTAAAGAGGATTTTAAGAACGTATCTAAGCGTCAGAGGACATATATCAAAACTATAAAATATGTTAATGAATCTTTTTTGGCATTTAAGTGACTGTCTACTCTTTATTACGAAAGCCCCGTGGTGACATTCCATATTTCCACTTCCAAGTTCCATGTTCCGACTATCAAGTCCCATGTTCCATGTTCCAACTTCCATCTTCCATGTTCCGACTTCCAAGTTCCATGTTCCATATTCCAACTTCCAACTTCCACATTTTTACTTCAAAATTCTAACTTTGCGCATGAAGTCAGTTTCGCGCCGTTTTTCTTCACGCATGTCTATTTTTAGACACCTGGCCCTAGGTTACGGGCAAACGGTTTTCCGACTGATAGTGATAAACCAGATCGCTAACACATACCATTCTAAAGCTATCGTCGTTTCACTATAAACTCAACCCGGCTACATAAATGTATCTGTCTTATCAATGTACCTGGAATTGGATAAAGAAGTGGAAGGGACGACATGATTCAATGTCTTCTTTACCCTTTATTATATTCGTTTAACCGGGAAATTAATTGATTTACACATCTTTCGTAAACATAAAAGTATTAGAAAAATTAATTCAATAAACTTATCATTGTTGAAACGAGCGTGTATGCCATGTTTTAAATTTGTTTTTGTCTTCGTGTTTCACTCCCCTTGCAATGTGTTGAACACGCGCGAAATGTATGTGACGTCATAGTCTATACATGAGCTGAGGATAATTGTGTAAGTCGGAATGTGGAAGTCGGAACATGGAACATGGAAGTCGGAACAAGGAACGTAGAAGTCAAAACGTGGACATATTGAACTTGGAACATGGAAGTCGGAACATGGAAATATGGAACTTGGAACATGGAAGTCGGAACTTGGAACGTGGAAAATGGAAGTCGGAACTAAGAAGTAGGAACTTAGAAGTAAGACTTAGAAATCGGGCGATATACATTAACCATAATAGCAAACTATCTTGGAAGTAAGAAGTAAGAAGTTGGGAGATGGAAGTTGGAAGTAGGAATATGGAATGTCACCACTGGGCTTTCGTATTTTACATTGTCTCTTTCTGTTCTACTATGTTTTGAAATAATTTGTGACTTTATTATAGACCAAATTAAGAATTATCAAATCAGGCATTAAATGGTTATACTTGATAAGATGGTCTGTGAATGTAAAAGAGGATTTTAAGAACGTATCTAAGCTTCAGAAGACATATATCAAAACTATAAAATATGTTAATGAATCCTTTTTTGGCATTTAAGTGACTGTCTACTCTTTACATTGTCTCTTTCTGTTTACTATGTTTTGAAATAATTTGTGGCTTTATTATAGGCCAAATTAAGAATTATCAAAACAGGCATTAAATGGTAATACTTGATAAAGTGGTCTGTAAATGTAAAAGAGGAGTTTAAGAACGTATCAAAGCTTCAGAGGACATATATCAAAACTGTAAAATATGTTAATCGATCCTTTTTGGCGTTTAAGTGACTGGCTACCCTTTCCATTGTCGCGTCATGTTCTACCATGTTTTGAAATAATATGTGGCCTTATTATAGGCAAACTTAAGAATTATCAAATCAGGCATTAAATGGTAATACTTGGGATGTCTTATAAGATGGTTCAATTCATTTGTCGTGTGATATTTTTACCGGCATGTCTATGTCCTTTATTAAACAGTGTATTTCTTCTAAAAAGCATGTGTCCAGCCTTATGCTCAACAGCAGTATGATTCGGAAATGCGAAAAATGTCTTGAAATAGAGAATGAATAAAAGAATTGCAGAATCTTCTCAAAACAATCAGATTGGTAAACAAATGAACACTTTAGAAATAATGTTAATAAGTTAACCACTTAATATAATAGCCTTTATAGCTTGTATCTAGATTTGAAGACATATGACCACTAAAAGTAAGATTGTATGATTATGACAAAAGTTATAATTTGTCCAACACAGATATGCCTTAACCCCCTTCCGGACCTTCGGGGTCCATTATACTCCAGCAATTTAACTTTTGCCAGAAAAAAATATGTGCATACAAACGACGCTTTTGTCATTGTTATAGTTGTTTTCGACCTTTTTGTAAAACATGTACTAAATAGGTCAATTCGCATGAAGTGTATTCGCAAAACACGTCTGGGGTCCAGTCGGACCCAATAATTCTTAAAAAATGTAAAACATATATAATGCCATTTTAAAACCATACCTTTCCTGTTAACAACAATAATAATGTCATTTATTGAAAACCAGAAATCAATGACGATACTATGTCTCTATTTAACCAAGCAAGCTGTATCTTAAGTCATCTGTGATCGAGTTATATTCCTTTGATATTCTAACTTGGGATGCAAACCGTGAGTCCAAGAGGGGTCATACCTTATGGAACGAATACAATGACATCAGACCTAAATATCGACATAACGTCTCAAGAAACAAATAAGTACATTGCAATAATTCTGATTCCGTTTTTTGCTGATATTATCCATAGCACTTATTGGTTAAGTTTAGTGAACTTCGTTTGCATCTTTCAATGTTGACCTTCACCTTTAACATACATTTGCAAAAACTAAAACAAAACTAGAACTTTAGAACCAATAGACATATGGCTTCTGACCTGTATCTTTCTTGTCCTAAGCATTTTTCAACGACACTGCCATATTATTCTAGAATATCACTTTTCACCGCTGTTAACTATTTTTTTTCGTTATTGGCTCTCTCTCTCTCTCTCAATAATACTAATTACCTCTGTCTCTATATCGCTCTATTCGCTCGCTCTTGTGTGTAAAAGTATTTTGACCGGTGAAACCGTAACTTTTTTATTATTCATTATTGTAAAATAACTTCAGTTCCATGTATATCAGTGGAAATAGAATAGGTTTAAACTGAATAATTATCCCATTAAAATAACACATTTTAAGTATAGGTTAGACCATGGTTGCGCGTGAATAAACGATATAGTTCGAGGGGGCGTATCCCCCGAGAACTATGTCGTTTATTCGCGCGCAATCATGGTCTAACCTATTTAGCACTGGCTTGGGCCCGAGGAAAATAAGAAGACCCCTCGTCTTGCTTTTTGTTTTAGACGAAAAAGTCATTTTATCTGTAATATTTTACTAAAATTGAAAGGTTATTTCAATGTGAAGTTTGCGACATTACGCATGCTTTAACACCAGCATAAATAACGCTTATTGAAGCTCTATAAGTATGCACAATTCATTAGTAATTGTCTTTAAAGTCTAGGTCTCACTGTACATACTATAACGTCATCAAGCGAGTGCAGTTCACCTCTGACCTCAGCCTGGGTTTAAAGACTATCTAGACATGCATATCCCGATTTTTACATCTACAGCTGAAACAATGCATATATCTATGTCCAGAGGGACAAGGTAGATCTAGATCTATTATTGTTACTGTGAATTTTCCGTATTGCTTCAGTTTAAATCCTTGATCTGGTGTTTGTTCCGATTATTTACCGTTAAGCCTACAGTGCAGGCAAAAGTTGTTCGCGGTGGCTCGCTCGGAGGATTGCTAGTATTGTGACGTCAAATTGCCTTGAGATGACGTAAGCCCGGAATAAGTAAACAGTTGTCAGTTATTTCATGGTTTTGTTAAAAAAACCGATATATTCACAGGTTTTTGAGGCATCTGATTGGCCGAGAGCTCCAAGCCAAGTGCTAACATATGTTATACAATACAAGAGAATCAAACACGAGACTAATCGCAATAATTCACTGCCAAAAGACCGCATCTAATCCCTCTAGTAGCAGTTTACATCTTTATTACAATACCACACACTTAAGATCATAGAGGAATCAAATATCGATAACTTCACACAAATATTTGTTTTAGGGACAGGTGTGAAAAAACAGCCCAAGATAACCAGCTATATAAATGATTGAATGCATATATTGCAGACCTGGTGATCCGGGTTCAAACTCTGGTCTGAACGGGTGCTTCTTTTATATAAACATCTGGTTACCTTAGATACGACCATTATGTAACCACTTGACACAACATTTTTTTTTTATTGTATAAATACGTGCATATTACACCAATAAGGAACGGAATATATCGTTTATATAATAATTTGTTATTTTTGCTTGTGTGTTTGTTAGTTGAAGCATATAAATACTGGATAGGTGTGGAATTCGAGAATGGTGGATTGTGTTTCTTGTGGAAGGGCTGTGGGAAGATGTCAGCGTTCAGTACAGTGTGATGTTTGCGCTTGTAGTAGGTACAGAATGTGTCCAGGTTAGTGTTTTTATGATTTAATTTGATTGTCTCTCTCGAAACTATTATCTTTAACCCTTCACTAGCCTGTATTTTCAAAACTCATTTAAGAATTTCATATATATTGACCGAGATAAATATATTTATTATATCTGAACGGTGTAGTTTCGACGACTTTTGAACTCGCTTTCAATTCGCAATATTAATTGCACTTTGAATCCAATCAGCTTTGTACATATAAGTTGGACAGTCGTTTCATTAGGTCAAACTAAATACCATGACAGTTTTAGAAAAACAAACATATTTCTTTTTCTAATATGAAGTTAGAAAAAGACATAGGCGTGTTCATACAAAAACGAACTATTCCGTGTATATCTAAATATATTTTGTCTTCAAACTTTTGTGTCCAATGTGATTTGTCTATGACTGAATGGTACAGTAAATCATTGCAACTAGATATTATGTATACATTATACATGAAACGGGTGATTAGATATGTATGAATCTTGAAACCTATAACAGAAACTTCTGTGTCGAAACATCACAAACAGTTTACAGGGAACAAAACAAACACAACGAATGACTAGATATATTTGTCTACTGTGATGTATACCTGCCTTTTCTGTCAACTCAAATCACTGTGACACATGTTAACCGAACTGAAAACAAAGTTCATTCTGGTATCCCTCATAACACCTCTGTTCACCTCAAATTCAAATAAAAGAAAACATTATAAACGGTTGAAAATAAATCATTGTCAGAAAAAGGTGATGATTGATTGCCTTTTGCTGCTATTTAATTCAGCACTTTACATGAACAACACAACACAGATAAATCATTATATTTAGAACACGTCGACTTATTATGAATACGGATACGGATAAATGTTCTGTATGAATTTAACTAGCCAGTAATTGACAGAAAGCAGTTCAAATTTCAATTTCTGATTCTGTTAGATGTTTGTAACTTAACATTGACAAACAATCAAATTGTCTTCAGCTTCTTATCACTACATAGTCCATGTACAAATAGGATGTTTAAATGGCTCGTATGTTTACTGCTGTTTTAAAATTAGTCTAACAATGTAACATTACTAATATTGAAACGATTTCAATCCGTAGGATTCAGAAACAAACTCATCTACTCATTCAGCAAATGGTTTTTGATTAAGAAATATTACACTGACACGTTAAAAATGCAAGTCTTCACAATGCAAGTTATATTCTGCTATGCGAATGAACACACATTTTGATCGTTTTATAAACTATCTATACAGTGACGAATTTGTTGTTTATTCTGAAACAAGTAAGAGTGTTGGAGATGTTTATGATGCTAGACTGATGAGAAGTAATGCAAATGTCGATAGCTCTATTTTAATTTATACAAGCATAATGAAAACTGTCATTGTCGAACTCCTGCTTATCGTGCAGTCATTTTTTACACTTTGACCCATTTGGAAATCTAAGTCGACCATGTTTATATTCGGTGTAGTAATACAGTACGTTGGTGATTCGAAAGTTAGTATAAATTATATGCCCAGATGGCCTTATGATTTTTACGGACCTATATAGTTTTCACGTTTATGTGATAACGTAATTATCTCTGGTTATGCTATTTTCTTTTCATAGACCTTTAAAATCATACATTCTAAAGTTTGCGCCAGTGCAAAACAAATCACGTCAATTGACTACAACCCGTAGCTTTCAAATGACCGGAAAGACGGAAACGTGATTCTTTGTAGGAATAATAGGCATTCAGAGTATTTCACGTTCTAGACATTCAAAATCAGAATTCTAAAGACAATAAATGTTGCCTCATCCTCAGAAAAAATAATGTCATATTCACTAAGCACAATGGCTTGCATTGACTAGAACTAACGGTTAGAAATAAACTTCCAATCGGCAAAGTAGGCTTTATATGTATGCTACGTTTTGGTTCTGTATACTTTATTTTATAAAATGACAATAACATCATATTAAAGTTTGCTTTATCCCCACCCGCCATCTGAAATGGGCGCACTTTCATTCACTAACAAACCTAGTTCGCACATGACTAAAAATGTTTTTCCTGGCCAGAAAAATATGTGTCTTACTTTATTTGTTATGTACTTTTTTTGTCTGACACATATTTTGTCAGTTCTAAAACAAACTTGCAAACAAGCAAAATAGACTTTCCGGATAGAACAATAATATACGTGTTTTACTGTAGGATTTTACTAGATCTACATATTTTCAATCTACTAATTCTACCCTTTTAAAGTCACTTATTCTTAAAAGTATTCCGCTGCCCATTCGAACCAAGCTTGAAAATGACGTGAAACGTCTTTTCCGGTCGAAAAATAACAACAGCAATACGTGTTTATTTGATTGAAATTATCTCATTATACCGATATATGTATTGTTTACTTTGTCTTACAACTTTTCGCAAGTTTTTAAAACCACCTTTGTGGTATCATCTTGTAGTACGAAATACATGGGGATGTGGTACTGTTTGGCATTGGTGTATGTGTATAAGCGGCAATAAAGGAACTCGGTGAGTAAAATCGAACAATTTCTTTTGTTCTCTTTTTTAGAACTTCTTGATTGAACACTCACATTGTCATTGTTTTTCAAAAGGTTTCTGCACAATACTCATGGTCACAATTTTCAAGAATAATAAAGTTTAGTTCGAGGTTATATGATATATTCATGTCGATTTAGTGAACAACTTGAGTCTTACAAAGCTTATGCTTGCCAGACAAGAGTTGTGTCGCACATGCATCTCTCTTTGACGTGCGGCACATACATCGACCCTATGCGACACATCACACTGTGCTGAAGTGTTTGAAAAACCAGGACAATCTAAGTCATCGAACTGGTAAGTAGGACATTCCGTGTGCTATAGTATTTTCAACTGGCAGTTCTGTAAGAGAAATGCTATTCGTTTTTACTCACATAATATCGTTTAAGCAATTACATCGCGTGCGAAACAACCACGCACTCCATGTGCTGCGTTATTCACGGTGATTTCTAAACGTATTCATAGCTAATGTAACAGTGAAACGTAATACAGGCATACTTGTTTAATTTGCATTCCACATTCTGCTATGCGAGGTATATCTACCAAACATTCCGGCAGCTGTTTGATACATATATTAGCGTAAAGAAATATATTGTTCACGAAGTTCAATTTCAGCTTATTATGGAATGTCCTCAACCCAACATCATATAACAAAATACAACGGACACTGAAACAGCTATGTATGTCCCAAGCTTGATTTGTTCAACAGTCAGCTGTATTAGAACTGATGATGTGTTAAAAGTTTGAACTTCATCCAATCATGAATGAGCGTGCAAGTTTTCGTCGGCTTTCAAAAACAAAATCACGTCTAATCACTTCAAAATACAAACTTAGACTGATTTTAATGTGTTGAAATATTATTCTATCAATCGAAGTGTTCGGTTCATCCAGACCATCCCATTTCTACCATAATTCTTTATTACATTTCAAAATCACACAGCTGCAATCAAGATGGCGATTCATTGACGATGTGACCAGCGTTGAGGTAACTATTGCGTTTTGTTTACTAAAGTAATGCATATTTTAAAAGTCGTATGGAGTAAAGGCTTGTAAAAATGTTTCGGAAACTAATTTCCAAAGTTCTTGCTATCGCATTACTTCGACAACTTGATACCTTACTTGATCGCGTAATTGGATTTGTTTGAAAACAACTGTATTGTCTAATTTTCGAGAAGTTGAACGGAACTTGCCGCCTTTTTAAAGCCTTGTGTTAAATCGCTGAACAGTTTTTACCGTTTTTTAAAGCACATACATCATCCTGCTAGCAGACTAATCATCGGTTGATGTTGGTAAGCAGCAGAACATTGAAGTTGACGCTTTCATTTGCCATTCATATTTCCTGACATCATTATCAAGGTCAACTATTTGATAAAATTGCATTTGATAATGCTAAAAACAATTTTAACACATGTAATTTAGTTGGATGATACACATATCATTTAATTGTATTACACTATGTGTATTATTTCTGTTTTAGTTACTTCATTTGTCAGTACTGACAATGCAAAATGGTCTATACATGCTGGCACATCTAAAACTATTTTCTTTCTCGAAGTTAGGAAAATCATGTTTTTTCACGTTAGAGATTACTTATGTCATTCTAATGCTGCATGATATACGGAACATTAGAATGATTCCCAACCCCTCTACAAAAACCTTGTTGAGGTGGTTGGGTTAATTTTTCGTCATTTGCCTTTCTTTGAATCAAAGTCCTCAGGTATCCAGGGTTGCTTATGTTGGTTTAATACAATTATGAGTTTCAGTTGGCACATTTGCCAGCTATGCGAGACGGCATAGGGAATGGACATTTCGTAAGCGCGACTCAACATTGTAATTAGAAAAAAAATTGCTGTTTTGGTACAATACGCATTTGATAAGCGCAAGTCTCTGAATTCCGTTTTGCATCACATACTCGTAAACTGTTGTACACATGTGTTGAACAGATGACTTACCTCAATGGTAAATCATCTTTGAAAGGAAGATCTGCAAGTTCTTTTAATTTCTTAAACACTTTCATGCTAAGCATATATGACAAATTCAACAGTAAAAATGCATTGTTAAATCATCTCCGATAGATAGGCGTGCAAGTTCCGTTCATTTCTAAAACGACTTACAAGCTAAGCATATATATACAATACAAACATTAAAAATGATTGACTACATTGATAAATAATCTCCAACAGCTAGTCTTGCAACATCGTTCATTTCTTAAGGTAGCGTGTAAGTTTTGATACTGCCAGTGGAGTTTTCTAATCTGTTTTTATGATGTATAATTCATTCCCGCAGTTCATAACTGATAGGTTACAATGGTACAAACCCCACCATAATATGTCATTTTTTAAAAATGTTAAGAACTCATTTTTGGTGAATGCATACAGTAATAAAATACTTTTTTCCCGGGGAAAAAATGGATGTTCGTTCCGGAAGGGACTTTTTAAGTTTTATGTCCTAATCGTAGTTTACAGCATACGCTGTTTTCATAGGTAGGTTGGATTTTGTTATATCCGATTTCATTTCAATTTCTCTGAATATAAGCATGAAATGTGCATGGTAGTACAGTTTTAGTATAAATTATAGATAACGCAATAGATAAAATGAAATTTTATTGAAAAAAAATAGTTTTGGTAAAAATACACCAAAAATTGAAAAAATGAGAAAAAATGGATTTTTTTTAGATAACATGATCTATATCTTTTTAAAAGATCCGGGATCCTGTGTTTTTATTTGCTATTTCACTAAAACGTTTTGTTTGCAAGACTAAAATCAATAAATAAAAAAGTTGGTAATTATTTTTTTACAATTTGTAGGGCAATTTTCACTGTGCCTTATTCTCCCAGTATAAGAAAGTGGGTGGGGTAAATTTTACTCCTTTCCGGTGAAATTAAACATTTTTATTTTGGATCTTGAAAAAACATTATTTTCAGGGTTTATTTTTACTATGGTTGCATTACGATGTTTACATTTGAGAGATACACTTGATATATAAGACATTCGCTAATAAATACCTGTTTGCGACAATAAATCACTAAAGAAAAAAGTTGGGAAAAGAACTATTGATTTGTTTAAAGCATCGAGTAGATGACACTAATTCTAAATACTGATCAAAGCGTCAATGTTGTGATATTTGCATTTAAGTTAGCTGTAGTTTATTCACAGCGTACGTCATGTGGGTTAAACAGACGTTTTAACGTTGTACGAACTTTGACGTCGTTTTCTATTAATGACGTTGTCACCCTGATGGGCCCTTTTCGCGTGGCGGGTCACATATAACAAATACAAACAGTAAAAGATGATTGACTGTATTGTCAAAACATTTCCGATAGCTAGGCTTGCAAGCATCGTGCAGGTCTTAAAAAACTTACAAGCTGAGCATATATGACATATGCAAACAGTAAAAGATGTTTGACTGCATTGTCAAATCATTTCCGATAGCTAGGCTTGCCAGCACCGTTTAGGTCTTAAATAACTTACAAGCTGAGCATATATGACATATGCAAACAGTAAAAGATGATTGACTGCATTGTCAAATCATCTCCGGCAGCTAGACTTGCAAGCACCGTGCAGGTCTTAAATAACTTACAAGCTGAGCATATATGACATATGCAAACAGTAAAAGATGATTGACTGCATTGTCAAATCATCTCCGGCAGCTAGGCTTGCAATCACCGTGCAAGTCTTAAATAACTTACAAGCTGAGCATATATGACATATCCAAACAGTAAAAGATGATTGACTGCATTGTCAAATCATCTCCGGCAGCTAGACGTTCAAGCACCGTGCAGGTCTTAACTAACTTACAAGCTGAGCATATATGACATATGCAAACAGTAAAAGATGATTGACTGCATTGTCAAATCATCTCCGGCAGCTAGGCTTGCAAGCACCGTGCATGTTTTAAATAACTTACAGGATGAGCATACATGACATATGCAAACAATAAAAGATGATTGACTGCATTGCCAAATCATTTCCGATAGTTAGGCGTACAAGTACCTTTCTGTTCTAAAACGGCTTATAAGCTAAGCATATATGACAAAGACAAATAGTTAAAGATGATTGACTGCATTGTCAAATCATCTCCGGCAGCTAGGCTTGCAAGCACCGTGCATGTCTTAAATAACTTACAGGATGAGCATATATGACATATGCAAACAGTAAAATATGATTTACTTCAATGTTCATCTCTGAAAGTTAGGCGTGCAATTTCAGTTCGTTTCTTAGACGACTTATAAGCTTTACATATATAGCAAATACAAACAGTAAAAGATGATTAACTGCATTTTCAAATCATATATGATAACTAGGCTTGCACATTCAGTTCTTAAACAAACAGTAAAATATAATTGATTTCATTTTGAAATAATCTATGACAACTTTGCACATCCCGTTCACCGTAAAATATATTTACTAACTAAGCGTGTATGAAACGAGCAAACAGTAAAACATGATTTAGAGCCATATTAAATCATATATAATATATATGTATGCAAGTTTCGTTTATTTCTTAGACAACTTACAAGCTAAGCATACATGACAAATGCAAATAGGAAAAGACGATTGACTACATTGTCAAATCATCTCCGATAGCTAGAATTTGCAAGCACTATTCAGTTCTAAAACGACTAACAAGCTAAGCATATATATAACACATACAAACAGTAAAAGATGATTGACTGCATTGTCAAATCATCTCCAATAGTTAGGCTTGCAAGTACCGTTAAGTTCTAAAACGGCTTACAAGCTAAGCATTTTTGACAAATACAAACAGTTTAAGATGATTGGCTGCATTGTCAAATCATCTCCGATAGCTAGGCTTGCAAGCACCGTTCAGTTCTGAAACGGCTTATAAGCTAAGCATATATGACAAATACAAACAGTTAAAGATGATTGACTGCATTGTCAAATCCAACTCCGATAGCTAGGCTTGCAAGCACCATGCAGGTCTTAAACAACTTATAAGCTTAATATATATGACATAATGCAAACAGTACAATATAATTTACCTCAATGTTAAACAATCTCTGAAATTTAGGCGTGTAATTTCCGTTCGTTTTTTAGAGGACTTATAGCTAAGCATATATAGCAAAGGCAAACAGTAAAATATGATTGACTGCATTGTCAAATCATATTCAATAGCTAGGCTTGCAAGTACCGTTCAGTTCTGAAACGGCTTATAAGCTAAGCATATATGACAAATACAAACAGTTAAAGATGATTGACTGCATTGTCAAATCCAACTCCGATAGCTAGGCTTGCAAGCACCATGCAGGTCTTACACAACTTATAAGCTTAATATATATGACATAATGCAAACAGTACAATATAATTTACCTCAATGTTAAACAATCTCTGAAATTTAGGCGTGTAATTTCCGTTCGTTTTTTAGAGGACTTATAGCTAAGCATATATAGCAAAGGCAAACAGTAAAATATGATTGACTGCATTGTCAAATCATATTCAATAGCTAGGCTTGCAAGTACCGTTCAGTTCTTAAACGACTTACAAGCTAAGCATATATGACAAATAGTCAAATACAAACAGTTAAAGATGACTGGCTGCATTGTCAAACCATCTCCGATAGCTAGGCTTGCAAGTACCGTTCAGTTCTTAAACGACTTACAAGCTAAGCATATATGACAAATAGTCAAATACAAACAGTTAAAGATGATTGGCTGCATTGTCAAACCATCTCCGATAGCTAGGTTTGCAGGTACCGTTCAGTTCTTAAACGACTTACAAGCTAAGCATATATATGACAAATAGTCAAATACAAACAGTTAAAGATGATTGGCTGCATTGTCAAACCATCTCCGATAGCTAGGCTTGCAAGTACCGTTCAGTTCTTAAACGACTTACAAGCTAAGCATATATGACAAATAGTCAAATACAAACATTTAAAGATGATTGGCTGCATTGTCAAACCATCTCAGATAGCTAGGCTTGCAAGTACCGTTCAGTTCTTAAACGATTTATAAGCTAAGCATATATGACAAATGCAAACAGTAAAATATTATTCACCTCAATCTTAAATCATCTTTGAAAGCTAGGCGTACACTTTCCGTTCGTTTCTTAGACGACTTATATGCTAAGCATATATAACAAATACAAACAGTAAAATACAATTGACTGAATTGCATATCATCTCGGATAGCTAGGCTTGCAATTACTATTCAGTTCTTAAACAAACAGTAAATATACTTGATTGCATTTTTAAATAATCTATGACAGCTTGGTTTGCACATCCCGTTCACTTTTTAATATATTTACTAGCTAAGCGAATATGGCACAAGCAAACAGTAACATATGATTGACAGCCATGTTAAATCATCTATAATAGCTATGTAGTATAGTTCCGTTAATTTCTTAGACGACTTACAAGCTAAGCATATATGACACATGCAAACAGTAAAAGATGATTGACTGCATTGCCAAATCATCTCCGATAGTTAGGCTTACAAGTACCGTTGATTTCTATAACGGCTTATAAGCTAAGCATATATGACAAATACAAACAGTTAAAGATGATTGGCAGCATTGTAAATTCATCTACAACAGCTAGGTTTGCAAGTACCGTTAAGTTGTAAAAACGGCTTATAAGCTAAGCATATATGACAAATACAAACAGTTAAAGACGATTGACTGCATTGTCAAATCATCTCCGATAGCTAGGCTTGCAAGTACCGTTCAGTTGTAAAACGGCTTATGAGCTAAGCATATATGACAAATACAAACAGTTAAAGACGATTGACTGCATTGTCAAATCATCTCCGATAGCTAGGCTTGCAAGTACCGTTCAGTTGTAAAACGGCTTATGAGCTAAGCATATATGACAAATACAAACAGTTAAAGATGATTGACTGCTTTTTCAAATCATATCCGAAGCTAGGCTTTTTCAAGCACCGTTCAGTTCTAAAACGGCTTATAAGCTAAGCATATATGACAAATACAAACAGTTAAAGATGATTGGCTTTATTGTCAAATCATCTCCGATAGCTAGGCTTGCAAGCACCGTTCAGTTCTAAAACGGCTTATAAGCTAAGCATATATGACAAATACAAACAGTTAAAGATGATTGACTGCTTTTTAAAATCATATCCGAAGCTAGGCTTTTTCAAGCACCGTTCAGTTCTAAAACGGCTTATAAGCTAAGCATATATGACAAATACAAACAGTTAAAGATGATTGACTGCTTTTTCAAATCATATCCGAAGCTAGGCTTTTTCAAGCACCGTTCAGTTCTAAAACGGCTTATAAGCTAAGCATATATGACAAATACAAACAGTTAAAGATGATTGGCTTTATTGTCAAATCATCTCCGATAGCTAGACTTGCAAGCACCGTTCAGTTCTAAAACGGCTTATAAGCTAAGCATATATGACAAATACAAACAGTTAAAGATGATTGACTGCTTTTTAAAATCATATCCGAAGCTAGCGTTTTTCAAGCACCGTTCAGTTCTAAAACGGCTTATAAGCTAAGCATATATGCCAAATACAAACAGTTAAAGATGATTACCAGCATTGTTAATTCAACTTTTCTTGTAGGCGTCTATGAGAAAAACACACAGTAAAAGATGATAAAGTGCACTGCTTAATCATCTCTGACAGCTGGGTTTGCAAGTTCTGCTCACTTTTGAAAAGTACTTACAAGCTAAACACATATAACAAACGCAAGCAGTAAAATATGATATACGTCCTTGTTAAATTATTTCTGCCAGCAATACCTACAATTTCTTCTTTAAATTCTTACAATCTAAACATATATTACACATACAGACAGTAAATTATTGCCTTGTTAAATCATCTATAATAACTAGGCTTGCAAATTCATTTAGTAGACGACTAACAAGCTAAGCATATATAACAAATACAAACAGTACAAACGGTAAAAGGATGATTGCCTGCACTGTTCCATATCCGACAGCTCGGCTTGCAAGCTTCGTTCACTTTTGAAAATACTTACAAGACAATCATATGACAAACTGAAACACTAAAAAAGAGTAAATCCAATGCCAAAAAAACTCTCTGACATCATGGCATGCAAGTTTCGCTCAATTCGCAATATACTTTCAAGCTGAATAAACATGTCAACATCAAAGTTTTTAACAGTAAACGATGGCTGATTGCATTTTTATATCATCTCTCACAGCTGTACTTGCAAGTTCCGTTCGATTTTGAAAATGCTTACAAGCGAAGCATAAAACAAACGCAAACAATAAAACATGATAAACTTCCGTGTCAAATAACTACTGACAGCTAGATTTCAATTTACTTTCATTTTTGTTGCACAACATACAAACTCAACTTTTATACCAACACAAACAGTAAAAATGCAAATGAATTCAGTATAAAGATGAACATGATATTGGAACAACCTGCTGTGTTTTGGTCATTTTTTGCACGAATTTAATTCATCTGTCCATACTTGGACTCAATTCAAACTGCAAAATGATGCTCTACAACATTAACGAACTGGTTCTCGACAGGTAATGCCGACATATTTAGGAATGTGATATTCCAAAGAGTTCGGTATAACCGTTGTGAGCCAGCGGGATGTTGTTTAATATACATCTTGAATTTAAGTTTTAAAACAATTACAAATGTACAAGCAAAGCTTATATGACAATACATACATCATAAAAATATGAATACTTAATTGGGGAATGCAAACGAAAGGAGGTCGACAGAATCAGACTAGGTTCTTGCTCTTTGACATATTTCACAAGTTTATATCAATCAATATTAAGCCCGGAAGTATTAAATCGACCCACCCATGGGTCACACGCTTTGAAAGGAACTAAATAGGAAACTTTATAAAATCTTAATAAAAATCTCAAGGCCCAGAATTTGCAATTTTAAGTGCAGAGTATCGCCGTGAAAACCTATGTCAATTGTTTTAAATTCCTAGTCCTCATATAAATTAAATGAGTCTCTTAGTTTTTACATTATTAGTTATATATATTACCTAAATCTCCACTCTCTCTTAAATTTCTTGCTGGAATTAAAATGCATGATTTGGCAGATGCAGGTAGGGAGATCCCCCAGCAGAAAATCAGTCCTCATGCACCCATGCCCAATATCAAGATCTCAAAAGATGGTGTTGAGAAGCTTCTAACGAACTTAAACCCCCATAAGGCCGCTAGGCCTTATAAAATCAGACCAATAATCCTCAAAAATGCCCCTAAAGAATTTGCCCCAATTATTTCAGAACTCTTTAGAAAATCTCTAGTGACCCACACCCTACCCGATATATGGAAATGGCCAATGTCGCTCCCATATTCAAGAAAGGCTCCCGGTCAGACCCAGCCAACTACCGCCCGATATCTCTAAACTGTATTCTGTGTAAAACATTAGAGCACATAGTAGCTTCCAGCATCACCAAACACTTTACTAATCACACTCTCTTCTATAAGCTCCAGCATGGATTCAGGGAAAAAAGGTCATGTCAAACGCAACTTCTTATGCTGATAGACGATATCCTCCACTCTGTAAATCTCAAAAGCCAAGTAGAGATCATACCACTTTATTTTTCCAAGGCTTTTGACATGGTTAATCATGGTAAACTTCTGTACAAGCTCCACTTTTATGGTATTAGAGACCGACCACTACAATGGATCAAGAGCTTCCTTGATAGCAGATCCCGGTCCGTTGTAGTAAATGGATCCTCCTCCTCCACTATCCCTGTATCCTCTGGAGTCCCTCAGGACCCGGTTCTTGGCCCAACTCTTTTTCTAATCTACATTAATGATCTTCATGAGCATGTCCAGTCTTCTACTCAGAGGTTGTTTGCGGACGACACAGCCATCACAGTAAAATCCGGTAAGTAGGCGCATAGTCAAATTTAAGCGCATAGCTAAAATAGGAGCAGTCGACCCTTCACGATTGTTTTCCCTATAAAATAAGCGTATACATAATTTGCTTACAAAATGTCTGGCGGAAGTTCTGTACGGTCTAACCCATGAGCCGAAATATATGCGGCGCCTTACCTGTCGATAATAACGGTGTTTTCACGCTTTACCGATGCATTGTGTAATGCATTGTGTAGTGTCCGCAGGCAACAATAGGTAGGTATTTGATATGGGTAAATGTGTGAAAACTAGTAGAAAACTTGATAACATGACAACTTCTCACTAAACTTCGTTTATGCTTAATAACATCAGGTGAACAGGTGTAAACTTTACGCTGAGTGGTATTAGTTACTGAATGGTCCAGTCGCCATGAAAATTAGCGAGAAAGTCATATTCTAGCGTTTTTTGATGTTATGAAAAAACAACTTGAGGTTTTACAAAATAAACATATGCACGAGAACCTAAATCAGTACCGGCTCCATTTATGTTAATCACTAAGTGGGTAGGTGCAGTCTGGGAAATGAGCGGTAGGAAACAATGACCCAGTCTACTTTCACTTTCGACTCACTTCCGGTTAAAACACGATCAAATCAACAACGTGGTAAGTTTATTTCGACTTCGAAAGTTAGCGCCGTCTGTCCTTCTTTACAAGCGCATACGCTAAAATAAGCGCATAGAGGCGTCACTAATTTACAAAATAAGCGTATACGCCTATATTCCGGATTTTACAGTATGTCTCTAACTGTCTCCCCTCACTCCAGCCTCCTACAGCATGATCTTAAACCACTTGAAATCTGGGAAAAAACATGGGATATGGCCTTCAACCCGTCAAAGTGCCAAGTACTACACATAACTAAACACAGGACACCTATACCAACATACCATACCCTTCATAACACCACCCTTGACACAGTTTACGCAGCCAAATACTTATGTGTCACTCTTTCCAATGATATTTCATGTCACACACATATTGATAACATAACAAAAAGAGCAAATCAGACACTCGGTTTTCTCGACGAAATGTAAAAGTCCATTCTGAAAAGCTCAAAGCTGTAGCCTATAAGACACTTGTACGGCCGCAGCTTGAATACTGCTCAACTGTCTGGTCACCCCACACCAGCACTCTGATAGACCAACTTGAAGCAATGTAGAATAGAGCGGCTCGTTAGACTAAAAGGGACTACGGCCTACATCCTCTGTAACTGATATGCTTAATGCACTAGAATGGAGACGACTGGATCTCAGCCGCGTTGATCAACGCCTAGTCATGTTCTAGAATATTCTGCATAACCAAGTAGCCATCCCACTTCGAAATTATTTGACCACTCTCGAAATTCACATTCACAGGCAATCCAAATCATACAAACCAAATCTGACTACCATAAATTCTCTTTTTTCCCTAGGACAGTAGTCCAGTGGAATGCCCTGCCATCTGACATTGTTACCCTGTCCGGCCCAGAGTTCAGTCTGGCTGTTAGCCAGATTGAACATGTCTCACCTTAAGTTCACCTGTCCTGTTTTTATCTATATTTTAACAAACTACCTTCTTCTCTTTTAAACACTCTTTTTATATGTTCTTATTATGTTCTCGGCAGTTGACTCGCGTCAAAGTCCAGGTGCCCACAAGGGGTTTGACTGAAAGGAAGATAGAGATAGATAGATATAGTTTCGTCACAGGGTACATGATAATTTATTCGCGGCTGAAAAAATCATGTTGCCCGAGCCGTTAGGCGAAGGTTACATGATTTGACCAGTCGGGAATGAATCCTCATGTACCCTGTGAAGAAACTGTATAAATAATGTATTATACTGCAAATTTTTTACTGTTCACATGAAATATTTCGAATTTTTTCGTGCACAGCGCCCAAAGTAAACAGTAAAAACCAGCGTCAAAACCTATGACGTTGATCTGAAATGACGTCATCTTTCTGAAGGTTGTTTTTCAAAAGAAAAATAGGCTCGCTCGTAGACATTGTCGTCATACTTTCCCAGAGTAAATGTGACTGTTGAAAGATGCCGACCCCCCCCGATTAGTTCTTAGCCGAAATGGACTTAAATGGAGGATGCACGATTGAATGCATCCCATCCTGTCGAGCAGTCGGCCATCTTTTTTTTCTACCAAGACTCAGAGGGCTGTCAAGCAATGAACATAGCTGCATGTCTACGAACCCTTTTAGCTCACATGGTACTTGAGGTCACGTATACGGCTCGGTATCCAATCAGAGTTAGGGAATTTACTTTGCAGTATAATAAAGACTTGGTATTTGAAAATTTGAAAACTTAAACAACTTCATGTCAAAAACATTTTATATTTAGTGTAAACCGTTACCTTATACAGTGATCCTCCAATACGGTGTCCATACTTACAACGATTCGATCGTTACAACATTGATTACAACTTTGCCCAAACAACACAATGTACCCTTTCTAAAACAATTTCTTACTAACAACACACATACATTATTGCTGTAAAGGGTCAGCGGTGACAAAGAATGAAGAAAAAGTTTTTCCAAACGTGTCCAAACTATAATGCGATACATCCTAGTTTGTTCAGAATCATGTAGTAGGCCTCTATCAGATTTGTTAAAAGCAAAGCCCCAGTATTAAAAGTGTCCCCAACCCGCGGCTCTGGTGTCAAATTCTATAACACTGTTGAGAGATATAGAGACATTATGGTCCTCTTATTCAAGCAGTTTGATCAAACAAGGAGTGTATGTTGCATGGAGAAAAATATATGTAAATGAAATTCACCTGCTTCAAAGATAAGTTTTTACTTAATTTCTAAAGTAAAAACATTGTAGATATGAGATATAAGTGTTGATTATACCAGGTTAATCCAGACAAAAGTCAATAACTGCTAAACAAATAGAAGAATAGGAAGGTAGACTAATTGGTAACACTAAAACCACAATATCCTCAATGAGACAATTCTCAACACTATCAATACCCTAAGCCAACTCACAGGCGAATGCAATCATCAAGGGCAACGGAGTGCAATTTGCATCACAGATGACCTTTAGCTGTTAGACGCTGAATTATGGCGAGCCCAATTCGAGCATATTATGTGCAGAGTTCGAAGAATGATTAATCGCTAAACACGATTATGGTAGTGCAAGTCACCATAAGCATGCAAAGAGTTCACATACGTCACTGATTTAGAAAGTGAAAATGTTGACATCGACCATCAATGAGAGTGGCAATCCTTTCCAACAAGACTTAGGTATTCTAGGCGATACGCTACACAAACAGATTAAAGCTCTCGGCTATAAGGGTTGTGATGGTCTAAGTTTCCGTTTTAAATACATGTTAAGCTAGTGACCTATTGGTGATGTCATTTATTACTCCGGGACTATAATGCTTTTGACAATCTGGGTATAGGTTTACTAGGCTATGCTTTTCATCAAATATCTAAACTTTGTGGCTTTGTGATTTGACATACATTTAGACTGTATATGATAACGATAAATATATGTAAAGCTTAGGACCAACCCCATCAAGGCCTGTTCAACATACTTACGAGGGTTATTCATATTTTTTTTCTTGGGCATATTTTTGGTACTTACCTGTATACTTATCACGTATGATACATCGTTGAAAAGAGCATGTTCTTGGAGATACTGCAATGAAACATAGCTTGAAAACAATTCGCTTACTTTCCAGTTCATCGGGACTGACATTGACGATTCATTAATTCATTCATTTATTAGAATTATACTGAATAACACTTAATGTTGAAATGACTTAATAATAAAATCGAAATATGCTTAACCTGCTTTAATTGACAGGTGTGTGACTTTCTATTTTGTATAAACATTAAAATTCACTATAAAATGATATAAACTGAATTATTAATGAAAAATGTTAAAAGTGTTTTACACTTTCTTGATAATATCAACTTGTTTTCGGAAAAATGACTTATCTTATTTTCTTTTTCATCTAAAAAAGGATCCAGTTTAATAAAAACTGAACAATTTTACATTTTGCATTAATTCAGTCATTAATGTAACAACTATATAGGCTTACTGAATATATGAATGTCGTTTTTATCGACATACACTTAATACATCACGTTGTTTTGAATATATGTCAATATATCAGACAAACGATGTCGACATGTTAAAGAATAAAACGATATTTGTCCCTTCAGTGAATCTCAATAGTATTTCAAATTCTATAAAATTGCAAGATTGTAGAGTCATTCGTTTGATATTATTGTAACCTAATTTAGACTGTGTCAAATAAGAGTAATGACTTGTGAGATGTATGTTTGTATCCGCAAGAAATAGGCCTTTAAAAGCTTGTATCATACATAAAAATAGTACATGTATATTTCAAGAAAATGTCAAAGTAACGCAACTTTTTAAAAGACCCTCGTATATTGCTATATACATGCATGACAATACAGTTCATCCGTATTGTAATATACTGCAATATAATTTTCAGCGAATTGTTACAACTTTATAATTAAGAAAAAAATACTATCTAAATAAATCTGCAATGTAATACAACCCATCAAGTATCTAAGCTTTGTGCCTTGTTTGTTTTACAATAAGAATTTGTAAAGATTTCTCCAGTTTTTCACTTTGTCGCCATGGGGAAAAGAGTTCTTCATTTAAAAACAATTATTCTGAAAGATATTTACCTAAAGAAAATTCCTGTAAAGTGTGGTTGCAGTTAGCCACGAAGTTTGGGAGAAGGAGATGTAATATATGTGTATTTGTTCCCCGAAATACCGGATACTATAACGAACAAAAGGTGTTTAGGTGGCCATTTTTTCACTATTTTTTGTGTTTTCATCTTCATGGGAGAGAGTGAAACACTACCGAAATGGACTAAACACACCTAAATTATGATTTAATAGCTTTCGTTAGTAGTTAAGACACGGTCCGACGAAAAGTAATTTAATAATCCTTCAAAAATTACATGTTCAATTCAATTCATTTTTTTTTATTTCCTCCATAAAGGAGATATGTTTAACATTACAATAGAATCAACACAAAAAATGCAAATAATTAATTACACATGAGATATACATGAGACAAATCAATATTTACTACAAAAAGGTACAGTACTCCTTCTCTTTAGCAACCCCCGTGTAGGAAGTACATTAATGACCACGTTGTTTATTGCAGGATAAAGGTTTTTAAAGGTTTTGTTGAGAAATTGCTTCTAACTCTCGGGATCTAAGACTGGTGGTATTGGTGAACCTAAGATTTTTAAAACCCACGCAAGGCTGTCTAATTCAGACAGCTTGTTTAAAAGAGGCATTCCAAGGATTGTTCCGATTTTGTTATTTAAGGTATTTTTTAGATCATGTGTTCCAGTACATTCCCTAAGGAAGTGAACAAGTTCCTCATACGTTGCTGACCCACACAATTTGCACGTTTCGTTCTCCAGTTGTGGGGCTCTGCGCCATATGTTAGCTATGGTTGCCATGGTGTATCTAGCTGAACTTTCTTTGAATGTTTAATGCACAATCCATGGCTTAATAGTAGGCTGGATAATTCTAAAGTATATGAAGTCACTATCAGTAGACATTCGCTGGTCCCATAAGGTAGATTCGTTCATAGCAATAGCATTGTACACAATACTTTTCCATATATGTTTTGCGGGAGTGGATCTGAATAGGAAATAAATGCGTGAACGATAGCGGTAAGTTTATACTTTGAAAGTAAGGTACAAACGTATGGTATGAAACCATGCGATACTGATGTCTTGCTAGATAGGTACATACAGTATTTACGAGTGAATATTTCTTTCATTATACAAATTGAGGGTAAACTAAGGATTTTGTGTAGAAATAAGAGTTTCATTTTTTCAATTATTGAGCAAAGCCTATATAGCCCTAGCATAAATTTAGCCATATCTGATTGAGTAGAAATAGGGAAGCCTTGTATTTTCTTAACGATGAAATGTTGAAAAGTTTTAATCGCTGTAATGTCGGATTTTGTCATGTTGTTCCATAGTTCTGAGCCATACAGTACAGTGGGAATGATTAGCTTGTTATAAATATTTCGAGAGACTATTGGGTTGACTCCCCGGGGTGAATTCCCTTTCCGGCCATAGCATAGTAAACCATAGAGAGTACGCCCTCCCCCTGACGTACGTCTCTCTGTACGTCAATGACGTCTGACGTCTAAATTAACAACATATTACAGTCCCCAATTGATGATTTATATCTTACATCTCACACTTGTTACTTTTGCGTAGCGTTTTTGCACTTGCATGAGACTTACGATTACGACATAACTTGAGCAAAATGGAAATGGCAGCCATTATGAAATGGCCGCCATCTTGAATATGAATTCCAAATTGAGGTGGCTAATGGGATTGTTTGGATTAGACATGTCTATACATTAATTGTAGAAAGTCCCTTGCTTGCATCATGATTTGAAGTATTTTGCCAAATTATCGAGCTAACGGACCTGGCTAAAATGCAAACAAAATAATTGTCATATATATATTCAGTTTTGTTTAAAATGTAGTGTTAGGGGCTCATTTTCAAAAGTTATTATAAGCAGGTGTTAATATAACAATATTGCCTTTATAGATAAAACAATTGTCCTTGTTAACATATTTCCTTCTGGATAAAACGAAATAATTCGAAAACAGTAGAAAAAGGAAACATGCATAAGGGGCCGAGTCTCACGATCGTTCAACCTGAAACCCCTAGATAAGGTAAAGTGCAATGTATTTTAAAATCTAAGTACTGGATCTAAAATATCTCTGCGTGCAAGGAAATGTGCAAGAAAGTTTCCATGGTTAAAAACAGGAAAATAGAAACATAAGTTGACTAAGTGTCCCACATCGTTGCAACCAGTTCTGACTTGAATCCAACAATGGAATAAGCATTGACTACATTCGATTATTATTAATGCCAGTGCCTTCGTTAGTACAATAATACAGTAAACCTGGTCAATAACAGGTCATGTATTACAAAGTTTGGACTGTCGCTGTTATTCATTTATCTGACATACTCGACGTTTGGCACTTTGTATACTACTAGCAAACTCAACCCTACCAACAATACAATAGATAACGTCTGGTTGGGGCGGTTACATCATTTTCTTTACTTTTACCTCATGACAAATCATATTATAGTTTATGTTTATGCTACATCCTTTGTATTTTTTCAATATTTGAGGATGAAACTTTTAAAGTCAAATTCCAATTTAAATGTACTATCCATCGGTCATGTAAAATAATTTGTAACTGGTCAAGCATTTTTCCTGCAACCTTGCATATTTCCTTTAATCTAAAATAATTAACGTCGGTTGGGGACGTCTAAAATGTTTCCTCGCATATTCTCGATTAAAGCTATGACGTTGTTAGAACAAAGGTCCAGTTATATTTTTAATAGTTCTTCTTTAACGATCAACCTATCTAAAAGTAGCAAATATTTTTTAAAGAAACGGTTTCCAGGTGACAAACAGTTTTTGTTTTGTCAGACACTACAAAATAATTGGATCCAAACTATTTGATGCATCTTCAATATTCTGAATAAAAAATGCATGTGTAGACTTACTTTTTTGTTTATAAACAATAAGAAATACCTCATGTGAACGCAAAAGCAAGATTTATTATTGTCGATGATGTTTGAACTGGCACTCATCACTTTCCGTCAACTTTCGTCGATGATGTCGGGATTTTCCGTTGAATGTTTTGATAAAAATCAATAAATACTTAGCAACTAATACAACATACTCGGTGAATAGTAATAAGTGCACTATAGCTCAGTGGCATGTGTAGAGTGCTTTTAGCAGAAATGTTTCAAAGCCAATCTCTCTCTCTGGTGCAGGTGCAGGTGATTCCTGTAATAATGAACTTTATTAACATGCTGTTTGTAAAGTGAATAAACGAGTTATCATCTATGACAGTCGAAAGTAATTTTGAACAAAGAATAGAAATGGCGCGAATAAACCGAAAGTACGTCTCTTCTAATTTCAGCCTAAATATCAATAAAACCAATACACCCGAGCAAATAACTAGCCAATGATAACAACTAACATCTTACCTACCTATATCTGTGATTTGATCCTAATCTAAATTAATAAAGCAAAGTATATTCAATAAATGTTCATA
Source organism: Gari tellinella (assembly GCA_922989275.2). Classification (NCBI taxonomy): domain Eukaryota; kingdom Metazoa; phylum Mollusca; class Bivalvia; order Cardiida; family Psammobiidae; genus Gari; species Gari tellinella. The sequence goes on from OV277858.1 coordinate 11,401,083, forward strand.
TCTGGTCAACGACAGCTTTTGGAATGAACAAGTTATGAGTGACAACCGGAACTATCTATCTAAAACCCGAGCCGATTATTATAACTACACAAAGACCGCAAATTGCACCGTGTCACATTCTCCCCCTCTTCCTCAAAGTCGTCTCGACTTCAAACTATAGCACCAACTATGCACAAATACTAAACTGACTAAAATCCACTTACTGATAATCAACTACCACCGAACCTATCTTACAACTACCCAATGAACAAATTATTGCTCACAGATCCAACTATTATATTTATAAAATCATGTTATTAAACTTCAATTGCCCAGTACAGTTTCAATACAATTCAATGCATATACTGAACACTAAATTTGTATAAACTAACAATTAATTAAAGATAATAATATGATTATCTCCTCCTTGGATACAATCTACAAAAAAATCAAGAACTGACAAACTCTATTAACCTTTTCTGCTAACCAGCATTCTGCAAAAGAATACAATACAAAATAAGATTTCATAGCAACTCCACTGTTTTATATCCTCCGTCTCTGTTAAAGATAAACAGTATTAGTACAAAAATATTTAAATACACAATATTAAAAACATTATAATGCAATAGAAAAATATTCAATTTGTTTCTCTCCTCCCCTACTTCTGGAAAATTGTTTCCACACAATTTCATACAATAAATACAAATAAAATCAAAAGCTTACTACACTCATAACTAAATAACACGCTAAGTGTAATATTTCGCTGAAAAACAAATTCAAGTTAAGGGGTACTGAAAAAGGGGTAACTGAATAAGGGGAAATTCTCGGCCGAACTGTGTTGATGCTGATGTCTAGTCTTGCTGATGCTACAAATTCCTGAAAATTTTACACCAGCAACTATAATGCTGATGATGCTACTACTAATGGATATATCTAAAAATAGTGACAATGGTCTGACGTAAAGTCCACCTGAAAATTAATTACTAATAAATTGAAATATAGTCAATATCTACATGAACTGTATTGAAACCGTTCCTATGAAATGTAGAGCTGAATCAAGCAAATGCAATTAAATTTACAAAGCCACTTGAATCAATGAAAATTTAAATACTCTGAAAACTACTACAACTAATTTTTTCTACCATAAAATCAATTCAAACTACAGGAATGTACTACTTGCAATGAAATATATGACTGAATGACACAATACACCAATATAAGGCTGAAAGTAGAAGTTTGACTGTTCAAAAGAGAAAGTAGAAATTTGTCTAAAGTGAAAATAGAAGTCTGACTGTCACAAATGATAAATAAACAAAGTGAATGGTGTTTAAATGCTGTACAGTTAACTAATTTAACAAGAAAACCACCACTAATGAATTAGAATTGAAGTAGAGTGAAAAAGTGACCACTCTTTTACTTACAAATTATCTCCCTTTACATTAAAGATCACATTTCTCAATAGAAACTCAAATTACAATAGCAACTGTATTAAACGGACAATGAATAGTAAACAGGTTCCCAGTTAATGAAAATCTGAAAAATATTCAAATAGAAACTCAAATTACAGTAGCAACTGTATTAAACGGACAAAGAATAGTTAACAGGTTCCCAATTAATGAAAATCTGAAAAATATTCAAAATTTATGAAACTGTACGAGATATATCAAGAAGAATAATCAATAAACACACTCACCACCTGGAAAATACTGGAGCCACTGTATGAATAAACTAGAATAAGTCACTTATTGTCTCTGTATGTATAATTGTCACTTGAACACTGGTATTTCTGTCACTATATATAGTATTTGCTGCTCTTCAGTCTTATAAATGGTGTCACTAAACTGTCACTAGATCCAACGCTGAAAATATACTGTCACGCCAATCCTACTATCCACCTCGTCCTTAAATCGCGCTTCGTCTCCAACTTCACCTCCTTCCTCGATCCTCACTACGTCTCGATCCTCACTCCTTCTAAATCCTGACTGGGGGCTCCATTTTAACCCTTCGGGTCGGTAATAAAAATGGCTGATCCGGAGAGTTCTTTACATAATTTATTTACGTCTTCCTACATACAAATGTCACACGTTGACAATCTATGACTGGTGAATCCAAGCGAGAACAACACTCTCGCAAGTAACGTTCTGAAATAAACAAACTAATATTCAAATGGTTGTCCTGACAACAATGGTTGCCTAAATATAAATACCTTTTAAAGCTTTCAGCTTTACTACTAATGCTTTACATTAGTTATACTAAACCAGTGGCTCCATATAAATATAACGGGAACATATTAATATCTTAGTTAAATAAAAACAATGCTTAAGGCATTAACAAAAACCTAAATAAAACAATGGTACAGTGGCACAACACATTTACAACTCACCAAAATATCTGGTATTATGAACACACGTTCAAAGCCAATCTCTCTCTCTGGTGCAGGTGCAGGTGATTCCTGTAATAATGAACTTTATTAACATGCTGTTTGTAAAGTGAATAAACGAGTTATCATCTATGACAGTCGAAAATAATTTTGAACAAAGAATAGAAATGGCGCGAATAAACCGAAAGTACGTCTCTTCTAATTTCAGCCTGAATATCAATAAAACCAATACACCCGAGCAAATAACTAGCCAATGATAACAACTAACATCTTACCTACCTATATCTGTGATTTGATCCTAATCTAAATTAATAAAGCAAAGTATATTCAATAAATGTTCCTATCTGGTCAACGACAGCTTTTGGAATGAACAAGTTATGAGTGACAACCGGAACTATCTATCTAAAACCCGAGCCGAATATTATAACTACAAAAAGACCGCAAATTGCACCGAGTCACACATATAAAATATATACTATATCGTCATTTCAGCGCCAAAAGGGCTTATGAACAGTGCTTGAGTACAATTTGACCGTTGCCATAGTGGGTTATTTTTAACACGGGCTTGAATGTTTAATTCTTTTCCATGTTACTAATGATCTTGTCATAGATTTTTTGTTAAATGTTTTACATGTATTTAGTTACTGTGCTGGCGGTCTTTTTGATTGTGAGGTTGTGGAACAGGGTTTCTATTTTATGTACACTGTTCGTCTTTATAGGTGAATATAGGAGATAAGTGTTAAGTTTGGCGCCCCTAAACCCAGGTTTAACCCCCCAGTGGTAGTTAATGATTAATTTATAATTAATTATTGATTTTCTGCTGACCGTACCAAGGCGGGCTCCTATGTTCACTTTGCTTTATGTTTGTCTTGCGTGTTGTTTTCTATTTAGTGTGTAGATGAAGAAATGGGATTGTGCGTGTGTGTGTGTGTGTTTGTTATGGTATGACTGTGTGTGTGTTCTGCTTGAGAGGTGGGTGTATTGTTTGTGTTGCGTTTCCTGCTTGAGTATTTCGTATTTATTTGAGATATAGCCCACTGTTCAGAAGTATCCTTAAATGATATATGACACATGCATGTTGCACTTATTATAATGACGTTATTGATCCAGTATCAAAACTCTTTGAACAACCCTTGTAGAGATAGAAGAAGTAGAGATAGAACATGTAGAATTAATTAGCAGTGAATGTAGAGGTTAAAGTAGTAGTATGGTTATTGAAATGTAGTACAAAGACGATATAGTTACTATTAAGCAGTAGTCGTAGTAATAGTAGTAGCAAAAGAAGTAGTAGTAGTAACAATAAAATAATGAATCAGTAAGTTGTAGAAGCCATTGTAGTAATATTTGGTAGTTGAAGTAGCAGCAGTAGTAGTAGTAGTAGTAGTAATGGAAGGTAGTAATAGTAGTAATGGTTGGATGGTTGGAAAAAGTAGTAGTATAGGTAAGTAATAGTTGTTTAAATGTACACTTTGAGATAAACAACAAATGGCCATTTTAAACAGACGAGTTAACAGCAGTAAACTTGAAAGAGAGAATGCTCATATTCGGGGAAATAAGGGCAAACATTGTTGTTAAGAGGCAATCGTTGTTGAGAGGGTCATTGTAGGGAAGGAGCATTGTCGTTTTTCAAACAAGCAAGTAGTTATAATATTAAGTACATGTAGTAGTAACAGTAATAGTTCTAGAACTGGTAGCAATAGAAATAGAAAATAGTTGAAATAGTAGTAGTAGTAATAGTGAATGTATTAGTTGTAGTAGTAGTAACAGATGTAGGATAAATTTAGAAGTAAACTGGTAGATTCTAGTTCTAGACATATGAAGATAAAAATATTACAGACAATTCAGTTTTCTCTGGAGCCAAAACTCTATATCAAATCTTATTTGAAAAATTATTTGTTAGAAATAATGTGTATGTGTATTTGTATTAATTTTGGTATTATCAAATGCAATGAAACTACGTATTGTGTTAAAATTATCTAAAGAGCCAAAATGGCTCATAGAAAAAACGACTATTGTATTGTACATATTCAATGCGATTTAAATTAATTTTAAACACTTTTTAACAAGAGAAATCTTTATGTTTAATAAAGCAAGATAGATTGATGCACACATCATGGATGGTAAGGTATTATATCTTCACAACAAAATGTCATTGAAAAACATTACCAAGTTCAAGTTAAATTCAATGTCATCAGATTGAGTAAGTTATGATGGTAGGATGGTTTGTTTTATTTACTCTCCGCGTTAAAGTTAAGGATTCAGTTTTGGAGGGATTGAATAAAACGAGCCAAAGATCTGCCCATTTTGAAATTATGGATATATCAGTGTTGAGAGTATCAGCGGCAGTATAAGCATTTTCAACAACAATATAAATGCTTGTATTGTCTGCAATGATTTCATTGCGGAGTGTTTTAAATTTGCTCCAAGTATAAGTAGTTTTGTCTGTCTTAGCTTTTTTGGACAATCTTTTACGCGTTCTAATTTTTCTTTTGATTGTTGATGTAATCCACTGAGGTTCTAATGGTTTTATGGTGACGGTTTTATTAGGAATGCATTGTTGACTTATATCTAAGATTATTTTAGTAAGTTTGCTATTGTATTTATTTATAAGTACGTCGGTCACGTCAGTCCAGTCAGTCAGATTTGCTCTTTCATGTAAATTTGCGTAGTCTCCTTTGTCGTAGTACCATACATGTCTGTCATATGCCTTTAGTTTAGGTTTGTCATAACTAAATAAAGCGTAGATAGGGCAGTGATACATTTGTTCTTGATCTAAAAGGTGGTCCCACACCCCACTAGTTATAACTTTAGTATATTGGTTTGTCAGAATAATATCTATAAGTGATGACGAGTGTTCTGTAAAATTCGTAGGTTCATGTATAATTTGCTTTAAGACGAATTTATTGCATAAATAATTAATAATTCGAGCAGTAGTTTGTTGTAACATATTTAAGTTAAAGTCACCTGTAATAATAATATCATTAACCCGTGAATCAAAGGCAGAGTTTAACGAGTCTTCAATCAAATTTGGACATTATTCGTATCCTGGGCGAGTTATTGACGTGGACAGTGTTACTTTGGTGTGTTTTATATGGACATATCAACGATTTCACGTGACACAGCCTTGATCACCAAAAAAATCCGCGTCCTCATATGTAAACACCATTGGCAGGTTAACTTGATGGGTCAAAATTTCCGAAGATTTTCCAAGTTTGAGGCCGTGTGTACTGTGTGTTTCATCTTCAAATGGGATAAATAAGGTATCGTTGGAGAGAAAAATGTATTGACAATAGTGCAGAGTACTTTATGATAAACCCTTTAATTGTGTAGCAGCGCCGTGTAATTTGCGATAGGTGTTTAGATGTCGTTGGTGCCCTTTCTTTTCTATATAGGATATACATTTTTTTTGTGACTGGCCCCTGTGAGTAAAGGGAGGTATGAGTAAAATGTTCTTATACCACTACTATTAAAGCTTTCTGCTCAAGGAACTCCATATATATGTTGGCCACAATAGGTGACACAGGGCAACCCATGGCTGTTCCGAAGTCTGGGAGTCTGACCTTCGCGCTCGGCAGATGAAGGAGGCCATCCAGATAAGAAAACAAAAGTCCACCATGAACAGGAACGAGGGGGCCTATAAGCTCTATCACGTCTGGGACCCGGTTTTCGTCAGCAAGTGCGCTGACGGAAACAGCCGATGATCCACGGAATCAGTTGGATTTTCGAGAAAGGTGACAGCAGTCACCGAAACTGTCAAAGTAAGAACTTTTTACTCATATGGACTTACCTACTAAATGAACTTTTTCAAGGGTAAAGGGAGTTAATTGAATAACACACATATATAGCAGTAAACCGCATGTGAGTTAACTAATTACATTTCATTTTCTTCTGGGATTAAAAGTTTAGAAGTTTATTTTTTTTACACTTTGCGACTGGTTTTCAATGCATCGTATACTATCATTAATATTATGACTGTTCCACCATTGACATAACTACACGTATACTTGTATAAAGCGAATGTGAAAAGATAGGCCACTGGCTTTTGTACTGAATGAACTATCTATCTATATATCTATAATGATTTATTGGCGCAATACTAGATAGACTCGGGTATCTATAATAAGTTACCATTCATTTCCGTTTCCGCAAATTTTTGTAAAGGACTTTTCAGTGTTATCAATAAATAAATACGAAAGAAGACTCACTGTCAAATGTATATTGGTCTAACGGTCAATTAGACTGTGTTATCTATACTGATGGGTTTTGCTGGGCATTAATTTGCAGTGTCCCTTGTACAAAGAGTTTTTCTTCCAACACGTCAGTGTCGTCTGTTAAACACAACATCTGCTAACACTCTCAAATTGTTTTTTTGTCCATATTTGTAGAAAAACGATAAGTATGTCAAAGTACTTAGATTCTTAACATGCTACACACTTTATAGTAAACACGTGGTTAAGCTTGGTTAGAATCCAAAATGTTCACTTGTTTTACAAGTCTAAAGTGTTTGATTAATTGCTGTAATTAAAGGAGGTATTTTGACTTAACAACTGTCCTGCGAACAAAAAGCTAATGATTGCAAAAACTCATAGATACATTCACATTAAAGTATTGCCTAATTAAATGCAAACTTGTTACGAATGCAGATTGATTCAGAATAAAGGAGTCTAATCACAACTTATTCAATGAGTTTGGTGATTATTATGTTTCCATAATAGTAATCGCTAATTCTATTAAAATGATGATGATTCACTAAATAAATAACTGAAGTCTAGCTGATACATAAATACATTAAACTATCCGAATTTTAGAATAAATAATGAACAAATTATAAAACCATAGATACTACCATAAAAAAGATAAAAACACTCACGGAAGTAATATTATCACCGATACATTATGATGGAAATTATGTTAAAAAACAAAACCACATGCATTGTTTACAACATCGAGACATTCGCTTCAATTGTTTAGAAGCAGGAATCTTGATCAAATTTATGTTCATCACTTGTTTTGCTTTAGAAAATAATTGATGAAAATAATGTTGATATAACGATAAACTATAATATTACCAAAGGACAACTAGTTTAATGCTTCAAACCAACGTTGTTGAACACAATACAACGTATGTAAATAAGAAATTGCATTTAAATTTTAACAGCGACGACCTCACGACGTCGTGTTTATGCAGATTAATATACCCTTTTTATAATGACGTCATGATGTCGTATATATAGCAACTTTCCAACCCTGTTGAGAAATGCGAAATCGGTTGTTTTTTATGTTTATGCACTAATAAAATATATTAAATCAGGCATGTAAGTCAATCATATATTTATTCATATATACATACATTCTTACAATCTTGCTCGCAGAATTTGTACTATAGTATTAGACACTAAAACCATATAAATACGTCTATAATAATTATATCAAATACATTGAGAAACTATCCGAAAACTGTCATATCACAAGACATATGTATAATTAAAAGCAAAGCAGTTAATCAGAGATGATTTACTAAATCAATAACTAAAACACTAAGACGTATTACAATACGTGTCATCATTTAATAAATACGAACTACTCAAGCAGGAAACGCAACACAAACAATACACCCACCTCTTAAGCAGAACACACACACTCATACCATAACAAATACATATATACATATTAACACACGCGCAATGCCATTCCTTCATCTACACACTAAACAGAAAACAACACGCAAGACAAACATAAAGCAAACGGAACATAGGAGCCAGCCTTGGTACGGTCAGTAGCAATCAATACTTAATTAGACATTAATTATTACAACCTCTAACGAAAATTGTATGAAAAGAAGATTATTAGTAACACGGGAAAGAATTGACAATTCAAGCCCGTGCTAAAAATAACCCACTATGGCAACTGCCAAATTGTATGTAAGCGACTAGTCCGTAGTCACGAGTAACTGTAAGACATGAATGGGTTCAGGGTACGACAGAAAGGGAGAGAAAAGACAAAGCACGAAAATTCGACATAACTCTCCCGGTTAAGGGCGGCTTTACAGATACATCATCATGTAGTGCTAAGCCCTGTCTGTCGTCGCACAACCACACAAGAAAGCATATTTATCAATTGTAAATTGATTGATAACCAAACGTGAAGTGCGCAGCAATATAGTTAGAGCATAATCTTTTTTTAGGAAAGATCTAATAACCCTAGAAATAAAGAACTCTTCCAAATAATTAATAATAACTTCAAAGATGAAAGAAAGTTTCAAAAATACCAAACTGATAAATAGCAAAGGCAAACCACTAAACCTAAAATGAAACTAACCAAAGCCATATTTCCCCAATGCACGTGTCGAGTTAAGAATGGTCTTCGTTGTTTTTACTTTCAAACGGTAAACTCGTCAAATGCTTTAGTAAATTATTCGCCCTATTTTTAGAGTGTTCTATCTCAATTGTTGAACAAAAATAAGTTTTTATATCACTCGATTTGTCTTCTCGAGCTCTACCATATACATAGATTTTATGTCAAGGAAAAAGTTACCGTGTAAAATCTTGCTCTATCTATAATGGGTAAAGCGGAACTTTAATGATCGAAGTCGCATCAGAGGAAAATCTGTTTAAGTCAAAGCTGAGTATGCATGCAAATGGTAAAGTCTATTAAACATAATTAATCTTTTTGAAAAATAAATACATGTACATCTAGGCAAGACACAGAGTAACTGGACGTCTCATCAATATCCATAGATCTAAACTGTTTGGTACTCTGATATTGTTTGCTGGGGAAGATGTAAAGACAGTACACCTATACTTTGGCTGCTGACGACATTATTTTCAAACTACAATATTATGTGCGTGTTAAGATAAGGAACTTTCAATTAACCCTTTCTTCTATACAAGTTTACACATATTTTTACGTTTTCAAACAGAGTATACCTAGATGAGACAACTTCTGTTGAAAAATACCTCATTAGAGTCGATTCTGATTGTGTGTTATATATATGAGCCAATATAAATACAAAACGTACTTAATTATGTAAAGCGGTAAAAAATAAACATACCTATTGATGAAGGTCAGGCTTTAACATTGGGCATGCACTTTTCAGTCATGCAGAATAATTAAGGTCAATGTAACGTCGAAAAATTTAGTTCCATAGATCCACATGCTAAAACTGAATGGAATATTCTTACAGTAGCTGATTAAAATAGAACAGTCAGGCATTATGTGAGTCTACTCTGTTTGCAAATTTATTTGATACAATGCATATTTATGGAGGAAAAAGTTAAAAGCCCATCTATATGTAATATTTCATTTACACACACTCGTACTAAAATTATAAGACTGCGTGAATGTTATACTGCTCAAAGTCCATAATCGTTATTCAATGTTGCTCTATCTCCCAATAGAGCAGTACAACATTTACAAAAATGCTATAGATTTACTATACTGCTCTATCTCCAACACAAAAATGTGCAAAAAAGTCATAACTGGTAAAACAAATTATATAGTTTAGTATGCATTTGTAATGTGCATAATATGCAGAATACACTGGTATAATTTTAACAATTTTTATCAGAAAATAAATCAGATATAACCCTTCAAACCTTTGGAAACGATTTTTTCCAAAACTGAAAACTAGTAGATAGAGCTTCGTTCCATTAAGGCGACGAATTGCCGAACATTAAGAGAATATTGATTTTATTAGATAATAAAATATCTTAGAATGCTTCAGATACGGATATATTTTAGGCGTTACTACACGTTTTAATATGTGTGCTAAGCCTGCTTTAAATGACTATATTATCACTATGTATTCACTATCAGTCAATACTTTTTAAAATATAATTGACAAATAAATTTATTTGTGTTGAAGCAGAACAAAATACCGGTATACAATTACGAATACATGTATTAATTTAACATTTTAGGTGTAGATCTACTCCGGTTAAAACTATTTTCTCGCCCATCGCTATACATATAAATGTCAAGCTTAATCTAGTTTCAGCCGAACATTTCCATATGACACCTACTTTCCGATTAGACAAAATGGAGATTTAGCAATTTACAGTTTTTAAATTAACGCTTGTGTAAATGCTTATCAAAACTAAAGCAGACGAACAGTGTCAATCGTGCTAAAGGTCAATGACAAAGGCAAACTGAAAACAACGAAATAGAATAACAAACTGGTTAAAGGTTGGCTGTGTAACTATCCCCATCATCTGTGTTTCATACACTTAACAACGATCTAACGTATTTGTATTGCCTTATTCAAAATCAATCGGGTGTATTTGCGAACACGTTAGGTTTAATCAATGTTTAGTTGCACAAGCTATTTTTATAGTATGTTACTCTTTTCCTGTGTTCGTGTGCCGCGAGTAGATTATAATTATCTCTTAGGACAATACTATTATAGTTTAATATATTTTAGCATGATAACGGTGGGTGACCTTGTAACCGAAGGGTCATAAATATATTAGTATCGCCTTACAAAAGAGTCAATCTACACCGGATACCGCCTCACTATTAACTGGTTACGTATAAAAGCGACTTTATCGGTACACCTCTATCTGTGTAGGCTATAACACTTTTTACTAAATGTATTTTCTTGTTTTAATTTTAAGCTGTGATTTGCTTATTTTGAATTATTTGATACATGCCAACATCAATTGTAAAAGAGCCTAACTGTACACTTGTCATGGTAAAATGATTCGTTGTCCCTCAGGCAAAGTTTGAAGTACACCATTGGAAGTTGTCGTCCATTTCAATGGTCACCATATTCTATTGCCATACATACGCACCCCCTGATTGAAAATACATCGGCTTGTCCTTTTATGTCAAAGGGGGAAACAAATCGGGTAGGATCACAACCAGAATCCGTGTTAACATTGTTTTACATTAAACACGCATCAATGATGAACCCATTTTAAAAGACCTTTACATCATAACGCAGAGGCTTAACTTGAATATTTATGCTTATAAACTTCGATTGGACTTAAATCTCTAAATCATTAGCATTACTAATAACGCTTCAAACACGAAATTGGTGTCTCTTAAACAAGTCGTCTGTTAAAACTATAACATTGTTTGTACCGTTATTATAGTTGTAGAAACATAATCGTTATGAGAATCTACTCAGATCTAATTAGGCCCCAAACCTTATATTTAACAGTTGGAGTCCAGACCATAAACAACTTAGTAACTTTGTGAAGACTGATCTATATCCAAACTGTTTGCATTGTTCGTTCTTATTCTTATATAAAACTATCAACACTTTTACAGTTTCGAGACAAAAGCATCGACGTGTCAATTTACATTATTCGACTTTTTTTAAACAAATCTATACATTTTATGGAAGGTCTCGCACATTTCCAAAACCATACATATATAAAAACTTACTACCATAAAGGGGAATCGCTTGGTTTATGTTACATACCTTGTCGTATTTAAATACGTTTTATTGCCATACGTGCTAACAAAAAATAATGAATATACATTTGGCCGAGCTATCGACCACACAGTAAACTCATTCCCCTTTTCATTAGCAATCAGCTACTAACATAGATATATGAAATACAGCGTTTTAACATACATATGTTTAGTTATGGGTACAAGTAATGCAGCGAGCTCCCAATAACCTCTTTTTTATTAAAATGAAGCTACATGTTCTCCATTTAAGTGTTCTCTCTACACATGCTTCACTTTCACAGTAGACATTTGTTTACTACAGTTCACATCTTTAGCATTTTAATACTCGACATCCATATTCAATGAACCATATTTACATCTGAATAAACAGGCCAGTTTCTTAGTATTGAAGGAACATAATGCAGAAAGATCCTGTAATTGCTCTCTGCATTACGTTTGTCCAACACTAAGGATAATTGACACATTTATGAAATTCGACTGATTAATGCTGGATAATAAATAAGGCAGAAAGCTTTCATATGCGTTTTTTGCATTATTTACGCCATTGATAATCCTGATATTAAAAGGAACAAAGGATTTTAACTGACATCGAGTGAAATCAATATGCATGTGTATACTATATTTGTCTAATATGACAAAGCCCCGATTCTTCTTCTTCAAATAAATAAATAAAAGTACAACGGTAAATTACCTATTTTTTCTAGAAAATCTTAAAAAAAATCCATTTTTTGCTCAGATCCACTTTTTTCAATCAATATAGTTGCTGTTAAACACATCGAAAACTAAATTTTTTAAAGGTCAACATTTTCAATTAATAGACTTGCCGTGAAAACCACAACAATTTACATTATCTCTGCAGTGTATGTGCTCACGGATATCTATATTTAAGAACACAAATATATAGGAGTCGTTCTCTGACAAAACCGGTCTTAATGACAAAATTTTCGATTTCTGTTTTTTTGGTTTTCTATAATCTACCCATTTTTTTGGAGGGTATGTCAACATTTTAGAATAAAATTCAATGCGGTTTTTAAGACATGAAACTTTTAATAACACCGTATATTCGTGAGAAAAAAAATCCACGACGTCGAAAACGTCATTTTGACGTTATCACTATCACTATTTAACGTCATTTACAGTAGCGAAAACGTTTTATTTCCCGTTTAAAAGAAAAGAAACACTAGCGTGGTACAATTAAACGATGACAGCTTCTTGAAAATAATGCCGATTTGATTAAACTTCAGTTTCAAGCAGTTTGGAGCCTGATAAGAGACAGAGTTACTCGTCGTCTTATCTGACTCCAAACTGTTTGCACTGGACCTCAGTACTTAGAGTATAAATGGGTCTGTTGGGAAATAATAGCGTCCTATCTCCTGTACCCACTGATTAAATGGTATTATTTGCTACATCGTTTTGAAAACAACTTAAAATATAAGTACATGTGTTGCACTTCAATTTCATAAATGTTTAAAAAACTTTCTGATTATCAGATTACACAAAGTAGGTATTGTCTAAATAATAGCAGTTATAAAATCACTCTGTTAAATACACGAACAATCTATTAGCATTTAATCAAAAAATCGTCATACCTTTTGAAATGTTAAGTGCATGTCTTCAATCTGTGCACGGTATATGTGTACAGTTTGAATAATGTTGATATCAAATATTGAATTACTACTGAGCTCAGCTGTGTATAATTTCTTTCACTTCGGACACTTCAAAAAGTGCAGGCTCAAATGAGACGCCGTATTTTCAACAGGGTATCGGATCAGGGTTGAAAACTGTGTGTCACTTGTCAGAATGAACATTAACCAGTCTACTACTAATGCAGACAGTGCAGACCCTGGTAACACACTGCGGTGGAGATGCTGCGGCTTATCTAGATTTACACTGTTACACACTTGTTTCAAAGTTACAGGGATAATTCATACAATGAGCCAACTTGGGACAGATACAAATTAAATATTGTCTTATTTTCCCGTTCAACAACGTAAACCGTTTTTGAGAAATTGAGAGCATGTGCAAACAGTGCAGAACTAGATCAACCAGCTCCTTAAGAACTTGGTTGATTAGGGTCTGCACTATTTATTATATTAGGCCATGTTATCTAGTAATGTTTAATTTATGGTAAACAGGTGAAATTAATATTGTTTATCTTGCCGAAATTGTTAAAAAAGATCAGACCGATTCTATATATAGAAAAAACAGCTTAAATATGTGTAAGTCCCTTGGAGGTGAAAGGGTAAATGTCTATAACATTAACAAATCAACGTGGGCGAGGACAAGTGTCATCTTGAAACGTAAGTCGAACGTATGGACGAACCGCCCTGTACAAATACGTTGCCCTGGTTTCACTAAGACATCCAGGTTGCTTTATACTTAGTCTGTCCGTAGCATTCAGTTGAGCGTTGTGTACTTTTAAAATATTATTGCATAAAAACCCGTTCCCAGGGGGTGCATTAACGAGTACTTTAACGTGTATTAACAAGGCGATTCACGTTAATGACCGCTATAGTTATGATTGTTCCGGGGCCCAGTAAAAACAATAACAATGACGTTTGAAGAGTGTTCTGGCCAAACTTCAGCTCACACTGTCAGTGCAAAGATGCTGGTGAATGCATTGTAATTGAAAATACAAAATAATTACCGTGCGCCAAATACACATACCGGTCATTAAGGCGATATGCGAAAGGTTTTTACTGTAATTACTATAAGTATTTGGACAGACAATAGCAAGCAAACGGTGTAGACTCCTGAGGGAGCATTCTGGTCAGGATCAAACTGTTTCCCATTCAGTTCGCACCTTTTGAACTCATTACTATGTGATAAAAGCCAACACCAATGATGCATGGCATTACGCCTAGGCATACATGTCCTATTAGGTTCTAAATCTATTTCAAGAAATAGACTGTGAAGAAGACGTTTTCCCCCGTTTAAACGCAAGCAAAACGCAAACACACTGTATATAAAGGTAGAAAATGGCATACTTTTTGACAATTACGTCCAATCATTTTTATCAGAGTGATAAATAGTTTGGAGCCTGATCAGAGCGCTTAGTTATCCGGCGTCTGATCTGGTTACAAACTGTTTACATGTACAATAGAAAATTATAGTCAATTATAGTTTTAGTTTTAGCATTAACGAGTTTATTGGGGAAAAATAACCTCTTCTCCATAGTATACAGTACAACCAAACTTGTACAATTAAATAATTCTGTTGACAGGTGACATTATTAGGTAGGATGGATACAAAACAGAAAACATCATATATAAGTAAACACACTAGGCAAAATAAGTTTTGATTTATTAATAAAATGTCCAGTTGACTCATTAATAAAAGCGATAACAAACACCTTGAATCCCATTGCTCGTATACGAGCTATGTGTACATTGTACCGTTATTGTGCACATATGCCGAACTTTCGACGGCAGCGACTTGCTATCATAGATGACATGAAATTGACACAACATCGGCGCTATTATGACAACCTTTGTGTCACAGTTTGCGGCCGTAAATCCATATCAATCACTTTTGAAATTGACAAAATCGGCCATCTGACACTCCTATTGGTCTACGACCAGATAGTTCATTTCAGTAAAATGTCCATGACAGCGACTATTTGCATACGTTGTCTACAGTTAGGCGACACCTCTCATTCAATAATCACTGAAACTTTAAAAGTACATTTAAAATCAAAATTAAATTGAGTCCATCTTGTTTACTTGCGTTCTGTTTAAAGTATACATGTACACCGATGCATTAACACTTATTCTTCGTGTGGCGACCTTGATCAGAGTGCTCCTTTAGGGAGTGTTCTGTTCAAAGTTTACACTGAGGCAGAGGACAAGTGCATTCTTTGTAAGTACACTGTTTGTAGTGAAGCATAATACTTGCAAGATATACAATTGATGTGCAATTAAAAAATAAAGGAAGCTGAGATATGGATAAAAATGACTATTTTTTAAAAAAAATGGAAACGGATTTCAATTATATAGACAATAGATCTTGTTATGATTTATATTTATGCAAATATTGTGCTTATTGAAATATATTGTATTTCAAATGCAGGTTTGTAAACATATTTCAAGTTCTTAACAAATTACACAGCACAATATAATAAATTAACTTGGTAAATATAGTGAAGCACAATGTGATAGATATATTCTAAGAAGTTTGAGTAGTCAAAGTAATGCATTTGGGAAATAATTATTTTTTAGAAATGGAATTTAAAATGAAAAAAAAAAGACATTTAGAATATTTGAAAATAACACAAAATCATGCCTTTTACCTGTAGCTCTGCAATTTGGACAGCAATGTGATTTGTCAGACTGTGTCTGTTTAACCCTTTACCCCTTATCCAGGTTTTTTATTACAGCATGTTGACAGTAAAGTAGAAAGTACCTGATGGTACATTCTGCTTTACTTTCAAAATGCTTTAGGCTCCTTATAGTGCTTACATTCATGATCCCATAGTGTGGAACTATTTTGCTCAGTGGAGAAATAAACAAGAGGGGTAAAACTGCATATTGATTGAATGATGGGTTAATGTGGAATCAAATAATGTAATAGATGTCTGTGGTTAGCATTTCCTCATGAAACTAAGACTGTTTCTGTTATTTTGAGACCAGCCCGGTGATGACTTTGTGTAAACATAAATTTATCATGAATTAAACTTTGTTTTGTTAAATCTGGTTCATTCTGGTTATTGTCACTGTTCTCTGTTCAGTAAGCACCAAACACATTCTGTTCACAGTCAAGGAGAAAGGATGACTCCAGGGTTAATATTGCAGACTTCTCAAGATTTAGATCAACATCCAAGTCTGATGGCCAGTGACATCTGGTGATAGAATCTGAAACAACAAACATGTATGAAAATAAATAATAAACAGCTGAAACATATAGACAGCTTTATCATCTTATTGAGAATTATTTTGAATTCTTAAATGTAGGCATTAATTGAATGAGACTATTCAAATTCAAATCTTTATTTAAATCTAAAAGTAAATCTAACAGATACACACATTTAGAATCTATAATGGCAATTTTGATAAAATAGCATGTCAACCCAAATTCCGTTCTTACTATTTCAGTAACTGACTTTGAGTACGCTCCTAATATTTAAATGGCTTACGAAATTATCAAAACATATTTTCAAAATGATTCTAAATTCCTAGACAACTGTAGTATAAAAATGGTTACAAAGCACAATAACAGTTAGACGTATAGATAAAAGAAAGTTAAAAGGTTATAAAGCTTTTAAGTTGAGTCTTATATGGTTCTTAGACATTTGATATATAGTCAAATGTGAGTTTTTGCTAATCAAAAACTCAAATCTGACAAATTAAACACTTTAGGACGACTTGTTGTGTTTCTACTAAGATAACAATGGAAAAAACGTTATTCTCTTAAACTATTGTTTCCATTGCAAACAGTTTGGAGCCAGATCAGACGCCGGTTTGGAGCCAGATCAGACGCCGAGGAACCCAGTGTCTGACCAGGTTCCAAAATGCTAAAGTCTGTGTGCTACTCGGATTAAAATAAAAAGTCAGAAGTATAAAAATGTTGTCATTTTCCCCATTTTAGTGCACTGCGTTTGCGTTTCTTTGCGTTTAAACGGGAAAGAATAAGTTATCTCATCTGATCCCGCTAGACTACATTATGGAGTTATAATAACTGCAATCGACTGCTAGTGCTTTAATAGGAATCCATGCATGTGTCTGATATTTATTAATAAATATAGTATTATAAATAAAGTCCTACCATAAGCATGCTAAACAGTAAATCGTTGTACCTGTATTTCCATAGAATTGGTCTAGAGAAAACCTCTGACTTCGTTCTGTGTTGTGTCGCACCTGACCGGTCTGTATGCTACGTCTCACGTTGTACCAAACCAACTGATTCAACGTTATTCCAATATCCAACCACACAATATCTCCTCTTGTCCAGACATATTGTAATATGTACAAGTCCTTGAATTAACGGAATAACAACATGATGGCTGTTGAATGCTAAGCGTAAATTACACATGCGAATCGAGTCGCTTTTAAAAATGGCCGACATTGATAAATCCGATGCATGTGGCACTGTATCTAGGCCGTGGATATATAAAACACATGAACATTTTGTAAACAAACTTGACCTCTCTAGGTGCGCGTACGCTGTCAATGTATTAGCCAACAGAGTAAGGTGAAATCCAACAAAAAGGGGAAATAGCCATATTTTTATGCAAGAATAGTGTCAATACACCTGTTTTTCGTGTATTAACATCTGCAGAAGCCCTTGTGCTGTCTTGGAGCCCTCGGCTAAAGCCTCGGGCTTCAAATACAGCCCGCGGGCTTCTTCAGATGTTAATGCACGAAAAAAGGTGTATTAACCCTATATTGAATTTGGTTTCATCAGAACTGAATGATTCCTTAACAGTTACAATTCCAGGTTCGGCTCTGTTGAATGAGAAATGTTGTTATTTCCTAATACCTTTCAGTGGCCTAAAATACTGTCTGAGAAAGGTTTTCCATGACCGCCACTGCAAAGCTGGGTACAGTACTGCCATGTTGGTCCTGGAAGAATTGTTAACAATCGTCTCAAGCTGGTTAAGATTGTCACAATCTGATCGCCGATACAATTTTTTAACCATGCCAAATCCACCGTCTATGAAACAGCGAGCATGCCCAGGGATTTGCATGCTGTATGTTATCTTCTCGTGTTGATCTGTTAGTACACGCCACATCAAATAACCAAGTACATATTGGTTCTTATAAAAATATTAAAGAAGTGGCAGACAATTTTTTGAAGGATGTAACTGGACTCGCATCTCTGATGTATGATGGAAGAGTGCTCCAGAACTTTTGGACTGCATGCATGAAACTTATATCTCCAAACTTCACCAAACGACTTCTCGGTACAACTAGGGCTACTGATTTACTCGCAGACTGCAACTCTCTGCGAGGTTTATACAACGTCAATCATACTGACAATGTACCTTGATGAATCATATTTCACATGGCTTTGTATATGAGAGTGTGACTGTTGAATTAAATTATGTGTTAAACTTGAAGCAAGTGAACCTCCTTCAAGGCTTGAGTGATGTGATTGTAACGAGGAGTCCTGGTAATAATGCAGTCTGTTGCAGAAGTCAATTTTCGATGTGACCAAAGAACTACTAGTATGACCTATTTGACGCGCAACTGTGCCTAATTAGACCTGCACACACCGTTACTGTACTGTGTCATATCCATTGGGAATGAAATATAGCACCAATAGTATTCAAACACATTGTAGGTTTGATTTTATAGTTTCCCAATTGAACGTGAACGTCTTCAGGTATGTTAACCTTTTTTGTGTGAAACAGTATGGTATCCGTTTTGTCAGTGGTCAGCTTCATCATAATATGGTGCATCCATGAGACTTTGTCTTTTGAGACATCCTTCGACTATTGATACGGCTACTTGTGGCAAGATGTGTCTTTAGGCTTGGATGACAAGTATAACTTTGAATTATCTGCATAGAAATGATGATCCAGATGATGAGTTCGGAAAATTTAGCCGACAGGTTTTGTGTACAATATGATACTTCAAACAATAGTCTACTGCCTGTACATTTCTCTCAATTAATGCAATTCGTTTATAAGTTTCAGTGAAGTCATCTAATGACATTGCTTGAAGATCCGTCCTTATTTCATCAAAGTTCATGATGTTTGGATTCCTCATCCAACATCTCCAAATTTCTAATACAGTCTTTAATTATTGGTATAATGTTTTTTTTCATAAAGTTCTGATGCAGTAGGTGACCTTTCAATGTGTTTCACTTAACTTTTGTAGATGTTTCACTTGACTTTTCAGGTTATCACCTAAAATCAGTCCTAGCACACCAAGAGTTTTCTCCATTTTTCTCGATCTGCCTTGGGTATTTGCTGCTTTGCCCATGAACGAGCATTGTTTGGATAACCAGACATTTTTAAGTAAAGACATTTGGTTAGTACGTGGTGTTTAGGATCGATAGGGTAGCTTGATCCCGTAGGCATTTTTACATGTTAGTGTTTTTACTCTAGCGCATGGCGATAATGATCATAAGTGATTGCGGCCATTATAGTAAAAAAAAAGAAGAAGATAGAAGTTTAGTTAAGGGTGTATCAATGTCATAAGCCAATTTTTAAAAGAATCAAAAAAAATTTCTAACATTGTTTTTTTTGGAAGAGCTGTACATGATGAATAAAAAAATGAAAAAAAAAAATATAGTTGGTGTCCTTTTTTTGAGCTACAGCGATTTGAAAAAGGTATGTCAATTTTGGACTTTTCTCTCAAATTTTACCCATTCAGAGTACAAGCTTCAGTAAAATCTATTTCAAAACAAAACAAACATGGTAATTTGGGTTTTCATTATTTATTTCATGTCTATTTTCACATAAAGAAACCAAATTTAGACAATGCAGGCACCAGGTTTGAACAATATGGATCCTTGAATATCAAAAACATGCTTTGTATAGGGCATGATTTTATTAGATTTTTTTATCTTATGTAAAAAATTAAAAAAGTTTGAAAATGAAATAGTTCTAGTATTAAACTTTTTTATATTCTACCAGATGAAAGCCAATGCTAAGGCAGTTCCAAATATGAAAAGAAATTGAAAGGTCAGTGTTTAAAATTTTGAGTTATTAAAGTAAAAAGAGTTATCTCCCCTTACGAAATTTACAAAAAGTACCTTATCGATGCTATTTAGAGGTTTATAAATTTCACATTTGGTGCCTTTTTTTATCTTAAATTATTTTTTGTATGAAGAAATACTACCATAAATAGGAAATAAATAACACAAAACTAAATTATCATATTTGTTTTCATTGAAAATGGATTTTATTGAAGCGGGCTGTTTGAAAATGACAAAATAAGAGGAAGTGGATGGGGTAAATTTTACATTGCCGTAGAGCCAACTGTTGTTCACCAAAATGTACACTTTTTCTATTTTATCATTCATCTTAAATAGCTCTTCAATACAAAACCATCATAGAGTGTTTTCATATACTTTTAAAAAGTTCCCAAAGTCATGACATTGAAACACCCTTAAAAGCTGATTAGCAAATAATCTTAATGTACTTTTGCAATATGGAGGATATTTTATCTACCTGCTTGTAATACACACTTATCAAATTAGTTAATGTACTCTAGGAATTAACGTATGTATCGTTTGCTAAAACTGTGTAGCATGAATTGTCTTCCCAGTCTAAAAATGTAGAAAAAAAGAAATTCCTTAGTAAACCTAAGTTTACTCAGGAATGTAAGGAATGTTGGTGGGATATTGAAATATGTTAACTAGCAATATCACACGTAAGTGGTTGATCGTTTACAAACACAAACTGATTAAACAAAAGTATGTGTCTTTAATCTTCTTTTTGATATGCACTTAGTACCTGTGCTGTTCTTTCTTCTATTAACGTCGTTGTTTATGCTTCACTCACTTCTGATTGTTTTGCGCGTACCTTAATTTTAAGACTATTATATCTCTCTGCATCAACCTTGAAATCAAATCCCACAAAACTGTTTAACTTACTATCAGCCCCATACGTAATATTTATAATCCACTATAATTATAATGCCTATAATTTTGTCCCATCCTGTAATCATAACGGTATATTATTTGTCTGTACTTATTTACCCCAAACCGTTGCAAGAATACACACAATGCATTAGTTTTAAACATGTCCACAAACAAGTAACATCTACCTTTTGCTATATGTACCTAAAACATGCAAGAATACTGACTATATACTAGTTTAACGCATGAAGGCAAATAAATGTCATCTACCGTTGATGGATCTGCGTTTAAACATGTAATACTACTCCCTTAAGTTTTGAATGGATCTGATTCTTTCTTAGGTGGACATTGTGGTGGTAGTTAATTATTGACAAGATTTGTCTCTGCATTGCTGTCTATGTGTTTACATGTTTTACAAAGCAACTGCCACACAGCAAACCCAGTAATACCACATTATACAAGTGTGTTTTTTGTGAAATCTGTGAATTTTTGCATACCCGTTTTTATCTTGTAAACAGTGCGATTCTTTATTTTGTTTCTGCTCAAATGGATTGTGTATCTGACTCTATGTCTGACACAGCATTCAAATAGTCCATTTTATAACAACTATGTTTGTCTGATCGTTGTTATTTATATATGTTCAAGTCACTCATAGACATCTTCCACTACAAGTTATTTTGTAGATCTAAGATATAGTAAAATGCAATAACAACATAAGAGAAGTTTGCTGATATTTTTTCATCTTGCTTAACCATTGCTTTATACTTTTTGTAGCAACACTGCTATATTTTAAAACATTTTTCACACTGTGGTTACATTGTAATCCAACATGGTTACATTGTTATCCATTTTAATTACATTGTAATTCACAATGAGTATGTATTTAACAATGCTAGAAGCAAATCATTTAACTCTAAGCTTGTTTAAAGCTTATGTCCCTAGGTTTCTATCGTTTGACTCTAAGATAGTTTTATATATAAAACAATGAATTTGTCTCTGTAAAAACAAAATGGTTAAAACTAAATTTAGATTTAAGCACACAGAGGATATTAAAAAAATCTAAAAGCTTTTCGTCTGCATCAAACGTGCAGATTAATATAATGTTGACTGGAGTAATTGAAAAAAAATAGGATGATGTACAGGATAGAAAACCTGCACTTGTTACAAAACAAGAGACTGAAAAATATAAATAAGGAATAAAAACGTGTTATAGAAACTGTATCTGATGTACAACTTAGAGAACTTGTAGTGGTAGATGTATATGCAAGACTTGAACAGATAGATAAAAACTGTCGGATGAGTAATAACTGGTTAACTTCTCAAATTCAATACTTCTTTATTTACCGATTACTTCCTTTACTTCATCTTGTTCTCAAACACTCAAACTTGTTTATTCTATGAAACCTCACGTATATGACGTAAGTACGTGCGACGTATAGGTAGTTGCGCCACGACATCGGTCGGTGTTACGCGTTCCCGACATACTCTGGGCCTCTAAATGTTTGCAACATTTACTGCATAAAGGAATTAGAAAAATGTGCATGCCCTTCGTTTAATCCAATTATTAATTTCTAACTTATCACTCAATTTTATCACAATATTCATCTTTTTCGCTAAATCTCATCTATCACAGTCTTTTGAATTGAAGTAATAAAGCTTTGGAAGAAAATTAAACTTTCCTGCCACTGAATTTTAATTACAATTGTTTCTAGTTATCCGTTACTATTCTATAACTTCAAGTGGGTAGAGTTTCACTATTGGGCTGTTCATAACACCAGAACGAACTGTGCCACTATATGCCGGTCTTATAGATCTGCAAACTGAAATATACTAGCTTAAATTATTAACATACTACTTATCTTTGGTAGTTTAACTCACTAATCGTTTTAGTTACCGATTAAGTAACCCGTATATCTTGGAACATGACCTGCATGGGTACACTTTTACCAAAATTCGTGCGCATGTGATAATTGAGATGCCTTTTAAAGTTTGGTTTACCTTCTGCTTGTTATGCAATTGTCGTCTGCAAAACGTTGTTGTAACAATTTTCTGCCTTTTTTAAAGACAATATCAGCAGAATGCCAAACAGTTTGGCACAAATGAGCCGCAGCTTCATGTGGAGTTTCGTCTGGAGCCAAACTGTATGCAACAGTTATAAAAAATACACCCGCAACAGGCAGTAGGTTAACCCATCGTCACATATAAACTCGGGTATTTTACGAATTTAATGTATTCCTGCTTTGCAGAACATAATTCCAGCTGTTATTAGACAATAAGCCGACGAAAAGAAAATAGACGATATATACAACTGAAACAGAATTAGGCCCGACTGGTTTGAGACACCCCTTTCAAACTAGTGGCGAACCGTTACATGCTACTCGCAATTAGGCAGCGAAAATAGTTTATTTCTCCGATAAACCTAACAACAAGCAGATGGCAATTTCAATGAGGTGATGAGTTTGGTATATTTATTCGGACAAATGAATTTATTGACCATCGACACGGACGTCCAAGCAATTCACTGCATTGAAAAATTGCCCGGAGGGAATCTGAATCATTTCGCTGTGGCAAATATACAGTTAAACACTTTTAACTCTGGTGTTTGTTTGCATACTAGTATACATGTTCAGCTGAATTCTACCTTCTCATCTGTTTTGCAGCAATAGAAGATGAGTTACCTCCCTATTTACAAATGTTTAAAGCACAGTCGATATATCTCTCTGTTCTATGAAGTTCGATTACTTATGTCATTATGAATTATGAGTAATAAATTGTACCGCGCAGACGTGCTTTGCATCCTTAATGTATAACTAAACTACAATACTCAGTATGGTAGTAAACATTACTTGGTACAGCTATTTAAATGTATTTACCTTTAGGTCCTTTAAAGTATGTTCATAATTGATGCTTTTTTAATGTAACACACTGTAAACACGGATCCTGTTGGGACCCAACCCGATGTGTCCCCCTTTGACATAAAATGACAAGCCAATGTCTATCTGGAGATGGGAATGTAGAGCAATATATTTTAATGACCATTGAAATGGACGACAACTTCCAATGTTGTACTTGAAACTTTGCCCCGAGGGACATCGAATCATTTTACTATGGCAAGTATACAGTTAACTTTTTCACAATTGATGTTATAGTTAAAAATAAGCAAATCACAGCAAATACACCCGAATGACTTTGAATTAGTATGTAAAAATACATTGGTTCGTTAAGCACATCAAACACAGTCAATGATATAGTTATACAAACAACCTTTAACAATGTTCTTTTCTATTTCGTTGTATCCAGTTTGCCTTTGGCATTGACGTTTAGCATGATGCACACTATTCGTCTGCATTAGTTTTGATAAGCATTTACACAAACGTTGAATTAAAAAGTGTAAACTGCTGAAAATCCTTGGTGTCCAATCCGAAAGGAGGTGTCAAAAGGAAATGTTCGGTTACAACAAGAATAAGCTTGACATTTATAAGCAAAGCGTTTGGCGAGGAATGTTTTTTAACCTGAGTAGTTCTACTCTTAATTTTTTTAATCAACATTTGTAATTGTGTACCGGTATTATGTCCTGTGTCAACAAAACTAAATTTATTTGTCAAATATATTTAGCAAATATAGACCGATATTGAATATATAGTGATAATATAGTCATTTAAAGCAGGACAAGTATTTCAATACTGGACCAAATACATATATTAAAACGTGTAGTGACGTTTAAGTTTAAACATATTTTATTCCATAAATATACATAGAAATGGGGTTGGGCCACAAGTTCTCACAACATTAGATTCGGCCCTTCCCTTTGTATGAAAACATTCAGACAATATATACAATGGCTCTAAACATATATAACTATTTAGTGACAACAAATAGAAGGAGTGGTAAGTAAGAGAAGAGAAGGAGAAGAAATAAGAAATAGCTTACTAATGATACTTATAAAATAACTTATTTAATTTGAGTGACGTCATTTGGATCAGTTGGTAGCAGCTGAACATGTACAGTTTGTCTTGTATCCAAAAGAAGATAACAAAGTAGTCTAATAGATGATGTAGCTCAATGCAGAACAAAACAACAATACAGAAAGTGGTTTATGTATTAAAAAATTAAAATAACAGCAACTAAAAGTAAACAGAACAAATCACATTTGGTTAACATTAATCAAATGTGAAACGCTTTGTTTCTTTTATATATCGGTGTACAGCATCAAATATAACCATATTTTCATCATTAGTTAAGTTGTTACACCCGTGCATTAGTCATCCTGGGTTTAAAGGATGAAAAGCTCTAATAGCATTGAAAAGTTTTATTCTTTGAGCATGGTATTTAGGACAAACAAAAAGGTAATGCTCTGCATTTTCTATTTGGTTACAGTGGGTACAGTTTGGATTGTTTGATATGTGATTATCATAAAGATCGCTGTTCAAATTACTACAGTTGTTTCGCAGACGTGCAAGCATGACTGATAAATATCGGCTTCCATGTAAAAAAGAAACATGGTACATGTATTTTGATTTTGGCATGTTTAGTAATATTTTCTTTAAAACTTGAAATTGAAGGAGCATTTTGGAGAATATGTGCTGTATTATTCCATAATGCAATTGATGACGGACTACATGATTTGCGAAATATTTCTGTCCTAGCAAAAGGAACGCGAATATCATTAGCGTGTCTTAAGTTATAATTTCGTTCTATTGGGATTTGAGGAAACAATTTATTTAAGTAATCAGGCAGCATAATGTGAGTTGCTTTATACATGACACAGAGACGTTTTATTTCGCGACGCTTTTCTAGAGATTGCCAACCACATTCTCTATACAAATTCTCAAGAGAAACAGAACGTGTAAGTCCTGTAACTATACGATCACCCTCATTTTGGAGCTTCTCTAAGGAATTTGATTGCTGCATTGTACAGCAATCCCAACCCTCAGAAAGAGTATTCCAAAATTGGTATCACGTAGGACATATAAATCTGGTTTAACGCATGTCTATTTAAATTAAATTTCAATCTACGTATAATGCCTATTACCTTTGAAGCAGATTTTAAAATGTTATCTATATTATTATTCCAGTGTCCATTTGAGTCAAGAGTAACGCCAAGACGTTTATGGCTATCAACAAAATCAATATGTGTATTATCAGAACGAAGTGAATGGAGGATTTCATAATTTCTAAGAGAAAAAAAACATAGCTTACTCGTGACTACAGACTAGTCGCTTGAGTACAATTTGACCGTTGCCATAGTGGGTTATTTTTAGCAAGGGCTTGAATGTTTAATTCCTTCCCGTGTTACTAATAATCTTGTCATATAATTTTTGTTGGATGTTTTACATGTGTTTACTGACTGTGTTGGCGGTCTTTTTTATTGTAAGGTTGTGGAACAGGGTTTATATTTTATGTACACTGTTCGTCTTTATAGGTGAATATAGGAGATAAGTGTGAGGTTGGGCGCCCCTAAACCCAGGTTTAACCCCCCCAGTGGCTGTTAATAATTAATTTATAATTAATTATTGATTGCTACTGACCGTACCAAGGCGGGCTCCTATGTTCACTTTGCTTTATGTTTGTCTTGCGTGTTTTCTATTTAGTGTGTGGATGAAGAAATGATATTGCGTGCGTATGTGTATGTGTTATGGTATGACTGTGTGAGTGTGTGTTCTGCTTGAGAGGTGGGTGTATGGTTCGTGTTACGTTTCCTGCTTGAGTCTTTTTCGTATTTATTTATATTTTATGTACACTGTTCGTCTTTATAAGTGAATATAGGAGATAAGAGTGAGGTTGGGCGCCCCTTAACCCAGGTTTAACCCCCCAGTGGTTGTTAATACTTAATTTATAGTTAATTATTGATTGCTACTGACCGAACCAAGGCGGGCTCCTATGTTCACTTTGCTTTATGTTTGTCTTGCGTGTGTTTTCTATTTGGTGTGTGGATGAAGAAATGGTATTGCGTGTGTGTGTGTATGTGTGTGTGTGTGTGTGTTATGGTATGACTGTATGTGTTCTGCTTGATAGGTGGGCGTATTGTTTGTGTTACGTTTCCTGCTTGAGTCGTTTTTAGTATTTATTTGTCTTAGAAGGATTAAAATTTACGAGCCATTGATTAGCCCAGTGTGAAATAATATTGAGATCATGGTTTATAATACCTTCAATATCTTGAATTGAAGAAGCTGAATAGTATAATGAACTGTCATCTGCATATCATCTGGTTAAACTTAAAAGTGATTCTGCAATGTCATTAACATAAATAAGAAATAAAAGAGGGTCTAACACTGACCCCTGGGGTACACCAGCACAAACATACTTCGTTGAAGAAGAATGGGAATTTATAACAACTTTCTGCCTTCGTTTAAACAAATAATTGGAAATCCAATTTAAAAGTTTGCCTTTTATGCCGTTTTGTTCCAATTTAAAAAGGAGACCATTATGCCATACCCTATCAAACGCTTTTGAGATATCACAAAATACCATGCAACTAAATTGTTTGTTTTCAAAGGTTTGACATATATGGTGATATATATCTATTAATTGGTAAGAAGTAGAGTGCTTAGGTAAAAAACCTAAGTGATATTTATATATAAGATTATTATCAATAAAAAAATTATACATATATTTAAAAACTATTCTTTCAAAAATCTTTCCACAACAATTTAATAAAGCAACAGGCCGGTAGTTTGAGACGTTGTTTTTATCACCCTTTTTATAAAGCGGAGTTACGTTTGCTAACTTCCAAATATCGGGAAATATACCTTCTTGTAAAGACCGATTCAATAATAAAGAAAGAGGTTTCGAAACTGAGTGCGACACATTTTTAAGCATACGGTGACTAATTTCATCTGGTCCGGATGCTTTTTTTAATTCAAGACTACCGATTATATCTTCAATTTCTTCCCTTGTAATATAAATATCACTTAAACTTTCAGTTGTTTTGCCTATAAAAACAGGGAGTTCGGCTTTACTGTCGTCAAAACAAGAGATAGAGGAAACATATTGGTTTAAAACTTCAGCCTTTTCTTCGTCTGATGTATGAAGATACGGCTCACCAGAAAAAGATACAGTACATATTGGAGGTAAATTTGCAGAGGAATCATTATTTTTAACAAAATGACGTATACTTTTCCAAAAACCACTTATGTCATTGTTTTGCAAGTTCGAGAGGGAAGATTCAAGATTTTGGAAAAATGTTTCTTTAGCATGCTTTTTCAAATTATTTACTTTATTTCGTTATTTTTTATAACTATTCCAGTCATTATGTTTCCCTGATTTTAGAGCAATACGTTTTTGTCTATCTCTTTTCCTACTAAAAGCTCTCAGAGTAGAGTCAAACCACGGTTTGTCGTCTCTTCGAATAAAGATACTTTTTGATGGCACACATGTTTCAACAAAGTGGATAAAAGTATCGGTAAATATTTTACAAGCATCATTAACATTATTATTTAAAAGACAGTTCCAATCGTACTCTAAAATATATTCGTTCAGTTTATCAAACTTAGCGTCCCTATATATCCAAATTTTCCTTTCAAATGTATTATTGATATGATATGAAAGAGGAAGTGGTATTAAGGTCAAAACATCAGCTTTATTAAATGGCATATCAAATGGAACAATGATTGGATCGAGTTAAGCATTAACTCTAGTAGCCTCAGTAATGACATTTCTCAATGAATTATTTATAATTATATGTTTTAAATTTCTATATGATTGATTAAATAGATCTTCTTTTAAATCTCCTACAATAACAATATTATTTGATAACTCAAAGGCTTTTTCTATATTTAGATTAAAATTATCGAAAAAAAATCGATCTGCTGTTTTAGGACTGTAGAAAACTCCTAATAAATAACTTTCGCTTTTATTTTCTATTTTGATCCACACAGATTCGTTACAGAAAATTTCCTAATTAAGAATCCGCGAGTGCTTTAGATCATTTGAAACGTAAACAAGAATACCCCCGCCATGATTAGACCTATCCTTTCTATAAGATTAACTGTGATAGTTGGATATGTGCAATGCAGTATCTGATATGCTGAGGTTTAAATGGGTTTCTGTAAAACAAAGAATATCAAACTCTAATAATGAATCCGTAATAAAGTCCAACTTGTTTCTTATACTTCTTATGTTTAAATGCAATATTGTTAAATCATTCGTGGTTGGACCTGGGGTTAATTCTACATCACCCGCCTGTATCAGTAGCAGTATCATGACGATGCAAAAATGTGAGGAATACAATATTTCGCTAAAAAAAGGCTGAAATGTTTAACATGTGAGCTAATACATCTGAAAAATCGAACCATCAAACAGAAAATATACAAAAATGAAAGCTTACAGTAGACTCTGCTGCAACCTATGTATAGTCTGCAGCAGAACAAACCAATGGCTCTCCAAGAAACTAGGCCATTACACATTGGGCATTAAATTTTCAGATAAACTTGAACACTCCTCCACAGAGTCTGCTCCGCTGCAGAAAACGCTGTAGATCCATAATGCCACACTGTCTAAGATGCTATTCAGAAAGCCATTTGAAGAAAAAGGCGAACAGATTGAAACAGAATAAGTAGAAAGAAACAAAGAAATAACACAAACATATGCAGTATACACAGGTAACATAGGAATACAGTTAAGTTGTGAAGTTAAGTTTTGAAGGAATCTGTGTTTCGAGGTACAATCAGACCTGCGCTCATCGACCACTTTTATACAAAGGCACATAAATCTGCAGACGGCAACATATTGCATGACAGAAATAAATGTCAAAAACTACTGTTGCAACCAGTTGCACAATTTGTTATTTATTTTAATTGTTGTTGTTGTTTTATTAACTACGATAAGTATATCCGGTCGATTAACTAAGGTCCAACTGTACACCAAAATGTATATTCATATCATATATTATTACTGTCATAGTGACGCTTATAATCTATCTAGATCATGGGTCCATATTCTGAAGCATTCTAAGATATTATTTTCTCTAATTAAATCAATATCGCTTAGTTTTCGTCAATTTCCTCTAAATATTTTATGATTTACCCTCAGAAAATGAAAGCAACTACGGACATTCTAAACTGTTAGATATGTTAGGCCGTGGATTTAAAGAAAAATGCCGGATTGAACAAAGTACATTGGAATATAAGTTTAGTATTATATAGGGTAGTAGCATGAGCAAACTAAACACTCAAAGTATCATTGAAATAGTTGATAAACTAAGACAAGGCTAAATTATATGATACATTTGAGGATGTATATAATGTGATAGAGCAACCGATAACAACTATACACATATTCAAACAAGAAGGACCACACATATGAGCGAAAACTGATAGAGGACAACATTATTATCGCTTGATAAGGGAGGCTCACAGACTGGAGATGTGGGTGGTGCAGCAAACACGATTGTAAAATACCACCTTTTAAAAACGATATTGGTTATTGCGACTTCGGTAGTTGAGAATAGTAAGACATGTGACGCTACACAATAGTGAGAAGTAGATCATTTTAGTAATGTATTAAAGTAAGGAAGCTCACTTATCCGAAGAAAATGAAGTAGATGCAAAGTTCACAGGAGTAATACCCCTTATGAATGATGTTTTTAGGAAGTTGCTGTGACATATTGGGGACATTGATTTTTGGTCATTGTCACAGCAGTTACAAATCCTCGACACAGTTAAGAACGTAAAGAGGACATGACTGAAGAACAACAGTAAGATACAGAGCGTGTTAAAAACAACACTTAAACCATCTTTCAAAACTCAAACACAATACAAACAAGAAGAGCAGCAAAACAGACTGACGCCTAAGCAACCACACGAAAATCAGCCATAAGTTAGTAATGAAATGTTTCACGTGAAGTTTCTAAAAACACTTAAACTGCATCAAAGCACACATTATTGTTGTCATGAAGTTTCATAACTGTCAGTTCCGAGATTACTTACAAACTGTAGAAAAGTGCTATTGAATAATATTTTAATGACTTTACGCTGCATTTTAGCAATTGCAGTTTTACTTAATCGATTGAGAATAGGATTTATTTTAATAGTATTCATTCTGATGAGTGGGATTACACTTTTGAAACATTGTTGTTGTTGTTATTGTTGTTAATATTTATAAAAGTTTCATACAGCAACGGCATATTTTCAAATGTGTTTTGATAACATAGCAATAAGTAACCTTTCAAATATTTTTAAATCGCATGTACGTTTAACCCTCATCCGGACCTTTGTGTCTATTTTTGATAGAAAAAAGTAATCAGCCTAATGACGCTTATGACGTTTTTAGACATTGTTCCTACGACTGTTTTTGACACTTTTAGCGAAATACGTACTAAATAGGTCAATTCGCATAGATTTGCTTTCAAAACACGGTTGGGTTCCAGCCGGACCCCAGAATTATAAAGGTTAGTACAATCTGTTTCAGGCCATTTTAAAACCGTTCCTTGTTGTTTACAACTCTAATAATGGCATTTATTGAATACTAGATAACCCCGGTAATACTGTGCCTCAATTGCACATATAAATATATCTTTCACGATCTTGTGAGTGAGTTATTTCCCTTGGATAGTATAACCTCGGACGCCAACCGCGAGACCAAGGGATTCAAACTGTATGGAACGAATACAATTCTATCTGACCTCAAATTATGCAAGTGATTTCAAGATTCAAATAAGTGTACTGTATCATTTTTGGTTCTGGTCCTTTCTGGAAGTTTCAATAGCTGTCATGTGCCAATATTGTTGACCTTGACCTTTGACCTTGACCCTATTGTAAGTTGGCCAACGAGGTCTGGTTGGTCGGTATTTAAGGCGTATATTTCAATGCTTCATTGCCATTTTACAGTATATCAGATTCAACTATATAGCTACAGGGGAAGAGAGAGCCATACAACAAACACACATGCTCCCATTAGCAAGTTTGGCAAACGCTTTTTCAGCAGTGGTAACCTACCATGTTTTGTTATTTCGAACATGAATACAAATTAATGTAATAGATGATGATCGCAGGACACCTCAAATCATAGTTCATTACAGTGATACAAACATCTTGTGTAAACCATTGACCCAAACGGACGGTGGTTACACCTGTAACTGCGTCTAGGACAATATCAAGCAGCTCATCAGACATGTGATGATGTGACGCAGACATGGTTAAGAGAACGTACTCAAGACATGGTGATAAGCAATTGATATTCAAAACTCTTATATCTTTACCATTTGAAGTTATGTGTGCATTACTTTTATTATATATGTTTACCATACATAGTTTTTTCACATATATTTGACATACCACTGAGTCAGTGTCAACACCATGAATCCTGCACGGAGCTAAGACATGCACGGTGACAGGTCAAATAAATTGGACAACTATTGCCATAAAATAATTGGAAGCAGAAACAAAGCTTAATAAATTGACGATATTGATCAGCTGGGAAGCTGTTTTGGTTACGTATGTTCCATTAATAAGGTTTTTAAATCAGTCGTGGTTAATAGTTGTATAGTAACCCATGTTTATATGCATAAATATTATTTGGGGTCCACTGGACCCCAACCATATTTTTTTTATTTTCTTCTAAATGTTTACATAGTTCAGTAAAAAATACACCATTAATGTAACAAAAGGTATATCTAGTCATAAATATATCCACATTTCCCCATCTGTACATTTTCTGCACAACTTATTAGATAAAATTCGATTTTACAGCAAAACAACTTACTTTTATGTGTTACTATGGTCACTGGTTGCCATGGTAACAGTGAGAGCAACGTTACACCAATTTAAAATGCGGCATCAGTTATGTCACTAATGCCTATCTTGACTTTAGAAAAATAGCAAAATTGCAAAATGGGGGCCAATGGACCCCAAAAGTCTCAAAACGGAAGTTTTTGCATGGTCCGGATGACGGTTATTGTGAAACTGCCAAATTCCTGAAATGGCTGTCCTGCGTTCCAGTTGATTACTTCGATTAGTGTTTTATAAAGTTGACATTTTTGTATATGTTTGTTTCATTGGGTTTGCTCGTCATGTAAAGTACAAATGATCACGTGCGACTTGACAAAATGTATTATCTTTGTAATTCAGTTGTCGTTGCTGTCATTGACAATAATTATGTCCATTCGTCAATAAACAAAACGACACAACTGTTGAAAATAATTGTTCAGCTTAGTCACTTATGATGAAATTTGACATGCCTGTCCTTTTTGGACATTTATTCGTGGTTTTATCGAAATTTGCATGCCTATTTTGTACTTAATCGACCATATCTGGTCGATTACAAATGAATTTGATTCAGACGAACTAGGCAGTTTTATTTTTGACAATCTGTATACATGATATATTAGTCATACATATAAAGATCTTGTATGAGTGTTCATTATTTATCATTTTTAATAAACGTATTGACTAAAATAATATGACGCGAGCCTTGGCGGAGTCAAATAATGGGCACGAATATGATATTTTATATATCACATAACAAGTTAAAGCACATTTTTACATTGATTGAAACCGTACTTTGTTGACCCTCCGCTATATAGATTTCGGCCAAAACGTTACGTTGTTTACATTAACGTTGTCGCAAGTGAAATCAATTTGCGTCCCGCAACTTGCAGCGTTTGTGGACCAACAGGTTGTGCCCAAAAACGATATTCTAGCAGTGGATTACGATATTTACATAAGGCTTTATGTCAATCCCAGACCGCAAATTATGTGATAAAACATTATATGTCATCTGGTATTTTAAATAGTACTAGTTAGCAAAGGCACTGTATGTGAAGGTTTATATATATTAAAAGGAAAATGCAAAGGTCCGACAATAGTCGGTCCGGTACAAGTTTAAACCTACACCGATTTCTATATTGAATTAGGGCTAGAAGCTATACACTATTGGCTGGACCAGTATCTCTTACGTATACATAAACGATTTAATAAAAAAATCATCTTACAAAGCTTAAAACAATACCAGAAAATAACAATTTTAGTTTAACAGGGTAATATACAACCAAATTAGAGGCACAGTCATGGGTACAAATGTAATCCAACTTACGGTACCCTTGTATTTGGTTACCTAGTAAATACATTTATCAACAAGTATCAGAAATGTACGAATTTCCACAAACAAATTACATAAAAGATAACTGGGAACGATTCTCAGATGACTTCCTAATAAAATTGGTCCAATTTTTAACCGAATAAGATTATTTCACAAAATCCTAAGTATATTTACACACAGATCTACAATTTTCCTTACAATATACACAACAAACTATTAGGTTTTTCAAGAGAGAACCCAACTTTATGAATTTTCTGCTGTAATAATTAATTGTTCTGCTGCATTGTTTTAAATGAAAGCACAATATCATAAAACAGAACGAACAAATAATTTATCATCTCAGTAGTTTGGAAACTACCATCTCAGTAATAGAACGTACAAAACGGCATAAAGGTTTCATTTGTATAGAAAAGTATATCGGCCTTTCGCATCTACACAATTTTATCCCCATTCAGTTTATCCACCTATTTATCAGCAATAGCTGTCAGACCAGAATGAGAATTAAACCTCTCTACGTGGCTGTCCCATACAAATATTGATGTACAGAGATACAATACAGCGATGTTGAGACATACGTGTATAATTGTCGACTGCTTTAGGTTTGTAGCTTGTATCAGTTTCATATCAATATACTTAGTATATACTTAGTAAAACTAATAATGTCCCTGCCTACCTCGGAACTGTCAGAATGAAATACATTTAACAGTTTAGTACAGAATAATACACGACAAACGGAAATCTGAAAATAGACAAACTATCGGAACGTCAGGTAAAACTGAAGATTAAACGCTACCACAACAGCAAGACGACGGTTCGATTGATTCGCCAATACAAAAAACAAAAACCGGGCGCCCCAGGCTAAGATGTGAATACTAATTAATGTTAATTAGAAAAAGAGAAGGTGACATTACGATATGCTTTATTGAATTACCAGGGTTTAGTTACAAAATATCAAATATACTTAAAAGTGCTGGATTTCAATACATCTTAACAATAATGACTTTATTTTACTTACTGAAAAGTCAACAGAAAAATTATCCGACATAAGTGTAAGTGATTTTGAGGAATATCTATTTATAAAAGCAGTGTGCCTAAATTATGGCACTTACAATGAAACATTATACTCGACATGTTGTACCTAAAGTGTAGAACCATTATTACCGATCCCTCAATGTGACATTTACTTTTCTAAGATTTGTATAACGTTTTAATTGACCCCAGCCACCCTATTTAACACAGGGAAGTAGAAGTATTGCAATTGTGACAATACATTGTTTAAGTAAGCCCCTTTAATTTATGGTGATACATTTTGCAATAGATTACTGACATACTGAAAAAAAATGAACTTCGGCACAGCTGTGGGAGAGATGTGAACGATGACGTCACTGTAAAATGTGAACAATGTCATGCGGCTATTGGTCTGAAATATATATCAAACATATCGACATCAAACTGTACCCATTTGTGTCCGAACATCTACATTTTGAGACATATAGCATCAATTCAATGCCATTGTCCACATTCCATTTATATTATTGCTGTGACATGTTCCGTCGTCCATTTTCTTCTTACAGTGGACTGGCAAACGTGGTACAATGCCAACAAATCGAATGCGGTACCAAGGGTCGTGAGTTTTATTCCCCGACGGATCAAGTCTTTCGGATGATACTTTTTAAACCGAGATCCAATGTAGCAGTGCTTTACTATGGAATTCATAAGCACCAGATAACTTAGTCGGTAATAATAGTAGTGCATCGCGCCCGGATTTTCTGTATTCGCTCCCCTCACTCTCGGGCGTCCAATTAGCCCATATATGGTATAAATGGACGTACACAAACAAACCGAACCGAACCGCATTACTGTTGTAACGGAGTTCATTGTAGAGGGTTGCAGGCATCAAACATAAAAAGCTACATGAATCTGATAAAAAAAATCAACAAGGTTAACTTTACTGTCGTTGGCATATACAAATAAATTATCAATCCCATAATCAATTTTCTAACAGCATCAATACTGTATGCTCCATTTATAAGCTTTATTGTTCATTAATGTGTGTCAACAAGCATATGTCTTGATCAAACATCGAGTGACTCGGCTTCTGAGATCGATCCATTTCTGTTTTACATAATGTATTGATTGTTAATTAATCGTTCTTGTGCAAGAGGAATTTGGTGGAAAGTCAAACAGCGTGGATCTAGCTTAGCAACATAATATTTCTACGTCAGATCGATCTCGTTCATTGATGTTAACATGCTAGTTTTCTATGACTGCTGTGTTTTCAGTAAAGTGTATAATCCCTCAACTGCCATGCACAATATAGAACATGCTCAATATTTAAGCTTCATCGGGCAGGTGGGGTATCGACCTCACGACCCCTGATCCGGTTTGGCATAATAAAGTATTCACACAGAGAATAACGCATTCAACGATCATTCCGGTAGTAAACATCACTTGGTTCAGCTGTTTTAAATCCATTAAAATCGAGCCATCATTGTAATGTAACACGGTGTAAACACGGTTTCTGGTCGGCTCCAACCCGATTGGTTTCCCCATTTGACATACAATAAAAAACCGATGTAATTTCAATCTGGAGATGAGTATGCATGGCAATATAATTAAATTACCATTGAAATGGACGGCAACTTCAATTTGTACACTTGTGTGCTTGAAACGTTGCCCCGAGGGACACCGAATCATTTTACTATGGCAAGTATACAGTTAAACTCTTTTTGAATTGATGTTGGCATGTATCTAATAATCAACATAGCGAATTAAAGCTAAAAATAACAATAAGAAAATACAACAATAAAGAAGTGTTATAGCATACACGTACAGCTCTGTATTGATAACGTCACTTTTGTACGTAAAGAGCTAATCTTGATGCAGTATCCAGAGTAGACTATATTGTAAGGCGACAATAATACATCTAGGACACTTCGCTTACAAGGTCACACACCGTTATCATGCTAAGATATATCATTGGCTTAAAATATGATATTATTGTCTTTAGAAATTATCCTTTTCTCGACAGTTTTGAAACAAAACGCTGTACATATGAATAGGAAATCAGTTACATTACCGTGTTACATACTATTCCTATATCTTGCGTTTTCAGAGTAAACATTTATTCAACATAACGAGTTCGTAAATACATCCGATGGACTTTGAATAAGGCTGTACACACACATTAGTATCAAGGCAGACGATGGGATAGTTACACAAACAATCTTTAACCAGTTGTTCAATTTATTTCGTTTTATACAGTGTGCCTTTGTCATGGACCTTTCGCATAATATACACTATTCGTCTGCATTCGTTGTGATAAGCATTCATACAAGCGTTAAATCAAAAAGTATAAACTGCTGAATAGCTTTTTTTGTCCAATCCGAAAGTAGGCATCAAACGGAAATGTTCAGTTACAACTAAATTGTAAAGCGTTGGGCAAGCAATATTTTGAACCGGAGTACAACTAAGATTTTCAAAAAAAGAGAAAGATAAAGAGTATGCCTTTGTTTTAAACAAAGTCATATTATTCCTTTTTTTAATTCAATATATCAGTGATTACAATATATTTGTTGCTATGACGTGGCGTCAATGTTTACGCAACGTCACCAGCACATGAGCCGTGTGGCGAAACGCGTTTTAAAACAAAAGGGATTCTAGAAGGTGGTTTAAGTCGTTTTTTATCTTTATAGTTATTTACACTTTTGCAGGTCCGGCTCTTCCCAGAATATTTTACTATTTCTGTGTATATATATCTCGAATTAAAAAAAGAGACAAATTATGCTTTTGTTAAAAAAATATTAAATAAAAACATTACTCTACTCTACTGAACTAGTTTCGACGTTTGGTTCCTAAGTAGACAATATAATAATGTTTTTATTATATATTTTTTAAACAACGATATAATCTCACTCTTTTTTCAATTAGATATATGTCTAAACTTGTACCGTACCGACTTGTGTCGGACCTTTGTATTTCCGTGTATATACATATAAGGCGACACGTGTCAGTGAGAATTACTGATTACAAATATGGGCCGTTCCAAGACAAAAAGCGGTATTAGTGACACATTTTTCGAAATTTGTTTTTTTCTCATTTTCTGAAAGACCATTATTTAAACTGTCGAATTCAATTATTTTCTTCGGCGATATGACAACTTTGTATACTTTTTCGGCCGTTACAACGCGATGCTTGATTGGTCGTTTTCCAAAAAACAGGATGACGTCAACGTCACGATTTGCGACCTTAACGTTTTCCTTTGTAATGATGATATGTCTATGGTACACACTTGTTAACTTGATATAACAGCAGTTAAGCATGTCTACATCCAATTAAACGAAATAACTACTGAACACTGCTGACTTATTTGAACAATTGAACCATTTCAAGCAAGATGAAACGCCAAGTATCTCCGCATGGCATCCAATCCAGTCCAAAAGTTCAGACACTGATGGTTTAATGTTTGGATTATGTATATTTATCGCTGCATTTAATTAACTTGAACGGTAAATCGCAGTTGACGGTGTTATATGAAAAAATAACTTAGTTTTAAACTAAAACATTTAATTTAATTTGCTACCTAACAGTAAACATTACTAAAGTTATAGAACTGGGCACGTAACGTCACGACTGGCTTCACTCAGATAAGGCCGAACGGTCTTGTGGAGGTACCGCTTTCTCTTGTCGCTGAGACCCGCAGCCTCCAGTAAAGTAGGCAAGCCGCTGATGTCATAATCTGGCACCAAGATGTTGACTTTGTGCTACGGCTTGTCGACCCCGGTGCGCGTGGACACAACTCCGCGTTCATATTTTATTATTTTGAAGTACTGATGCTTACTGAAAATAAAAACAAGAGCTCGGGTAAGTAGACTCCGGTAATTTGATGTATTCTTACCGGGCTGTTGAGATAATTTTATTCAGAAACAAACAAAAATAAATTGTACAAGTAAAACTTGTTGGAGCTCGAACTAATAATGCCAGTAAGCCACCAGTACCGCACATAACCTGTACACTTATTATCAAAACCTGGAGTTTGCATTAATATGCTGATTAAAAGGGGATTAGCTACTCGTTCCACAGCGAAAATAGATGCATGTACATTAGACACTTCAAAAATACTAACCTGATTTCGGGAACTGGCTTAAATAGTGTTCTTTAATAGCGTTTCTAGTCTCTTCATTGCCATGCTTGGTAGCGAACGGCGTCATTGGTAGTAGAAGACATATTCATCATCTCTTCTAGCTGGTTCAACGTATCGATGTTTAAACGTCTGTAGGAGGAAAGTTGATCAATGCCAGATTCTATAATAGATCTAATACATCTATATATTATGATCTAAAAAAAGAAAAAAAAGAAAAAAAAAGATGAATTTCGAACCAGGAGCCTTAATCACGAAGTGATGAGCACGCTACCGACTGCGCCACGACCGTGTTCACATCGCAAGCGTCGTGTAAACGTAAGTATTTATATTAACCCTATAAACTGCTCAATATACATCGGCTTTAATCTACGTTGTTTTAAAGATCTAGATCAACAACAATTATGAAACAAACACATACAATTAAGAAATCTATATTTGGTTTCTTGTGGCGGTCTGCTCTAGGTCCGGTGATGTCAAATTTCCGCGTTATATCCTAAATGGTCAAAAGTATCCGGTTAAAAGTTCTAGCCACATGCAAATTAACGGAAACATTTCTTATATGGAATACACGGAAATTAGTCTTGTTTTATTTCAACTTCTGGAAACCTTCGGTGGTTGAATTTTATTTGCCGTAAGGATACGACAGCGTGCAACATTCCGACGGCTCT
This sequence comes from Gari tellinella, assembly GCA_922989275.2. Taxonomy (NCBI): domain Eukaryota; kingdom Metazoa; phylum Mollusca; class Bivalvia; order Cardiida; family Psammobiidae; genus Gari; species Gari tellinella. The sequence continues at coordinate 11,441,230 of OV277858.1, forward strand.
GTCGCTCTCTTCGTGAGTTATTCTCGCCATTTTAGGTGGTTTTAAGTGTTTTTCAGGCTAGGCAGTCATTGGAGATTACACTCGCGGGCAAATACTTTCTTCAATACTTTATACGTGTAAATTAGGCAAAACAAGCCACGTGGTTGTTCTGACGTTCATGACGCAGAACAATGTGTATACATCCAAAAATAAGCAATAAGAAGAACCTCTCATGTTGAGTGTAAAATATCATAAATGTGAACATAGTATTTAAAGACATATGTAGCTTTAAAAAATGACCGATTAGAAACTGTGTTAAGTATATATATATCAGCTAGAGTTCAACCATTTCTTTAATGACCATTTTAATAATAATACGAAGTACCATCTAGACAACCTAATAATCACCATAATCATTGAATCATATATGTATATTCTACTTTATTCTGAATCAAGCTTATTTATTTAGACAATACTTTAATCTGAATGTGTTTATGAGCTCTTCTATCGTCGGCATTCTGTTCACAGGATAGTTGTTAAGTCCGAACACACCATTTATTCACAGCAGCTAAACCGTTAAACACTGTTTGACTTGTAAAACGAAACGTACCTTTTGGATCCAAAATGGCTTCAACCAAGTGTTTAATATAAAGTGTGAAGCCTGTTCTGATTAGATGTAGTGTGTTATCGTGTTAGTACATTTATGAAACCGTTGTATTTACCCGATCAATTTAACAGTAATGAGATTGCAATCTCAATTTGGCGATGAGTTAGGTATAATATGTCGGGCAATAGTATTTAATGACCTTCGACACGGACATCCATACAATACCTTGCACTTGAAACATTGCCCAGAGGGAAACCGAATAATTTCGCTGTGGCGAATATACTGTAAAGCTTTCTGAATGTATGCATCGTTTAACAGCACATTTTTAGAATCACGCCTTACATCGCACAGAGATAACAAATTAACTTAGAGGCGATGTAGCTTACAAGATAAAGCTTTATTGATAACGTGACTTGTGTACGAAAAGTGCTAATCTTCAAATAATATCCGGAGTAGAAATAATCTAAAGTAGGGCGACCATAATATATCTGTAACTCTTCGTTTACAAGTTTAAACATTATCAAAATGCTAAAATGTCATTTGCTTCAATTAGTTTATATTTCCCTTTAAAACATCATTTTTGCATCAGTTTGACAGAATAACTGACCTATTAAAATAGGAAAGAGATGCATTTAAGTGATACCTTTTTTCTGGCAGCTTGCACTTTAAAGGTCTTAACTACACACTGATTAAACATTACGGTTTTGCAGAGAAACTTGAATAAAATTGAACATGTTTTTAAAATGCAAAGGTCCGTTAAGCGTATAAAAAGAGGTCGTTAAAATACTTACAACAAACACATTTTAAACTAGTATTTTATTAGTTCGTGCTTCATATATTCGCTTCTGTCATTGACTTTAAGTATGCTAAAGACTATTCGTCTACATTAATTTCAAGTAGCATTTATACCATCCACGATAGCTATCTCACGTGACATTATGCTACGGTACAGCGCTGTTTTCCTCTCCGATTAAGGTAAGAAATACATTGATAACTTTCCGTAAAGCACATATCAACATGAAATAAAGACGAGGAACGTGTAAGAGTAAGGGTGTAATTGATAATCATTTACCAAATTTTAAACTACTGACGTCTGCATAGTTTGCAAGTTAGAAAAGAGTATGTTTCAGTCAGGTGCATTTATCAAAATGACCCTCAAATGGTTTTGACGCGTCTTTCGTAGTGTAAATTTAAGATAGAGTTTTTCACGTTGGAAATTCATTTGCAAAAACAATGTCAAATACTGAACTGGTTTGAATGTTTTTTTAAACAATGAAAAAACCCAAACTGCTACTGTTCGCAGAAAGTAATTGTCCGGAGAATATTGCATCATTTATCGATATCGAAGCAATGTGTCATTGTTTGTTCTAACTTTTTTCCAGATTACATGTATCACTTTTTAAAAAAAATGTGTTTTATGCTCGTGCCACACTGTCCCGAAATTTACACCAGAAGGCCACACGAATATCGAGTTTTGAATTTCGCGCGAAGATGGCCCGAACTGGGGTCGACGGCAAAGCAAATTCTGAAGCCAGTACCGTGCCTACAGAAGGTCACACGGTGGCAACCGAACCACACACGACGTCAACACGAATGTGCGGATTTCATCAGTAAGTTTACCCGCAGAACACACGAAGGCACACAATAGCTACACGACGGCGTGTTGAGAGTATTATGCATTCACGAAGGCATCACGATTTTAAAAACCTTCGGCGGGGGAAGTTCAGTTGCTGATTTGAGAATAAATGCCGCAAAATATTTATTCAGATATAATCAAACTTAGAATCTAGATTCAATAAAACGTACGAACAAACATGACATAGAATCTGAAAAGTACAAACAATAAAAATTGTCACTGAATACTTGAAAACGTCCTTTAATGTCCCTCATCTTTACTTAGTTTAACTCTTTGCATGCTGGGTAATGTTTTCGTCTGCAACAGTTGTCGTATGCTTATGTTCTGAAATTAGAAAATGTCAAAACTTCTTTTACATTAAGGGTCAGACTAGTAAACAGTTTAGATCCTGATGAAACGCTGCCTTAGGCTGCGTCTCACCTGGACCCAAACTGTTTGCCAAGGAAATCAGTGTGGCAGAATTATCCACCGCTAACATGGTAATATTTTAATCTCAAAATTAAAAAAAATGAAAATTACGATACTTGTTTAACATAAAAATTAAAGCTAATAAAGCTAATACATCTTTGAAACTCGAAAGTTTCAACTATAGGAAAACCTGTCTATTCAATAAGGCTTATTGATTACAAGAATATTGATGAGAGCTTAAAGCATGGTGAAAGTAAACAGAATATTGCAAAAGGAGCTTTCTAGTGTACGTTCAACATGCTGTAAGCAGCAACCTACTTTTAAAAATAATATAACTCAGGGATATTGATATAGTGGTTTCATTGTATCTCAACATATCGTCAACAAATATAAAGAGTTTTTTCTGACTTTTTTTAACTTGGGTTTTTGTAACTACAGTTAATAAATATAAAAAAGACTCAAGCAGGAAACGCAACACAAACAATACACCCACCTCTGAAGCAGATCACACACACAGTCATATCACAACAAACACACACACACACGCAATACCATTTCTTCATCTACACACTAAATAGAAAACAACACGAAAGACAAACATAAAGCAAAGTGAATATAGGAGCCCGCCATGGTACGGTCAGTAGCAATCAATAATTAATTATAAATTAATTATTAACAACCACGGGGGGTTAACCTGGGTTCAGGGGCTCCCAACCTCACTCTGTTCTCCTATATTCACCTATAAAGACGAACAGTGTACATAAAATATCAACCCTGTTCCAAAACCTTACAATACAAAAGACCGCCAACACAGTAAGTGAAAACATGTTCAACATTTAACAAAAATATATTATTAGTAACACGGGAAAGAATTTAAAATTCAAGCCCGTGTTAAAAATAACCCACTGTGGCAACGGTCAAATTGTACTCAAGCGACTAGTCTGTAGTCACGAGTAACTGTAAGACATGGATGGGTTCAGGGTACGACAAAGAGGGAGAGAAAAAGCAAAGCACGAAAATCCGACATAACTCTCCCGGTTAAGGACGGCTTTAGAGATACATCATCATGTAGTGCTAAGCCCTGTCTGTTGTCGCACAACCAAAGAGGAAAGCATGGTTATCAATTGTAGATTGATCGATAATCAAACGTGAAGTGCGCAGCAATATAGTCGGATCATAATCTTTGTTGAGGAAAAATCTAATACGTTTCACAAACAGGTTTTGAAAATTAATATGTCCAAGAATCTTACGAAGTCTGTATATAACATCACCATAAAACTCCGGATGTGAAATACCTTGCCGCAGAAAAGACTTTAAGTTACATTTATACTTGTTAATTAGAGGAAGATTTCTATAAAAAATTTAGAAATGTTTAACGAGGTTTATGAAATTTGTACCCCTTTTTTAGAAGCTTTTCAGTAATAGTTTTATTACGAATGTGGAAATCCTCAACAGAGGTACAGGCCCTAGCAAAACGAACAAGTTGTGAAATATAAACACCGTAAGATGTGGAACGTGGAACAACGCCATCTAGATTAGGATAATTTACAATACTAAAATCAAAATCATCTCGTTTTTCGTAAATCTTAGAAGAAACAATTCCGTTATTTATTAAAAAATCTAAATCTAAAAATGGTGCCGACAAATTTGACTAATTTGTTTTATTAAGGCGTAGTTCTTTTGGGTAAATAACAGGAAACAACGGATCAAAAAATGGGTTGCTATATTAAAAATATCATCAAGATAGCGCGATTTATTGTTAAAGGCTTCGATAATATCTGCCTGTGTATCAGATTTTAGACTTAGCATAAAGTCCCTCTCATAACAGTACAAAAATAAGTCTGGGACAAGGGGCGCACAGTTTGTACCCATAGGGATACCAATCATTTGGCGGTATAATGTACTCCCAAAACGTACATACATATTATCCAGAAGAACTGATAGTGATTTACAGACATCGGTGCAAGTCCACATAATGTAATGCTTAATCGTGTCATTTGTAAGAAAGGTAAGGTAGTATATAGTGTTGAAAAGTCAAAAGTACTTACATTGCAAGCTTGGTATTTTTCATGTTCAAGCTTCGTCAAAATTTCATTCGAGTTATTGATAGACCAAAACATATTAAATCTAGAATTTTCGTTAGTCTTTGCACAATACCTTTGAACATGTTCTTTGATTTTAATTAAAGACGATGTCAAAAGTTTGGCAAACTTAGTAGTAGAACATGCACTTGAATTAGCAATAAAACGGGACTTATATGGAGTTTTGTGGAGTTTTGGTACCCAGTACAATGTAGGAAGTTTACTGTTTACTGTGTCCACTTAAGAAAGGTCTAATTGGTTATAAGGAACTGAAAGTTATGTGATACCTAGAAACAAAACAGAAAGTCCGTAAAGGATACGTTCTGTTTTACTGTCAACTTTCTTAATGGAACCAGCTTCCCTAACACAATATCCTATACTTTATACAGTCATGAATGTACCAGGGCTGCCATTTCCCGGATGATTTCGTAATCTTCAGGTTTTTATCTTAGCAGATAGTAGCTTAAAGCAGGTTGAACGTGTACGTGTATGCCTTTAGGCACATTCTGCCTTACTTTTAACCTGTTTTAAGTGAGTAACTTTCCTCAAAACCAGAAATAGGCTATGGGGTAATGGGTTAAAAACCACATAACTAATTTGACTCAGTGGTAGAAATAAATAGGGCGTTTTTTATCTCAATGTTGAACTTTTATTTCAGAAGTGCAAAACATAGCAAGTACAGTCTACTAGGTATTTCTGATAAAAAAATCAGAAATAATATTTATTACTTCACACACGTATTGCTTAAGTCATAATGGAATGCAGTGTTCTCTCAGATGATGTATACCGGGGGGGGGGGGGTTGTTGTAGGGAGACAACAAATAAAACTCCGAGAGTGTAAACAGTTTGAATCGAGATGAGACGCCACCTAACGGTGCGTCTAATTTTGGATCAAACTGTTTATCACTCATCAGTATGTAGTTTTCGGTCACTCCGTAGTCTCATCTCGATACCATCGTACTATAATACAAAAGCTTAACGATAGCTTCACAACATCATTGCGATTGCTTCGCGAAGTCGTGTGGCCTTCCTAAGACTTCGACAAGTTTCGTGTATCCTTCGTATTGTCTTCGTGAGGGAAAAATGCCCGATGGCACAGATGATCACACGAGAGAAAGACGAAGGTGACACGATTTGACAAGATGTCCAGACGATGGCCTTACGAGTGGTAAAATGAACACACGGAATCAACACGATAATGAACCTTCGCAAGGTCTTTCGGCAGTTTTTTTAACAGCCAAATATGTTTTCGTCGCTCACAAAGTTGCTGCCGATGCCCGATGATTGCGCCGGAGCTAACACGGTGGCTGAAGAAGCCCTTCACGAATGGCCCGATGATTACACGATCAGTCCTGAATTTGAACATTTCGTGTATCGTGTGTTCGTTCATCTGTTGTCAATTTCGGAACAGGGTGACGCGAGAATTAAGGGAACGTTAATCTATATCCTTTGTATGACTATTGAACGGACGGTCACTGTATGGATATGGACCACATCGTAAGTAATACATTTCAGTATATTTAGTACAAAAGTCAAAGGCGATACTAGCCCATTCTAGCCCATACCTTTCAAAGGGGCCCTGCTAACGCTCAGTTGGGATCATGATGAGACAACAAGTTTCGAAGAGTTTCACATTAAACATAAATTAATTACCAAAATAGCATTGTTTGCTGTAATGAGCTTTAGTCAATACTCTCGACTAAGGCTCATAAAATATCACCATTGAAACAGAAAGACGTAAATACCCAAGGTCAAGTGCTTGAAAAAAAGATTTACTGGCAATAATGTGTCTAAAATAACCCAAAAACAAAACCCGTAGTGTGTGGATCTGTTTACAGACCACCAACTCAGACCAACTTTTACCATGAATTTCAAAATACATGTATGTGCAATAACTTATTACTTTTGTAAACAGTGGAACAATTATTCTACGTGATTTTAATACACATGTTTTGAAAACATGCAGTTTACATGATTCTCTTAACGCTTTTGTGATTTGTTTAATTTTACACAAATTATCAGTGAACCAACAAGAATCAGTGAAACATCTTCTACATGTATCGATCTCATACTAGTGTCTGACAGTGGTAATATGTCCCAAAGTGGTGTCCTTTTATCAACAATCAGTGACCACATGATGATATTCTGTACTAGAAAATGTATAAAGAATCCTATTGGAAAACACAACTCTATTGTTATCAGGTCTTTGAAAAACTACAACGAAGAGGAATTTCAGCAATCACTGTTATCAATTGACTGGAGTGATGTCTTGCTATCTGACAATGTGTCTGAAGCATGGGATAATTTGGTGTCATTTTTTAATGCTTTGAACACCATAGCGCCTATTAAATGTCGATTAAAACAAAGAACTCAACCATGGATGCATTCAGAAATATTAGACATTATAAAACAGAGAGACAAGGCCTTTTATGTGTACAGCAAATACAAAACAGATGAAAAATTAAGTTTTTTTTAGAAAATAGAGAAGTAAAACACAGCACTAGGTGTTCAAAGCAAAGCAGAACTATTTCACTGAAAAAACTAGTTGAACATAAAAATATACTCTAGATCATTGTGGAAAACTTTAAAACAGTAAGGTCTACCATCACAAAAGATGTTCTGTTACCTCTTTGAAAACAGGTCTCAGTATTGATGATGAAATAGTGTTCAATAATCTGAATGTAGCTGAAAGATTTAACTATTTTTATACCATTTTTATACCACATATTTTTTGTTGCTTCCTAGCTTGTGGAAAAATTGCCATCTTGTGCAAACACTTGTATAAAGAATTTCGTTTTTAACTTTTACTCTTATAAGGGCGTTGTTCCCAACAGTTTTTCATTCAGTATTGTCTCTGAAAGTACTATTTAAAAACATTATAATAAGCTTGGTTTCAATAAAGCTACTGGCTTTGATGGTATTCCTTCTAGGTGTGTTAGAGATGGTGCCTCTATCATTGCCAGTCCTTTGACTCATATTGTAAACATTTCTAGCATTCAAGGTTCTGTTCCAGATACATTTAAAATGGCAAGAGATATCCCTCTTTACAAGAAAAAATGATTAGACAGAATTAGCCAACTATCGCCCTGTTTCTGTTCTAAGTATTATTTCAAAAGTGTTTGAAAGGATTATTGATGACCAACTGGAACATTTTTTGGACGATGGAAAGCTCCTTTATAGTTTGTAGTCTGGTTTTAAGAAGGCTTACTCAACTGACACTTGTCTAATACATTTATCAGATTTCATGCGATTCAACACGGACAAGGAAATATGGTCGGTATGGTTATTTCAGATTTACGGAAAGCATTTGACACTGTTGATCATAAAATCCTATTGATGCAACTTGAAGCTTTAGGTCTCCATTCTAACACCCTGTTTTGGATTAGATCGTATTTATCTTGTAGAAAACAGTGTGTGGATATTTCAGGGATACTATTCACAGAAGCCTCTATTAAATATGGTGTTCCACAAGGTTAATTTATTGGTCCATTGTTGTTTTTGATTTATGTATATGATCTTTCAGCTGTTGTCAAGTACAATATTTTACTGTATGCAGATGATACTTACATTCTTTTCACTGGAAAGTGCAATTCTGATATTGTAAAAGGCCTTACTTGATCTCTACAATTCGTGGGTGTTTGGATGGTAGATAACAAACTTAGGCAAGACAGGGTCTATTCATTTGGTTCAAAAACCAAAGTTAAACAAAATTCTGAATTGAATATTAAATGTAATGGAGTAAGTATTTCATATTCAAGTTCTGTTAATATTTTGGTGCAGTTTTAGATCAGACACTTTCTTGTGAAAATAATGCTAAATCAGTCATTGGCAAAGTAAATTCTAAATTAAAACTTCTTTACAGGAAAAACAAATTTCTTATAATGCACACCAGAAAAGTGCTTGTTATGTCTCTAATTTAATGTCATTTTGACTATATGCATGCTCTTTCTGGTACCCTGGGTACCCGTTTTTTGAGAATAAAATCTATGCGAATTGATCTATTTAGTACGTATTTCATTAAAAGTGTCAAAAACAGTCATAGGAACAATGTCTAAAAACGTCATAAGTGTCATTAGGCTGAATACTTTTTTCAAGCAAAAATAAAGCCGTAGGGGTCCAATGGACCCCAAAGGTCCGGATGAGGGTTTAATATATATCTTCAAATTAAAATATTAAATATTTATGAAACCTGTTCTATTTTACATCAAGTTTTTATATATTTATGTGACAGATTGATTGATTTTTTATTTATTCAAATCTTCTTTTAAAAATTGGGTAATGTTTTGTTTCTTGTAAGGATCTTTTAAATTATCTCAACACGGCAGATATGTGCACTAAGGCCATTAATTTATTGAGTGTAATGCATTTAATTATTCTTATGTCATAACTAGTTTTCAAGCATAATTCATAATAAAACTAATGCAATATGTGATATTTTCATAAACTATGTGATATTGAAAACTTGCTAAATATTTTCATATCATTAAATTATAATTATGTTTTATGTAATCAATGCATGACTACCATGGTTCTGTCACTAGTATCGGGGACCACAATGGAAATAAGGAAACATACATTTTCCCTTTTTTGTGCAATCTTTGGTATTGGTGAGCATATCATTTGTATGCATTATTTGTTATAGATTTCATTATATGTGTATGCATTTGTGTTATGCCACTATTGCCAAAATAAAATCAATCAATCAATCAAAACGGTTCCTGATTCGGAAATTCAAGCCGTTGAATGCAATAACGGCTCAGAATGGACCTGTTTAAATGTTTAGAGCTGCCATTGAACATAATTATACAAAACAATGACTGATGGAAACAATAACATTATTGCGTTCAGTTACCGTATCGACTGCATCAATTACATCAACAAACTTGGGAGCGCAATGAGTTATTATTGAAGAGTATTGGAGAACGTTAGATGTCGTACTATAAGGGTTGTTTGCATTGGTTAACGTTGCCGTTCTCCGATACAGTACTTGAACGCACTACCTTTGTATGTTTGTATGCCAGTCTTATCCTCGTACAATGCCTACACACAAAACGCTCAATAGGCCTTAAGGACGTGGAAGAAATAAAGTGATTAAGTTCATCATGATTCCATGACCTCGAGTGTAGGGCTAACAACATTGTAGACAATCTGAAAGCCACAAAGACCAAAGAAACCCCCAAATATGTTTAAGAAGAGTTTGAGATATCGTACAAAGAAAAGGAAGAAAAACAAAGACGTGCATACAATAGGAATATTTACAATATCAAAGAAAGCTCCAGTTCAGTCACCAGTAAATGAAACAGGGATGGGTGATATTATTATTGTCTAAACAAAAAGTTTAGGTAACAAACAGAAGGCTAAAGTAGGAAGCCCGTTTAAAGTTCGATGTGCCGTTATAACACAAATTAGGACATTTATGCTAAACAAGAAAAGGCTTGCAAGTGGGGATTTTGAATGAAGGAAGTCTCGGTTGCTAGTGTTCTCACAAATTTAAAAAGACTGGATTGATAAGGCGGGTAAAAAGTGATCCATGTGATTTGAGAACGATTCACCACGTCCAGATAGGACTGAAAGTCGGGGAATATGTGAACATAAACAAAAACTATCAGGTCCTGGGAGGGGATGATTCCTTGGCGACCACGATTCCCTTTATAATAACTTAAAGTGGCTTTTTAAAGATGTAAATACCCACATTCATAACTAACTGTAATTGCTTTCTAAACAAGACAAATACAAACTGTACTGTATTAATACACCTTTACAAACATATTCGGTATACATTTGATGTGATTTCGTTCAATATACCAGACTGTGAGTTTTCATTTAGAAACCTGCTAACAGTAGAGTTGTTGCTATTTACTGATTGTTTAACCTTTCAACAAACACGTCCAACTATGCTCAGTTTATGAAGTTCTTGTGACTTATCCAAAATTGTTTTTGTTGTGACAATGTTGGTCTACATTGGAGCACATTCATCAGACTGTGACATCCGCGGGAACGTGGCGTCACAGGGTGGGTTTACTACTGGACTTGTTCCCAGTAGTAAACAAATGCCTGTAAATAGGGCTGAGCTGGTAGCGCATCTCATCCCTGTTCATCGCATGTGGCTCCTCCGCTATGTGTAGTAATTCTTTTAACTTTCTTAGGTATGTGTTATCTTCCCTGTCCATTATGTTGATCCTCTCCGAAAATTGTCATATCACAAGACATATTTATAACTAAAAGCAAAGCAGTTAATCAGAGATGATTTACTAAATCAATAACCAAAAAACGAAGACGTATTACAATACGTGTCAACATTTAATAAATACGAAATACTCAAGCTGGAAACGCAACACAAACAATACACCCACCTCACAAGCAGAACACACACACACTCATACCATAACAAATACACACACATACACATACATATTACCACACGCGCAATGTCATTCCTTCATCTACACACTAAATATAAAACAACACGCAAGACAAACATAAAGCAAACGGAACATAGGAGCCCGCCTTGGTACGGTCAGTAGCAATCAATACTTACTTAGACATTAATTATTAATAACCACTGGGGGGTTAAACCTGGGTTTAGGGGCGCCCAACCTCATTCTTATCTCCTATGTTCACCTATAAAGACGGACAGTGTACATAAAATATAAACCCTGTTCCACAACCTTACAATCAAAAAGATCGCCAACACAGTAAGTAAATACATGTTAAACAGCTAACGAAAAGTCTATGAAAAGAAGATTTTTAGTAACACGGGAAAAAATTAAACATTCAAGCCCGTGCTAAAAATAACCCACTATGGTAACGGTCAAATTGTACTCAAGCGACTAATCCGTAGTCACGAGTAACTATAAGACATGGATGGGTTCAGGGTACGACAGAGAGGGAGAGAAAAAACAAAGCACGAAAATCCGACATAACTCTCCCGGTTAAGGGCGGCTTTACAGATACATCAGCAACAACCAAACAAGAAAGCATAGTTATCAATTGTAGATTGATCGATAACCAAACGTAAAGTGCGCAGCAATACAGTTAGAGCATAATCTTGTTTTGGGAAATATCTAATAACCCTAGAAATAAAGAACTCTTCCAAAAAATTAATAATAACCTCAAAGATGAAAGAAAATTTCAAAAATACCAAACTGATAAAAAGCAAACGCAAACCACTAAACCTAAAATGAATTCTAACCAATGCCAAATTTCCCCAATGCATATGTCTTCGTTGTTTTTACTTTCAAAGGGTAAACTCATCAAATGCTTTAGTAAATTCTTCGCCCTATTGTTAGAGTGTTCTATCTCAATTGTTGAAAAAAATGAGGTTTTTTTATCACTCGATTTGTCTTCACAAGATCTACCATATATATATATATTATGTCAAGGAAAAAGTTACCGCGTAAAATCTTGCTCTATCTATAATGGGTAAAGCGGAACTTTAATGAATCGAAGTCGCATCAAAGGAAAATCTGTTTTAAGTCGAAGCTGAGTATGCCTGCAAATGGTAAAGTCTATTAAACATAATTAATCTTTTTTTTGTCTAAGAAAATTTATTTAACGATGTTCAACTGTATTTAAAACGATGGTGGATCTAGATAAAGGGCCAATAAATCATTTGTCAGTTAAACTATAATTTAACCTTAAGCATGTTGCTGGTAATTCGTTAATAATTTTGAAAAATAAATACATGTGCATCTAGGCGAGACACATAGTAACTGGACGTCTCATCAATATCCATAGATCTAAACTGTTTGGTACTCTGATATTGTTTGCTGGGGAAGATGTAAAGACAGTACACCTATACTTTGGCTGCTGACACTTTATTTTCAAACTACAATATAGTATGTGTGTTTAGGTAAGGAACTTTCAATTAACACTTTCTTCTATACAAGTCTACACATATTGTTACGTTTTCAAACAGAGTATACCTAGATGAGACAACTTCTGTCGAAATTATCTCAATAGAGTCGATTCTGATTGTGTGTTATATGTATGAGCCAATATAAAGAAAAAACATACTTAATTATGTAAAGCGGTCAAAATTAAACATACATATTGATGAAGGTAAGGCTTTAACATTTGGCATGCACTTTTCAGTCATGCAGAAGAATTAAGGTCAATGTAACGTCAAACAATTTAGTTCCATAGATCCACATGCTAAAACTGAGTGGAATATTTTTACAGTAGCTGATTAAAATGGAACAGTCAGGCATTATGTGAGTCTACTCTGTTTGCAAAATTATTTTATACAATGCACATTGGAGGAAAAAGTTAAAAGCCCATCTTTATGTAATATTTCATTTACACACACTCGTAATAAAATTATAAGACTGCGTGAATGTTAGACTGCTCAAAGTCCATAATCGTTATTCAATGTTGCTCTATCTCCCAATAGAGCAGTACAACATTTACAAAAGATGCTATAGTTTTACTATACTGCTCTATCTCCAACACTTCGGCTCTAAATGACCTTTTTGTGTCGATGGGCCGTAAAACACCATTCATTCATTCATTCTATCTCCAACACAAAAAGTTGCAAAAAAGTCATAACTGGTAAAACAAATTATAAAGTTTAGCATACATTTGTAATGTGCATAGTATGCAGAATACACTGGTATAATCTTAACAATTTTTATCAGAAAATAAATCAAATATAACCCTTCAAACCTTTGGAAGCGATTTTTTCCAAAACTCAAAACTGGTAGATAGAGCTTCGTTCCATTAAGGCGACGAATTGCCGAACATTAAGAGAATATTGATTTTATTAGATAATAAAATGTTTTAGAATGCTTCAGAAACGGATACATTTTATGCGTTACTACACGTTTTAATACGTGTGCTAAACCTGCTTTAAATGACTATAGTATCACTATGTATTCACTATCAGTCAATACTTTTTAAAAAAATATTTGACAAATAAATTAATGTGTGTGGAAGCAGAACAAAATACCGGTATACAATTACGAATATTGATTTAAACTTTTAGGTGTAGATCTACTCCGGTTAAAACTATTTTCTCGCCCATCGCTATACATATAAATGTCAAGCTTAATCTAGTTTTAGCCGAACATTTCCATTTGAAACCAACTTTCGGATTAGACAAAATTAATTTTTAGCAATTTACAGTTTTTAAATTAACGCTTGTGTAAATGCTTATCAAAACTTATGCAGAAGAACAGTGTGAATCGTGCTAAAGGTCAATGACAAAGGCAAACTGAAAACAACGAAATAGAATAACAAACTGGTTAAAGCTTGGCTGTGTAACTATCCCCATCATCTGTGTTTCATACACTTAACAACGATCTAACGAATTTGTATGGCCTTATTCAAAATCAATCGGGTGTATTTGCGAACACGTTAGGTTTAATCAATGTTAAGTTAAAATTGTTAAAAACACAAGCTATTTTTATAGTATGCTACTCATTTCCTGTGTTCGTGTGCCGCGAGTAGATTATAATTATCTCTTAGAACAATACTATTATAGTTTAATATATTTTAGCATGATAACGGTGGTTGACCTTGTAACCGAAGGGTCATAAATATATAAGAATCGCCTTACAAAAGAGTCAATCTACACCAGACACTGCCTCAATATTAACTGGTTACGTATAAAAGCGACTTTATCGGTACAGCTTTATCTGTGTAGGCTTTAACACTTTTTACTTATCGTAATTTTTTGTTTTGATTTTAAGCTGTGATTTGCTTATTTTGAATTATTAGATACATGCCAACATCAATTGTAAAAGAGTCTTACTGTACACTTGCCATGGTAAAATGATTCGTTGTCCCTCAGGCAAGGTTTGAAGTACACAATTTGAAGTTGTCGTCCATTTCAATGGTCACCATATTCTATTGCCATATATACGCATCCCCTGATTGAAAATGCATTGGCTTGTCATTTTATGTCAAAGGGGGAAACAAATCGGGTAGGATCCCAACCATAATCCGTGTTAATATTGTTTTACATTAAACACGCATCAATGATGAACCCATTTTAAAGGACCTTTACATCCTAACGCAGGAGGCTTAACTTGAATATTTATGCTGATAAACTTCGATTGGACTTAAATCTCTAAATCATCAACATTACTAATAACGCTTCAAACACGAAATTGGTGTATGTTAAACAAGTCGTCTGCTAAAACTATAACATTGTTTTTACCGTTGTTATAGTTGTAGAAACATAATCGTTATGAGAATCTACTCAGATCTAATTAGGCCCCAAACTTTATATTTAACAGTTGGAGTCGAGATCATACACAACTTAGTCACTTTGTGAAGTCTGATCTATATCCAAACTGTTTGCATTGTTCGTTCTTATTCTTATATAAAACTATCAACACTTTTACAGTTTCGAAACAAAAGCATCGACGTGTCAATTTACATTATTCGTTTTTTTAACACATTTATACATTTTATGAAAGGTCTCGCACATTTCCATAACGATACATATATAAAAACTTACTACCATAAAGGGGAATCGCTTGGTTTATGTTACCTACCTTGTCGTATTAAATACGTTTTAATGCCATACGTGCTAACAAAAAATAATGAATATACATTTGGCCGAGCTATCGACCACACAGTAAACTCATTCCCCTTTTCATAAGCAATCAGCTACTAATATGGATATATGAAAGTCAGCGTTTTAACATACACATGTTTAGTTATGGATTCAAGTAATGCAGCGAGCTCCCAATAACCTCTTTTTTATTAAAATGAAGCTACATGTTCTCCATTTAAGTGTTCCCTCTACACATGCTTTACTTTAACAGTAGACATTTGTTTACTACAGCTCACATTTTTAGCATTTGAATACTCGACATCCATATTCAATGAACCATATTTACATCTGAATAAACAGGCCAGTTTCTTAGTATTGAAGGAACATAATGCAGAAAGATCCTGTAATTGCTCTCTGCATTACGTGTGTCCAACACTAAGGATAATTGACACATTTATGACATTCGACTGATTAATGCATGAACAGGTTTTTTACAGATGTTACCATGTTGACGTGACGTTATTCCCTGTGACAGCACATGTGCCTTGAGTTTCTGTAATGTGTGTTTACCTATGTCATAAACTAGCAAATATGTCTTCTTACAGACATGACGCCCCAGCAAATGTCAAAGTATGCCTCGTTCTCTGCCTTTTCTTACTACGTTTTGTTATTTCCCTGTCAGTTCCGTTCAGTGACCCCATGATATATAGTTCTTTCTCTTCCTTGCTCATTTCTCTCATATCCAGTATGTTAGAAAACATAGCCTGTTCACTGAACGTCGACGCACAGCGAGACCTACACCCACAGCCAGTAGCATGAAAGTTTCTTATTCTTACAATATCAGGAACGTCCGATTGCAGCGGGTTACTAAGAATGTTTCTGCACTAAATCTCATTCTCACTGTCACTTGTACTGTCATTTTCAATTTCTTGGATTCTCACCTCGTCCACATACTGCCGAGCTCTCTCATCGATGTATACACGTTCGTCTTCTTCCTCATTATCATCTTTTCCGGTATTCAACTCGACATGTTCCTGTGAAACTGCTGGAGCGTTCACTAGTGTTCTCCCAAAACGTTCGGAAAAAAGGCTTTCCAGCTCCTGAAATACATGAAAACAATATTAGATCTATACGAAAGAAAAATGAAACTTATTCTCCATCCT
Source organism: Gari tellinella (assembly GCA_922989275.2). Lineage (NCBI taxonomy): Eukaryota > Metazoa > Mollusca > Bivalvia > Cardiida > Psammobiidae > Gari > Gari tellinella. Next base: position 11,457,605 of record OV277858.1, read on the forward strand.
CATATAATACATATCATTAAATATATTGATATCAATGTTTAAATTAAGTCAACTAGCTACGGCAAATAATTATCCACTAAATCTAGACCTACATGTTTGTAAAAAAAAAAGGTTGTTTTGCTTTTTCAGAAATCTCCTCAATGAAAACCAAGTTAGTTCTGATTCGAAAAATTGAAATTCCACCGAGGAAATCCCAATGCGTAACAATTAACCATTGTGTAAATCCTGAAAAATTATAAGTTTGTAGATCAGTGTGATAATGCGTAATCCATCAATCTAAGTTTGATAGCTTCAAAGCGAAAATCCAGAGTTGATTAAAAAAGTCATGCAACGTTCACATCTAGATCTTCACGTAATTTATTTTAATAATATTTAGTTATAGATATAGGCCTTATTATAAAAAAATCTACTTTGGAAATTCAAATAAATGTGCAATAATTATTTTAAAAAAAAAAAGAAGACAGTTGGAAGTTGGATTCGAACCGGCGACCTTCTGCACTACAATTCTTTGACGTATCCACTGAGCTACGGGGGCTTGACGTCTATCGCGGTTTAAATCATAATCTTATTACTGGATTATCGCGAAAATGGGTCGGTACGCTACTACTTTTTTTCTTTTTCTTTTCAGTAATCAACAGAAACATCACAGAACATGTTTATTAATTACATTTTCATGTACTTATTATTCGCCAATTCATCAATAGTCTGACTAAATCGAAAACAGAAAAACACCTTACTTGCCGGGTGGGGTATACACGTAGATCTAATGACCTTCACGAATAGTTGGATATAGCGGGAATAAGATCATAATTTTAAAAATGTATTGTCTGAATATATATGTTTTTAAGGCCATTGCCGTTACAACAGTGAACTAAATCGACCAGATACATACATGTGCGCGCTTGACAGTCTGCCATTTAAAAATCTGCTAGAACTCTACCGCTTGCATTTCTAGGTCTGGCTACAAATTTGATTCAATTGAGAGAAAAAATCAACTCACCGCCAAATCACTATCCATTGTTAATCCATAAGAATTTCACGATTCACTGTTAAACAGAATATATAATTCCAACTGTCAGAACAACTGGCTATACGATTGTTATATCGATTGTACAATGTTAACAATACTCCATGCGCAAAACAAGTGTGATCTTTATGAATGACGTAAAAAATCGCATTTCGGCGATGTCAATAAGACCGGTTTTGTCAGAGAACTGCTCATATGGAAACGAGATGCCAAAACAACTACAATTATCTGCTTATAGAGAAATAAAAACCGGGATTTTGTTTTAAAGACAAGCAAATGAAAAATACAAAATGTCCCAGTTTATGAAAATCCGTGGTTTTATTTATCCTCGTCCTGACGGAGTAATTTGAAACTATTTCGAAATAAAAACACTAACATTTAAAAAATAACATATTTCAGAGTAATCTGGATACAACTTATTGACATATACATGTATACTCTTTGTCTTACCAAAATCAGTTGTGTAAATCTAATAGATATTGTATATATTTTCCAACCAGGTCATGGAAAAGGTACATCTGTAAACTTACGAGTACTAGTGTCACACTACACAAAAACAAAACCATATACAGGCGAGTGTGTTGATTGTGTATCATTTTTCAACATTAAACTAGTTTCATGCGATGTCAAACCCGCCTGTAAATGTGGCTCTAGAAACCACTGTCCAAACATTAGACAATGTATTATATGGACAAATGATAAAGATATTAAGACTACAATACAAAGGGTCACATTAGAGACCAATGAAACGATTGATTATAACCCTTACATACTGAATATTAAGAACTTTAGGATAATTATATTAATTTATAATGTCCTACCGGTACCGTGTTCTTACAAAAAATATTAAAGAAGTGACAGATTCTTTTGAAGGATGCAACTGGACTCGCATCTCTGATGTATGATGGAAGAGTTCTCCAGAACATTTGGACTGCATGCATGAAACTTATATCTCCAAACTTCACCAAACGACTTCTTGGTACAACTAGCGATACTGATTTACTCGCAGACCGCAACTCTCTTCGAGGTTTATACAAAACGTCAATCATACTGACAATGTACCTTGATGAATCATATTTCACATGGCTTTGTATATGAGAGTCTGAATGTTGAATTAAATTATGTGTTGAGTGATGTGATTGTACCGAGGAGTCCTGGTAATAATGCAGTCTGTTGCAGAAATCAATTTTCGATGTGACTAAAGAACTACTAGTATGACCTATTTGACGCGCAACTGTGCGTAATTAGACCTACACTCAGCGTTACTGTATTGTGTCATATCCATTGGGAATAAAATATAGCACCAATAGTATTCACACACATTGTAGGTTTGATTTTATAGTTTCCCAATTGAACGTGAACGTCTTCAGGTATGTTAACCTTTTTTGTGAAACAGTATTGTCTCCGTTTTGTCAGTGGTCAGCTTCATCATAATATGGTGCATCCATGAGACTTTGTCTTTTGAGACATCCTTCGACTATTGAGACGGCTACTTGTGGCAAGATGTGTCTTTAGGCTTGAATGACAAGTATAACTTTGCATCATCTGCATAGAAATGATGATCCAGATGATGAGTTCTTAAAATTTAGCCGACAGGTTTTGTGTACAATATGATACTTCAAACAATCGTCTACTGCCTGTACATTTCTCTCAATTAATGCAATTCGTTTATTAGTTTCAGTGAAGTCATGTAATGACATTGCTTGAAGATCCGTCCTTATTTCATCAAAGTTCATGATGTTTGGATTTCTCATCCAACATCTCCAAATTTCTAATACAGTCTTTAGTTTTTGGTATAATGTTTTTTTTAATAAAGTTCTGATGCAGACGGTGACCTTTCTATGTGTTTCACTTAACTTTTCTAGGTGTTTCACTTGAATTTTCAGGTTATCACCTAAAATCAGTCCTAGCACACCAAGAGTTTTCTCCATTTTTTCTCGATCTTCCGTGGATATTTGCTGCTTTGCCCATGAAAGAGCATTGTTTGGATAACCAGACATTTTTTAAGTGAAGACATTTGGTTAGTACGTGGTGTTTAGGATCGATAGGGTAGCTTGATCCCGTAGGCATTTTTACATGTTAGTGTTTTTTACTCTAGCGCATGGTGATAATGATCATAAGTGATTGCGGCCATTATAGAAAAAAAAGAAGAAGAAAGAAGTTTAGTTAAAAGCTGATTAGCAAATAGTCTTAATGTACTTTTGCAATATGGGGGATATTTGATCTACCTGCTTGTAATACACACTTATCAAATTAATTAATGTACTCTAGGAATTAACGTATGTATCTTTTGCTAAAACTGTGTAGTATGAGTTGTCTTCTCAGTCTCAAAATGTAGACAAAAAAATTCCTTAGAATACCTAAGTTTACTCAGGAATGTAAGGAATGTAAGGAATGTTGGCGGGATATTGAAATATGTTAATTAGCAATATCACACGTAAGTTGTTGATCATTTACAAACACAAACTTATGAAACAAAAGTATGTGTCTTTAATTTTGTTTGTGATATGCACTTAGTACCTGTGCTTTTCTTTCTTCTATGAACGTCGTTGTTTATGCTTCACTCACTTCTGATTGTTTTGCGCGTACCTTACCTTTAAGACTATTATATCTCTCTTCATCACCGTTGATATCAAATCCCACAAAACTGTTTAACTTACTATCAGCCCCATCTGTAATATTTATAAACCACTATAAGTATAATGCCTATAATTTTGTCCCATCCTGTAATCATAACGGTATATTATTTGTCTGTACTTATTTACCCCAAACCGTTACAGGAATACACACAATGCATTAGTTTTAAACATGTCCACAAAAAAGTAACATCTACCTTTTGCTAGATGTACCTAAAAACATGCAAGAATACTGACTATATACTAGCTTTACGCATGAAGGCAAATAAATGTAATCTACCACTGATGGATCTGCGTTTAAACTTGTAATACTACTCCCTTAAGTTTGGAATGGATCTGATTCTTTCTTAGGTGGACATTGTGGTGGTAGTTAATTATTTACATGATTTGTCTCTGCATTGCTGTCTATGTGTTTCCATGTTTTACAAAGCAACTGCCACACAGCAAACCCAGTAATACCACATTATACAAGTGTTTATTGTGAAATCTGTGAATTTTTGCATACCCGTTTTTATTTTGTAAACAGTGCGATTCTTTATTTTGTTTCTGCTCAAACGGAGTGTGTATCTGACGTTATGTCTGACACATCATTCAAATAGTCTATTTTGTAACAACTATGTTTGTCTGATCTTTGTTATTTATATATTTTCAAGTCACTCATAGACATCTTCCACTACAAGTTATCTTGTAGATCTAAGATATATTAAAATGTAATAACAACATAAGAGAAGTTTGCTGATATTTTTTATCCTGCTTAACCATTGCTGCAACACTGCAGAATTGCTTATAATACACGACACAAGTATTTTATATTGATTTTATTTTAAAACATTTTTCACACTGTGGTTACATTGTAATCCACCTTGGTACCATTGTAATCCATTATAATTACATTGTAATTCACAATGATTATATATTTAACAATGCTAGAAGCAAATCATTTAACTCTAAGCTTGTTTAAAGCTTATGTCTCTAGGTATCTATCGTTTGACTCTAAGATAGTTTTATATATAAAAAAATGAATTTGTCTCTGTAAAAACGAAATGGTTAAAACTAAACTTAGATTTAAGCACATAGAGGATATTAAAAAATATAAAAACTTTTCGTCTTCATCAAAAGTGCAGAAGAATATAATGTTGACTTGAGTAATTGAAAAAAAATAGGATGATGTACAAGATAGAAAACCTGCACTTGTTACAAAACAAGAGCCTATAAATATAGATAAGGAATAAAAACGTGTTATGGAGACTGTATCTGATGTACAACTTAGAGAACTTGTAGTGGAAGGTGTCTATGCAAGACTTGAAAAGATAGATAAAAACTGTCGGATGAGTAATAACTGATAAACATCTCCAATTCAATACTTCTTTATTAACCGATCACTTCCTTTACTTCATATTGTTCTCAAACACTCAAACTTGTTTTTTCTATGAAACCTCACGTATATGACGTAAGTACGTGCGACGTATAGCAGTTTCGCCACGACGTCGGTCGGTGTTACGCGTTCCCGACATACTCTGGGCCTCTAAATGTTTGCAACATTAGAAAATGTGCAAGTCCTTCGTTTAATCCAATTATAACTTTCTAACTCATCACTCAATTTTATCACAATATTAATCGTTTTCGCTAAATCTCATCTATCACAGTCTTTTGAAATGAAGTAATAAAGTTTTGGAAGAAAATTAAACTTTCCTGCCACTGAATTTTAATTACAATTGTTTCTAGTTATCCGTTTCTATTCTATAACTTCAAGTGGGTAGAGTTTCACTATTGGGCTGTTCATAACACCAGAATCAGTTCGTATTTTTGCAAAAGAGAGATTTTACAACTGTGCAGAAAGTTTAAAAGGCTTTTATAAATCATATCGAGTGACTGTCTAACATCTCATTGCCAATTTCGACTCTTACAATGTAGTGAACTACATACATGCATTTTAGAACGAACTGTGCCACTATATGCCGGTCTTATAGATCTGCAAGCTGAAATATACTAGAGTAAATTATTAACATACTACTAATCTTTGGTAGTTTAACTCACTAATCATTTTAGTTACCGATTAAGTAACCCGTATATCTTGGAACCTGACCTGCATGGGTACAACTTCACCAAAAATCGTGCGCATGTGATAATTGAGATGCCTTTTAAAGTTTGGTTTACCTTCTGCTTGTTATGCAATTGTCGTCTGCAAAATGTTGTTGTAACAATTCTCAATTTTCTGCATTTTTGTAAAGACAATATCAGCAGAATGAAAAACAGTTTGGCACAAATGAGCCGCCGCTTCATGCGGGGTTTCGTCTGGATCCAAACTGTTTGCAACAGTTATAACAAATACACCCGCAACAGGCAGTAGGTTAACCCATCGTCACATATAAACTCGGGTATGTTACGAATTTAATGTATTCCTGCTTTGCAAAACATAATTTCAGCTGTTATTAGACAATAAGCCGACGAAAAGAAAATAGACGATATATACAACTGAAACAAAATGAGGCCCGACTGGTTTGAGACACCCCTTTCAAACTAGTGGCGAACCGTTACATGCTACTCGCAATTAGGCGGCGAAAAGAGTTTAGTTCTCCGATAAACCTAACAACAAGTAGATGGCAATTTCAATGAGGTGATGAGTTTGGTATATTTTTCGGACAAATGAATTTATTGACCATCGACACGGACGTCCAAGCAATTCCTTGCATTGAAAAATTGCCCAGAGGGAATCGGAATCATTTCGCTGTGGCAATTATACAGTTAAACACTTTTAACTCTGGTGTTTGTTTGCACACTAGTATACATGTTCACCTGAATTCTACCTTCTCGACTGTTCTGTAGCAATACAAGATGAGTTACCTCCCTATTTACAAATGTTTAAAGCACAGTCGATATATCTTCCTGTTCTATGAAGTTCGATTACTTATGTCACTATGAAATTTGAGTAATAAATTGTACCGCGCAGACGTGGTTTGCATCCTTAATCTATGACTAAACTACAATACTCAATATGGTAGTAAACATTACTTGGTACAGCTATTTAAATGTAAAGGTCCTTTAAACTATGTTCATCATTGATGCGTTTTTAATGTAACACACTGTAAACACGGATCCTGTTGGGACCCAACCCGATGTATCCCCCTTTGACATCAAATGACAAGCCGATGTCTATCTGGAGATGGGAATGTAGAGCAATATATTTTAATGACCATTGAAATGGACGACAACTTCCAATGTTGTACTTGAAACTTTGCCCCGAGGGACATCGAATCATTTTACCATGGCAAGTATACAGTTAACTATTTCACAATTGATGTTATAGTTAAAAATAAGCAAATCACAGCTTAGAATTAAAACCAGCAAATGCAATAAGTTAAAAGTGTTATAGCATATACTAATAGCTCTGTATCGATAACGTTGCTTTTGTTCGTAAATAGCTAATCTTGAGCTAGTATCCGGTGTAGAATGACTATATTATATGGGGACAATAATATATCTATGACCCTTCGGCAACAAGCTCAAACGCCATTATCATGCTATGATATATCAAAGGTATGATATTATTGTCCTTAGAGATAAATCTTTTTGCGGCACATAAAAACAGGAAAATAGTTGCATTTACGTGTTGCATACTATTCTAATATATTGTGTTTTAAGCTTAACTAAACATTAATTAAATTTAACATGTTCGCAAATACACCCGAATGACTTTGAATTAGTATGTAAAATACATTGTTTCGTTAAGGACATCAAACACAGACAATGATATAGTTATACAAACAACTTTTAACAATGTTTTTTTTTCTATTTCGTCGTATCCAGTTTGCATTTGGCATTGACGTTTAGCATGATGCACACTATTCGTCTGCATTAGTTTTGATTAGCATTTACAGAAACGTTGAAAATCCTTGTTGTCCAATCCGAAAGGAGATGTCAAAAGGAAATATTCGGTTACAACAAGAATAAGCTTGACATTTATAAGCAAAGCGTTTGGCGAGGAATGTTTTTTAACCTGAGTAGTTCTACACTTATTTTTTTTAATCAACATTTGTAATTGGATACCGGTATTATGTCCTGTGTCAACAAAAATAAATTTATTTGTCAAATATATTTAGCAAATATAGACCGATATTGAATATATAGTGATAATATAGTCATTTAAAGCAGGACAAGTATTTCAATACTGGACCAAATACATATATTAAAACGTGTAGTGACGCTTATAATCTATCTAGATCATGGGTCCGTATTCTGAAGCATTCTAAGATATTATTTTCTCTAATTAAATCAATATCACTTAGTTTTCGTCAATTTCCTCTAAATATTTGATGATTTACCCTCAGAAAATGAAAGCAACTAAGGACATTTTTAACTGTTAGATATGTTGGGCTGTGGATCTAAAGAAAAATGACGGATTGAACACAGAACATTGGACTATAAGTTTAGTATTATATAGGAAAGTAGCATGAGCAAACTAAACACTCAAAGTATCATGGAAATAGGTGATTTAATTTCAGGCTTTCTGTGTGACCGGGTATCGGTGATGAATATTTGTGCATCGGTCAAACGCCACCCCGCCTCCGATTGGCCTCCGATTGGCAACCGATTGGCAACTCATGAAATCCAATGGGCCACCGATTAAAAGCGCTCAACAACCGATAAAACACCGATGAAATGCTGGCGGCAACCGATTGACCACCGATTGATCACCGATTGAACTGCCATTAACAATCGATGAAAACCGACGAGATCCCGCATTTTAATTCTCATCTTTTTTCATCGGTGGTAAGTATTAGTTCATCGGTGCTTTATCGGTGATTTATCGGTGACTCGTCGGTGATATCGGTAGGAGACAGGTTGTCAATCGGTTATTTGTAAAATATTTTCACCGATCAAGAATTTTAAACACGTTTAAAAGTTCCCCATCGGTGATTTTTCCCCGACGAAACTCATCTTTACCTAATAGCTATTGATAGGTGGAAAACAGGTAGCCAATAGGTGATGTCGGTTGTAAATAGCTTTTCATCGGTCCCCTCCCTAGTTTGGCAAAAACAAAAACGATATATCACCGATGGCTCTGTGTGACCGGGGTGTAAAGAGGACATGACTGAAGAACAGCAATAAGATACGGAGCGTGTTAAAACTTAAGCCATATTTTAAAACTCAAACACAATACAAACAAGAAGAGCAGCAAAACAGACTGACGCCTAAGCAACCACGCGAAAATCAATCATAAGTTAGTATTGAAATTTTCACGTGAAGTTTCTAAAAACACTTAAACTGCATCAAAGCACACATTATTGTTGTCATGAAGTTTCATAATTGTCAGTTCCGAGATTACTTACAGACTGTAGAAAAGTGCTATTGAATAATATTTTAATGACTTTACGCTGCATCTCAGCAATTTCAGTATTACGTAATCGATTGAAAACAGGATTTATTTTAATAGTGTTCATTCTGATGAGTGGGATTACACTTTTCAGACATTGTTGTTGTTGTTATTGTTGTTGATATTTATTAAAGTTTCATACAGCAATGGCATATTTTCCAACGTGTTTTGATAACATAGCAATAAGTAACCTTTCAATTATTTTTAAATGGCATGTACGTTTAATGTCAAACTGCCCAAATCCCTGAAATGGATGTCCTGTGTTCCAGTTGATTACTTCGATTAGCGTTTTTTTTTAAATTTCACATTTTTGTAAATGTTTATTTCATTGTGTTTGCTCGTCATGTAACTGAGTACAAATGAATACGTGAGACTTAAAAAAATGTATTATCTTTGTAGTTCAGTTGTCGTTGCCGTCATTGACAATAATTACGCCATTCGTCAATAAACAAAACGACATAACTGTTGAAAATAATTGTTCGGCTTACTCATTTATGATGAAATGTGACATGCCTGTCTTTTTTTTATATTAATTCGTGATTTTATCGAAATTTGCATGCCTATTTCGTACTTAATCGACCACATATGGTCGATTACGAATGAATTTGATTAAGACGAACTGAACAGTTTTATTTTTGACAATCTGTATACATGATATATTAGTCATACATAGATGATCTTGTATGAGTGTTCATTATCTATCATTTTTAATAAACGAATTGACTAAAATAATATGACGCGAGCCTTTGCGGAGTCAAATAATGGGCACTGATATGATATTCTATATATCACATAACAAGTTTAAGCCCATTTTTAAATTGATTGAAACCGTACTTGGTAGACTCTCCGTTTTTTAGATATCCGCCAAAACGTTACGTTGTTTACATTAACGTTGTCGCAAATGACGTCATTTGGCGTCCCGCTACATACAGCGTTTGTGGACGAACAGGTTGTGCCCAAAATACGATATTCTACCAGTTGATTACGATATTTACATACGGCTTTATGTCACTCCCAGACCGCAAGTTATGTGATAAAAAATTATATGCCCTATTGTATTTTTTACAGCACTAGTTAGCAATGACACTGTATGTGAAGGTTTATATATATTAAAAAGAAAATGCAAAGGTCCGACAATAGTCGGTCCGGTACAAGTTTAAACCTACACTAATATCTATATTAAATAGGGCTAGAAACTATACACTATTGGCTGGACCAGTATCCCTTACGTATACATAAACGATGTAATAAAAAATCATCTTACAATGCTTAAAACAATACCAGAAAATAATTTGTTTAGTTTAACAGGGTAATATACAACCAAATTAGAGGCACAGTCATGGGTACAAATGTAATCCAACTTACGCTACCCTTGTATTATGTTACCTAGTAAAAACATATATCAACAAGAATCAGAAATGTACGAATTTCCACAAACAAATTACATTAAAGATAACTGGGAACGATTCCTACATGACTTTTTAATCATTTGGTCCAATTTTTAATCGAGTAAGATTATTTTACAAATCCTAAGTAATTTACACACAGATCTACAATTTACCTTACAATATACACGAACAACTATTAGGTTGTTCAAGAGAGAACCCAACTTTATGAATTTTCTGCTGTAATAATTAATTGTTCTGCGGCATTGTTTTAACTGAAAGCACGATATCATATAACAAAAACGAACAAATAACTTATCATCTCAGTAGTTTGGAAACTACCATTTCAGTAACAGAACGTACCAAACGGCATAAAGGTTTCATTTGTATAGAAAAGTATATCGGCCTTTCGCATCTACACAATTGTATCCCCATTCAGTTTATCCACCTATTTATCAGCAAGAGCTGTCAGACCAGAATGAGAATTAAACCTCTCTACGTGGCTGTCCCATACAAGCATTGATGTACAGAGATACAATACAACGATGTAGAGACATGGGTGTATAATTGTCGACTACTTTATGTTTGTAGCTTGTATCAGTTTTCACATAAAAATACTTAGTATATACTTAGTAAAACTAATAATGTCCCAGCCTACCTCGGAACTGTCAGAACGAAATACATTTAAAAGTTTAATACAGACTAATACACGACAAACGGAAATCCAGTTCAGTCTGAAAATAGACAAACTATCGGAACGTCACGTAAAACTGAATATATTTTCTCAATATAATCATAGTTTCAATTAAAATAAATGTGTATCTGCTACCAACATTTTCATAAAGTTGTTAAATGCCCTGTAGACTCTAAGTACACTTATGTAATATCTAGCAAACTCCTTGTCAGAGTCTAAATTGTCTGCAAAGAAATGATAACTCTGTTATTGGCATGACATTTGCTCAAGATAGCTTATATGACTCACAAACTCTGATTATATATCTGAATTATGATGTTCGCCAAATGAATATTTCACACGTTAGAAAGCAATTCAAGTTCAAGACTTAAATTGGCTAAATAAAGACTGTAAATTTCCAAACTGCTTATAAAATTGACATGTGATCTATTCATCATATGCTTCATGTACAGATAGTAAGGACTCACACATTATTTCGGATTCAGTGAGACGTGAAATATTTGTACACTAAATGCCTTCACAGTTTCCACAACCTTTAGCCTTAGATATTCTGGTAAATTTGCAATGCTTTTTTTTCAGAGACTATCCTATGAGAGGAATGTGCAACACAACACAGGCTTTTAGTAATTAATTTCCTTGTAATGATATTCCCTTAAACACACCGCAGGTTTCAATCTAAAGTCACAACCTGCAGGCTGACGGACCAGGACGTGCTGAAGAAATGTTGAGATGTCTGTATTGAAATCCCAATGGTCTATCAGGCATCTGATGTAGAGAATTGTTGGTGTCAGCTTAAATAATGTCTTCTGAATAGAAGTTACACTGGTTATTGTCAAACAAAGATGTGCATATGGGGGCATATACTTCGTGGTTGAATGAAGAAGTAAACAATGTAATACAAAGAAAGATGAGATGCTACAAGGCAGAGAAGAAGAGAGGCAGCAGAAACAAGTGTACATATGCCAGAAGTGTTGCTAAACATGTTCTCATCTGATCCATGCAAGCTGCCACTATGCAAGTTTCAGTCTGAGTCACACTGGCCCTAAATGTAGTGATATCTCCAAGACTGCACAACAGCTGAGAAGGTAAAACATATATACTAGTATGCACACAAACATCACAGATAAACTTGTTTAACTGTATAATTGACACAGCGAAATGATTCAGTTTCTTCTGGGCAATTTTTCAAGTGCAATGTATTGCTTGGACGTCCGTGTCGATGATCAATGAATTAAATTGCCCGAGTAAATATACCGAACTCATTAGCTCATTGAAATTGCCATCTGCTTGTTGTTAGGTTTATCGGAAAATATACATTTTTCGCTGCCGCTGATTGCGAGTAGAAAGTAATGGTACGCGACTAGTTTGAAAATTAAGTCTCAAACCATTCGGGCCTAATTCTGTTTCAGTTGGAAGTATCGTCTATTTTCTTGTCGACTGCTTATTTTCTAATAACAGCTGAAATTATTTTCTGCAATGCAGATACATTAGGTTTGTAAAAAACCGAGTTTATATTGGACAATGGGTTCATCTACTGCCAGCGGCGGGTTTATTTGTTATAACTGTTGCAAACAGTTTGGATCCAGACGAAACCTACATGACGCGGTGGCTCATATTGTGCCAAATCGTTTGACATTCTGCTGATATGGCTGTACAAAAATGCAGAACACTGTGAATAGTTACAGACGGCAACGTTTTGCAGACGACAATTGCATACAAAGTAGATAGTAAACAAAGCTTTGCAAGGCAAAATATTAGTACATGTTGTATATTAATAATTTAATCTAGTTCATTTCCGTTTGCAGATATATAAAACCGGTGTAACGCAGTAGAATGACCTACCCCTGCTGAAATGACCCACGGGTCATTCCACTACGTAGTACAATGACCCGGGTCATTTTACTACGTAGAAAAATGACCCCATACCGTAGAATAAGGACCCCATCGACTCGTAGTAGAATGACCCACCCTCACGCAGAGGAAAGACCCCCGTAGAGAAATGACCCCCCTCTTTTTTTTTACACTATTGTTGTTACTATTTATACAACAACTGTTATTACTATTGTTGCTGCTGCTATTGCTTTTAGACCACTACTACTACTTCTAATACAAATATACTAACACGATAAGTATACCACAGGTCCCTAAAACCTAATATACAGTTTCTTTATCGTGTAAGAATATATTACCAACTTTGCTGCTGCTTTTACTACTGCTACCATTTCTAACTTCAAGTACTTCTAGTACAACAGTCTTTGCTTCTGCTGCTGTAACTAATGCCGCTACTACTGTTTCTACAACTACATCTACTACAATTATGTTACTCCTTTTGTTGCTATTGCTGCTACTAATACTGCTGTTTCTTCTAGTACCTCTACTAATAATATACTACTTCTTTAGCTGCTAATTCTACAACTGCATTTTTGTACAGCTACAACTACTGGAACTACTACTCCTACTGCTGCTGGTGCAGTTGTTTCTGCTACTTTGCTGCTACTATTGTAACTACTACTATTTCTACTCATGTTGCTGCTTCCTTTACTAGTGCTACCACTGCTACCACTTATAGTAATAATGTTGGTGTTGTTGGTAATACTACTGTTACTACTACCTCTTCTCCTACCAATACACTCCTCCATTTGTTGCTGCTCCTACGACTGCTACCACTGCTTTAATTTCTACTACATGTACTACTACTAGTACTGCTACTTAACTGCTACTAATATTACTACATGTACTAATATGACTGCTGCTACTGCTGCTAGTGTTCGAACAACACCTTTTAAACCGTTAAAAAGTATGTAATAAATGTTATTAAAATCGTCTCTAAAAGACGATTAATCTATACTAGAGGAAAAGGCGTGTTGAAATCATCTCTATTTGTGATTAGTTTTAAATGGGTATCTTTAAAACTATTTGAGGAGATGCCATTTACTTAACATTCAGCTCGAATAATCGTTCAGAATTTAAAGTTTCTTTAAGTATAATTGATACACAAGAAGAACTAAATATCTTTATTGCTTTCTAGTGAGCTACGTAGAGCTGTAAGCAGTCAGAATCGGATACCTGTCCTGATATAACTTGTATGCTGAAATATTTAGTTCTGGTGGGAAATGTAGAATGCACTGTGTCACTATTTCAGACATAAAAGCAAACTGATTTATATGACCTTAAGTCATCATAAAATCTCCTAGGTTACTTATAATAATATGGACTGAATGGCGTGCTAATGGCGACAGCCCTAATGATGCTTTTGTCGTGGCTCTATGATACAATAAAGCAGAGAACTATTTTTTGTTCATGTGTTCGTAAACTATTAGAATGCTGGGTTATTGATTTTTCCTGAGATAAGATTTCGTATGTTACTTTTTGAAAATATTATTTTTCGCATTTTAATCGGAGCTGTTTGACCTATTTTGTGATGCCGTGCCGTACAACCCAGCATATCAATCATTCCTTTCAAACCAAGTGTCAAACAGTGTTTAAAGTTTCAAATCACCTTCAATGGCTCAAATGGTGGCTTATTTGCTCATTTCTCTGGGAGGAAACAGAAGTGCCCTGATAAAACCCACGTGTTTGGACCGGCGACCACTGTACTCTCTCACATACCGCCCCGATGCGGGATCGAACTCGAGACAGCATTGTTGAGAAGCGGATGCGCTATTACTGCGCTCTCCGAACACCCTGCGGAATCTGTTCAAGATTCAAACTGTTTTTCAATGTAATCATAGTTTTCCCCTAGCATACTAACAGTAGTTTCATGGGAAAACATCAAATGTATCCATTTTTATTGGCACATGATCCGCTCTTGTTATACATGTATCAATTTAATACCTCATCATACGGTTTGAGAGGACCCCCATATTATTCCGCAACATGCTGTCCGAGAATCGCGGTCAGCTGCAGTGAAAAGTGTTTTATATGACGGTTTAGATCCGGACAAACTCCATGCTTGCGCGGAATATCATTAAATCGTTTATCAATAAAGAACTGATTTTAAATGACATTTACATTTGAAAAATGCTGTTAAATGTAATGTCCACTACTGTTTATCGAATAACCTCTAAGTTCGGTTTTGTCTATGTTAAAAGATTTGACCGATTTACTAACATCTGAACATCATTGTTATGTGGTCTTTTACGCATATGTTGGTGGTATATAATTTGAGACCTCTGCTATGGGTCTGCACCGTTTGCATAAACACTATTCATATATTTATCGAAACGTAAAATGACAGACACCGCATACACAGATCAGAGAACCCCTTTATAGACCCTCTGATCTGTGTCTCCAGTGTCTGCAAGAAAATCACTGATACTATTCATAGTATCACTGTTTTAATGTTTGTGTTTGTTTTGTGCACATCATGTTAACTCAGCTAAGGAGATCTTATGTAGGAGGACCACATTCTTGGGGGAACATATCGGGCATCTAGAGATCAGAACGATAATAAGGGTAACCACTGGCTCTCTCTATTGTCTGGCCCTGTATCTGGATGCAACATATCGCTGTATTTTGATCAACCAAAGGGTTTCCTAAGCGATGGCCACCCAATACTTGATTGATCTACTTGTCTCACGTCACTATTGCTTTTATTTTATTACATGTACCTATTTGATTCTTGTCAAACACGTAGTATATATATAATAGCCCTTTTTTAGTCTTGGTTTGCTAACCGTTGATATCGCGTGTTCGTAAAAAGTTTCATTGAATAGTAAAGGGAGGTATGAGTAAAAAGTTCTTATAACACTACTATTAAAGCTTTCTGCTCAAGGAACTCCATATATATGTTGGCCACAACAGGTGACACAGAGCGTCCCATGGATGTTCCGAACTTTTGTCGATAGATGGTGTCTCTGAACATGAAATATGTTGTGGTCAATATAAACTACATAGTTCCATTATGTCTCTCACTTCCAGGTTTGTTCTCTTTTCAAATATAGTGGATAGGGAGTCTCACCTTCGCGCTCGGCAGATGGAGGAGGCCATCCAGATAAGAAAACAAAAGTCACCATAAACAGGGACAAGGGGGCCTTTAAGCTCTCTCACGTCTGGGACCCGGTTTTCGTCAGCAAGTGCGCTGACGGAAACAGCCGATGATCCACGACATCAGTTAGATGTTTGAGAAAGGTGACAGCAGTCACCGAAACTGTCAAAGTAAGAACAATTTAATAGTAGTGTTATAAGAACTTTTTACTCATATGGACTTACCTACTAAATGAACTATTTCAAGGGTAAATGGAGGTAATTGAATAACACACATATATAGCAGTAAACCGCATGTGAGTTAACTAATGACATTTCATTTCCTTCTGGGATTAAAAGTTTAAAAGTTTAATTTTTTTACACTTTGCGACTGGTTTTCAATGCATCGTATACTATCATTAATATTATGACTGTTCCACCATTGACATACCTACATGTATACTTGTATAAAGCGAATGTGAACTGATAGGTCACTGGCTTTTGTACTGAATGAACTATCTATATATTTTTAATGATTTATTGGCGCAATACTAGATAGACTCGGGTATCTATAATAAGTTAGCATTAATTTCCGTTTATTCACACATGATTGTATTTGTCAGGCAACGATTATAGGGACAGTTAAAATTCAAATTTTTGTAAAGGACTGTTCAGTGTTATCAATCACTGTCAAATGTATATTGGTCTAACGGTCAATAAGACTGTGTTATCTATACTGATGGGTTTCGCTGGGCATTCATTTGCAGTGTCCCTTGTATAAAGAGTTTTTCTTCCAACACGTCAGTGTCGTCTGTTAAACACAACGTCTGCTAACACTCTCAATTTGTTTTGTTCCATATTTGTAGAAAAACGATCATTGTGTCAAAGTACTAAGATTCTGAACATGCTACACACTTTATAGTAAACACTTGGTTAAGCCTGGTTTGAATCCAAAATGTTCACTTGTTTTACAAGTCTTAGGTGTTTGATTAACTGCTGTAATTAAAGGGGGTATTTGGACTTAACAACTGTCCTGCGAACAAAATGCTAATAATTGCAAAAACTCATAGATTAATTCACATTAAAGTATTGCCTAATTAAATGCAAACTTGTTTCGAATGCAGATTGATTCAGAATAAAGGAGTCTTATCACAACTTATTCAATGAGTTGGTGATTATTACGTTTCCATAATAGTAATCGCAAATTCTATTAAAATGATGATGATTCACTAAATAAATAACTGAAGTCTAGTTGATATATAATACATTAAACTAGCCGAATTTTAGAGTAAATAATGAACAAATTATAAAATTATAGATACTACCATAAAAAGAAGATAAAAACACTCATTAAAGTAATATTATCACCGATACATTATGATGGAAATTCTGTTAAAAAACAAAACCACATGCATTGTTTACAACATCGTTTCAATTGTTTAGAAGCAGGCATATTGTCCAAATTATGTTCATCACTTGTTTTGCTTTAGAAAATAATTTATGAAAATAATGTTGATATAACGATAAACTATAATATTAACAAAGGACAACTAGTTTATCCATTGCTTCAAACCAAAGTTGTTGAACACAATACAACGTATGTAAATAAGAAATTACATTTAAATTTTAACAGCGACGACGTCACGACGTCGTGTTTATGCAGAGTAATGAACCCTTTTTATAATGACGTCATGATGTCGTATATATATAACAACTTTCCAACCTTGATGAGCAATGCAAAATCGGTTGGTTTTTTTATGTTATGCAATAATAAGATATATAAAATCAGGCATGTGAGTCAATCATATATTTATTCATATATACATATATTCTTACAATCTTGCTCGCAGAATTTGTACAATAATATTAGACACTACAACCATATAAATACGTCTATAATAATTATATCAAATATTGAGAAACTATCCGAAAACTGTCATATCACAAGACATATTTATAACTAAAAGCAAAGCAGTTAATCAGAGATGATTTACTAAATCAATAACCCAACAACGATGACGTATTACAATACGTGTCAACATTAATAAATACGAAATACTCAAGCAGGAAACGCAACACAAACAATACACCCACCTCACAAGCAGAACACACACACTAATACCATAACAAATACACACTCATACACATACATATTAACACACGCGCAATGTCATTCCTTCATCTACACACTAACTGGAAAACAACACGCAAGACAAACATAAATCAAACGGAACATAGGAGCCCGCCTTAGTACGGTCAGTAGCAATCATTACTTACTTAGACATTAATTATTAATAACCACTGGGGGGGTTAAACCTGGGTTTAGGGGCGCCCAACCTCATTCTTATCTCCTATGTTCACCTATAAAGACGGACAGTGTACATAAAATATAAACCCTGTTCCACAACCTTACAATCAAAAAGACCGCCAACACAGTAAGTAAATACATGTTAAACAGCTAACGGAAATTCTATGATTATTAGTAACACGTGAAAGAATTAAACAGTCAAGCCCGTGCTAAAAATAACCCACTATGGCAACGGTCAAATTCTACTCAAGCGACTAATCCGTAGTTACGAGTAACTGTAAGACATGGATGGGTTCAGGTTACGACAGAGAGGGAGAGAAAAAACAAAGCACGAAAATCCGACATAACTCTCCCGGTTAAGGGCGGCTTTACAGATACATCAGCATGTAGTGCTAAGCCTTGTCTGTCGTCGCACAACCAAACAAGAAAGCATAGTTTTTATTGTAGATTGATCGATAACCAAACGTGAAGTGCGCAGCAATACAGTTAGATCATAATCTTGTTTTAGGAAAGATCTAATAACCCTAGAAATAAAGAACTCTTCCAAATAATTAATAATAACCTCAAAGATGAAAGAAAGTTTCCAAAATACCAAACTGATAAATAGCAAACGCAAACCACTAAACCTAAAATGAATTCTAACCAATGCCAAATTTACCTAATGCATATGTCGAGTTAAGAATGGTCTTCGTTGTATTTACTTTCAAAGGGTAAACTCATCAAATGCTTTAGTAAATTCTTCGCCCTATTGTTAGAGTGTTCTATCTCAATAGTTTGAAAATAAATGAGTTTTTTTATCACTCGATTTGTCTTCATGAGCTCTACCATATATATAGATTTTATGTCAAGGAAAAAGTTACCGCGTAAAATCTTGCTCTATCTATAATGGGTAAAGCGGAACTTTAATGAATCGAAGTCGCATCAGAGGAAAATCTGTTTAAGTCGAAGCTGAGTATGCATGCAAATGGTAAAGTCTATTAAACATAATTAATCTTTTTTTTTGTCTAAGAAAATTTATTTAACGATGTTAAACTGTATTTAAAACCATGGTGGATCTAGATAAAGGGCCACTAAATCATTTGACAGTTAAACTGTAATTTTAACCTTAAGCATGTTGCTGGTAATTCGTTAATATTTTTGAAAAATAAATAATGTACATCTAGAGTAACTGGACGTCTCATCAATATACATAGATCTAAACTGTTTAGTACTCTGATATTGTTTGCTGGGGAAGATGTACACCTATACTTTGGCTGCTGACGACATTATTTTCAAACTACAATATAGTGTGCGTGGTTAGGTAAGGAACTTTCAACTAACACTTTCTTCTATACAAGTCTACACATATGTTTACGTTTTCAAACAGAGTATACCTAGATGAGACAACTTCTGTCGAAATTATCTCATTAGAGTCGATTCTGATTGTGTTATATATATATGAGCCAATATAAAGAAAAAACGTACTTAATTATGTAAAGCGGTCAAAATTAAGCATACATATTGATGAAGGTAGGGCTTTAACATTTGGCATGCACTTTTCAGTCATGCAGAAGAATTAAGGTCAATGTTACGTCGAACAATTTAGTTCCATAGATCCACATGCTAAAACTGAGTGGAATATTCTTACAGTAGCTGATTAAAATGGAACAGTCAGGCATTATGTGAGTCTACTCTGTTTGCAAATTTATTTGATACAATGCACATTGGGGAAAAAGTTAAAAGCCCATCTATATGTAAAATTCATTTACACACACTCGTACTAAAATTATAAGACTGCGTGAATGTTATACTGCTTAAAGTCCATAATCGTTATTCAATGTTGCTCTATCTCCCAATAGAACAGTACAACATTTACAAAAAATGCTATAGTTTTACTATACTGCTCTATCTCCAACACAAAAAATTGCAAAAAAGTCATAACTGGTAAAACAAATTATATAGTTTAGTATACATTTTTAATGTGCATAATATGCAGAATACACTGGTATAATTTAACAATTTTTATCAGAAAATAAATCAGATATAACCCTTCAAACCTTTGGAAGCGATTTTTTCCAAAACTGAAAACTGGTAGATAGAGCTTCGTTCCATTAAGGCGACGAATTGCCGAACATTAAGAGAATATTGATTTCATTAGATAATAAAATATTTTAGAATGCTTCAGATACGGATATATTTTAGGCGTTACTACACGTTTTAATAGGTGTGCTAAGCCTGCTTTAAATGACTATATTATCACTATGTATTCACTATCAGTCAATACTTTTTAAAAAAATATTTGACAAATAAATTAATTTGTGTTCAAGCAGAACAAAATACCGGTATACAATTACGAATATTGATTTAAACTTTTAGGTGTAGATCTACTCCTGTTAAAACAATTTTCTCGCCAATCGCTATACATATACATTTGTAAATGTCAAACTTAATCTAGTTTTAGCCGAACATTTCCATTTGAAACCTACTTTCCGATTAGACAAAATTAATTTTTAGCAATTTACAGTTTTTAAATCAACGCTTGTGTAAATGCTTATCAAAACTAATGCAGACGCACAGTGTGAATCGTGCTAAAGGTCAATGACAAAGGCAAACTGAAAACAACGAAATAGAATAACAAACTGGTTAAAGGTTGACTGTGTAACTATCCCCATCATCTGTGTTTCATACACTTAACAACGATCTAACGTATTTGTATGGCCTTATTCAAAATCGATCGGGTGTATTTGCGAACACGTTAGGTTTAATCAATGTTCAGTTAAATTTTTTAAAAACACAAGCTATTTTTATAGTATGCTACTCTTTTCCTGTGTTCGTGTGCCGCGAGTAGATTATAATTATCACTTAGAACAATACTATGATAGTTTAATATATTTTAGCATGATAACGGTGGTTGACCTTGTAACCGAAGGGTCATAAATATATTAGTATCGCCTTACAAAAAGGTCAATCTACACCGGATACTGTCTCAATATTAACTGGTTACGTATACAAGCGACTTTATCGGTACAGCTCTATCTGTGTAGGCTATAACACTTTTTACTTATTGTATTTTTTTGTTTTAATTTTAAGCTGTGATTTGCTTATTTTGAATTATTAGATACATGCCAACATCAATTGTAAAAAAGCCTAACTGTACACTTGCCATGGTAAAATGATTCGTTGTCCCTCAGGCAAAGTTTGAAGTACACATTTTGAAGTTGTCGTCCATTTTAATGGTCACCATATTCTATTGCCATACATACGCATCCCCTGATTGAAAATACATCGGCTTGTCATTTTATGTCAAAGGGGGAAACAAGTCGGGTAGGATCCCAACCAGAATCCGTGTTAACATTGTTTTACATTAAACACGCATCAATTATGAACCCATTTTAAAGGACCTTTACATCCTAACGCAGGAGGCTTAACTTGAATATTTATGCTGATAAACTTCGATTGGACTTAAATCTCTAAATCATCAGCATTACTAATAACGCTTCAAACACGAAATTGGTGTCTGTTAAACAAGTCGTCTACTAAAACTATAACATTGTATTTACCGTTGTTATAGTTGTAGAAACATAATCGTTATGAGAATCTACTCAGATCTAATTATGCCCCAAACTTTATATTTAACAGTTGGAGTCGAGACCATACACAACTTAGTCACTTTGTGAAGTCTGATCTATATCCAAACTGTTTGCATTGTTCGTTCTTATTCTTATATAAAACTATCAACACTTTTACAGTTTCGAGACAAAATCATTGACGTGTCAATTTACATTATTCGACTTTTTTTAAACACATTTATACATTTTATGAAAGGTCTCGCACATTTCCATAACCATACATATTTAAAAACTTACTACCATAAAGGGGAATCGCTTGGTTTATGTTACATATCTTGTCGTATTAAATACGTTTTAATGCCATACGTGCTAACAAAAAATAATAAATATACATCTGGCCGAGCTATCGACCACACAGTAAACTCATTCCCCTTTTCATAAGCAATCAGCTACTAATATGGATATATGAAATTCAGCGTTTTAACATACACATGTTTAGTTATGGATACAAGTAATGCAGCGAGCTCCCAATAACCTCTTTTTTATTAAAATGAAGCTACATGTTCTCCATTTAAGTGTTCTCTCTACACATGCTTTACTTTCACAGTAGACATTTGTTTACTACAGCTCACATTTGTAGCACTTGAATACTCGACATCCATATTCAATGAACCATATTTACATCTGAATAAACAGGCCAGTTTCTTAGTATTGAAGGAACATAATGCTTAAAGATCCTGTAATTGCTCTCTGCATTACGTTTGTCCAACACTGAGGATAATTGACACATTTATGAAATTCGACTGATTAATGCTGGATAATAAATAAGGCAGAAAGCTTTCATATGCGTTTTTTGCATTATTTACGCCATTGATATTAAAAGGAACAAAGGATTTTAACTCACATCGAGTGAAATCAATATGCATGTGTATACTATATTTGTCTAATATGGCAAAGCCCCGATTCTTCTTCAAATAAATAAATAAAAAAACAACGGTAAATTACCTATTTTTTCTAGAAAATCTTAAAAAAATCCATTTTTTGCTCACACATCGAAAACTCAATTTTTGAAAGGTCAACATTTTCTATTAATAGACTTGCCGTGAAAACCACAACACTTTACATTATCTCTGCAGTGTATGTGTTCATGGATATATATATTTAAGAACACAAATATATATGAGTCGTTCTCTGACCAAACCGGTCTTAATGACAAAATGTTCGATTTCTGTTTTTTGAGCTTTCTATAATCTACACATTTTTTGGAGGGTATGTCAAAATTTTAGAATAAAATTCAAAGCGGTTTTTAAGATATGAAACTTTTAATAACACCGTATATAAGTGAGAAAAAAATCCACGACGTCGAAAACGTCATTTTGACGTTATCACTATTTAACGTCATTTACAGTAGCGAAAACGTTTTATTTCCCGTCTAAAAGAAACAAAACACAAGCGTGGTACAATTAAACGATGACAGATTCTTTAGAATAATGCCGAATTGATTAAACTTCAGTTTCAAGCAGTTTGGAGCCTGATAAGAGACAGAGTTCCTCGGCGTCTTATCTGACTCCAAACTGTTTGCACTGGACCTCAGTATTTAGAGTATAAATGGGTTCTGTTGGGAAATAACAGCGTTCTATCTCCTGTACCCACTGATTAAATGGTATTATTTGCAACATCTTTGAAAACAACTTAACATATAAGTACATGTGTTGCACTCCAATTTTATAAATGTTGAAAAAACTTTCTGATTAACAGATTACACAAAGTAGGTATTGTCTAAATAATAGCAGTTATAAAATCACTCTGTTAAATACACGAACAATCTATAAACATTTAATAAAAAATTCGTCATACCTTGAAATGTTAAGTGCATGTCTTCAATCTGTGCACGGTATAAATGTACAGTTTGAATAATGTTGATATTAAATATTGAATTACTACTGAGTTTAGATGTGTATAATTTCAGTCACTTCGGACACAAAAAGTGCAGGCTCAAATGAGACGCCGTATTTTCATCAGGGTATCGGATCAGGGCTGAAACTGTTTGTCACTTGTCAGAATGAACATTAACTAGTCTACTACTAATGCAGACAGTGCATACCCTGATAACATACCGCGTTGGAGATGCTGTGGCTTATCTGGATTTACACTGTTTTCACGCTTGTTTCAAAGTTACAGGGTTAATTCATTCAATGAGCCAACTTGGGACAGATACAAATAAAATATTGTCTTATTTTCCCGTTCAACAACGTAAACCGTTTTTGAGAAATTGAGAGCATGTACAAACAGTGCAGAACAAGATCAACCAGCTCCTTTAGAACTTGGTTGATTAGGGTCTGCACTATTGATTATATTAGGCCATGTTATCTAGTAATGTTTAATTTATGGTAAACAGGTGAAATTAATATTGTTTATCTTGCTGAAATTGTTAAAAAAGATCTGACCGATTCTATATATAGAAAAATCAGCTTAAATATGTTTAAGTCCCTTGGAGGTGAAAGGGTAAATGTCTATAACATTAACAAATGAACGTGGGCGAGGACAAGTGTCATCTTGAAACGTAGGCCGAACGTCTGGACGAACCGCCCTGTACAAATACGCTGCCCTGGTTCACTAAGACCTCTAGGTTGCTTTATACTTGGTCTGTCCGTAGCATTCAGTTGAGCGTTGTGTACTTTTAAAATATTGAATTTGATTTCATCAGAACTGAATGATTCCTTAACAGTTCAATTCCAGGTTCGGTTCTGTTGAATGAGAAATGTTAATATTTCCTAATACCTTTCAGTGGCTTCAAATACTGTACGAGAAAGGTTTTCCATGATCGCCACTGCCAAGCTGGGTACAGTACTGCCATGTTGGTCCTGGAAGAATTGTTAACAATCGTCTAAAGCTGGTTAAGATTGTCACAATCTGATCGCCGATACAATTTTTTAACCATGCCAAATCCACCGTCTATCAAACAGCGAGCATGCCAAGGGATTTGCATGCTGTATGTTATCTTCTCATGTTGACCTGTTAGTACACGCCACATCAAATAGCCAAGTAAATATTGGTTTTTATTTTGAGCACCGCAATTGTCCGCGTGTATTGTGCATTCTGATTCACCAAAACCATGATATTGGAAAGCCCAGTCAATCATGGAAATCACTGCGTCCGGTCAGTGCGTTAATGTTCCATCTTGTCCTATTGTTTGATTTTCATCAATTAAAAAAATCCGCTGTTTAGGTTCACCGTCAACTCTGAAGCCAAAAAGCTAGACTTTTCTCAGCGACAAAAAATACAGAGGCCCCATTTGGTTTGCTTGATGCGGAATAGTGACATTTTGATTATAGTCAAAAGTGTAATGCACAAATATTTTCTCCTCCGAATGGCTGGTTTCTTTTGCAGTTTTAATGCAGTCGTTGTAGAAATGGCGCTCTTCCTGCGCTTTATGTATGTGCTGCTGCATTAACATGGTTGTCTCTAACTTCTCCTCTTCTGTAACAGAATCCATAATGCGTTTCCGTAGCCTTGCACAAGAAGCACACACGTCATCTTTCGGTTTTGCGATTTTAATGTGAGGTAAACATTGGTTCCAAATACTGCATAAAGTTGAGTACTTAATTGAACGCAATGCATGCCCATCACTTGTGCAACTATCTACATACAAATCATGCAGCTTTTTCCTTGTCATGCCTGAGGACAGATACACTGGTGGAACATTATCTCTACCACGCGGTGCAGCTGGTTGTGGTAAACCGTACTCATCTCCATAATTCGAAATGAATTGAACTGTTCGCTTAATGTCAATAAACTCCAATGCATGAACAGGTTTTTTACCGATGTTACCATGTTGACGTGGCGTTTTTCCCTGTGACTGCACATGTGCCTTGAGTTTCTGTAATGTGTGTTTTCCTATGTCATCAACTAGCAAATATGTCTTCTTACATACATGACGCCCAGCAAATGTCAAAGTATGCCTCGTTCTCTGCCTTTTCTTGCCACGTTTTATTATTTCTCTGTCATGTTCGTTCAGTGACCCCATGATATATAGTTCTTTGTCATCCTTGCTCATTTCTCTCATATCCAGTATGTAGGCTATCAGCCAAGTTGAAAAAGAGCTCTATATTAGGAGCTACGTCACCCCGAAAGGTAGAAAAATTCTACTTATATCATGATGTAGTATACACATAGGCGACCCCATTTAAGGTGGATGACAAGCCTGAAAGTGGTGCAGATTTTTTTATTCTGCGTTTCCATGTCAACCGCTCAGTTTTACATCGTGTTTCAGGAAAACCTCTGTAACTTGGTCAATTTTTGTAATAGAAGAATGAAAATAGTACAGTGATGAAGCTTACACATCTGACTGTGATATAATGAAACGTTATGTAAATTATCTCATTTGCATACTTATGAATATTAATGAGAAGTTTAAAAAACTAATAAAAATAGGGAAAATAATATCAAAATCATACTTTCAACTAACCATTAAACACACTCAAAGGACACAAAAGGTGCCAAATTTGCTTTAAAAACATATCTGAACATTTCTTGAAAGAATGGTCAGGTTTTTTTTTTTAAATTATACACCGTATATACCCCAAATATCGTTTCTATGACAACCGTCCATTTATAACCAGAAACATGGCAATTCCCCAACTCGCCCCATCCTCCAGAAAATCCTCTGTAACTTTGTTACTTTTGGTGATATAGATATGAAAATTGTACAGTTATAGAGTTAAACTGTTTAGAAGTTGGAATTAATTTGAAGGAACTATTTATGTAAATAATCTCATTTGCATACGTATGAATATTAATGAGATTATTAAAATCCTTAAAAATGCAGGGAAAAAAGATTAAAATAGTACTGAGTACGCAAAAAAGGACACAAATAGAGCAAATCGTGATTATGAATTATCTGAGAATATTTCTATAATAATTGAGTAGGTTGGCGGGTCATAACATTTTGATCACACGTACCACGAGTTCCGTACCCATGACAACAGGTCCACAAAGATTCATTATTGATTCAGGAAAGCCACTGTTTCTTTTGTGTTATTTGTGAAAAAAGAATGAAAATGAATTTTCAATAGGGCCTAAACATTTGCTTTTAATTTGATGAAAATTGATGCACTTTATCTAATTTGCAAACCTATGAATATTAATGAGATATTTAGAAATACAGAGCTAATTTATGAACATGTATCAAAACCATTTTTCGAGCAAATCCTTAATCTGGTCCAGGGGTCACAAGAAGAACATGTTGTAAAATTAAATACTACTATTAAAGAGCATTCATAGTATGAATCTGCTGGTTTTGTGCCAACATTATCTGCCATATCTGTTTAGCTCACCTGAGCAAAAGGCTCAAGGTGAGCTGTTGTGATGGCCTTGTGTCCGTCGTTGTGCATCGTCCGTCGTCGTTAACACTTGCTTCAATTGACATCTCCTCCAATACCACTTGACAGGTTTCACCCAAACTTTACAGGAATGTTTCTTGGATAAAGCTCTTTCAAATTTGTTACAAAAGATAAAACAATGCAGAATTTTGGTTGCCATGGGAACCGAAGTAAAAAACATAAGACTCTTAAAAACAATTCGTAACAAAAACTACAAGGGTCAGAGTTTAGATTTTTGACACATAGCAGCAGCTATAGGTTCTCTATCAAGTTTGTTCAACTTATGCCCATGTGGTTAAAATTGGCCCGCCAAGGGGGTCACAGTTTTACAAAGAGGTATACCGTTATATTTTCAAACAGCTTGTCCTCTGAAGCTAATGTAGTCAAAGCTTTTGTATTTGGCATGGGGGACATTGCTAGATGTCCTTTACCAATATTGTTGAAATGGTTTGGGTCTGTTGAATAACTAGGTCATATGAGCTAAAATAGATATTTCAATGAAAACTTAAAAAATAATCTCATCTCAAACCCTAGTACACATAGTTTAGATATTAGGCATATAGTATCAAATAAAGGTTCTTTGTCCAGATTGTTCAAATTATGTATCTGGGATCAAAAAATGGTCCACTCGGGAGTCACAGTTTTACATAAAGTATGTTTTTAGTGACATTTTAAAACATCTTCCTCTCTCAAACTGATGTAACCAGAGCTTTGGTATTTGGTTTGGTGACACTTCTAGATAGCCTTTACAAGTATTAAAGAAATGGTATCGGTCTGATGCATATCTAGGTCAAAGGAACTAAAATAGATTGTTCCAATGAAAACTGAAAAATCTTCTTTTCTGAAGTCCTAGTACCCAGAGCTTAGATATTTGGAATATATCATCAATCGCTGGTTTTCTATTAATACTATTCAAATCATTCCTCTGGCGCTAAAACTGACCCGTCCTGGGACATAAATCATTCTCTTCATATTTTCAGCTTTTGTCAGGTAGGCGAAATAGGCCCATGTGCCTCTTGTTATGCTGTTATTTCAGTCAACAAGCTTTCAAAGGCCGCATCACAAACATTTCCTGCTTCAGACAAATCTTTTGTACCATTTTCTTGCTTGATATACTTGCTATGACGGCCTTTGTGATATTTGGCTCCATTTGCAATGAGCTTGCTGTAGTCACAAATCCTACAGCTCATTTCTGTGTCATTATTTTCTCCAATATGGAACAAAATTCAAATGTTGCCACATTGATGATATTCTTGTCTCTTTTATAAGACTTTTTCTCACAAAATAAACACAGTTCTTTCCAGTTGAAAATCTTCCTCTGAATTGTATATGTAGAAGAACCTCGTTTCTCATCACTATCAGTGTCAGGGTCAATGTGTAATCTTGCAATGTTTGTTTTACTATGTAGTGTATGTTGAAGAACACCCAATATCCTTATGCTAGTGAATATCATTTAAAGATTCTTTCAATTTGTACTCATCTTCAGACATTCTTTTAACATAGCTGTCTATGGTCTCGGCGAATTCCATATCACCTGTCTTCCTTCTAGAAAGTACAGCACCAAGGAAGGTATCTATCCCTTGAAGCGTAGCCTTTCTCAATGCCTCGTCTATTTCAGACTGGCATATAATCAAGTTGAGCCTCTCCCTTTCTTGCCGGTTTGAGTTCTAAGACATTCTACACTCTACATAGCACATGTAACTTTGAGCTAGTGTCAGAATAGACTTATCTGAAATGAAATGTCGGTGTAGATTTCTATTTTGCTCCAATGTGTTAAACTGCAAATATTTCCGATTTGGCATCAACTCTGAATGATGTACCGGCTTTCAATATGTAGACTGATCCATGTATATGTGATCTTTTTAAGTATCGCTGACTGAACGTGTTCAGAATGAAATCAGAACTGATATGTCATCGGTTGTTTTGATCCCATACTCTGCTTCGGACAAATGGGATAAGCCTAAATCATCTTCCTGAAATCATCAGCATCTCATCTCATCATCCCTGAACGCTATATGACCTGTTTTGTATCGCAGTACTGTAAAACCCAACTCATCAACCAATGCGATCACTCGTTCATCCTTATCTTTCAAAAGGCTACTGTAGTGACATTTGCAAACAGCTTGGATCTGCATAGGCTTTGCATCATACCCAAATCCAAGTTTTTGGTCACTCAGACAACATTATCACCAATTTTGAATGGCTTTGAAAGATTTCAGGACCTTTGGCCACCTGGTTTTTCGGTACCTTAGCATCTTCGCTACATTGTGGCTTTCGCGGCTGGTCTTTTCGCTACAAAGATTTTTTTGCTATCCAGTTTTATTTTACATCTCTCTTATTTACTAATATACTGGTGCCGTGTGCCTTAATAATGGATTTTTATGTACTGATCTGGTTCCAAACTAACGTAGAGCAATAGAAGTTTTATTTACATATTTGGATCCACACTGACCTACAAAAGAAATAAAATAAAACTTTGACCAAATATTTACACTAACGCCACCTGTGTATATAACATATTTTATTCATTAATTTGGATCAAATCAATGGAATCACCATATAATATAATTTTTAATAGTCTGGATCAAAACTAACGGACAGAAGTAATTTTTGCCCAGACGTGACGCATCCACATCAGAGATTTTCATTCATTTATCTGGATCAAAACCATTTGAATATCTATATAAGTGATTTTTAGGTAAAAAAAAAAACAACAACTAAAAAACATAATCAGAATACAACCTAACTTACAGACATAATTTCAATTTTGACGCAATATTTTCAAGAGATTTAATTTTAATATAATGACCCAAGCTAACAGAACTTAAGGATTTTATTTATTAATCTGGATCCTAACTAACAGACATAAAAGAAGAGATTTCTATAAACTAATCTGGATCCAAACTAAACTTGACAGAAATAATTAGTTTGACGAAATATTTGAGCAGACGCCACCGGTCCACATTTAAGAAATTAATATGTATTAATATATCAATCAAATATACTCGTGTATTATGCTTAACTTAAAGTATAACTGATATAGCGTAAAATACTACGATAACAATTGTGTGAAGCGAAAGGTCCAGGGTAAAATCATCCTGGGTAGCGAAATGACAGGCGTGAACGCAACAGGGTAACGAAACGTCAAGTAA
Source organism: Gari tellinella (assembly GCA_922989275.2). Lineage (NCBI taxonomy): Eukaryota > Metazoa > Mollusca > Bivalvia > Cardiida > Psammobiidae > Gari > Gari tellinella. The sequence goes on from OV277858.1 coordinate 11,488,075, forward strand.
CCCTTTGAATGACTGAAAACTAGCAGACGGGAAGTTTAACAGACGACATTTTATTGGCGTTTTATGGAAAAAAACCTCATTAACACTTTTAGGCATGGCATCTTATGACAAATGATTTCAGTAATCTAGGTATTATTTATTTTATTTTATTGCGGCTTTATAAACAGTAATGTATAAGAAATGATGTCGGTGTACAATGTTAAATTTGGTGGGTTGGGTAAAAAAAGTCGCACATTTAAGCAGTACCGCATCGCTTTCAGACTTGACATTCACCCTAAATGATTAACCGATATTAAAATATGTATAATAAACCGCGTATACATGGTTTTGACCTACTTTCGACTGTTGAGATTAAATTAATTCATCATTTTCTACGATGACGTAGACGAAAACTATACTTTAGTCAAATAGTCTCATTAATATTCATAAGTATGCAGATGAAATAATATAAATAATTTTTCATGAAATAGATTATAAATGTTTGAGCTCATTAACAAGACTATTTTCATTCTTCTATCAAAATAATTAACAAAGATACAATGGCTTGAAGTCCTGGAAGTGTGATGTAAATTTAAGTGATTGTCATGTTTTCAGTGTCAACAATGGACAGTTGTCTTGGAAACGATATTTGGGGCATATACAGTAGATAGTTTTTAATCAAACCTAGCTCATTCTTACAAGAAATGTTCAGATATGTTTTTAAAGCAAATTTGGCACCTTTTGTGTCCTTTGAGTGTGTTTAATGGTTAGTTGAAAATATGATTTCGATATTATTTTCCTTATTTTTATGAGTTTTTTTAAACTTCTCATTAATATTCATAAGTATGCAAATGAGATAATTAACACAAACTCTCGTGTTAATAAAGCTCACTGTCTAAGCTTCATCACTGTACTATGTTCATTCTTCTATTACAAAAATGGACCAAGTTACAGTGGTTTTCCTGTAACACAGTGTAAAACTGAGCGGTTGCCATGGAAACTCCGAATAAAAAAATCTGCACCACTTTCAGGCTTGTCATCCACCCTAAATGGGGTCGCCTATATGCATACTAAATCATGGTATATGTGGAATTTTTCTACCTTACGGGGTGAGGGGGACGAAAACTTTACTTAGCCAGCTGATAGCCTAATGTGAGAAAACATAGCCTGTTCACTGAACTTCGACACACAGCGATACTAACACCCGCAGCCAGTAGCATGACCGTTTCTTATTCTTGCAATATCAGGATCGTCCGATTGCAGCTGGTTACTAAGAATGTTTCTGCACTGAATCTCATTCTCACTGTCACTTGAACTGTCATTTTCAGTTTCTTGGATTTTCACCTCGTCCATATACTGCCGAAATCTCTAATCGATGTCTATACGTTCGTCTTCTTCCTCATCATCATCGCTTCCCGTATTCAACTCGACATGTTCATGTGAAGCTGCTGGATTGTTCACTGGTGTTCTCCCAAAATATTCATAAAAAAGGCTGTGTAGCTCCTAAAATACATGAAAACAATATTAGATCTATACGAAAGAAAAATGAAACTTATTCTCCATCCTCACATAATACATGTCATTAAATACATTGATATCAATGTTTAAATTAAGCCAACTAGCTACGGCAAATAACTATCCACTAAATCTAGACCTACATGTTTGTAAAAAAAAAGTTGTTTTGCTTCTTCGGAAATCTCCTCAATGAAAACCAATAAATAAATACGAAAGACTCAAGCAGGAAACGCAACACAAACAATACACCCACCTCTCAAGCAGAACACACACACAGTCATACCATAACAAACACACACACACACACACACACACACACGCACACACACACACACACACACGCACAATCCCATTCCTTCATCTACACACTAAAAAAAAATAACACGCAAGACAAACATCAAGCAAAGTTAACATAGAAGCCCGCCTTGGTACGGTCAGCAGCACTCAATAATTAATTATAAATTAATCATTAACTACCACTGGGGGGTTAAACATGGGTTATGGGGCGCCCAACCTCACACTTATCTCCTATATTCACCTATAAAGACGAAAAGTGGACATAAAATATAAACCCTGTTCCACAACCTCACAATCAAAAAGACCGCCAGCACAGTAAGTAAATACATGTAAAACATTTAACAAAAGTTCTATGACAAGATCATAAGTAACATGAAAAATAATTAAACATTCAAGCCCGTGTTAAAATTAACCCACTATGGCAACGGTCAAATTGTACTCAAGCGACTGGTCTGTAGTTACGAGTAACTGTAAGACATGGAAGGGTCCAGGGTACGACAGAGAGGGAGAGAAAAAAAAGCCCGAAAATCCGACATAACTCTCCCAGTTAAGGACGGCTTTAGAGATACATCATAATGTAGTGCTAAGCCCTGTCTGTCGTCGCACAACTCAAGAGGAAAGCATAGCTTTCAATTGTAGATTGATCGATAACCAAACGTGAAGTGCGCAGCAATATAGTTGGATCAAAATCTTTTTTGAGGAAATATCTATTACGTTTCACAAATAGGTTTTGAAAATGTATATGTCCGAGAATCTTACGAAGTCTGTAAATCACATCTCCATAAACTCCGGATGTGAAATACCTTGCCGCAGAAAAGACTTTAAGTTACATTTATACTTGTTAATGAGAGGAAGATTTCTATAAAATAATTTAGAAAATGTTTTACGAAGTTTATAAAATTTGTACCCCTGTTTAAGAAGCTGTTCAGTAATAGTTGTATTACGAATGTGGAAGTCCTCAACAGCGGTACATACCCTAGCAAAGCGAATAAGTTGTGAAATATACACCCCGTAAGATGTGGAACGGGGAACATCGCCATCTAGATGAGGATAATTTACAATACTAAAATCAAAATCATCTCGTTTATCGTAAATCTTAGAAGAAACAATTCCGTTATTTATAAAAAGATCCAAATCTAAAAATGGTGCCGACAAATTTGACTCGTTTGTTTTATTAAGGCGTAGTTATTTTGGGTAAATAAAAGGAAACAGCTTATCAAAAAATGGGTTGTCTGTATTAAAAATATCACCTAGATAGCGCGATGTATTGTTAAAGGCTTCGATCATATCTGCCTGTGTATCAGGTTTTAGACTAAGCATAAAGTCCCTCTCATAACAGTACAAAAATAGGTCTGCGACAAGGGGCGCACAGTTTGTACCCATAGGAATACCAATCACTTGGCGGTATATGGTACTCCCAAAACGTACATAAATATTATCCAGAAGAAATGATAGTGATTCACAGACATCAGTGCAAGTCCACATATTGTAATGCTTAACCGTGTCATTTGTAAAGAATGCACGATCAGCATTACACGCCAGAAATAGCTTCCTTTCCCTGGCGAAAGTCTTTTCAATAAGTTGTATAAGATTAGCTTTTATTAGATTATGAGGATAGGTAGTATATAGTGTTGAAAAGTCATACGTACTTATATTGCAAGCTTGGTATTTTCTATATTCAAGCTGCGCCAAAATTTCATTTGAGTTTTTGATAGACCACAACAGATTAAGTCCAGAATGTTCATAAGTCTTGTCACAATACCTTTGAACATGTTCTTTGATTTTAATTAAGTTAGTTCTGATTCGTAAAATTGAAATTCCACCGAGGAAAGCCCAATGCGTAACAATTAACCATTGTTTAAATCCTGAAAAATTAGAAGTTTGTAGATCAGTGTGATAATGCGTAATCCATTAATCTAATTTTGATAGCTTCAAAGCGAAAATCCAGAGCTAATTGAACAAGTCATGCAACGTTCACATCTAGATCTTCACGTAATTTATTTTAATAATATTTAGTTATAGATCTAGGCCTTATTATTATGTGATCGCCATGTTGGGGGCTGTCTTTTATATGTTTATTCATGTTTATTGTAGTTATTTTGTCTTTTCTTGCTTTGTAGGTACATTTGTGTAATTTGTGTAATTTCATGTGAAGCGCTTTTGAACGCACTACCCCTGTGTGAAAAGAGCGCTATATAAATCTGGTATAATAATAATAATAATTATTATAAAAAATCTGCTTTGGAAATTCAAATAAATGTGCAATAATTATTTAAAAAAGAAAGAAAAAGACAGTTGGAAGTTGAATTCGAACCGGCGACCTTCTGCACTACAATTCTTTGACGTATCCACTGAGCTACGAGGTCTTGACGTCTATCGCGGTTTAAATTATAATCTTGTTACTGATAAACTGGATTATAGCGAAAATGGGTCGGTACGCTGCTACTTTTTCTCTTCTTATTTTTGAGTAATCAATAGAACCATCACATAACATGTTTATTAATTACATTTTCATGTACTAATTATTCGCCAATTCATCAATAGTCTGTTACAAAACTAGAGCCTGAAAATATAAATAAGGAATAAAAACGTGTTATGAAGACTGTATCTGATGTACAACTTAGAGAACTTGTAGTGGAAGATGTCTATGCAAGACTTGAACAGATAGATAAGAACTGTCGGATGAGTAATTACTAGTTAACTTCTCAAATTCAATACTTCTTTATGTACCGATTACTTCCTTTACTTCATCTTGTTCTCAAACTCTCAAATTGTTTATTCTATGGAACCTCACGTATATGACGTAAGTAAGTGCGACGTATAGGTAGTTGCGCCACGACGTCGGTCGGTGTTACGCGTTCCCGACATACTCTGGGCCTCTAAATGTTTGCAACATTTACTGCATAAAGGAATTAGAAAATGTGCAAGTCCTTCGTTTAATCCAATTATACTTTTTACTTATCAATCAATTTTATCACAATATTCATCTCTTTCGCTAAATCTCATCTGTGACAGTCTTTTGAAATGAAGTTATAAAGTTTTGGAAGAAAATTAAACTTTCCTGCCACAGAATTTTAATTACAATTGTTTCTAGTTCTATATTTTCAAGTGGGTAGAGTTTCACTATTGGGCTGTTCATAACACCAGAATCAGTTCGGATTTTTGCAAAAGAGAGATTTTGCAACAGTGCAGACAGTTTAAAAGGCTTTTAAAAATCATATCGAGTGAGTGTCGAACATCTCATTGCCATCTCGAGTCTTACAAAGTAGTGAACTACATACATGCATTTTAGAACGAACTGTGTCACTATATGCCGGTCTTATAGATTTGCAAGCTGAAATATACTAGATTAAATTATTACCATACTACTTATCTTTGGTAGTTTAACTCACTAATCGTTTTAGTTACCGATTAAGTAACCAGTATATCTTGGAACCTGACCTGCTTGGGTACACTTTCACCAAAATTCGTGCGCATGTGATAATTGAGGTGCCTTTTAAAGTTTGGTTTACCTTCTTCTTGTTATGCAATTGTCGTCTGCAAAACGTTGTTGTAACAGTTCTCAATTTTCTGCATATTTGTAAAGACAAAATCAGCAGAATGCCAAACAGTTTGGCACAAATGAGCCGCCGCTTCATGCCGGGTTTCGTCTGGATCCAAACTGTTTGCAACAGTTATAACAAATACACCCGCAACAGGCAGTAGGTTTACCCATCGTCACATATAAACTCGGGTATTTTACGAATTTAATGTATTCCTGCTTTGCAGAACATAATTCCAGCTGTTATTAGACAATAAGCCGACGAAAAGAAAATAGACGGTATATACAACTGAAACAGAATGAGGCCCGACTGGTTTGAGACACCCCTTTCAAACTAGTCGCGTACCGTTACATGCTACTCTCAATTAGGCGGCAAAATAGTTTTTTTCTCCGATAAACCTAACAACAAGCAGAAGGCAATTTCAATGAGGTGATGAGTTTGGTATATTTATTCGGACAAATGAATTTATTGACCATCGACACGGACGTCCAAGCAATTCACTGCATTGAAAAATTGCCCAAAGGGAATCTGAATCATTTCGCTGTGGCAAATATACAGTTAAACACGTTTAACTCTGGTGTTTGTTTGCATACTAGTATACATGCTCACCCGAATTCTACCTTCTCAACTGTTTTCCAGCAATAAAAGATGAGTTACCTCCCTATTTACAAATGTTTAAAGCACAGTCGATATATCTTTCTGTTCTATGAAGTTCGATTACTTATGTCATTATGAAATATGAGTAATAAATTGTACCGCGCAGACGGGGTTTGCATCCTTAATCTATGACTAAACTACAATACTCAGTATGGTAGTAAGCATTACTTGGTACAGCTATTTAAATGTAAAGGTCCTTTAAAGTATGTTCATCATTGATGCGTTCTTAATGTAACACACTGTAAACACGGATCCTGTTGGGACCCAACCCGATGTATCCCCCTTTGACATCAAATGACAAGCCGATGTCTATCTGGAGATGGGAATGTAGAGCAATATATTTGAATGACCATTGAAATGGACAACTTCCAATGTTGTACTTGAAACTTTGCCCGGAGGGGCATCGACTCATTTTACCATGGTAAGTATACAGTTAACTATTTCACAATTGATGTTATAGTTAAAAATAAGCAAATCACAGCTTAGAATTAAAACAAGCAAATACAATAAGTTTAAAGTGTTATAGCATATACTAATAGCTCTGTATCGATAACGTTGCTTTTGTTCGTAAATATAGCTAATCTTGAGCTAGTATCCGGTGTAGATATACTCTATTCTATGGGGACAATAATATATCTATGACACTTCGGCAACAAGCTCAAACGCCATTATCATGCTATTATATATCAAAGGTATGATATTATTGTCCTTAGAGATAAATCTTGTCGCGGCACATGAAAACAGGAAAATAGTTGCATCTACGTGTTACATACTATTCTAATATATTATGTTTTAAGCTTAACTAAACATTAATTAAATTTAACATGTTTGCAAATACACCCGAATGACTTTGAATAAGTATGTAAAAATACATTGGTTCGTTAAGCACATCAAACACAGAAAATGATATAGTTATACAAACAACCTTTAACAATGTTTTTTTCTATTTCGTTGTATCAAGTTTGCATTTGGCATTGATGTTTAGCATGATGCACACTATTCGTCTGCATTAGTTTTGATAAGCATTTACACAAAAGTTGAATTAAAAAGTGTAAACTGCTAAAAATCCTTGTTATGCAATTCTAAAGGAGGTGTCAAAAGGAAATGTTCGGTTACAACAAGAATAAGCTTGACATTTATAAGCAAAGCGTTTGGCGAGGAATGTTTTTTAACCTGAGTAGTTCTACACTTATTTTTTTAATCAACATTTGTAATTGTATACCGGTTTTATGTCCTGTGTCAACAAAAATTAATTTATTTGTCAAATATATTTAGCAAATATAGACCGATATTGAATATACGTATATGTATAGTGATAATATAGTCATTTAAAGCAGGACAAGTATTTTAATACTGGACCAAATACATTTATTACACCTCGCTTTGAGTTACAAATTCCCATAGACCTACAATAAACATTTTGCATGTCTTTTACATCTATCCAAAATATACTGTCACTCTTTATGATATTCTTTTTGTGACGTCACTCTAAAGGACATTACTTTTTTCCTCCGTCCAAAAACGTACTGTCAGCATTGACATGACTTTCGATATTGGATACATTGGAACGTTTTAAAGAGTGGTAACTTCTAATCAACGTTTGGCATTTTCTGTACAAGTTGCTTCATTGTGTCCATTCCTTAACGATTTGCCACCATTTCGGAGGAGGATATTTGCCACCTAGACAATGTAAAGACTATGTGTCTTATAGCGTTCTTCGTTGTTTCTTGTAATATAATTATAAAATTTGTGACGTCGTAAGACGGCGACGTCATTTCCCGCGTTATGTACATGACCGCGCTAAATTGGTATTCACAACACATTTTATGAAAAAAAAGAATAAAGCGATTCCAAAGCCAGGGTTGATAAGCTCGGTGTAATAAAATAAATATGAGATCTCAGTTTCCGTCACATTCAAATTGTCAACCCTCGAAAACAAGCATGTCACCCTCGGCTACGCCTCGGGGAGACATGCTGTTTCTCGGGTTGACAATTTTAATGTCACGCAAACTGCCATCTAATATTTCTATAATATTAAAATGTGTAGTGACGCTTATAATTTTTCTAGATCATAGGTCCGTATTCCGAAGCATTTTAAGATATTCTTTTCTCTAATTAAATCAATATCGCTTAGTTTTCGTCAATTTCCTCTAAATATTTGGTGATTTACCCTCAGAAAATGAAAGCAACTAAGGACATTCTTAACTGTTAGATATGTTTGGCCGTGGATTTAAAGAAAAATGCCGGATTGAACAAAGTACATTGGAATATAAGTTTAGTATTATAAAGGAAAGTAGCATGAGTAAACTAAACACTCTAAGTATCATTGAAATAGTTGATAAACTAAGACAAGGCTAAATTATATGATACATTTGAGGATGCATATAATGTAATAGAGTAACCGATAACAACTATACAAATATTCCAACAAGAGGGACCACAAATATGAGCGAAAACTGATAGAGGACAACATTATTATTACTTGATAAGGGAGGCTCACAGACTGGAGATGTGGGTTGTGCAGCAAACACGATGGTCAAATACCGTCTTTTAAAAACGATATTGGTTATCGCGACTTCGGTAGTTGAGAACTAGATCATTTTAGTAATGTATCATATTGAGGAGACGCTCACTTATCGGAAGAAAAAGAAGTAGATGCAAAGTTCACAGGAGTAATACCCCTTATGTATGATGCTTTTGAGGAAGTTGCTGTGACATATTGTGGACATTGATTTGTGGTAATTGTCACAGCAGTTACACATCCTCGACACTGTTAAGAACGTAACACTCGGTTACATAGGCGGTCGGGCTTAAATCGGTACCCAATCGGTTCAATTATTTGCTGTTTTGATCGGTTGTCATAAGTGATTTAATTTCAGGCTTTCTGTGTGACCGGGTATCGGTGATGAATATTTGTTCATCGGTCAAACGCCACCCCGCCTCCGATTGGCCACCGATTGGCACCCGATTGACACCCGATTGGCGACTCATGAAATCCAATGGGCCGCCGATTAAAAGCGCTCAACAACCTATCAATAATAGATGAATACCGATAAAACACCGATGAAATGCTGGCGGCAACCGATGACCACCGATTGATCACTGATTGAACTGCCATTAACAACCGATGAAACCGACGAGATCCCACATTTTAATTCTCATCTTTTTTCATCGGTGGTAAGTATTAGTTCATCGGTGCTTTATCGGTGATTTATCGGTGACTCGTCGGTGATATCGGTAGGAGACATGTTGTCAATCGGTTATTTGTAAAATATTTTCACCGATCAAGAATTTTAAACACGTTTAAAATTCCCCAATCGGTGATTTTTCCCCGACGAAACTCATCTTTACCTAATAGCTATTGATAGGTGGAAAACAGGTGGTAAACAGGTGATGTCGGTTGTAAATAGCTTTTCATCGCTCTCCTCCCTAGTTTGGCGAAAAGAAACAACCGATCTATCACCGTTGGCTCTGTGTGACCGGGGTGTAAAGAGGACATGACTGAAGAACAGCAATAATATACGGAGCGTGTTAAGAAACAACACTTAAGCCAGCTTTTAAAACTCAAACACAGTACAAACAAGAAGAGCAACCACACGAAAATCAGCCATAAGTCGGTATTGAAATGTTTCACGTGAAGTTTCTAAAAACACTTAAACTGCATCAAAGCAAACATTATTGTTGTCATGAAGTTTCATAATTGTCAGTTCCGAGATTACTTACAAACTGTAGAAAAGTGCTATTGAATAATATTATAATGACTTTACGCTGCATTTCAGCAATTGCAGTTTTACTCAATCGATTGAGAATAGGATTTATTTTACTAGTATTCATTCTGATGAGTGGGATTACACTTTTGAGACATTGTTGTTGTTATTGTTGTTAATATTTATAAAAGTTTCATACAGCAATGGCATATTTTCCAATGTGTTTTGATAACATAGCAATAAGTAACCTTTCAATTATTTTTAAATCGCATGTACGTTTGATGTCAAACTGCCCAAATCCCTGAAATGGATGTCCTGTGTTCCAGTTATTACTTCGATTAGTGTTTTTTTTTAAATTTCACATTTTTGTATATGTTTGTTTCATTGGGTTTGCTCGTCATGTAACTGAGTACAAATGATGACGTGATACTTGAAAACATGTATTCTCTTTGTAATCCAGTTGTCGTTGCTGTCATTGACAATAATTACGCCATTCATCAATAAACAAAACGACATAACTGTTGAAAATAATTGTTCGGCTTAGTCACTTATGATGAAATGTGACATGCCTGCCTTTTTTATATTAATTCGTGCTTTTATCGAAATTTGCATGCCTATTTTGTACTTAATCGACCACATCTGGTCGATTACGAATGAATTTGATTCAGACGAACTGAACAGTTTTATTTTTGACAATCTGTATACATGATATATTAGTCATACATAGATGATCTTGTATGGGTGTTCATTATTTATCATTTTTAATAAACGAATTGACTAAAATAATATGACGCGAGCCTTGGCGGAGTCAAATAGTGGGCACGAATATGAGATTCTATATATCACATAACAAGTTAAAGCACATTTTTAAATTGATTGAAACCGTACTTTGTAGATCCTGCGTTATTTCGATTTCCGCCAAAACGTTACGTTGTTTACATTAACGTTGTCGTAAATGACGTCATTTGGCGTCCTGTTACATACAGCGTTTGTGGACCAACAGGTTGTGCCCAAAATACGATATTCTACCAGTTGATTACGATATTTACATAAGGCTTTATGTCACTCCCAGGCCGCAAGTTATGTGATAAAAATTATAGGTCATCTTGTATTTTTTACAGCACTAGTTAGCAATGGCACTGTATGTGAAGGTTTATATATATTAAAAAGAAAATGCAAAGGTCCGACAATAGTCGGTCCGGTACAAGTTTAAGCCTACACTAATATCTATATTGAATTAGCGCTAAAAGCTACACACTATTGGCTGGACCAGTATCCCTTACGTAAACATAAACGATGTAATAAAAAATCATCTTACAATGCTTAAAACAATACCAGAAAATAACAATTTTAGTTTACAGGGTATTATACAACCAAATTAGAGGCACAGTCATGGGTACAAATGTAATCCAACTTACGCTACCCTTGTATTAGGTTACCTAGTACATGTAAAAACTTTTATCAACAAGTATCAAAAATGTACGAATTTCCACAAACAAACTACATTAAAGATAACTGGGAACGATTCCTACATGACTTTTAAATAATTTGCTCCAATTTTAATCGAGCAAGATTATTTCACAAATCCTAAGATCCACAGATCTACAATTTACCTTACAATATACACGAACAACTATTAGGATTTTCAAGAGGGAACCCAACTTTATGAATTTTCTGCTGTAATAATTAATTGTTCTGCGGCATTGTTTTAACTGAAAGCACAATTTCATATAAGCAAAACGAACATATAATTTATCATCTCAGTAGTTTTGAACCTACCATTTCAGTAACAGAACGTACAAAACGGCATAAAGGTTTCATTTGTATAGAAAAGCATCTACACAAGTGTATCCCCATTCAGTTTATCCACCTATTTATCAGCAAGAGCTGTCATATCAGAATGAGAATTAAACCTCTCTACGTGGCTGTCCCATACAAATATTGATATACAGAGATACAATACAACGATGTAGAGACATGGGTGTATAATTGTCGACTGCTTTAGGTTTGTAGCTTGTATCAGTTTTCACATAAATATACTTAGTATATACTTAGTAAAACTAATAATATCCCTGCCTACCTCGGAACTGTCAGAAAGAAATACATTTAACAGTTTAATACAGAATAATAAACGACAAACGGAAATCCAGATGAGTCTGAAAATAGACAAACTATCGGAACGTCACGTAAAACTGAAGATTAAATGCAACCGCAACAGCAAGACGACGGTTCGATTGATTCGTCAATACAAAGTACAAAAAACGGGCGCTCCAGGCTAAGATGTGAATAATAATTAATGTGAATTAGAAAAGGAGAAGGTGACATTACGATATCCTGTATTGAATTACCAGGTTTTAGTTACAAAATATCAAATATACTTATAAGTGCTGGATTTCAATACATTTTAACAATAATGACTTTATTTTACTTACTGAAACGTCAGCAGAAAAAATATCCGACATAAGTGTAAGCGATTTTGAGGAATATCTATTAATAAAAGCAGGGTGCCTAAATTATGGAACTTTAAATGAAACATTATACTCGACATGTTTTACCTAAAGTGTAGAACCATTCTTACCGATCCCTCAATGTGACATTTACTTTTCTAAGATTTGTATAACGTTTTAATTTACCCCAGCCACCCAATTTAACATCGGGGCGTAGAAGTATTGCAATTGTGACTATACATTTTTTAAATAAGCCCCTTTAAATTATGATGATACATACACATTACCAGTTGACAGTGCGATACAGAGTAATGTATTTGGTTCGAGACGTTTTTGGCGGAAATAGCCGATCTGACGAGCGCCTTGGCGCGAGTCTGATCGGTTGTTTCCGCCAAAAAGTCAAGAGCTAAATGCAACACTCTGTAGCACACTGCCAACTGGTGATGTGTTTATTATTTGCCTTAAATACACACCAGAAACAACTAAATAGTTGTTTAAATTATTTTATTTCCAATGTTTATTAGTTATTTGAAGCAGAAAAAGATTTTTTGTATTCCACAAAGAATAACGCGGCACTTGCACATGAACGTAAATGACGTCGCGTTATACCAAAAGCGACGTCAGAGTAAAATACAAAGTGGCTGATACAAGGTGGCTGATACAGACTCTTTTATTTTACTCTGCAGATACACGCGGAAACGCTCGATATCATACGAAGGCATGTAATAAAGTTTGATATAGATTACTGATATGCTTATGTACTGAAAAGGAAATGGAATGTTGCATGTGTTCTATATCCGGGGCAAACATTTAGGGTTTAAATTACTTGTATTTGACACCTAAGTTACATTTTGAAAAAGGTCAGACAGGTTTAACGTCAAACAATTGTTAAAATTGCCCTTTGAAACTTACCCCTTCGAAATGTTTGCAATTGAAACAGAATAAATACTGCATCAAGATTCACGCACTATACAATGCCAACATATTGTTAGCATCTCATTATCAGTTCTATGCAATAAGACACTTCATAAGCTTTAAAAAAATGAGCTTATAAATGTTAATATCAGCTATATTTAAGCATATTTTAGTCCGTATAAGTTGCATTTCAAATGCTTACTTCATGTGTCCCTATACTATACATGTACAGTTTCTTAAAAAAGCACACCAAACAACACATAACTCATTAGTATCCAAAATTAACACATTTATCACGCTCTATTACAATAAATTATAAGCAGAATTCAAGATAAGGGGAGAATTCAAAAACTAAAGTATTAAAAGGGAGGAAATAAGATCTTTATTTCTGTTATTATCACTCTATGGTGTTACTACTTATTAGAATCAAGAGTAGTAACACCATGGAAGTTGGGACTGAAACGAGTGAGAAAATGTAAGATTTGTTCATTATGCTGTATATTACCTTAAAGTCCAGTTAATATGTTGACAACAAAAGTCCAACCTTAAACAAACTGCAACATAAATGAAATAAGTGATTTGCAAACTCTATGTGTTGTGATATAACACAAACAAGTCTAGTAGAATATGAGAAGCCAAAGTACCTTTTTTCAATACTTCTAAACCACCCTGCGTTAGGATTTGCCCCCTTCTTTTCGATGCAAATAGTAGTATAGAATTGTCCAACGTGCATTTAATGATAAAACTACGTTGTTTACAACTGTTCTGTTAATATATTTTATACAAAATGATTGTATCAAAAATAATAAGCGTTCTGCTATATTTTTTCAATATAATCATAGTTTCAATTAAAATAAATGTGTATTTGCTACCAACATTTCCATAAAGTTGTTAAATGCCCTGTAGACTGTAAACACACTTATGTAATATCTAACAAACCCCTTGTCAGAGTCTAAAGTGTCTGCAAAGAAATGATAACTCTGTAATTGGCATGACATTTGCTCAAGATAGCTTATATGACTCACAAACTCTGAATATATATCTGAATCATGATGTTCGCCAACTGAATATTTCACACGTTAGAAGGCAAATCAAGTTCAAGACTTAAATTGGCTAAATAAAGACTGTAAATTTCCAAACTGCTTATAAAAGTGACATCTGATCTATACATCATATGCTTCATGTACAGATAGTAAGGACTCTCAAATTATTTCGGATTCAGTGATACGTGAAATATTTGTACACTGAATGCCTTCACAGTTTCCACAACCATTAGCCTTAGATATTCTGGTAAATTCTCAATGCTTTTTCTTCCGAGACTATCCTATGAGAGGAATGTGCAACACAAAACAGACTTTTAGTAATGAATTACCTTGTAATGATACACCCTTACGCACAACGCAAGTTTCAATCCAAAGTCACAACCTGAAGGCTGACCGTCCAGGACGTGCTGAAGAAATGTTGAGATGTTTGTATTGAAATACCAATGGTCTATCAGGCATCTGCTGAAGAGAATTGTTGGCGTCAACTTAAATAATGTCTTTTGAATAGAAATTAAAGTGGTTATTGTCAAACAAAGTTGTGCATATGGGGGCATATACTTCGTGGTTAAATGAAGAAGTAAACAATGTAATACAAAGAAAGATGAGATGCTACGAGGCAGAGAAGAAGAGAGGCAGCAGAAACAAGTGTACATATGCCAGAAGTGTTGCTAATCATGTTCTCATCTGATCCAAGCAAGCTGCCACTATGCGACTTTCAGTCTCAGTCAAACTGGCCCTAAATGTAGTGATATCTCCAAGGTAGAACATGTATATTAGTATTCACACAAACATCACATGTTTAACTGTATATTTAACACAGCGAAATGATGTAGTTTCCTTCTGGGTAATTTTTCAAGAGCAATGTATTGCTTGGACGTCCGTGTCGATGATGAATAAATAAAATTGCCCGAATAAATATACCGAGCTCATTACCTCATTCAAATTGCCATCTGCTTGTTGTTAGGTTTATCAGAGAAATAGACATTTTTCGCTGCCGCTTATTGCGAGTAGAAAGTAACGGTTTGCGACTAGTTTGAAAATTAAGTCTCAAACCATTCGGGCCTAATTATGTATCAGTTAGAAGTATCGTCTATTTTCTTGTCGTGTGCTTATTTTCTAACAACAGCTGACATTGTTTTCTGCAATGCTGATACATTAGGTTTGTAAAAAACCGAGTTTATATTGGACGATGGGATCATCTACTGCCTGCGGCGGGTTTATTTGTTATAACTGTTGCAAAAAAATTAGATCCAGACGAAACCCATATGACGCGGTGGCTCATCTTGTGCCAAACCATTTGACATTCTGCTGATATTGTATGTACAAAATGCAGAACATTGTGAATAGTTACAGACGTCAACGTTTTGCAGACGACAATTACATACCAAGTAGAAGGTAAAAAAAATCAATATTCGCATGGCCACGACGTTTAGTTAAAAGGTATTCATGCAGGTAAGGTTCCCAGATGTACGGCTTAGGTTACTACATCGGTAACAAAAACTGTTTTTTCAATGTTATCATAGTTTTCCCCTAGCATACTAACAGTAGTTTCGAGGGAAAACATCAAATGAATCCATGATCCGCTCTTGTTATACAGGTATAAATTTAATACCTCATTATACGGTTTGAGAGGACCCCCATATTTAGTTCACCACATGTTGTCCGAGAATCGCGGTCAGCTGCAGTGAAAAGTGTCTTATATGACGGTTAAGTTCCGGACAAACTCCCTTGTTGCGCTGAATATCATAAAATCGTTTATCAATAAAGAACTGATTTTAAATGACATTTACATTTGAAAATGCTGTCAAATGTGATGTCCACTACTATTCATCGAATAGCCTCTAAGTTCGGTTTTGTCTATGTTAAAAGATTTGACCGATATACTAACATCTGAACATCATTGTTATGTGGTATTTTACGCATATGTTGGTGGTATATAATTTGAGACCTCTAGGTCTGCACCGTTTGCATAAACACTATTCATAGATTTACCGGAATGCAAAATGACAGACACCGCATACACAGATCAGAGAACACCTTGATGGATTCTCTGGTCTGTGTCTCCAGTGTCTGCAAGAAAATCACTGATACTATTCATAGTATCACTGTTTTTATGATTGTGTTTGTTTTGTGCACATCATGTTCACTCAGTTAAAGAGCTCTTGTGTTGGACGACCACATTCTTGGGGGCGCATATCGGATATCTAGTGATCAGAACGATGCTTAGCGTAAAAACTGGCTCTCTCTTTTGTCTGGCCCTGTATCTGGCTGCTACATATCGCTGTATTTTGATCAACCAAAGGGTCTCCTAAGCGGTGGCCGCCCAATACATGATTGATCTACTTGTTCCACGTCACTATTGCTTTTATTTTATTACATATACCTAGTTTATGTATGTCAAACACGTCGTATATACATAATAGCCATGCTATATTCCTGGTTTGCTCACCGTTTATATCGCGTGTTGGTAAATAATTTCATTGAATAGTAAAGGGAGGTAATTGAATAACACATATCTATAGCAGTAAACCGCATGCATGTGAGTTAACTAATTACATTTCATTTCCTTCTGGGATTAAAAGTTTAAATTTGTTACACTTTGCGACTGGTTTTCAATGCATCGTATACTATCATTTATATTATGACTGTTCCACCATTGACATAACTACATGTATACTTGTATAAAGCGAATGTGTACTGATAGGCCGCTGGCTTTTGTACTGAATAAAATATCTATCTATCTATGTATCTATATATTTATCTATCTATGTATGTATGTATGTATGTATGTATGTATGTATGTATGTATGTATGTATGTATATATCTATCTATATATCTATCTATCTATCTATCTATCTATCTGTCTATCTATATATCTATCTATCTATATATCTATCTATCTATCTATCTATTTATCTATCTATCTATATATCTATCTATCTATATATCTATCTTTCTATCTATCTATCTATCTATCTATCTATTTATCTATCTATCTATCTATCTATCTATCTATCTATCTATCTATCTATCTATCTATCTATCTATCTATCTATCTATCTATCTATATATCTATATATCTATCTATCTATCTATCTATCTATCTATCTATCTATCTATCTATCTATCTATCTATCTATCTATCTATCTATCTATCTATCCATCTATTTATCTATATATCTATCTATCTATCTATCTATCTATCTATCTATCTATCTATCTATCTATCTATCTATCTATCTATCTATCTATCTATCTATCTATCTATCTATAATGATTTATTGGCGCAATACTAGATTGACTCGGGTATCTATAATCAGTTACCATTCATTTCCGTTTATTCACACGTGATTGTTTATGTCAGGCAACGATTATAATGCAAATTTTTGTAAAGGACTTTTCAGTGTTATCAATCACTGTCAAATGTATATTGGTCTAACGGTCAATTAGACTGTGTTATCTATACTACTGATAGGTTTCGCTGGGCATTAATTTGCAGTGTCCCTTGTACAAAGAGTTTTTCTTCCAACACGTCAGTGTCGTCTGTTAAACACAACGTCTGCTAACACTATCAAATTGTTTTTTTTCATATTTGAAGAAACATAATCATTATGTCCAATTACTTAGATTCTGAACATGCTATACACTTTATAATAAACACGTGGTTAAGCCTGGTTTGAATCCAAAAACGTTCATTTGTTTTACAAGTCTAAATTGTTTGATTAACTGCTGTAATTAAAGAGGGTATTAGGACTTAACAACTGTCCTGCGAACAAAATGCTAATGATTGCAAAAACTCATAGATACATTCACATTAAAGTATTGCCTAATCGAATGCAAACTTGTTTCGAATGCAGATTGATTCAGAATAAGGAGTCTAATGACAACTTATTCAATGAGCTTGGTGATTATTACGTTAGTAATAGCAAATTCTATTGAAATGATGATGATTCACTAATATAATTGAAGTCTAGCTGATATATAGATACATTAAATTAGTCGAATTTTTAGAATAAATAATGAAAACATGATAAAAAATAGATACTACCATAAAAAAGATAAAAACACACACGGAAATATTAT
The DNA here is from genome assembly GCA_922989275.2 of Gari tellinella. Lineage (NCBI taxonomy): Eukaryota > Metazoa > Mollusca > Bivalvia > Cardiida > Psammobiidae > Gari > Gari tellinella. Next base: position 11,506,261 of record OV277858.1, read on the forward strand.
TTTCACCGATATATTATGATGGAAATTATGTTAAAAAAACAAAACCACATACATTGTTTACAACATCGAGCCATTCTCTTCAATTTTTTAGAAGCAGCAATCTTGACCAAATTTATGTTCACCACTTGTTTCTATCTATCTATCTATATATCTATCTATCTATCTATCTATCTATCTATCTATCTATCTATCTATCTATCTATCTATCTATCTATCTATCTATCTATCTATCTATCTATTTATCTATCTATATATCTATCTATCTATCTATCTATCTATCTATCTATCTATCTATCTATCTATCTATCTATCTATCTATCTATCTATCTATCTATCTATCTATCTATCTATCTATCTATCTATATATCTATCTATCTATCTATCTATCTATATATCTATCTATCTATCTATCTATCTATCTATCTATCTATCTATCTATCTATCTATCTATCTAATCTATCTATCTATCTATCTATCTATCTATCTATCTATCTATCTATCTATCTATCTATCTATCTATCTATCTATCTATCTATCTTTCTATCTATCTATCTATCAATAATGATTTATTGGCGCAATACTAGATTGACTTGGGTATCTATAATCAGTAACCATTCATTTCCGTTTATTCACACGTGATTGTATATGTCAAGCAACGATTACAGGGACAGTTAAAATGCATTTTTTTGCAAAGGACTTTTCAGTGTTATTTATCACACGTCAGTGTCGTCTGTTAAACAAAACGTCTGCTAACACTCTCAAATTGTTTTTTCCATATTTGTAGAAACATGATCATTATGTCAAATTACTTAGATTCTAAACATGCTACACACTTTATAGTAAACACGTGGTTGAGCCTGGTTTGAATTCAAAAATGTTAATTTGTTTTACAAGTCTAAATTGATTGATCAACTGTAATTAAAGAGGGTATTAGGACTTAACAACTGTCCTGCGAACAAAATGCTAATGATTGCAAAAACTCATAGATACATTCACATTAAAGTATTGCCTAATCGAATGCAAACTTGTTTCGAATGCAGATTGATTCAGAATAAGGAGTCTAATGACAACTTATTCAATGAGCTTGGTGATTATTACGTTTCCATTATAGTAAACGCAAATTCTATCAAAATGATGATGATTCACTAAATAAATAACTGAAGTCTAGCTGATATATAAATACATTAAACTAGCCGACTTTTAGAATAAATAAGGAAAACATGATACAAAATAGATACTACCATAAAAAAGATAAAAACACATACGGAAATAATATTTTCACCGATATATTATGATGGAAATTCTGTTAAAAAACAAAACCATCGAGCCATTCTCTTCAATTGTTTAGAAGCAGGGATCTTGTCCATATTTATGTTCATCACTTGTTTTGCATTATAAAATATTTTATTAAAATAATATTGATATAACGATAAACTACAATATTAACAAAAGACAACTAGTTTATCAAATGCTTCAAACCAAAGTTGTTGAACGCAATACAACGTCTGTAAATAAGAAATTACATTTAAATGTTAACAGCGACGACGTCACGACGTCGTGTTTATGCAGAGTAATATCCCCTTTTTATAATGACGTCATGATGTCGCATATAAATCGGTTGTTTTTTATGTTTATGTAATAATAAAATATATTAAATCAGGCATGTAAGTCAATCATATATTTATTCATATATACATTTATCCTTACAATCTTGCTTGCAGAATTTGTACAATAGTATCAGACACTACAACCATATAAATACGTCTATACTAATTATATCAAGTACATTGAGTAACTATCCGAAAACTGTCATATCAAAAGACATATTAAAAGCATAGCAGTTAATCAGACTAAATATGTGTCAGCATTAAATACTCAAGCAGGAAACGCAACACAAACAATACACCCACCTCACAAGCAGAACACACACACGGTCATACCATAACAAACTCACACTCATGCACATACATATACACACACGCGCAATACCATTCCTTCATCTACACACTAAATAGAAAACAACACGCAAGACAAACATAAAGCAAACGGAACATAGAAGGCCGCCTTGGTATGGTCAGTAGCAATCAATAATTAATTATAAACTAATTATTAATAACCACTGGGGGTTAAACCTGGGTTTAGGGGCGCCCAACCTCACTCTTATCTCCTATGTTCACCTATAAAGACGAACAGTGTACATAAAATTTAAACCCTGTTCCACAACCTTACAATAAAAAAGACAGCCAACAGAATAAGTAAATACATGTAAAACATGTAACAAATATTCTATGACAAGAAGATTATTAGTAACACGAGAAAGAATTAAACATTCAATCCCGTGCTAAAAATAGCCTACTATTGCAACGGACAAATTGTACTCAAGCGACGAATCCGTAGTCACGAGTAACTGTAAGACATGGATGAGTTCAATGTTGACAGAGAGGGAGAGAAAAATCAAAGCACGAAAATCCGACATTACTCTTCCAGTTAAGGACGGCTTTAGAGATACATCATCATGTAGTGCTAAGCCCTGTTTGTAGTCGCACAAATAAAGAAGAAAGCATGGTTATCAATTGTAGATTGATCGATAACCAAACGTGAAGTGCGCAGCAAAATAGTTGGATCATAATTTTATTTAGGAAATATCTAATAACTCTAGAAATAAAGAACTCTTCCAAATAATTAATAATTACCTCAAAGATGAATGAATGTTTTAAAAATACCAAACTGATAAATAGCAAACGCAAATCACTGAAGCTAAACTGAATTCTAATCAACACCAAATTTCACCAATGCATGTGTCGAGTTAAGAAATGGTATTCGTTGTTTTTACTTTCAAAGGGTAAACTCATCAAATGCTTTAGTAAAATCTTCGCCCTATTGTTAGAGTGCTCTATCTCAATTTTTGAAAAAACTGATTTTTTTGTATCACTGGATGTGTCTTTACGACCTCTACCTTAGATATAGATTTTATGTAACGGAAAAAGTTACCGCGTAAAATCATGATCTATCTTTAATGGGTAAAGCGGTACTTTAATGAATCGAAGTCGAATAAGAGGAAAATCTGTTTTAAGTCAAAGCTGAGTATGCATGCAAATGGTAAAGTCTATTAAACATAATTGAAAGTATTTTGTTTGTCTCAGAAAATCAATTTAACGATGTTCAACTGTATTTAATGTTGGATCTAGATAAAGGGCCTATAAATCATTTGACAGTTAAACTGTAAGTTTAACCTTAAGGATGTCGGTCTGTCTTTTTGAGCATTATGAAATTTCCGAAAAATTTTACGAACTCGTTTTCAAAAAAATGGTAAGAACTCATTTTTGGTGAAGGCATACAGTAATAAAACACTATTTTCCCGGGGGAAAAATGGATTTTCGTTCCGGAAGGGACTTTTCAAGTTTTATGTCCTATTCGTAGCTAACAGCATACACTGTTTCATAGGTAGGTTGTATTTTGTTACATCCGATTTCATTTCAATTTTTCAGAATATAAGCATGAAAGTAATGCGGTAGTAATAAAGATTTGGCTCGCGGGTAATAAAGCTTCGGCTCATCAAAAGTAAGTATAATCCTAGGTTGTAGATCGTAATATCAATCAACTAATTAACCAATCAAACAAATAACAGCTGCAAGTCTGTGACAATTTGTTCTGGGCTATCTCGCAACTCGGCATCTCATCTCATATTATGATCTAGATCCAAACTGAACAAATAAAACGAAAATTTAGCTGTAAAGCATTTTGGATCCTGATGAGATCCTAGCTACTCGGCGTTTCATTTATATCTAATTGTGTGTCAAAACTATAAAGAAAGTAAAAATTGAATAATTCTAAGGTGTCAAACAGTTTGGATTCTGATGCAGTGCCGATCTAGACGGCGTCTGATCAAGATTCAAACTGATTGCATAGGAATTCAGGTGAAAAAAATTCTAACATATATCAAACAGTTGCGACGTTCTGATTATTTATTGGAGTTTGACTAAATGCATAATACATGAAAATGAGACAAATGTAAGGCATGTCGCACGTATTGCAAACTGTGTAGGCGCATATTAGCTGTCGTTCCTCAAATACAGCGCCTTTTCAGGGTCGATACTGTTTTCAGTAACATAGAAATAAATATAGCTGATTCTTGTGAGATACTCAGTATATGAACTGTATCAATGCTTATATCCAGATAATAGCTCAGAGTTACAGCTGTATCAGTTACTCGGCGTCTGATCTGGATCTAGGCTTTGAAAATACTATTATAGTGTACACAGTAGGAATATCGTTACTCCGTGCGGTATATATGCTTAGTAAAATAAATCTGGATATATATTGGAAACATATTGATTTGTATCGTTTTAATCCAATTGCATTCTACTTATTCATACTTAAAATTGTATGAAAAATACACCGTTAGAAAGGGAATTAAATTGTCTACAAATTCTACATTTACACATTTATGCTTTTGTGAAGGAAACAAGCAGTTATAAGGACTTGAAAACAACAGGTGCAATAAATCTAAGTGTCAGTAATAAAAACATTGGAAATATGTTGACTTGTATCGTTTTAACCGAGTGGTATTCTACTTATTCATATTTCAAATTGTATGACAAATACACCGTTAGAAAGGGAGTTAAATGTTCTTCAAACTTTATAAACACGCGTCAAATTCACACTAAATTTCCAATATTTCCAATAAGATGTATTGGTGAGAGTGTGTACTCTTATCAGTCAGAGACTGGCTATAGATAGCCAAATAACTCTTATCTATATCACTGACATATACGCCTACGAGGCTATTGCTATCATGTAAAGTATTAACATTTAAAGAATAACAAATTTCAGAGTAATGTGGATACAACTTATTGACATATACATGTATACTATTTGTCTTACCAAAATCAGTTGTGTAAGTCTAATAGATATTGTATATCTTTTCCAACCAGGTCATGGAAAAGAAACATCTAGAAAATTACGAGTAATAGTGTCACACTACACAAAAACAAAACCATATACAGGCGAGTGTCAAACCCGCGATGTCAAACCCGCATGTAAATGTGGCTCTAGAGACCACTGTCCAACCATTAGACAATGTATTATATGGAAAAATGATAAAGATAGTAATACTACAATACAAAGGGTCACATTAGCGACCAATATAACGATTGATTATAACCCTTACATACTGAATATTAAGAATTTACATAACAGTCAGTGTCTCGCTTGGACTTTAGAATAATTGTGTCAATTTATAATGTCCTACCGGTACCGTGTTCTTATAAAAAAATATTAAAGAAGTGACAGATATTTTTTTGAAGAATGCAACTGGACTCGCATCTCTGATGTATGGTGGAAGAGTGCTCCAGAACGTTTATACTGCATGCATGAAACTTATATCTCCAAACTTCACCAAACAACTTATCGGTACAACTAGCGATACTGATTCACTCGCAGACCGCAACTCTCTTCGAGGTTTATACAACGTCAATCATACTGACAATGTACCTTGATGAATCATATTTGACATGGCTTTGTATATGAGAGTGTGAATGTTGAATTAAATTATGTGTTGAACTTGAAGCAAGTGAACTTCCTTCAAGGCTGGAGTGATGTGATTGTACCGAGGAGTCCTTGTAATATTGCAGTCTGTGGCAGAAGTCAATTTTCGATGTGACTAAATAACTACTAGTATGACCTATTTGACTCGCAACTGTGCGTAATTAGACCTGCACACAGCGTGACTGTACTGTGACATATCCATTTGGAATAAAATATAGCACCAATAGTATTCACACACATTGTAGGTTTGTTTTTAAAGTTTCCCAGTTGAACGTAAAAGTCTTCAGTTATGTTAACCTTTTTTATGTGAAACAGTATGGTCTCCGTTTTGTAAGTGGTCAGCTTCATCATAATATGGTGCATCCATGAGACTTTGTCTTTTGAGACATCCTTCGATTGTTGAGACGGCTACTTGTGGCAAGATGTGTCTTTAGGCTTGAATGGCAAGTATCACTTTGAATCATCTGCATAGAAATGATGATCCAGATCATGAGTTTAAATTTAGCCGACAGATTTTGTGTACAATATGATACTTCAAACAATCGTCTACTGCCTGTACATTTCTCTCAATTAATGCAATTCATTTATAATTTTCAGTGAAATCATCCAATGACATTGCTTGAAGATCCGTCATTATTTATTCAATGTCGTTGTTTCTGCTTCACTCACTTCTTATTGTTTTGCGCGTACCTTACCTTTAAGACTATTATATCTCTCTGCATGACCCTTGAAATCAAATCCCACAAAACTGTTTAACTTACTATAAGCCCCATCTGTCATATGTATAATCCACTATAATTATAATGCCTATATGTTGTACCATCCTGTAATATTAACGGTATATTATTTAGCTGTACTTATTTACCCCCAAACCATGCAGGAATACACACAATGTATTAGTTTTACGCATGCCCACAAATAATAGCATCAACCTTTTCCTAGATGTACCTAAAAACATGCAAGTATACTGACTATATACTAGTTTTGCACATGAAGGCAAATAAATGTCATCTACCCCTGATGTATCTGCGTTTAAACATGTAATACTACTCCCTTAATAAATACGAAAAAGACTCAAGCAGGAAACGTAACACGAACCATACACCCACCTCTCAAGCAGAACACACACACACACACACAGTCATACCATTACACCCACCTCTCAAGCAGAACACACATTCACACAGTCATACCATAACACACACACACATGCACGCAATATAATTTCTTCATCCACACACTAAATAGAAAACACGCCAGACAAACATAAAGCAAAGTGAACATAGAAGCCCGCCTTGGTACGGTCAGTAGCAATCAATAATTAATTATAAATTAATAGTTTGGAATGGATCTAATTCTTTCTCAGGTGGACATTGTGGTGGTAGTTAATTATTCACATGATTTGTCTCTGCATTGCTGTCTAAGTGTTTCCATGTTTTACAAAGCAACTGTCAGACGGCAAACCCAGTAATACCACATTATACAAGTTTGTTTTTGTGAAATCTGTGATTTTTGCGTACCCGTTTTTATCTTGTAAACAGTGCGATCTTTATTTTTTTTCTCCTCAAATGGATTGTGTATCTGACTCTATGTCTGCGCAGCATTCAAATAGTCCATTTTTTAACAACTATGTTTGTCTGATCTTTGTTGTTTATATATGTTCAAGTCACTCATAGACATCTTCAACTACAAGTTGTATTGTATATCTAATATGCATTAAAATGTAATAACAACATAAGATCAGATTGCTGTAGCATGCTGATATTTTTTCATCTTGCTTAACCATTGCTTAACCATTTTTGTAGCAATACTGCGGTATTGCTTATAATACACGACACAAGTATTTTATATTGATTTTGTTTTGATACATTTTTCCCACTGTTTTTACATTGTAATCCACTCTGGTTACATTATTATCTATTATGATTACATTGCAATTCACAATGATTATATATTTAACAATGCTAGAAGCAAATCATTTTAACTCAAAGCTTGTTTAAGGCTTCTGTCTCTAGGTTTCTATCGTTTGACTCTAAGATAGTTTTATATATAAAAAAATGAATAAATTGTTTCTGTAAAAATAAAATGGTTAAAACTAAACTTAGATTTAAAAACATATAGGATATTAAAAATCTAAAAGCTTTTTATCTGCATCAAAAGTGCAGAACAATATATAATGTCGGCTGTAGTAATTGAAAAAAATAGGATGATGTGCAGGATAGAAAACCTGCAATTGTTACAAAACAAGAGCCTGAAAATATAAATACGGAATTAAAACGTGTTATGGAATCTGTATCTGATGTACAACTTACAGAACTTGTAGTGGAAGAGGTCTATGCAAGACTTGAACAGATAAATAAAAACTGTCGGATGAGTAATAACTGTTAAACATCTCCAATTTAATACTTCTTTATTTACCGATTACTTCCTTTACTTCATCTTGTTCTCAAACCCTCAAACTTGTTTATTCTATGAAACCTCACGTATATGACGTAAGTACGTGCGACGTATATGCAGCTGCGCCACGACGTCGGTCGGTGTTACGCGTTCCCGACATACTCTGGGCCTCTTAATGTTTGCAACATTTACTGCATAAAGGAATTAGAAAATGTGCAAGTCCTTCGTTTAATCCAATTATTACTTTCCAACCTATCACTCAATTTTATCACAATATTCATCCTTTCGCTAAATCTCATCTATCACATACTTTTGAAATGAAGTAATAAAGTTTTGAAGAAAATTAAACTTTTCTGCCACTGAATTTTAATTACAAATGTTTCTAGCTATTCGTTTCTATTCTATAATTTCAAGTGGGTACAGTTTCACTATTGGGCTGTTCGTAACATCAGAATCAGTTCGGATTTTTGCAAAAGAGAGATATTACAACTGTGCAGAAAGTTTAAAAGGCTTTTTTTTAAATCATATCGAGTGACTGTCGAACATCTCATTGCCAATCTCGAGTCTTACACTGCAGTGAACTACATACATGCATTTTAGAACGAACTGTGTCCCTATATGTCGGTCTTATAGATCTGCAAGCTGAAATATACTAGATTAAATTATTACCATACTACTTATCTTTGGTAGTTTAACTCATTAATCGTCTTAGTTACCGATTAAGTAACCCGTATATCTTGGAACCTGAGCTGCATGGGTACACTTTCACCAAAATTCGTGAGCATGTGATAATTGACATGCCTTTTAAAGTTCGGTTTACCTTCTGCTTGTTATGCACTTGTCGTCTGCAAAACGTTGTTGTAACAATTCTCAATTTTCTGCATTTTTGTAAAGACAATATCAGCAGAATGCCAAACAGTTTGGCACAAATGAGCCGCAGCGTCATGCGGGGTTTCGTCTGGATCCAAACTGTTTGCAACAGTTATAACAAATACACCCGCAACAGGCAGTAGGTTAACCCATCGTCACATATAAACTCGGGTATTTTACGAATTTAATGTATTCCTGCTTTGAAGAACATAATTCCAGCTGTTATTAGACAATAAGCCGACGAAAAGAAAATAGACGATATATCGTCGCGTGAGTCTTACAACGTTCTATGTCCATTTTGTAAACAAATAGAGTTCTATATACCGTTAGAAAGCTATTTTCAAGAGCCATCTCCTGGTGCAAATCATATGTTTACCCGAGCTTTCTATTTGAAGTTATCGCCAATATTACAATGTTCTATCTCCAGTTTTAACGTTTTGTTTAGTGTTACAATGATATATGTCCAATTTATCCAGTCATTGTGTTCCAATTGGATCACGTGACAGAAATTTCCAAAATGGCTGCGACCTTCATGGTTATTGGCGTACAGTGTAATCGGCGAAATACCCATGTATCTTTAACTACATGAGTAATTCAAAGTAAGTTATTAATTTAAAGCAGATAGCTGCTTAAAATAATATGAAAGTAAAACTAAATACCCCTTTAAAGAAGTCCCTCCAAGCCAAGTCGCACAAGGGAGACTTTATAAACCGAGGTCGCATGTACGGATGTTAACAACCACAACAAACCAAACCCAATTCTTAAGAAGTATTCTATTTTATCTGCTTGTCAGTGACCTTTATTTCTTGGCCGAGGGGATAATTCTTAAGAAGTATTCTATTTTATCTGCTTGTCAGTGACCTTTATTTCTTGGCCGAGGGGATAATTTCATCAAAATAAGCAAAAATATTCCTTATGGGGAGTATTTAGAATGGACATAGAACATTGTAATACTGTAATTGTTCATGCAATTGTCTGAAACTGTATTGTTAATAATGTTCTATCTACACAAAATGGACATAGAACATTGTAATAATGAGTGAAATAGAAGGTAGAGTTTGAGAAATGATCTATCTCAAACCGAAAGTAAGATATATCTCAAAAACCATGCCTACAATCCTCATAAAACTTTAAATGGAACCCTTTGCATTCACAATTCATCAGGTAAAGTCGAAAGAATTTTCAAAATCCATCAAAATTATGCTGTTTAATTGGTCCAAAACTTTAAAGTCGATTTTCGTTGTAAGACTCACACGACGATATACAACTGAAACAGAATGACGCCCGACTGGTTTGAGACACCCCTTTCAAACTAGTCACGTACCGTTACATGCTACTCGCAATTAAGCGGCGAAAATAGTTTATTTCTCCGATAAACCTAACAACAAGCAGGTGACAATTTCAATGAGGTGATGAGTTTGGTATATTTATTCGGATAATTGAATTTATTGACCATCGACACGGACGTCCAAGCAATTCACTGCATTGAACAATTGCAGGGAGGGAAAGTGAATCATTTCGCTGTGGCAAATATACAGTTAAACACTTTTAACTCTGGTGTTTGTTTGCATACTAGTATACATGTTCACCTGAATTCTACATTCTCAACTGTTTTGCAGCAATACAATATGAGTTACCTGCCTATTTACAAATGTTTAAAGCACAGTCGATATATCTCTCTGTTCTACGAAGTTCGATTACTTATGTCATTATGAAATATGAGTAATAAATAGTACCGCACAGACGTGGTTTACATCCTTAATGTATAACTAGTATGTTCATCATTGATGCGTTTTAAATGGAACACAATGTACACACGGATCATGTTGGGACCCAACCCGATGTGTTCCCCCTTTGACATCAAATTACAAGCCGATGTCTATCTGGAGACGGGAATGTAGAGCAATATATTTTAATGACCATTGAAATGGACGACGACTTCCAATATTGTACTTGAAACTTTGCCCCGAGGGACATCGAATCATTTTACTATGGCAAGTATACAGTTAACTATTTCACAATTGATGTTATAGTTAAAAATAAGCAAATCACAGCTTAGAATTAAAACAAGCAAATACAATAAGTTAAAAGTGTTATAGCATATACTAATAACTTTGTATAGATAACGTTGCCTTTGTGCGTAAATAGCTAATATTGAGCTAGTATCCGGTGTAGAATGACTCTATTCTATGGGGACAATAATATATCTATTCCACTTCGGCAACAAGCTCACACGCCATTATCATGCTATGATAAAGCAGAGGTATGATAGTATTGTCCTTAGAGATAAATCTTTTTGCGGCACATAAAAACAGGAAAATAGTTGCATTTACGTGTTACATTCTATTCTAATATATTGTGTTTTAAGCTTAACTAAACATTAATTAAATTTAACATGTTCGCATATACACTCGCATGACTTTGAATTAGTATGTAAAAATAGATTGTTTCGTTAAGCACATCAAACACAGATAATGATATAGTTATACAAACAACCTTTAACAATGTTCTTTTCTATTTCGTTGTATCCAGTTTGCCTTTGGCATTGACGTTTAGCATGATGCACACTATTCTTCTGCATTAGTTTTGATAAGCATTTACACAAACGTTGAATTAAAAAGTGTAAACTGCTGAAAATCCTTGTTGTCTAATCCGAAAGGAGGTGTCAAAAGGAAATGTTCAGTTGGTTACAACAATAATAAGCTTGACATTTATAAGTAAAGCGTTCGGTAAGGAATGTTGTTTAACCTGAGTAGTTCTACACCTATTTTTTTAATCAACATTTGTAATTGTATACCGGTATTATGTCCTGTGTCAACAAAAATAAATAATATATTTGTCAAATATATTTAGCAAATATAGACCGATATTGAATATATAGTGATAATATAGTCATTTAAAGCAGGACAAGGATTTCAATACTGGACAAAATACATATATTAAAACGTGTTATGACGCTTATAATCTATCTAGATCACGGGTCCGTACTTTGAAGCATTCTAAGATATTATTTTCTCTAATTAAATCAAAATCGCTTAGTTTTCGTCAATTTCCTCTAAATATTTGATGATTTTACCCTCAGAAAAAGAAAGCAACTAAGGAGATTCTTAACTGTTAGATATGTTGGGCCGTGGATTTAAAGAAAAATGCCGGATTGAACAAAGTACATTGGAATATAAGTTTAGTATTATAAAGGAAAGTAGCATGAGCAAACTAAACACTCTAAGTATCATTGAAATAGTTGATAAAATAAGACAAGGCTAAATTATATGATACATTTGAGGATGCATATAATGTATTAGAGCAACCGATAACAACTATACAAATATTCCAACCAGAAGGACCACACATATGAGCGAAACCTGATAGAGGACAACATTAGTATCGCTTGATAAGGTAGGCTCACAGACTGGAGATGTGGGTGGTGCAGCAAACACGATGGGTAAAATACCGCCTTTTAAAAACGATATTGGTTATCGCGACTTCGGTTATGAATGATGTTTTTGAGGAAGTTACTGTGACATATTGTGGACATTGATTTGTGGTAATTGTCACAGCAGTTAAACATCCTCGACACAGTTAAGAACGTAAAGAGGACATGACTGAATAACAACAGTAAAATACGGAGCGTGTTAAAAACAACACTTAAACCATCTTTTAAAACTCAAACACAATACAAACAAGAAGAGCAGCAAAATAGACTGACGCCTAAGCAACCATACGAAAATCAGCCATAAGTTAGTATTGAAATGTTTCACGTGAAGTTTCTAAGAACACTTAAACTGCATCAAAGCACACATTAGTGTTGTCATGAAGTTTCATAACTGTCAGTTCCTAGATTACTTACAAACTGTAGAAAAGTGCTATTGAATAATATTTTAATGCCTTTACGCTGCATTTTAGCAATTGCAGTTTTACTTAATCGATTGAGAATAGGATTTATTTTAATAGTATTCATTCTGATGAGTGTGATCACACTTTTGAGACATTGTTGTTGTTGTTATTATTGTTAATATTTATAAAAGTTTCATACAGCAATAACATATTTTCAAATGTATTTTGATAACATAGCAATAAGTAACCTTTCAATTATTTTTAAATCGCATGTACGTTTAACCCTCATCCGGACCTTTGGGGTCCATTCGGACCCCAGCGGCTTTATTTTTGCTTGAAAAAAGTATTCAGCCTAATGACGCTTATGACGTTTTTAGACATTGTTCATACGACTGTTTTTGACACTTTTAGTGAAATACGTACTAAATAGGTCAATTCGCATAGATTTTTTTTTTAAAACAAGGTTGGGGTCAAGCCAGACCCCAGAATTCTAAAGGTTAGTAAAATGTGTTTCAGGCCATTTTAAAACCATTTCTTGTTGTTTACAACTCTAATAATGGCATTTATTGAATACTAGATAACCCCGATAATACTGTGCCTCAATTGCACATATAAATATGTCTTTCACGATCTTGTGATTGAGTTATTTCCTTTGGATATTATAACCCCGGACGCCAAACGCGAGTCCAAGGGATTCACACTGTATGGAACGAATACAATTCTATCTGACCTAAAATTATGCAAATGATTTCAAGATTCAAATAAGTGTACTGTATCATGTTTGGTTCTGGTCCTTTCTGGAAGTTTCAATAGCTGTCATGGGCCAATAGTGTTGACCTTGACCTTTGACCTTGACCCTATTGTAAGTTGGCCAACGAGGTCTGGTTGGTCGGTATTTAAGGCGTCTATTTCATTGCTTCATTGCCATTTTACAATCTATCAGATTCATCTATATAGCTACAGGGGAAGAAAGAGACATACTACAGACACACATGCTCCCATTTGGATGTTTGGCAAACGCTTGTTCAGCAGTGGATTAACCTACAATTTCTTGTTATTTCGATCATGAATAAAACTTAATTTAATAGATGATGATCACAGGAAACCTCAAATAGTTCTATACAAGTGTGATAAGGGAAGGCGTGCAAACGTTGGTCCGTTACGCTGAACAGATATAACGAATCACTTGTGGGTGTTATGTATCGTAGTCCGTTTTATTGTTCGTAGACATTTAGGTTGTTCTTCATATACATCATTACAGCGGAATATATGTTTTGCAGTGATTTGACATACAGTTATATATTTACATTACGAGCAATGTGACAGTGAATTAGAAGGTTGTATTGTTGCATAGATGCAAGCAATGTTTCTTTTAAGGGGTCGTGGTGGCAGAGGTTTTATGGTATATTGCAGTATACTGCATGACTGGATAGAGTAGAGAGCTCAAACAGGTGCTTTCTACCACTGATTGTTTAACCTTTCAACAAATATGTCCAACTATGCTCACTTTATGAAGTTCTTGTGACTTATCCAAAAGTCTTTTTACTTTTCGACAGTTTTGGTCTGCATTGGAGCACATTCATCAGAATGTGACATCCGCGGGAACGTGGCGTCACAGGGTGGGTTTACAACTGGACTGGTTCCCAGTAGTAAAAAATGCCTGTAAATAGGGCTGATCTTGTAGCCCCGCTCGTCCCTGTTCATCGCATGTGGCTCCCCCGTTATGTGTAGTAATTCTTTTAACTTTCTCAGGTATGTGTTATTTTCCTGTCCATTATGTTGACCCTCTCCCAGTCTATCACATGATTTTGACGCAATATATGGTTAGTCACTGCGCTAGGATGTTTTGTAGATAGCGACATTTTCTTTCTAAGCGTGTGTAGACTGTGGTTGTGTGGTTGGAGTCCTTCTTATGCTGTCCTAATCTCTTACCGAGATTTCTGCCTGTCTCCCCTATGTAGACCGCTTCACAGTTCTTACAGGGGATGCGGTATACACAACCACACACATCTTCTGACTTGGTCATAAAGGTAAAAAAAAATTGGATACGTAACAAGAACTTCGTAAACTGAGCATTTTACTATCCGGATGAACTTTTTTCGAGATGTCTAACTATGGTTTAAATGTAATAAAAAGTATTGTAAAAAAGGACAACGTTCACTCTGTTCATGATTGTAAGCCTTTTTTGGCTTTAAGCCGGCCTAAAAGTATACGTGATTATCTATTTATTTCGTTCGTTAATCTTATATTGATAGTACATAATACTCATCCTCTATCTCAATCTTGTGACAGACGAAGGTGTTTCCATTGTAAACATATAATTAAATAAATACGAAAAAGACTCAAGCAGGAAGCGTAACACGAACAATACACCCACCTCTCAAGCAGAACACACACATACACACAGTCATACCATAACACACACACACACACACCATTTCTTCAATCCACACACTAACATCACACACACACACGCACGCAATACCATTTCTTCATCCACACACCAAATAGAAAACACACGCAAGACAAACATATAGCAAAGTGAACATAGGAGTCCGCCTTGGTACGGTCAGCAGCAATAAATAATTAATTTTAAATTAATCACTAACAGCCACTGGGGGTTAAACCTGGATTTAGGGGCGCCCAACCTCACTCTTATCTCCTATATTCACTTATAAAGACGAACAGTGTATATAAAATATAAACCCTGTTCCACAACCTTACAATTAAAAAGTAAATACATGTAAAACATCTAACAAAAATTCTATGACCAGATTATTAGTAACACGGAAAATAATTAAACATTCAAGCCCGTGCTAAAAATAACCCACTATGGCAACGGTCAAATTGTACTCAAGCGACGAGTCTGCAGTCACGAGTAACTGTAAGACATGGATGGGTTCAGGGTACGACAGAGAGGGAGAGAAAAAAAGCACGAAAATCCGACATAACTCTCCCGGTTAAGGACGGCTTTAGAGATACATTATCATGTAGTGCTAAGCCCTGTCTGTCGTCGCACAATCAAAGAAACCGACGTTTTGACAAGGAGTCGTACACGGGAGTGTTTCATACTTCAATATTCCCTATGTTGAAAATCTAAGAACGTTATATAAAATTATAGTATTGAATGTTTATAAACACTGTAACATGCAATACATCGGTCAAACAAACTAATTTCTAAACATATGAAAATGTATTTGATATCAATAATTATGAAGATCGTGGATATGGAACACATGTGGCTTCGCATTTTAATTTAGCTTCACATTTTTTTAAATGATTTCGGCTTTCTTCCTTTTGAAGTTGTAAATAATGAGATTAACCGCCTATGTAAGGAAACTTACTGGTTTCACAAACTCAACCCACTCTATCCTAATGGAATGAATGCGAATTTCCAATACGATATTAAGTAGGTTACTACTGTTGGTTCCTATTTCTTATTTTTATATATAACTTATAGGAATAATTTGTATCTTTATTGATCTAGTAGTGTCTTTATTATCAACTTGAGTATTTTTATTTACAGTATTAACTCTCTAATACTACCACTATATTACGTTATTTATTTAGTGTTTTGGCATGTGGCTGTTTTGGGTAGAATGAAAGTAAAACAGAAAACTCCCTTGCTTTCGGCTGTCGCCTGTCTTTCCTGTTATGAATCAGATTTCGTTTGGGTGGTGGTAATGGATAGTTTTTACTGTATATAAGTGATACTTTGGTGTTAGGATTGTTTATTAGTTGCATATTTTAACTTTATGATATTAACACTTTTTTCCGTTACTATGTATGTACAGTTAATCCTCTATAACAGTCACATAAGTGTGTTGATTATTTGGTATATGGGGTATGTGGCTGCTTGAAGAGGGATGGAAGAAAAGGAGCTTTCTGATTTACTTTCACCTTGCTTTAAACAGTGACCTGCTTTTAGCATAATATTTTATGTATTTATGGTAGTGGTAACAGAGAGGTTTGACTGTCTTTGACGTTTCGACGTTAACGCGAAAATGTCTACAGCATTTTGTTTATTAAAAAAGATATTCAGCGGAATGGGTGTCCGTATGAGCATGCACAGTAGTTTTGTTTCAAGAAACTCCATGAATGAAGTTTAATATATAGAACAATAGTTTAATCTTAGGATATCCTACAAGTAGCTAGGATAATGGTTAAATTGTTGTTTTGCATGTCTGTACCATATATGTTTTAGTCGGAGTTATGCTATATCCTTGAATGTGTATTTTTTGCTTTTTGGTGGTGGAAGTCATGCTGTAGATGGGTGTGCACAATTGTATGATATTTGGGTTTTCAAAGAATTGTAATATCTCGGATTGAAAAGCAAAAAATACACATTCAAGGATATAGCATAACTCTGACTAAAACATATATGGTACAGAAATATTAGATGGAGAAATAAATAATAATTTAGACTTTTATAATCTGACTTACGACAACATTCGTCGTACAAGATTTTATGAAACGGGCCCCTGACCCTGAATCTAAACGAAATTTTGTGATTGTTACAGACAAAAACATTACACAGCATGCAAAGTGTTAAACTATAGACGATACTTAGGTCACTACTTTACTTTCAACGCTGGCTTGGTGCCCTAGTAGGACAAGATTGTCATGTAGTCATTCCCATTTTATACACTAACATTATTTTCACATGCAGTGCTCCCTCCCTACAGCGAACCCCTTCTCAAAAAAATACTTGCTACCGATCCCTAAGTAAAACATTAATACCAACGATATCACTGCTGTCGTCTGCTATTTTCTCACAAAGTTGGCATTAGCCATTTTGAAAATAAGCCTCCCAAAATCAAACCAATATAATGACGAGTGACAATCAGTTTGAACCGATACCAGACAGTGCGTTACGATGTGTCTGATCTAGATTCAAACTGTTTACACTCTCAGGGTTTAAATATTTCCCTCCCTATAACAACTACCTCTGAACAACAACTCCCTCTGGGGATTAAGGACTGTTAACTTCTTTTTTGAATCTTCGAACTCGTCTATTGGTGGTTTCAGCCTTCATCTTTCCCCTTCCATGTCCTCCTTTTCGTGACATGATGAATTTAAAACCTACGTAGATTTTAAGTTACATTAGATCTAAAATCGGTAAATATATGCCGGCTTTTAATCTTAGATCAGCGACTGAACTTTCCCGCCGTCTACCGAATATTTAATACCAGCGGAAGGTCATGTGATGCCTTCGTGACTGCATCATACTCTCAACACGACGTCGTGTAGCTATCGTGTGACCTTCGTGTGGCCTTCGGGTAAACTTCCTGTGAAAATCCGCATATTCGTGTTGACTTCGTGTGTGGTTCGGTTGCCATCGTGTAGCCTTCTGTAGGCACCGTACTTGCCTTCGTGTTGGTTTGCCTGTTGAGCTAGGTTCGGGGCCACCTTCGCGCGAAATTCAAAATTCCATGTTCGTGTGGCCTTCTGGTGTCAAAATCGGGACGGTGTGACACGGGCATAAAGATATATCCATACGACAGAAAATCAGTGTGGATTGAGAAAAAAACGACACATTGTTTCTATCCAACCATTGTGCGATCATTGTTGATCCACTGTAAACAGAAGTTTACTATTAATGACAACGTTCGATTTAGTCAGGTATCGTGTTAAGCGTCGCTTTCCGCGCCCTAAATTACACATAAGACAGTTGGACGACACACACGTTTGGCGCCGATGTTTTATGCTAAAAAGTCTCGGTGTTTTGCAACCTAAAATGTGTTTTAACTAACATATCCCGACCATTTTATAAATTATATGATCAAACTAGCCTAATGCAATCTCTAAATGCTTCGCACACCAACAAAAACTTACATAATCAGTGTCCTTATTGAATCATGATTCCAATTGAATGAAACTAATATGAATGAAATATGATAGTTTAGTTGGGGCATTTGCAGTTTTTGGACAATTAATTTTGGATAAACAAGTTATAATATTAAGGTAAGACAATACTTTTTAATTTACTGAAAAACAATTATTTCCAATGACCACCAGAATCTTATCGTTGTAAAGTTTTACATTACCTTAAAGTTCCATTGTGTTTTCAGACCTTTTTTTTATAATATCTGAAATACAATAACTGTCTTCAGTGTTACTGTCATCAATTGATATTTCTATGGGGGTTATTGTCTCAATCTCAATCGGAATTACTATCCACATCCAAACCAGGTCCGATGGATTTGTTACCAGATTCGTTGTCGGACTCGTCGCCAGTAGAATTCGTAGGTACAGTCGAAACGGATCCGACGGATTCGTTGTCAGATTATTTGTAATTGAAATCACTTCATACAGCCACCAATACTGTATAACTTGAACTTGATAGCTGAATGTCTTGTCTAAGTTCCGTTTCTGCATGATTGTATACTTCGTCAAGCGTAGGTTCTTTATATTCATGAGCGAAATACATGTCTACAATGTCAGAGTTTCTCTTAGTAAAACGCTCTGTTGCGGTTATGTTTGAAACTAGAAGCGGCACGGTTGGTTGTTGGTTAATCTCTATCTTGCCATCTAGCCAAGACTTAGTGTCAAAGTCACCATCCGACAAGTCCTCATAAGGATGTTTGTCATCTGCATCTGAAATGTCTTCATATATCCCAATTAAAGCTGGGCGTTTCTGACAATCACGGGTTTCGAAAACAACATTAGAGACGAACTGCTTCACTGTGTGGCTATCTAGTTTATGAATAAGCTTCAAATGCTTAGTCAGATAGCTCCAACACACGTCCGAATGCTTTTCTTTCATGTGACGGTTCAAGTTCCTTTTATTGGTATAACTCCTACCACATGTGTGACAATGCAACCGCATAATTCTAAGTTTTATTATTGAATAATTATTGAAAATAATAAACGTCTGTACAATCCGAAAATCTAAACTGAAAGGACAATTTTTCAAGCGAACACACATATCTCAAAATGCACGAGGGGATAACAGCCCCGCCTGTTGTTGTACTGTGAGCACGACGTGAACGAGGAGTACAACTCCGCTGATGCGTCGCTCCGCTCACACATCAGAAAAGGTGTAAACACAATTCTCCGTCTGAATATCTGCTCCACTTGACACACCATAGCGGTACACTGCTATTTTCACACGCGTGTACGGATTGCTTATCCTACTGATTTTGACTGTTACACGTATACTATACAAATACTGTTCTATGTTGTTAATTTGTATAAATGAAATATTTTTAATAGAAATTATTGACATTGTTTTTACTTTACACATATACCTGTGTGTGCAATAACAGTTCTGTACTTAGAGTCTACTCACTGTTGCTGAAATACTGCTTTATTTTCTGATTTGCTATTGTTGCAGCTACTCTTTTGGGGTGTTTAGACTAAGTTCTGTCTCTGAAAGGTGTTCAGGTTGGATTTGGTCGATTTCTCCTGAAACTTCCATTGGACAAAGTAGATTCAAAGGTCGACCAATCTCACGTCCTGACGACAATCGTACCTTTGCCCAACGAACGTTTTTGTCACGGCTTTGTATAATTTTTGTTATTTTTCCGAGCTTCCAGCAGCCGCGTGGAATGTCTTCTTTTATCAGCACATTATCTCCAATTTGAAGTACAAATTGAGACCTAATTCTATGTGTTTTTAATCGTGTGGTCCTCTTTCACGAAAGCGTAACACATACTCATTCCTCCTAATTGTCCAACGCGCATTCAGCAGTTTCTGACCCTCTTTCTACAGTTTCAGTAATTTCTGGGCAGAACTTTTACAAGGAGTATACTCCTACTCATGTCCGGTTTCAATATCTGGTAAACCAATGCTAGGATTAGGTACCAGGAAATTTGCTGGGCTCCTATAATTACTTTGCTTTATGTTTGTATTGCGTGTTGTTTTCTATTTAGTGTGTATATGAAGGAAAGGGATTGTGCGTGTGTGTGTGTGTTTGTTATGGTATGAATGTGCGTGTTCTGCTTGAGTCTTTCGTATTTATTAAAGTGACGATATAATTAACATACTCACCAACGTAACGAGAGGTCGGGAATTAACCACAGACTCAATTTCGTTGATGTATGTCAGCATTTATTGATGAGTAAGTAGGTTACGACCGATGGCTTTCTTCAAAGATCGTTTCTTTGTACATCCTCACGCTTAAGTAACTAGGTCAAGCGTTTTACTGGCTAGTTTGAACTGTTGAGCATTGTCACTGGACATTGTGTCTGGAGTTCCTCTAGAAGCTAGAAAAAACGTCTAAAGCTCATTAAGAACTCTTCAATCGTTTCGGAGTTCATCATTTCTAAATGAACTGCACGCGTGACCAGGCATGTATATAGGCCAAATTTTATTTTGTTCGCTTTGTCCTTGCATTTGACATACAATGGACCTTAATAGTCAATACCGCATTTTGCAAACGGGATTGATTCTGTTACACCTTCTGGAGGACGTGGAGCCATTTTTGGCATTGTATACGCTCCGCCTTCATGACGTCGATACACAAGACACTGTTGAAGAACACATATACCACTGGCACGTCCGCATGGTATCCAGAATCGTTTGCGAATACTACTTAAAGTATGTGATACACCGCTATGAAGAAGCTCTTTGTGCATCCTTTCTACTACCAAATGAGTGAAATGTTCATTCTTCGGCAACAAAACTGGCCTTCGACTGGCTTCAGGCATGGACGCATGCTCCATACGGTCACGACATCTTAGGGCACCATTTTCATCAATGTATAAGTCCTATTGTCTCTGCAAGTTATTTTATTTGTTTTTTTTATGGCATCAAATACACCAGGGAAATGTTTCCTTTGTACACTTTTAATCCACATTGTGTCAGCCCGCTGTAGCTCCTCATAAGTCAATGGACCCTTGTAACTCTCCAGTTTTCGTGTTTTGTTGACACATCGATTAGCGAAAGCAGTTACTCGAATCAATGTTGAGGCTGTGGAGAACCTTTCACATTCGATTTTAAAAGGTGCGTTGTCAGTTGTCACATGTCTCTTCAGACAGTTGAACACTTTCAAGAGGTTGATTAATATCCTTCACTTTGTTACCTTCTTCAGTTTCTCTGGAAATATCTCATTTAATGGGTTACAGAGCCAACATGGTCCCTGAAACAACAAACTATTGTTTTCAGTTGCTCAATTGTTGTTCCTCTGCTAGGTAAATCCTCTTGGTTTTCAGAGGATGGTATGTATCTGAATTCCTTGACACCGCAGCTGTTTATTTCTTTCATACGATTAGCTACGAACACTGACTATACATTTTCAGAGTGTATCCAATGATGGACACATTGTGAGTAACTCCACAAGCAAACGTCTTGTTTTGGCAGAACTAAATTTTTTTTTTCACGAATGCAACACAGCGAGCACCTTTTAGCACAGCCAAAATCTTTAACCTTGGAGTTGTTATATGTTTCTTTGGGGCCAATCGGTACTTAGAGAAGATCAGATCGGCTCTTGACTGAAAACTACCCTCTTGATGAAGGTAGACACAGGTGACATAAGCATGCATTGACATGACACAAAATCAGCGTAACTTATACTGAACATTGTCATCTTGCATCGCTAATTTCTTTGTATCTCGATTTCAGGAATCTTTTTCAAGTCGTATTTGATTGAATGCCATGTTTCTACATCACATTGATCCAACTCGTCGTCCCATTCGTGACCTTTGCTCCAAACAGTTAGTAGCAGCATATTCCCCCGGAGAAGTACCGGTGAACACAATCCAACTGGGTCATAGACTGACGCCAATTGCCTTAGTACATATATCTTGGTTGGTGTAGTATCGTCATCAAGTACATGTATAAGCGACCTTTTCAATAACAACGTATCTTTGGCAGTGTTCCAAGTGTGACCAAGCACCTTTATTGTTTCTGACTTTGCCTTATCCTCCATTGGTATTACTTTGTTTAGTGTCCCGCTGTTAGTAGACCACTTTCTCAAATGCATTGCTGCGTCTGTAAACATAGCTTTTGTACAACTTGATAGCTTCACTTTCATCATGTGTCCCCTTAATGACAATGTCCACATATATATATCATTCTTAAGTTGTTCAGCAAAGTCAGTCTTATTTAGATCCAATCACAGTATATCCAATAAGTCCTCACGACATCAGCAACTTTATGGCGTGCTCCGCCGATAGACATAAGCAATTTTATGGCGTGCTCCGCCATTCCAGTTTCAACTGTTTTGAACTGTTTCTGCTCCGTCTTCTTGACCATTATGAGTAATAAAAGAAACAAACTGAACAAATACAATTAATAAAACTTTAACATATCGTCCACGACATCATCCATCAATCCAAGACTTGTGCACTGAAAAACTATCCAGATTTTCTTCTGCCTGAGACTGGTTGAATTCCAGAATGACCGTCTAAGGCCGCATAAATATTCGTCTAACTGATTATAGTCTACTTTTCTGTACCCTTTAAATTCGTATGGTTTTCTTTTGGTTAGTAATTTGTTTAACGTTGAAATTACCATCAACAGCCCAGTTTTGTATAGGTCTAAAGAGCAAAATCACACACCTATAGGTGGATATGTGGATGGAACGATATATTTGGTTTTACGGCACTGGTACAAAAAATAGGTCATATAGAGTAACAAAAGTACGGCAGGTGATTGCGGCTGATCTCATTCATTACCATGCAGAACATTGGATCAAAACCACCGACCTGTATTTCATGTTAATTCTTGGCAGAGAAGATAATATCGGTCTAAAAAACAGAAATATTCCCTATGACAATTAAATTTAAAAACTGCGGCAATGTTGCAATGATTCGTTTTTGAGTATTATTGGTTCAACCTTTACTCCTGTGCTCATGCAAACGGATGTGATTTATAATATCGCCCTTTTCAATAGACGATTGTACACACATTGCTCAAAATGATTCTGCAAAATGCAGGATTTCGTTCCTGACTAATGTTTCAACATTACGGCTAACTTTCACGAGAAAAACATTACTGGCATCTCGTTTCAATATTGGTCTAGAGAAATGCCTAATAAGCGTCTAGGTCTGTTTATGTTCTTGAAATCGAAATGGTATGGCCGTAGACCTTCTATCAAAACGCCCTTACACCTGGGCAGACTTTAGCAGACGACCTGTTTAACATACACCAATTGCGTGTTTGAAGAGTCAAAACTCTATTATTAGTAATACTAATATTTTAGAGATTTAATGTTTATCGAAATTTATCAGCATAAATATTCAAGTCAACCCTTTTGCGTTAAGGTACCACGAAGGTCCGGTTTGGCATTGCATAGTCTTAGCACAGATAACATCGGAAATAACGACCATTCTAGTATTAGGCATCACTTGGTACAGCTATCCTAAATGTAAAGGTAAAGGTCCTATAAAATCTGTTCATCATTGATGCGTGCTTAATGTCAAACAATGTTAACACGGATGTTCAGTGCTTTTGAACGCACAACCCCTTTGTGAAAAGAGCGCTATATAAATCTGGTATAATTATAACAACAATTCTGGTCAGGATCCAACCCGATTTGTTTCCCCCTTAGACATCAAATGTCTTGCCGTTGTATTTTCAATCTTGGAATGCGTATGTATGGCAATAAAAGTTAATGACAATTGAAATGGACGACAACTTCCAATTGTGTACTTCAACATTTGCCCTGGGGGACATCGACTCATTTTACCATGGCAGGTATACAGTTAGACTTTTTTACAATTGATCTTGGAATGTGTGTAATAATTCAAAATAAGAAAATCTCAGCTTAAAATTTAAACAAGAAAATACAATAAGTTAAAATTGTCATAGCCTACACGGTTAGAGCTCTAACGATAAAGTCGCTTTTATACGTAAACAATTAATTGAGGCAGTATCCAGTGTAGATTGACTCTATTGTATGGCGACACTAATATATCTGTGACACTTCGGTTACAAGCTCACGCGCCGTTATCATGCTGGAATATATCTAAAGGATGATATTATTGTCCTAAGTGATAAATCTATTCGCAGCACATAAAAACAGGAATAGAATTGCACACTATTATAAAAGATTGTGTTTTTAAAAAGCTTAACTGAACATTGAGCTATTCTTACGTATTTACAAATATACCCGAAGGATTTTGAATAAGGCTATACAAATAAATTCGGTCCTTAAGTGTTTCAAACACAAACGGTGCCATAGTTACACAACCAACCTTTTACCAGTTTGTTATTCTATTTCGTTGTATTCAGATTGCTTTTGTCATTGACCTTTAGCATGATGCACGCTGTTAGTCTGTATAAGTTCTGATAAGCATTTACTTGTAAATGGGTCCGTTTTCTGAAGCATTCTAAGATATTTTTGCTAATTAAATCAATATTCTCTTAAATTTCGGCAATTTACTAAATCGTTTGACGATTTTAACCATTTTTTTAACTCGACACATTTAAAATAATAATTATTCTTTTAGAAAGTATTGTCTTAGTTTACCGCCATTTCAACTAATTAGTTAGGTATTCTCTATTAGAAAGATGAAAAATCTAGGAAAATTCTCAACTGACCAAATTGACTATGTAATTTTCTTAAAACTTTAGTAAAAACTTACCATCTCTTAACTCTTTAGACTTTTCTAAAATGGAACACACGAACTTTTGAAAAACAACAACTATTGTATCAGTATAGTTAGAATAGATAATTCATTGAGTACAAATCGGTATGTATACCTTTAGATATGTTTAGCTGTGGTTTTTGTGCCGACGTTTGTGTTTGAGTGGTTTCGTAAATTTGGGTCAACTTCGCAACGAGTGGCTAACGTCATTACAAACGACTGAGGGTACCATTAAAGTCATTATTACTTATGGTCTTCATCGCAAAATCGTGAAAAATATTTATATTTTTTTAAAATCTATATTTGAGTAATAAATGATCATCGTATGTACAAGAACTGTCATGAGTGCATGATAAGTTCCACAATTATAACCAACTAACTAACGGAATTTCAACAAAGTCGTCGTGGCTAAATAGATGAGGAGCTTAACCCTTTCCCTTATGCGCGCGTGTCAGAGCGTGTTTCATTATTACCTTATGAGCCCGTAAAAGCGCGACTTTATCTATTCCCTGATAAGCGCGGGTTTCCGCGGGTTATCAATTACCTGATGAGAGCGGGTTAGAGCGAGTTCTCTATTTAACGGCTAAAATCTCATTCTTCTACTGGAATTTTACTGTCCGGGAGTCTACACATTTAAAGTGTGTTCAAATATCTTCCGAAATCCCAAATCTAATTATAGGGTTGCTACACAAATAATTTCATAAAACGAGGCTTAGGTCATTAGGTGTGACCTATTGTTTGATCGGTGATCTCCGTAAGACGTGCATATGATACTGCACGCAATACTCGTCATTTTTCGGAAAGTACGATCTATGTCAACTTATGAAATATGCAGAAAGTTTCTAACTGTTCCTGAGGTCAACATCTAAATATAGTTAACCAATGGAATCGCGGAATTCCATAGAGCACGCTCCACATGCATGCTATCTACAAAAATATCACAGGGGGATGCCGCTTGACCGTTGCGTGACACACCGGAAGCGGGGTAATAAAGTTTCGGCTCGGGGATAAATATAATCCTAGGCGGTAGACGGAAATATCAATCAACTAATTAACCAATCAAGCAAATCACATCTGCAGGTCTGTGACAAATTTTTACTGTCCCATCTCACAACTCGGATTCTCATCTTAATCCAAACTGTAAAAATGAAACGAAAAACTGAGCTGTGAATCATTTTTGATCCTGATTAGAACCAAGCTACTCGGCGTCTCATCTACATGAAATGTGTGTAAAAATAAAAATAAAGTAAAAATTGAATAATGCAAAGGTGTCAAACAGTTTGGATCCTGATGCAGAGCCGATCTACACGGTGTCTGATCAAGATTCAAACTGATTGCGTAGGAATTCACGTGAGAAAAAAAATTCTAATAGATATCAAACAGTTACGACGCAGAGTCACTCAAAATTGTGATCGGGATCCAAACTGTCTGAATTTATATCAAAGGAATATTTCTTCATAAAATGTAAATCTGTTTAGATCTTGATCAGATGGCGAGCTACTCGGCGTCTCATCTTCATCTAAATCGCTTTTGTAAAACTATAATACAAATAATTGAATGTGTTCTAATATGTCAAACAGTTTGGATCTTGATGCAGTGCCGATCTACACGGCGTCTGATCAAAATTCAAACTGATTGCGTAGGAATTTACGTGAAAAAAATTTCTAATAGATATCAAACAGTTACGACGCCGAGTCACTCAACATTGTGATCGGGATCCAAACTGTCTGAATTTACCGTTTTTTTTTTTCAAAGGAATATTTCTTCATAAAATGTAAATCTGTTTAGATCTTGATCAGATTGCGAGCTACTCGGCGTCTCATCTTCATCCAAATCGCTTTTGTAAAACTATAATGTAAAATAATTGAATGTTCTCTAACAGTTTGGATCCTGATGCAGTACCGATCTACATGGCGTCTGATCAAAATTCAAACTGATTGCGTAGGAATTTACGTGAAAAAAAAAATTCGAATAGATATCAAACAGTTGTGACGCCGAGTCACTCAACATTGTGATCGGGATCCAAACTGTCTGAATTTATACCAAAGGAATATTTAATTCATAAAATGCAAATCAGACTCCGAGTTACTAAGTATCTGAGCTATATCATTGCTTTTAGATCCAGATCAGACTCCGAGTTACTGAGAATCTTAGCTGTTAATGCTTAGATCAATATCGGACTCCGAGTTACTCGGCTTATTATCTGGATTATAGTTGTTTTGAAATGCTATTCTATGGTATTCTGTTGTAGACAGCAGGTAAATCGTTACTCCATGCGGTATATATACTTACCATAGTAACATAAATCTTAAGTAAAAATATATTGGAAATATATTGACTTGTATCGTTTTCACCCAATTGCATGCAACTTATTCAAACTTAAAATTGTATGAAAATTAGACAGTTAGAAAGGACATTTAATTGTCTACATACTTTACATTTACACTGTTATAATTTGGTGAAGCAAAAAAGCAGTTATAAGGGCTTGAAAATAACAGGTACCATACATCTAAGTGTCAGTAATAAAAAGGATTGGAAATATATTGACTTGTATCGTTTTAACCCAGTGACATTCTACTTATTCATAGTTCAAATTGTATAAGAATAATACCGTTAGAAAGAGAATTTAATTGTCTACAACATTTACATTTACACTATTATGCTATTGTGAAGCAGAAAGGCAGTTAATAGGGCTTAACAATGACAGGTGTCAAAGTCACACTAATTTTCCAATATTTCCAATTAGGTGTATTGGTGAGAGTGTGTACTCTTATCAGACTGATACTGCTATAGATGGCCGTATAAGGCTTATCTATACATCCCTGGCATATACGGATATGGCCTAATTGCTATCAGGTAAAGGGTTAACATGTCGTGAGTAGCAGGTTCGAACCACAAAGGGTACGATCTTTGTTTTTCTTAACGGCTTTATTTAAAAAAAAAATCATCATTATTTTCATTAATTCGTTTTTTATAATACCAATAACTGCTCAATCCGTTTACTGCCAAAATTGTCGTAATAATTTACTTCATTAGTCAGGAAAAAGGTAGGTTTCATTTTCTGTCTGTTTGGTGATTAAACAATTGCGAAAACGTATAGCAATTCGCTGATACAAAAGCTATTTACTAATGTATACGCATCATTTATAGTAATGTAAACGGCTTTAAAAATCCTAATTAAGTGAATGACTGTACATGGCTTTTAAATATATTTAATCATTAATTTCCACTGAAATGTTTCACCTTATCGGCTCATCAAAGTGAATAAGTAAGCTTAGTAACGTTTTGAACGACGTGACGTCATCCACAGTTAAAATAAACGTCACTCTACTGTGACGAGGTCACTAACTGCAACATCCAACGTTATCATGGGCAGTAGTTCTTTAAGATATCATGATGGCATGTATTGTAGCAATACTGACGACAGGACATTCAAATATACTTTGTAATGTCGGAAAATAACCTTTTGTTTTTATAAAAGCCTGGCATATTTAATATTTTATTTTCAATTTCGGTTTGAAATATTTTTATAAATTCAATTTATTTTGCTAATCTAGCCGAGATACTTTCGATTTTTAATCTAATAAAGGAAACATATACAATTTTAAGTCAGTATTCTTGCAGGTGTCCAAGTGACCACTGAGAGGAATTTGTCTTGTTGAAGGGTCTCTGATCTGTTGTGCATGTATGGCTCTTCTAGTTCTGAGTTTGTCTCCTGTCTGGCCGATATAGTGTTCAAAACAAAATATGAAAACGGCATGCCCCGGGAAGCGTTACATGCGTTGCTATGGAGACACTATATTACCACTTGCAAATACTTATTTTGTAAAATTACAGTATCCACGGAACAACAAGACGTTTTATATCAATAATGTACCTTTAGATACTACATAATTTTTTACATAGAAAAAGAAGTACAAAAGTCTACGAACTTAAGTAACAGCCCTCGTAAAGTGAATATGATCGACATTCTCTACGTTGATTTATTAACACTAGAAAAATATTACTTTGAGAAGAAATTGAAAAAACAAATAATTCAAAGGTTTAACAAAGCATTGAGAAATCAGATTTAATCTCTTACAGTATATACGTATGCATGTTGATTTTGTATAAATATACATGCTTATTATTATTTCTTTTGTATATGTTCTGTTTTTATGAGTGCATTTAATGTAAATAAACGGACTATCTGTAGGAAGTTTCCAAAAATAAAAAAAAATAAAGAAATTAGTTGCATTACCGTGTTACATACTATTCCTATGTCTTGCGTTTTAAGAGTAAATATTGATTAAACTTAACGGGTTCGTCAAAACACCCGAAGCACTTTGAATAAGGCTGTACACACAAATTGGTTACTTACTCGGATCAAAAGCAGACGATGGGGTAGTTATTCTTTTTAGTTGTATACAGTTTGCCTTTGTCATTGACCTTTGCATGATACACACTATTCGTCTGCATTAGTTTTGATAAGTTTTCACACAAGCGTTGAATTAAAATGTGTAAACTGCTGAAAACCCTGTTTGTCCAATCCGAAAATAGGCATCAAAAGGAACAGTTCAGTTACAACTATATTACGCATACATTGTTTTCTATGGGCGAGGAAATATTTTGATCAGGAGTACAACTAAGTTTTTAAAGTAATATTAATAATTGTGAATGTGACCGGCTAGCAAATATGGACCAGAAGACGTGTATTCAACTTATCTCCTTTATTATACAATTTACATTGTCAATCCAGTCCCTCCAATGGGTGTAACATTATCTGTACCTGCAATAGAATGCAAATGCACTAAATACAGGTTATAAGCATTCTATATAATATAGGGCTGAAAGATAGATGTAGCATAACATAACATATGAGAATAATAACATTAAGCCCTTGGAACAGTCCATTAGACAAAATATAACGCCTCTTCAGTTCTAGTGGTCTTGCAACCTACATTAAAAGTACTTACACATATAGTATAATAGTTAACACAAAGATAAAACATGGTTCACAACAACAACAACTCGTAACTCACCAGTTTGTGGAACCAAGTACAAATGCACTCCCAAGCACTCCACTCTTCACTCACTTACAGGGCTGTGATTTGTGATGCCTGTAGAGATTAAAACATGCAAAGAAAAGTTAAGAACTTTGGTCAAATTAGTTTAGAACAACGATAAATGTCAAATATGCTGCCGTTTCGAAAAGCACGAAAACATGTTGCACTAAACATGAAATGCCGAAATAGAAAAGACTATTACGTGTCAAGCATATACAAACCCATTGCAACCTCTCTCGAATCAAATACAATCGATTTGAACCAATACTAACCAATATATCTTGAAATTACGGATCCAAAACAAAAACTTCTTTACTCGACCAGAGTTGACAGAATTGTAAGTTTCGCTCAACTATCACGTGATCTCCCAGTATTCCCCGGTTGACGTAAACTACCGAAGTCAACCGCGGAATACGGAGAAGCACGAACCATACCGAACTTAACCGAACAAAACGAAACAAGCAAACGAACAAATAAAAACATGAAAACTTGACTTGGCTACACACTCCCCCTCTTTCTGGAATGACGTCCCGTCACTGTCCAAGTCCACAAAAGTCCTAAGTCACTATCAAGTTTTCGTCAATGTCGGTAAAACTACTGCTATAAAATACACTAAGAAAAAAACTGAATTACTCGCTAGAATATACTTTCATAAATCTGCCAATTACAGATATACATTTTTTTTTTTTTTTTTTTTTTTTTTTTTTTCAGGCCTTGTCAGTAAGGACCTCATTTATTGTCCCCGTCATAGGTGCGTCGGGGTCGGGGAGCCATCCACCGACGCACCTTACAAATACATATAATAATATTATGGCTGACAAAGCTCCAAAAGTTTACATTTTCATACAAAAAGAAAAAATACGTATTTGAAGCCAGGTATACAAAAAGTTTTCTTTGTGATTTTGAAACAGAAAACTATTTTGCAATGAATAGATTATGCTTATTACTAGTGTTGTTTTATCCATATACACCCACATCTTCGTACATACTAACAATTACATTTTATGTGCAGACGTTTTGAAGATAAAAAAAAAAAAAAATAAATAATAATAATAATAATAATAATCTAGGTCTTTGTCAGAATATTAAACTGCTCCCATTGTTTATGAAAAGTGTCTTCAGTACTATTTTGAATTGAGATAGACTTAAGTAAATTGTATTTAAAAGATATATAGTTCCTTAGACCTTGCGCCGTAGGTTGATATTTTTTGTATTTGCATTGAAAAATATACATTTTAAAAAAGATGATAATTAAATTCTTTACACTATCAGAGGTTTGTCTAAAACCAAAGAGCATTGTTTCCATATTGAGATTTTGAAAATCGTTATGAATGGACATCAGTATGTTATTTATAAGCGCTTGGCTGATGGTGCACTTCCAAAACAAATGATCGATAGTTTCTATGTCTTTGTTACAGAACGTACATAACGGGTTATCAGCATACTTGATTTTAAATAGATAAGAGTTAGTGCCCAGTATTCTATGTATTACTCTAACCTGAAACCATTGTATATCTTTATCATTCGTTACTGAAAAGGGCATATGAAATATTTGTTTCCAATCATCGTTGCAAATGTTCTTTATAATATTTTACACCATTTTTGAATACAAGTCGGGTTATCAGTGTTTGTATTTAAACATTCGTACATTGCTTTAGAACCTCTAGAATC
This sequence comes from Gari tellinella, assembly GCA_922989275.2. Classification (NCBI taxonomy): domain Eukaryota; kingdom Metazoa; phylum Mollusca; class Bivalvia; order Cardiida; family Psammobiidae; genus Gari; species Gari tellinella. Next base: position 11,538,158 of record OV277858.1, read on the forward strand.
TTTAAAAAGTATTTTTAAATAAGGCGGGAAAGCCGGTTTCATAACGGGTTTTAAGTTTCTCTTTCGTATTTGTAACTGTTCAAGCCCCTTTTCAATTGCAAGTTTAATTCCATTATATATTAAATAGTTGGTAGATATTTTATATTTATTATTTAAATCGTCAAAGTTCATGATAAAACCATATTCATTTACTAAATCTCCAATACAGTGTAATCCTACCTTAAACCATGATTTCAAGAAAACATTTTTCCCTCCTACTAAAATCATATGGTTATAAAATAATGGATAATCCTGAATATTGTTTTTATCTATAATGTGATTATTGAATAATTTTGAAAATGCTGTAAAAGTTTCAGCCCAAAATGTATTACTACATTTATTTGCACGAGATTCATAAAAATGTTTCCCACAGTTTAGCATTTTGTTTAAATCAATGTTAGTTTTTATTATACCTGTCCACCCACCGTTATTTATTATTAGCCTTCTGATCCATGTTGTTTTTAGTGAATCTATAAAAGATCTTAAATTTATCATTTTTAAACCTCCTTCTTTATAATCCTTTACTATTATAGATTGCTTTATCTTGTGACATCCGCCCCAAATGTAGGTATAAAATATGTTATGTAACTTGTTTATCATTTGATCCGAAGGTTTCGGTAATGCAAGAAATAAATGGTTTAATTTAGCAATACACAAACTTTTAATAACTGTAATTTTGCCTAATGGTGTTAATATTCTTCTATTCCAATTTCTTATCGTGTTTTCTATTTCAACTAATTTTGGGTTATAATTTAAATGTATCATTTTACCTAAATCTACATGGAAATGTATACCTAGCATTTGGAATTGATGTTGATTCCATGTTAGCTTCCATTTAGTTTTAATTGTATCGGAACTATATTTTTTCTTCCCGATCCATACCACTTTTGTTTTTTCAAAATTTACTTTTAATCCTGATATTTCTGAGAACTTTGAAAGAGTGTCCAGTGTTTCATTAAGTGATTTACATGAACCATCCAATATTATACTTGTGTCGTCTGCAAATTGGGAGAGTTTGTATTCAGTTTCATTTATCTTTATTCCTTTAATGTTTGGATTAGACCTTATTTTAATAGATAAAATTTCTGCACATAAAATAAAGATATAACAGGATAAAGGATCCCCCTGCCTGCAGCCTCTTCCTATTCTAAAAAAGTCTGAAAGGAATCCACACTGAGTTACAGTTGATTTTGCATCTTTATAAAAAACATCAAACCATGTTTGTATTGAATGACCAAAATTAAAAGCTTTCAAAGTTGTTTTAACAAAGGACCATGAAAGAGAATCAAAAGCTTTTTCAAAGTCTATTAAAAGTAAAATTCCTGGAATGTCATGTTCTTCAGTATAATGAAGCAAATCATATATCAATCTAGTATTTTCTCCTATAAAACGCCCTTTTAGAAAACCTGTCTGATCCGGATGAATAAGTTTGGGAAGAAAAGATTTTATTCTATTTGCAATACACCCAGTTCCTATTTTGTAGACTGTATTTAGTAATGTAATGGGACGCCAATTTTTTAGATATTGCTTTGGTTTGTCTCCTTTAGGTATACAGGTAATTAGACCCTGAGTAAGAGTTTCGGACAATTTATTAGTATGATATGATTCGTTTAAAGCTCTGACTACAAAAATTCCGATCTTTTTCCAGAAAACTTTATAAAAATCAGCGCTAAAACCTGATGTACCAGGACTCCGATTATTTTTCATATTTTTTAAAACAAGTGTAGCTTCATCAATGGTTATATTTCCTTCTATAAGTTCTGATTCATGTGTACTCAACTTCGGTATGTGTTCATTTTCAAAAAAATAGTTATGTTCTTTATGTTTTGTATTATCGTCATGTGATTTATATAAAGTCTCGTAAAAACTTTTAATTTCATCTAGAATCAAATTTAGATATACATTTAACTACTTCATCACTCTCTACTATTACTAGAGTACTAACACTATAGCATGAACTATACTGTAAACAAATTCTACAACAAAGTCTACATCGTATAATACAGTTTAAATTTCCCTTCCAGCAAAGGTAACAAAAGCAACAATTTCTGTTTAAATTTCTACACTTATTCCTCCCCCTTAACTCAATATTTGTGACCACACAGAATTAACTGCGAATGTATTTAAACAGAAACTAATTTCAAAAATGAGCATTTAGTAACTATAAATAATTCATTAAAATACAATGTAAAACAATTTTAAAATACTATTTCATAATAGCTGTAACTAACTGATGAGCTATCTCAGTATCCACCTCACTCAAGACTCCAGAGTTCATTAAGGCATTCAACGCACTTAACTTTCTGTCGACTGGCTGACTTGTCATTTGGTATGACACAAAGTCCCCGAATCTATCTGGTGGTTTCTTGTCCCGTGTAGACCTTCTAGGTGGTCTTGGTGGTGGTACTGGTTTCTTTGTCTTTTCCTCAACGTACTCTGTTTTCTTCTCCTCCTCCTCTATTTCTGTATTCTGTTCATCTGTTTCCTCTATGTGTTCATCTGTTTTCTTCTCCTCCTCCTCTATTTCTGTATTCTGTTCATCTGTTTCCTCTATGGGTTCATCTTCCTCTGAATTATCTTCAGGCATAATATCCGTTTCTATATTATCCTCAGAAGTATCAAGGCCTTGTGCCTTTTCTTCATCCAATGGCTCAGACTCCTGTTCTTCTGTTTCTCCATCCGTTAACTCTCCAGTATCAACATGGTCAACATGTTCGACATCTTCAACAATATTTATCGGAGCAGTCACTGTCTCATCTTCCTTGTCTAGACTTCCTTGATCTTCATCTACAACCTCTACAACCTCCACAAGGTCAGTCTTTTCTTTATCATCATTCAAGACAGGCGGACTATGGGCGTCCCCATACAAGTCTGCATTAACTGCTAAACTATCTGCCTCACTATCTGAGCTTTATTCATCTTCACTAGTGACGTCACTCTTGTTCTTTTCAAAGTTTGATGCATTCTCTTTAACTATCTCCTCTGTGTTATCTGCACCCTCATCCTCAATCACACTATCTTTATCCTGATGCTCTATCAGGAGAAGGTGGTTGTGATGTAATGTGCGTTCTTTTTCCGACTGTTCCGACTTCACTTTATACACTGGGATGTCTGGCCTTGGCTGGTCAATGACGACATAAGTTTCCGATTCGAAGCGGTCAGCAATCTTATGATTCCCCTCGAAGGCTAATTTCTTAATCAGAACCTTGTCGCCAACGCTGATTTCTACCTTCTTGGCCTTTCTGTCATACAAGGTTTTCTGTTTGCTTTTGGCCCGTTCAGTATGCTTCTTGACTAACTCATTAGTCTTGGCCATTCTCTCTTGAAGATCTTGAATCAAATCCTGTGAGGTCCGATCAGAGTTTTCATCTCTCGCGGATTGGAATGAAGCGTCCACTGGAAGTCTAGGCTTTCGGCCGAACAAAAGTTCATAAGGCGAAACTCTCGTAGTCTCATGCGGTGTGCAATTATATGCATACACTAGCGAACTAATGTATTTCTTCCAGTCGCTCTTCTGATTATCCTCGAGTGTCCCTAGCATCTTCAACAGAGTTCGGTTGAACCTTTCCGGTCCGGCATTTCCTTGGGGATGGTAAGGCGTGGTGTGACTTTTCTCATATTGGTTATTTTACATAATTCTGAGATGATCTCGATTTCGAAATTTTTTCCTTGATCAGCATGTAATCTTGAAGGTATCCCAAAGTTTACTAAAAATTCATTGTAGAGAGCTTCAGCAGTTGTTTTGGCCGTTTGGTTTTTTGTAGGTATGGCCTTAGCAAACTTTGTGTAGTGGTCTGTGATGACCAAGCTATTACCAATATTCCCCTTGGATGGTTCGAGCGTCAGAAAATCCATGCATAGCAACTCGAGTGGATATGATGTATGGATATTGACAAGAGGAGCTTTATCCAAAGTGGACTTCCTCCTAATGCATCTGTCGCATTTGGATATCCATTCCGTCACATCTGATCCAACCCCGGGCCAGTAAAACCTATCCCTCATCAATCTCAAGGTTCTCTCCTGACCAGGGTGACCCACTTCATTGTGTAGACCTCTAAGGATCTCTTCCCTGTAGCATTCTGGGACTACCAGTTGCTCAATCTCTTCTTCATTATCTGTGATTGTACGGAAGAGGATTCCTCTTTTCATCTTGAAATTCTTGTATTGTTTCCTCATAGTCAAGTCATGTTTCATCATGAAAGTCTTTGGAAGAGCCTTGTCGATGACAGCTATCCTCCACTTGTCTATGAGTTTGTCATTTCGCTGTGCCCTTCTAATTTCTCTCATTTCCTTTTGGACAAGGAGCTGTCCTGGTTCCTCTATTGTCTCTAGTAGGTTAAGTGTTGCCATTGGAAATGTCTCGTAATATGGTATAGTAATGGTGTTGCAGATTGTTTTCACCACTTTGTCTTCAATCTGTACGACCTCTTGGTTGTCAGTATCTCTAAGTTTCTCATAAGGTAACCTACTCATACCATCCGCATCAGCATTTCTCAATCCTGACCGATACCGAATGTCAAAAGAATATTGACCAAGTGCAGAAGCCCACCTCTGGCCAGTGGCGTCCAGCTTTGCACTAGTCAATACATAAGTTAAAGGGTTGTTATCGGTCAAGACTGTGAAATGATTGGATGTAAGATAGTCAGCAAACTTTTCAGTTACCGCCCATTTCAAAGCGAGAAACTCTAGTCTGAAGGCGCTATAGTTCAGCTCGGACTTATTAAGTGCCCTGCTGGCATAAGCTATCACCCGATTCTGTCCGTCTTGCTTCTGGTACAGAACAGCACCTAATGCTTTGGTCGAAGCGTCTGTATGCAACTCAAATGGAAGTGTAAAGTCTGGATACGCTAGGATTGGCGGAGACGACAGTATTTCCTTTAATTTGTCAAAAACAGCTTGTTCTGTGTTCGTCCATTTCCATTCAAGTTGCGGTTTCTTTTTGTCCTTTCTTTGTAGATGTTGGTGGAAGAAGTTCAGAAAGCGGTCGTATGATCTTGCTGAAGTCTTTAATGAATCTCCTGTAATAGCCGGCAAATGCAAAAAAGGAGCGAAGTTCATCAGAATTGCTAGGTACTGGCCAATTCTTGACTTTCTCAATCTTTGCTGGGTCAGTCTCAACTCCTTGGTCACTTACTACATGTCCTAAAAAATTGACCTTAGGTTTAAAGAAGAAGCATTTTTCAGGGGCTAATTTTAGGTTGGCTTTGTGTAGTTTGTCCAAAATGAGATCTAAACGTTCCAGGTGTTCCTCAAAGGTTTCGCTAAAGATAATCAGGTCGTCCAAATATATCAAACATATTTTCATATTAAGATCTCCAAGTATTTCCTGCATGATCCGTTGGTACGTAGCCGGACTATTTGTGAGCCCAAAGGGCATTTTGTGGTATTCGAAGAATCCCATTGAGCCTACGGTGAATGCTGTTCTCTCTTTATGGTCTTCTTCCACTTCAATTTAGTGATAACCAGACTTCATATCAATTGTGGTGAAGTATTTTGTTCCATGGAGACAATCGAATATTTCCTCTATTCTGGGAAGTGCAAAAGAGTCCTTTACGGTGATGCCGTTGAGCTGGCGATAATCAACGCAAAGTCTCAGCTTTCCAGATTTCTTACGCACCAGTACAACATTGGACGTATATGGTGACTTAGACGGTCTGATCACACCTGCAGCTAACAATTGCTCAATGTGTTGTCGTACCTCTTCGATCATTGATGGCGGAATGCGGCGATGACGTTGCTTGAATGGGACATTGGTAACTAAGTCAATTCTATGTATGATGAGGTTACAAACTCCAATATCAACACAAGATGGCAACTGACTGTCCTGACATTCTTGAATGATGGCTGATGATGATGGAAAATCTAATTCTGAGTCTGTATATCCAAGAATTTCAATTTGTTGATTTGGCTTAAGGATAATCCTATCTGGCATGGCACTTTTGATTACAGCTAATCTGTTCTTATTTCTTTTCAAAGTTTTCTCTCTAATGTTGATGGCTCTGAAGCTAAGATACCAGGGTGTATGCAACTTGGCTCTTTGTAGTACTGTTCTCCATAGTTGGCTTTACATTCCTCCAGTAGCTCTTGTAATACATTAGTTCCTAATAAAACCGGTGTTCTGGAAGAATACTGTGTATCTGGCGTTACTAGAAGCAAACAAGGTAAAGAATTGGATCCTGGTAATCCAGCTTCAATGCTGAGGTCCGTTTCGATGTATCCCTTGTATGGTAAGCTCTGACCGTCAGCGCATTCAATATTTAAAATATCTCCTATAGGTCTCAAAGAATTTCCGGAAAGATGTTCTTTATGAAAGGATTCTGACACTAAACTAACACAACTTCCGGTATCCAATAATGCTGTTACTGGTTTGCCATCCAATTTAATCTTGACTTCATTGGTATCTCCAACAAGTTTGGGATCATTCATCCTGTTGGTGCTCGTGTCCGATCCCACGACGGGAGCACTTACAAGTTTGGGCAGTCCTGCTTTAGATGGCCTTTCTCTTTACAATTTCCGCAAACCAACTGGGCTACGATGGTCGGACACCTTATCTGTATATGGCCCTTCCTTTTGCATAAAAAACAGGTTGGTGCGAAGGTACCACTACCATATGGTCTTTGTGGTCTGTAGGTGCCACGGCCTCTTACTTCGAATCTATTTCCAGGCCTTTGTTGAAAATTCCCGCGCCATGGAACTCTTGGTGCGCCGCGCCAACTATTATGTTGCTGTCTGTTGAATTCTAGATTAATGGGCTGTTGTTTCTCCTTCTCTATATTCTCAATTCTTTCGTTGAGTTGTTTCAACAGTCTGTGTCCTCCTTCTTATCAGTTACTACAGCTGGCTTGCAAGGCTTTTTCTCCTCTATGCTCTCAGTGTCCATGTCTGCCTCGAGTTTCCTTAACTCCCTTTTGAAGTCTTCGTAGTTCTTAATGGTGTCACACTGATAGATGGACATGTGCTTAAGTTCTTTCCTCAATCCAGAATGGAGCACCTGCTTCAACATCTCTGTGTCTGTATACTTGAATCCATGTAGCTCCACCCCTTTGTAGAACAACTCCTCCAGTCTCGAAGCAAAGCTTTCAACAGACTCGGTTGATTTCTGTGCACAGGTATAAAATTTCTTCATGGCAGTTTCTAATGTCTCCACTGTGCCATAGTCGCTATCAAGTTTCTCCATAAGAAATTCTGGTGTAATGCCTGCCCCTAATCTCCGCACCTTATCTCCAGCGCTGCCCTTCAATGACCGTCTCATGCCAAACATGATTTGGTCGCGTGTGAAATTTCCCTCGGCCATGATGGATCCAACCTCAAATTTAAAGGTGTCCCATTTCACTTCACCTTTACCATCTTCGCCAAAGAATATCGAAAATTTAGGGTAGTGGTGGCTTCCAGCTTTGGTGGCAATTGGTGGTGTTGGATGACCGGGCTCCTCTTTGACGTCTCCAAGTGCCTTCATTAATGATATGATATCTTCCGGCTTCTTAACATTTGGCTTAATCCCAAGTGCCCTTACCAATTGCACCATTTTCATTTCTTCCTCCGATATTCCACCGACAGCTTCCTCAAATGTGTCTCCCTCCTCCGGATCCATTGTGTCTACTTAATCTAATAATCTATAGCTTATTCAACTAAGTAGTGATGCTAAGTGAGCAAGTACTCAATGTCTGTTTCTTAAAACTAATTAAATAATTCAACACAACATTTAAAATAGGAATCTAGATATCTCAATGACAATTAAGTAATTAATCCAGTGCACTATTTGCTAAGTTTCACTAATTCTCAAGTGTAATAATTAAATTTGTGTTCAAAGATCACAGTATCTCTCTATGGGTACTACACTCAAACCTCAAATGAAAGTAATTTATCCCAATATCTATAATTATGTATAGTATAAAGCAGTATGCTTTATCAAATAAAGTTTAACTGTAAATGAATATGCTTTATAATTATGTATAGTATAAAGCAGTATGCTTTATCAAAGTAAAGTATAATTGAAAATGAATATACTCTATCTTTGTAAAGTATGAAGCACTATGCTTTATTAAAGTCAAGTATAACTTTAAATGACTATGCTTTAACTTTGTGAAGTATACAACAATATGCTTTATCTTTGAAAGCAAAGTATAAAGCAATATGCTTTATCTCAGTGAAGTATATCTATCCAAATACTATGCTTTATTTATTCAAAGTAAAAAGCAATATGCTTTATCTATGTAAATTATAAGGTATTATGCTTTATCTATGATATTATAAAATATAAAGCACTATGCTTTATCTATGAAAGTATAAAGCACTATGCTTTATCTATGAAAGTATAAAACTATTTGCTTTATCTATGAAGGTATAAAGCACTATGCTTTATCTGTAAAAGTATAAAGCAATCTGCTTTAACCTTAACCACAAAGTATAAATTATTGCTTTAAAAAGTAGAGTGTTAAGCAATATGCTTTATCTATGTAGAGTATAAAGCACTATGCTTTATCACAAGTCTAATTGCTTTACTAAAGCATGTAAATTATAAAGCAGTATGCTTTACCACAATTATCTTATCTGATAATCACTATCTACTTTCAATGCTTATCCTAAAGTATAAAGCAATGCTTTATCATAAGTGTCTTTTATCACTTAATTGTTATCACGGTAAATCACTAGGCAAAGTACAAAGCAATATGCTTCTCACTGTTAATCACTAAGTTGCATTAGCATCAATTTGAGACGCCATTCTGTAAACAAATTTCAATACTACGTAAACCTGTAAAAGGAATCAAGCTGAAAATTGAACAAAATTAAATGCAAAACTCTCAAATTTAAATCAACATCACCACAGCTCACTATGCTTTTTCATTTCAACCACCTCACAAAATTTCCTAAGTATAATCTATGAATAAGTTTGCTTATTAGAATAAACCTGGTATAAAATAATTAATTTATGTGAATAAACGCCCTAAATGATCATACGCATTCATGGAAGTAAGTATCCTTAAGTATAAATGTGCGGAAAACTGAATTTAATATGTTTACACTAATACTGTAATACACCGTATAATGTGTATAATGCTCACACTAATACACTAATGAGTAATACACTCTCAGTGCATGCTAAGAAAGTATCAACTAAATGTTAAAATGAATGATTTAATACACCATTAATGCATTATGTAAGTCCATACACTAATACCGTAATACTGATGATTTTAATACCGTAATACACTAAAGTAATTTATCGGTACGCAAAAGTTTTAACTAAGACGGACGACTAAGTTTTCTAAACAACCGACCGCACAGATTCCACAAATAAATCAACTATAGGCTTATGATTCAATTATGAAATTTAAATTCTATTTTGTAAAAAAGAAACAAGTCTAATTTATTCAACTTATCAAACTAAACGAAATATGTCAATTGCTCTAAGAAATTTTATGCAAAAGGAATTAATTCAATTAAGAATAAATATTTGCTTACATTCACTGTTACAATGTTGACAATTGCTGGAAGAAATATTTACTAAATTTATTCAATTCTAATAATTATTTTCTGATTCCACTAAAGCTACAACTAACTACAAGTGTTGTTAAGCAAAGTACATTCAATAAACTATCAATGAGATTCCACAGGCTACTCTGTGTTTACAAATACATAAGGACTAATCAAATGTCAGGTCAGTAGTAAGGTCAGCCAATGAAACACAACGTGGTCACCTGATGAATATCAATTAGGGTCAGTCCAAAATTATGCAAATAACGGTCACTTGACTGAATGATGTAAATAAGAGCGGGAACCTCTAAGCCAATGAGATCCTACTATCACAGAGGGCTCATTTAAATAAACATAAATCCTGGGTCAATCTACTATAAAGGCTAAACAGCCAAAATTAATAGAATCAAGCCTCCAAATGCAATTAAATTAACCAAATTACAAATTTTAAGCAGAATAAGACTGAAAATAACCCTTTTCAATGAAAATGCACAATTAAACACTGAATAGTATGGCCAAATCTAAGATTAATAGACAGGTTGCAATGAGTTCTGGTAAATACTTGAAGCAGAAGCTGAAATATGAAATTTTCAAGGTTTTGGGGCTCAACACAGCAGCATTTACTCCAGATAATTAAATAGAAAATGTGAAATAAACTGAAAAGAAAGTGATCTGTAGTAAATTAAATCTGAAACGCCTTCACAAAGTGATAAACACATGCAAAGTGATTATCTCTCTTACTTTACAATAGCACACTAAATTTTATAGTAAAAATACACGAAATTGCAGCTGTATTGAAAATGTCAAGGGTTAAAAGTAATAACAAAAGTTGAAAAACAAGTACATATCAAGATAATGTCAACTTAAATTATAAGCTAACTGCAATTTCTGTATATTTCATATAAAAAAGGTTTTACTCACGCTTCCATGTAATGATGTAAACTGCCACTAGAACTGAACAGAATGGCCTATAGATAATGAGAGTCCTGATACTGTCTTTGTTGTGGTTTTCCCGCCAAAACTTATGGTAAGTGTCACTGTCAAAATTTCTGGCTCCAGATCCTGAATAAATGTCAGACACTAGTTTCCTACTGCTACTGGATCCTACTCTCTTGAATAAACACTAGTATCCTACTGCTCCTACTGCAAATCCTCTCGATCTGTAGAAACGATACCGTCCTGCAATCCAGGTCCGTCCAAACGCAGTTGCTCCCCAAAGCAACCAAATAGAGCTGTCCGAATACCGCTAGCCTAATCTCGATTGTGGTTCATTCACGTTTGGCGCCATTTGTGACCGGCTAGCAAATATGGACCAGAAGACGTGTATTCAACTTATCTCCTTTATTATACAATTTACATTGTCATTCCAGTCCCTCCAATTGGTGTAACATTATCTGTACCTGCAATAGAATGCAAATGCACTAAATACAGGTTATAAGCATTCTATATAATATAGGGCTGAAAGATAGATGTAGCATAACATAACATATGAGAATAATAACATTAAGCCCTTGGAACAGTCCATTAGACATAATATAACGCCTCTTCAGTTCTAGTGGTCTTGCAACCTACATTAAAAGTACTTACACATATATTATAATGGTTAACACAAAGATAAAACATGGTTCACAACAACAACAACTCGTAACTCACCAGTTTGTGGAACCAAGTACAAATGCACTCCCAAGCACTCCACTCTTCACTCACTTACAGGGCTGTGATTTGTGATGCCTGTAGAGATTAAAACATGCAAAGAAAAGGTTAAGAACTTTGGTCAAATTAGTTTAGAACAACGATAAATGTCAAATATGCTGCCGTTTCGAAAAGCGCGAAAACATGTTGCACTAAACATGAAATGCCGAAATAGAAAATACTATTACGTGTCAAGCATATACAAACCCATTGCAACCTCTCTCGAATCAAATACAATCGATTTGAACCAATACTAACCAATATATCTTGAAATTACGGATCCAAAACAAAGACTTCTTTACTCGACCAGAGTTGACAGAATTGTAAGTTTCGCTCAACTATCACGTGATCTCCCAGTATTCCCCGGTTGACGTAAACTACCGAAGTCAACAGCGGAATACGGAGAAGCACGAACCATACCGAACTTAACCGAACAAAACGAAACAAGCAAACGAACAAATAAAAACATGAAAACTTGACCTGGCTACATGAATATTGACTGATAGTGAATATACAGTAATTTAAAGCCGATCCAGTATTTGAATACTGGACTAAACCAACATATTGAAACGTGTAACGACGCTTAAATATGTATCTAGATCTGCACGCGTATGCTGAAACATTCTAAGATATTTGTTGCTTAAGTAAATCATATTCTCTTAGTTTTCGGCAATGTTACTCTAAGTATTTGATGATGCATTCTTAGAAAGTGAAAATAACTAACACAATTCTAAACCCGAAACATTCACTCAAGAACTGCCTTTTAAAAGAGTTCTTATCTCGACAACTGTACTAAGTATGATAATAATTATCCTAGCAAATCATAAGGGGAGGGCTGTAACTAAGTGGTGAACACTTGTATCCCGACCCCATTTCTGTAAAAAAATCGAAATAAAGTTGTTTAAACTTAAAAACAAATCATAAGAGTCTTAGTGTTAGGCCATTTTAATTAAATATTTGGGGATTCCCTTTTACAAAAATGAAAAACTAGGAAAATTCTCAACTGGCAACATATACTATAGAAAGTTCTGAAAATTTAGAAAAATGTTACCCTTCTCTTTTAATTTTTTTAAGATGAATACATCAACGTTTATGAGGATAGACAATTTCTAATACCACTAGCTAATATACTGTTTGTTTATTTTTAGATATCTATGGCTTTTTTCTGCATATAAATTAATTTTGTAATTATGGGTATTAATTTTAAGGTATGGCTGGATTATATATGGGTTACAAATCGGCCCACGATTTTGGTGAAAACGACCCTCGATTTGGGCTCGGCCCACGATTTTCGAAACGGCCCTCGATTTGAGTCCTTCATATATATGGTTAAAAAGTGGTTATATGTATATATAATGTTTGTATGGAAACATAAGCATCCACAATCTGTTAAGTTTATCGTTATAATTGTATGTAGCTGTGTTAATATGGGGTTATAGCAACATTATTTTAACAACATATTTCTAAAGCAAAACAAGTGATGAACATTTGGACATCGAACAATAATTTCGTGTTTCTAAACATTTGAAGAGAATGGTTCGATGTTGTTCACAATGCATGCATTTTTGTTTTTGAACTGTATTTTCATCATAATATATAACGGTTAACATATTATTCCCGTGAGTGTTTTTTTATTTTTATTTTTATAATACATGAATTTATCATCTTTTCATTGTAATTTATTCTTATATTCGGTTATGTCCATGTATTTATATATCAGCTAGACTTCAGTTATTTCTTTAGTGAATCATCATCATTTGATAATAATAAGATTACCATTTAGGCAATGTAATGATCACAATATTCATTTAATTATATGTGTATATACTCCTTTATTCTGAATCAAGCTGCATAGGAAACAAATCGTATTTATTCTGACAATACTGTAATTTACTTTACTTTTATGATCTCTTCTATTGTTGGTATTCTGTTCACAGGATAGTTGTTAAATCCGAAACACCCTTTAACTACAGCTGTTAAACAAATTAAACACGTTTTGACTAGTAAAACAAAATCCACATTTTAATGCAAAATGGCCTTAACCAAGTGTTTAATATAAAGTGTGTAGTCTGTTTTGATTAGATGTAGTTTGTTGTCGTGTTTGTAAAATTATGAAACCGTCCGATTTCCCCGATAAACCTAACAGCAATCAGATGGCAAGTTCAATTAGGCGATGAGTTAACTACCATGTAGTGAAAAAGATGTAAAGTTATACAATATTTAGGTACAATTCACTGAAACATTGACTTCATTCCCCCCAAACAAATAATAAACGAAAATAAACAAAAACAAGTATACATTCAGTAGTTCTACTACTTATCAATATATTGTTTGGAGTTATACTAGTTCATACTACTATTAGCACGTTATAGGATATGATTTTTAAAACGCCATTTAGTCACGTAACATAAACAATTTGATGTATAACAATATCTCGCACTGCATGTTTGTATGCCAGAGATGTAATAAAAGATTTGTTCTGTTCTGTTCTGTCATATATTTGTGAACATATAACCTGAGCGTCCAACGGTTCTGACTTAGTTAGCCGGTAATTTAATTTGCATCATAGCATAGTTTTTCATATGAGTATGTACCACAACAGGCTTAAAGTTTCTTAACGTTGACGTTTCTATACGTTGCTTGTTTGAACATATTTTAATTTGAATACTACTTATTCAAAAGGAAAAGTTTGTTGAAGGTTTTTTATCACTGAAATACCGACTCTGCTAATCAAACCTCACTACGGCTCATTCCATAAATATTGTTGTCGTTTTCAAACTTTGTTGTCAGCCTCGACTAGGATGTTTTAGCTGAAGCAGGTTTTGGACCTGCCATGACTTATTGTCATACAAACAGTGTTTGGCCAGTTTAACCATCTAATTTATAATATCGCTTTTTCATTGGTTTGAAAGTATGGATATGCGGCAGTTGACCTAATTCTACAAGTATTCGTGTAAGTAATGCTTGTTTTTGCATTGTACGGCCCTTAACTGTTGTACACTTTCAGAATGATCATCATGTCATGTCCTTGATGTTCGGCCCTTACATATTTTTGTACATGGTTATAAAGGTAGGTTTCTCATCCTAAACTGACCCTTTGTTGATTGAGTATGGATGGCCTGTCAGAAAATATGGTGTTATTCTTTACTAAAGGAAATGGCGCTTAATGCACCAGCAAAGTTATCAATTTACAAAAAATAAATACTGTCTAAACTAGGATATTCACATATTAATTGTCTTAATTATTACTGTAATAAAAAAGGAATGTTTTTAAAAGACACGGCGTTTTATCATATAATCAGAAAAATATTAATTCAGAAGATATTGAAAAATGGCGTTCTATTTTGCTGCCGAATATAGTGTATTGAAAACCAATTAAGTGTATCGCTAAGAGACTTAAGAAAAGTTTAGCCGGCCAAATAAGTATTAAAAAAGATAGGTTGTATGAAAGGTATATACATTAGTAGATACAATGTTATTATATTCGCAACTTCAATATGTCATAAACTATCAAACAGTTAACGACAATATTACTGCGTGTGTTAATATTAATGGATGGTGTTCACATATTGCACATCAAACAATGATGCTTTTTAAGCGCTATACTTTACGTACTTTACGTATATATTACGTTAACGTTATCACAACATTTTCAAAGTATAAAACATGGTAAATGTAAACGAATGAAATAACTGCTAATAACGTATACAACTTGCTGATGATACTTAAATCTTACGATGCCAAGTTCCATTAGAAATTGTTGCAACGTTAAGGTCATAATCAGGCGTTTCACTTAACTCGAAAAAACAGAATAACTATGGATATGCAGTTTAAATATTCGCTTGATAATATTGGAACTATAAAGTATACATGCATTTGACATCCCTAAAAACTTACAGAAACTTACCATTTAGGGACAAAACACTATAGTTAAGAAAAAGTGTGATACTAACACTTAGCACATGGTTTTGAGCTCTCGGCCAATCAGATGCCTTGTGACTATATTGGGCTAATTAACAAACTGCTCATGTAGTCCACGCTTCCGTCATCTCAAGGCAATTTGACGTCACAATCCTACCACTTCTTTGATCGGGCCACCGCAAAATCATTTTACCTGCACTGTAGACTAAACGATACAAAATCGGAATAAACACCAGTTCAAGGATTTAAATTGAAGCAATACGGACATTTCAGTCTAGATCTATCCCGTCCGTCCGAACCTAGATAGATGCATTGCTTCAGCTGTATATGTAAAAACCGGAATACGCATGTCTAGATGGTCTTTAAAACAGCTGAGGTCAGGGTTGAACTGCACACGCTTGATGACGTTTTATTTTGAGACCTAGACTTTAAAGATAATTACTATGAATTTTGCTTACTAATATAACTTCAATAAGCGTTAAATTATTTTGGTGTTAAAGCATGCTTAATGTCTCAAACTTCACATTGAAATAACTTTTCAATTGTAGTAAATATACAAATAAAATGACACTTTCGACTAAAACAAAAAGCAGAAACGAAGGGTATTCTTATTTTCCTAGAGCCCACGCCAGTGCTAAATAGGTTTATTCGCGCACAAACATGGAATAACCTATACTAGTTTATTTATTCCAAACATTAACAATGTCAAAAGAAACAAGAACAGAGATGAACAAAATAGTATTTGGATTTCTAAGGAGTAATCAAAAAGGAATTATAACAGTACAATACTTACAGGTAAAACAAACTTGAGGGTATACAGTGTGATAAGTTCATTCAAATTAAAAACAGATAAGAACATTATTACTTGAAGTTAATTCAAATTGGATATCTAGAAAACTGCTTTACTAGTTTCGAAATAGTTTCCTACATTTTACAGGAAATTTCCGACTATTGTTTAAATTTATTCATTTTGTCCATCAACATATATATTATATATTATAATCTATATAAATTATGCATGTCCATATATAATCAAAATGGAAATATATAGAGGATAACTGGTTTTTGTTCAGTGTAAGATCCTAATTTAACCCATTGAGTGAACACCAGACGCTATATTTTCACGAGTGGCGACGCCATGAGTTAAACATAATAGTCTGATGTTCATGAAATGGATTAAATTCGATATTTCACTGAAAATAAATACAGTTGATCTATTTATTTATGCTTTACCTTAAGTCTGCTTTAAGCTACCATACTACCATGCTATCGGACATAGTTCATTTTTTATTAATTGTCTATTCATAACCATATTTAATTATGCTTAACCCTGGTTATTGCGACTTCAGTAGTTGATAATAGTACGACATGTGACGCCACAAAATATTAGGAAGTAGATCATTTTAGTAATGTATCAAAGTGAGGAAGCTCACTTATCCGAAGAAAATGAAGTAGATGCAAAGGTCACAGGAGTAATACCCCTTATGAATGATGTTTTGAGGAAGTTGATGTGACATATTGTGGACATTGATATGTTGTAACTGGCAGAACAGTTACACATGATCGACACAGTAAGAACGTAAAAAGGACATGACTGAAGAACAGCAGTACGATACAGAACGTGTTAAAAACATCACTTAAGCCATCTTCTAAAACTCTCAGACACAATACAAACAAGAAGAGCAGCAATACTGACTTACGCCTAAGCAACCACACGTACATCAACCAGAAGTTAGTACTGATGTGTTTCACGGGAAGTTTCTAAAAACACTTAAGCTGCATCAAAGCACACATTACTGATGTCATGAGTTTTCATAACTGTCAGTTCCGAGATTACTAACAAATTGTAGAAAACTGTTATTGAATAATATTCTATATGACTTTAGGCTGCATTTCAGCAATTACAGTTTTACTTAATCGATGTACAAAAATGATTTATTTTAATAGTATTCATTCTGAAGAGTGTGATCACACATTTGAGACACGGGAGCTGAATAAAAAGTAGTTTTCATACATTCAATTGCTGTTGTGAATATTTATAAAAAGTTTCATACATCACTGGCATATTTTCCAATGTGTTTTGATAACATAGCAATAAGCAACCTTTCAATATAAATCGATGTTCGAGGTAAAAGTTGGTTATGTTCAATGTTTGTTTGACAGGTAATGTTTTCATAGAAAGAAGGACTATTATTTTATTTCACAGAAAGTTAGTTTAGTAGTATAATGAAATAAATCATTTGAATAGGATTAAAATGGATTCTTTGAATTTGAAATTGTGTAAAAACCTTTACTGTACGAAGGATGGTACGTCATTCTTTCGGTAAGGTTGTTTTTGTAACAGATGACAGTTTTATATACTTTCGGTTTTCGGAAGTTTTTTAAATTGCATTTACGTTAAATGTCTATCCGCCTAGGTTTCTTCAAGAGGATGTCCTGTGTTTTAGTTGATTACTTCGATTAGTTTATTTTACATTTGACCTTTTCGTATATATTTCATTTGGTTTGCTCGTCATGTGACTGAGTGCAAGTCATCATTTGAGACTTGACAAAAACCATATTATCTTGTAATTATGTAGTTGTTGCTGTCATTGACCATACTTATGTTCATTCGTCAATAAAAAACGACTGTTGAAAATAACTGTTCGGCATTGTCACTTGTAATGCAAGTTGACATGTGTGTCCTTTCTCGTCATTTATTCGCGTTTGTAATGCTTTTTTCGGAATGTTCATGCCTATTTTGTATCTAATCGACCACATTGGGTCTCGGTCGATTACGAATGAATTTAATTCGGACGAACTGAACAGTTTATTTTTGACAATCTTTATACATGCTATATTAATCATAAATAGATGATATTGTATAAGTGCTCATTATTTATCATTTTTAATCAACGAGTTGACTAAATTAATATGAAGCTAGCCTTGGCGGAGTCAAATAAAGAGCACGAATATGAGATTCTATGTATCACATAACAAGCTTAATCACATTTTAAATTGATTGAAACCGTAGTTTGTAGACCTTCCGCTATATAGATTTCCGCCAAAACGTTATGGTGTTTACGTTAACGTCGTCGTAAATGAAGTCATATTGCGTCGCATTACATACAGAGCTTGTGGACGAACAGTTCGTCGTGTTAGTCTTACAACGTTCAATCACACATGATGGTTATTTTGAGAAAATCAACTTTAAAGTTTTGGACCCATTAAACAGCATAATTCTGATGGATTTTGAAGATTTTTTCGACTTTACCTGATAAATTATGATTGCAAAGAGTTTCAATTAAAGATTGATAAGTATTGTAAGCATATTATTTTAGATATGATTTACGTATGGTTCGAGATAGATCATTTCTTAAACTCTACCTTTTATTTCACTTATTGGTACAATGTTCTATGTCCATTATGTGGACATAGAACATTATCAACAATACAATAGACATTTGCATGAAGAATTTAATTTGTACAATGTTCTACACTGACGAGGTAAAGAAACGCCTCATTCTAATTCAAGGTACATTATGTTGTTAACCGAAATCAAATCATAGAAAATAATATTCCATTTGTATAACTGATAATTGCAGAGAACCGATGGACGTATTAGACAGCATTTAATGGTAAAATTATGCTTTAAATTTTAAATTTGGATTATAGGATCACAACATTTTGACTGAACTAATCAGTAACGCGTGTGGCCACATCTACTTGCAACCACCGCAGCAAGGCGTCGTGCCATGGAACCACACACGTTTTGTAACTGATACCGTAGGATCCTGGCCCACTCCTGATAAAGCGCTAACGTCAATTCTCGGACGTTGTAAGGCTGTGGTTGCCGTTGACATAATGGGCGTCCAAGGTAATGCCAGACGTGTTCAATGGAATTGCAGTCTGGTGAACACGCAGTCCAAGGCAAAACGTTAATGTTACTGGTCTGTAAAAAGTTCATGGTGATTCGTGCAACATGGGGTCGCGCGTTGTCATGCAGGAAGACCAGGCCGTGACGTTGGCGGAACATAGGGACAACGATAGGACGCAATATCTGGTCAATGTAACGCCTTGCATTGAGGTTACCTTGGCACACGATGAGTTTGGACTTAAATCTATAGTTGATGGCTGCCCAGACCATTACGCCGCCCCCACCGTAACGGCGTTGTCAGTGTAACGTATATGGCGTCGTCTGTAGACAGGGATACGTCCGGCGTTCAATATGTTGAAACGTGACACGTCACTAAACACAACGTTATGCCAGCGCTGACCGAGATGGTTACGGGACCAAATATGACGTTGTTGACGGTGACGTATGGTAAGAACAAGGCCACGATAGGGCCTGCAGGAGACATGCCTTGCTATCTTAGTCGATGTCTCACTCTATCGACTGACTGGGCGACCACGATTACCTATCTCTAGACGTGATGTGGATTTAGTCGTTACAAATCTGTCAGGTAGATGGCGTTGACGGGTATAATTATCAGTCCGTATTAACTTGACACGCAGTCTACCGGAACGTGGTCTATCATTAAACGTTCCTGTGACTCGAACACGTCGAACGAGATGCAATATTGTTGAACGAGAGACGCTAAAAAGTCTAGCGACTTGTTCTTGCGTTCGCCCACATTCAAGCATGGCCAAAACGCAGGCCCTCTCTTCAGATTTTAACCTCGGCATGATTGATGGAAATCTCTAAAATTATGGTTGTGTGTCGACTAACACATGTACCAGTGCAATCATCACCAGATAAAACCATATGGTTGACACACACGAGCTGCACGTGTAAATGGTGCGCAGTTACATGAATTTAGCAATGCGCTGGATACAATCGTTCAAGTTTTAATTTGTTCAATTTGTCGGTCAGAGTACATGTACATCTGCATTTTTTAGCCCAAAGTTCCACTATGGAACGAATTAACGCTAAATGTCGATGTGGTGTTTCTTTATCTCGTCAGTATATATCTATATCTTAAATTACGCACAGCTGCGGCAAATAGGTCATATAAGACAGTACCTTTATCCAGAAGCTACAAAGACATTGGTCTATTCTCTGGTCACATCAAAAATTGACTACTGCAACTCACTGCTATATGGGATTCCCCAAAATTCACTACGAAAACTACAGCGTGTGCAAAATACAGCAGCTCGCATCATTACCAGGACTCCTCGGTACAATCACACCACTCCATTCTTGAAGGAGCTTCACTGGCTCCCAGTTCAACACAGAGTTGAATTCAAAATTCTGACACTCACATACAAAGCCATGTGCAATGCTTCTCCAAGGTACATTGTTAGTATGCTGGACGTGTAGAGACCTCGAAGAGAGTTGCGGTCTGCGAGTAAATCAGTATCGCTGGTTGTGCCGAGAAGTCGTTTGGTGAAGTTTGGAGATAGAAGTTTCATGCATGCAGCCCCAAAGTTCTGGAACACTCTACCGTCAGACATCAGAGATGCTAGCTTAATTGCAGCCTTCAAAAAACGTTTGAAAACTCACTTCTTTAATATCTGTTATTAGAATAAAGTAGGTAATTAATGACTGCTACCTCTGTGTTGTGTTCTTGCTGTGGAAGTTGTGGATCTAAATCGCAGTTCTGGAGTTGTACCATTGACCTTGTGCCTGTCTGGTATATTTTGTGGTAGGGATTACCCAATCGCTTTGAAACCATTTGGCTAGGGGTCTATAGTGTATTTCTTGGACAGCGTTATGTTTATGAACTAAGGGTGTACCACGGCCATGGATTATACAATACTCAACCAAACAACACGGAGAGTATTGCTTTAAACATTCGTTTTACGACTTGTGAACTGCTCTCCAGCTCTACACTGAAACAATCAAACAAATTCAATCAAACAACATGGAGAGTATTGTTTTAAACATTCGTTTTACGACTTGTGAACTACTCTCCTGCTCTACACTGAAATAAACAAACAAACAAAAAACCACTCTGTTATTAATCATGCCATTGATCTTTTAATTATTTGACTCATCTTAAAAATGAGTTTACAAACTTACTATAACAATTTTATAAACTTGGTTATAATATTGAAAGAATTTCTATATTTCCATGCATCTCAATATTGTATCATTTTTATTGTGAATGTAGTTATTGCTCTTTCTCGCTTTGTAATTTCATGTGAAGAGCTTTTGAACGCACAACTCCTGTGTGAAAAGAGCGCTATATAAATCGGGTATAATATTAATAATAATAATAACTCTTCTTTAGCAGTTGTATTACCTTAACTTGTTCTAATGGAATCGTTGTCATGGTTTATTTAAGAAATAAGCTTCGCTACATGGTTTGCTATCGCCTCATATACCACGATTTGGAGTTCTGACGCGTAGCAAATTAATGACGAGGGAAAAAGGCCCAGGTGGTTAATTTGCAACGCGTCAGAACGGCACATCGTGGTATATGAAGCCATAGCAACCATGGAAGAAGATTATTTCGATTCTAACATGACAAATAAGGTTTTAACAGGGTCTACACTGCTAGGTTTTCAGTATCGCCTCGGACTATTTTTTATTAGGTCTCCCCTCCTCTGGTTGTTATATTCTACCCATTTAAAAGAGCATCATATCTTAAAACGGTTTGAAGTTTTGTTTTAAACCCCAGTTTTCAATAAGTTTAACATCTAAATACATTGAATAAACTATTCTTCATCTAAATAGTTCAACTACCTTACAAACTTTATTGAGAAGTTTAGACTGTTCAATTTCACACACAAATATTTGAAAACTATTACCTAGGAGCTTTCACCTGACTACTTCAGGCTTCATCAGCTTTGTGACGGGGGCCGTTACAATCTCCCGCACATCTGGGACAACACCTTAACATCGCTCACCAACCAGAGCGGTGTTAGTGGTCAGTAAGTGACAGACCGTCACAAAGCTGATGAAGCCTGAAGTAGTCAGGTGAAAGCTCCTAGGTAATAGTTTTCAAATATTTGTGTGTGAAATTGAACAGTCTAAACTTCTCAATAATGAATACTACCACACAGTTAAACTTTCACCAGAATTTACCTTACAAACTATTAGCAAAACGTTTTAAAATGTGCGTACATTTATTTCAATCGAGCGATCTGGAATTAGAATTTATCGTAGGGTGGACACAGAATCAGAAACTGTAACGGGACTATTTTCACATCGTTGTATTATCAGTTTCCGGTCATTGTTAATCATACTGATATAGCACGGTAAATTTGTTTTTCGTTCATGTTAGTATCAAAGGTACTGTTCAGTAAACCAGAAAGAAATACGAGCTTATATTAGTTTGGTTATTTGGCGAAAACTATCTCCTCTGCCAAGAACCCTATGTCGCTTACAAGCGATGAAAGAAATAAGTACAGAATAATACACGAAAAACGGAAATCAAGATCAGCCTGAAAATAGACAAAATATCGAAAGGTCACGTACAACTGAAGATTAAACGCAATTGCAATAGCAAGACGACGGTTCCGACATTGATTTGCCAATACCAATTACAAAAACGGGCGCTCCAGACTAAGATTCAAATAATAATCAATATAATTTAGAAAAGGAGCTAAGATTCAAATAATAATCAATATAATTTAGAAAAGGAGAAGTTGACATTACGATGTGCTTTATTGTCTTAGGGTCTAGTTACAAAACTAACACACACACTTAAAAGTGCTGGATTTCAATACATTTTAACAATAATGATTTTATTGTACTTACTGAAACGTTATTAGAAACACTGAGTGAGGAATGTGTATTACATAAACAAGAAAACAAGGTGAACAGTACGCGAAACTTAGGCGGGCTAATTCTTTATATGTGACAAAAGTACGTTTTCGCAAAACGCCCTTGTATTTAATTTGCAAGACGATATTTATGAACAAAAAAGCGGGTTACTTTTGTTAATGAAATATGATTTGTTTATATGTTTATGTTACGGTATTCCGCATGAAAGCAGTCATCAAGTGTTACCTGAAAAAAACATGTTTGATTGATTAATATAATGTGTGGTGTATGTAGAGACTTAAGTGTAGGATTATTGTCATATGCTTATATGTGACCCGCAACGTGAAAAGGCCCCTTCTGGAAAAACAAATGTAGAAACATTTTTCTTGTGTCTAAAAATGGCAATCATTTTGTTGAAATACTTACCTAAACGTCAAATGTTCGACTTTATTTACCCCACATATGACTTTTAACCTGACAATTTAAATATCTTGATATATCTATTGATAAAGCAATGTGCTTAAATTATGGAAGTTAAAATGAAACATTAAACACGACATGTTGTACTTAAAGTGATGAACAATTCTTACATATTTCTAAATGTAACATTTACTTTTTAATATTTGTATAACATTTTAATTTACCTCACTCACCCAATTTAACATAGGGAATTAGAAGTATTGCATTTGTGACTAAACATTTTAAAACACGCCCCTTGAATTTATGGTGATACGTTTAGCAATAGATTAATGACATACTTATGTACTAAGAAATAAATGAAATTCGGCACAACCTTTGGAGGGTAACGATGACGTCACTGTGAAATGTGAACAATGTCATGTGGCTATTGGTATGAAATATATATAAAACAATATCGACATCAAACTGTAACCATTTGTTTACGAAAAGTCACAGTTTTGAAATAAATATAGCATCAATTCAATGTCATTGTCCATATTACATTTGTTGCTGTGAAATGTTCCGTCGTCATTGTTCTTCCATAAAGTGGTTTGGCAGACGTGATCCAATGCCAACAAACTCGAATGCGATACCACTGGTCGTGAGTTTGATTCACGGACGGACCAAGTCCTTCGGATGATACTTTATAAATCGAGGTCCGAGATTCAAAAGAACCAGATAACTTAGTCAATAATAAGAGTAGTGCATCGCGCCCGGGTTTTCTGTATCCGCTCCCCTCTCTTCACTGTTGTTGGCATATACAAATATATTATCCATTCAATAATCAACTTTCGAATAACATCAATGCTGTATGCCCCATTTGTAAGAATTATAGTTCATTACGTTGTGTCAAAAAGCATGTATCTTGATCAGAAATCGAATGACTCGGCTCCTGATCTCGCTCAATTTTTGTTTTACATGCCGGATTGATTGAGAATTAATCGTGATTGTGCAAGAGGAATTTGGTTGAAAGTTTGGATCTAGCTTAGCAACAAAACATTTTTGCGTCAGATCGATCTGGTTCATTGATGTTAACATGCTAGTTTTCTATGACTGCTGTGTTTTCAGTAAAGGGTATAATCCCTTCACTGCCATGCACAATATAGAGCTTGTTCAATATCTTGTCTAGTTTGCGCATACTTATTACACTGTAAGCTTCATCGCAAAAAAAAATTTCATAATTACATGTATATTAAATGAAGGAATGTACAAAGTACAAGTGTAAACAGCTAGCACTAAAAGTAGACGCCGATTTCCATGCCCTACACTTACTAGAAATGATACGTAGGACCCCAGTTTATAAAGTGTCATCCGAATGACTTAGTCAGATAGGCTATCAAATCGAACTCACGACCCCCTATCCGGTTTGGCATAACAAAGTATTCACAAAGAAAATAACGCATTTAACGATAATTCCGGTAGTAAACATCACTTGGAAAAGCTGTTTTAAATATAAATGCCCTTTTAATCGATTTGTCATTGTTGCGTTTTGTAATGTTACAGGCAGTAAAACACGGATTCTGGTCGGGATTCAACCCAATTTGACATAAAAAGACAAACCGATGTATGTTCAATCTGGAGATGAGTATGCAGGGCAATATAATTAAATTACCATTGAAATGGACGGCAACTTTAAATTGTGTACATGAAACTTTGCCCCGAGGGACACCGAATCATTTAACCATGGTAAGTATGCTTTTTAACTCTTTTAGATTGATGTTGGCATGTATCTAATAATCAAAAAGGCGAATCAAAGCTTAAAATAAAAATAAGACAAGACAACAAGTTAAATGTGTTATAGCATACACGTATAGCTCTGTATTGATAAGGTCGCTTTTGTACATAAACAGCTAATCTTGTGGTAGCATCCGGTGTAGAATGACTCTATTGTAAGGCGACGATAATACATCTATGACAATTCGCTTACAGGGTCACACAGCTTTATCATGCTGAAACATATAATTGTCCTCAAATATGATATTATTTTCCTTAGAAATTATCCTGTTTGCGACAGTTTTGAAACAAATCGCTGCACATATGAATAAGTAATTAGCTGCATTGCCCTGTTACATACTAATCCTATATTCTGCGTTTTACGAGTAACATTAATTCAAAATAACGGGTTCGTAAATACACCCGAATGACACTGTACAAACACATTGGTTACTTAAGCGTATCAAAAGCAGACGATGGGATAGTTATTCTATTTCGCTGTATACAGTTTGCCTTTGTCAATGACCTTTAGCATGATACACACTATTCGTCCACATTAATTGGATACGCATTCATAAAGCGTTAAAAAAAGTGTAAACTGCTGAAAAGCTTGTTTGTCCAATCCGAACATGGTTTTGCTTAATGCATATGAGTGTTGGATTATTAGCAGTGTGGACCCAGATCATTCGACCTTGAGTAAGGTCGAGTCATTTGGAGCTCAACTGTTACATACAACACATTATTACGTATACCTATAGACATTTATTGCAAACATTTACAGGGCGTTGCTCATTGTAAATAATAGGTAGATTATTAACAGTGTAGACCCAGATCATTCGACTTGAGAATGGTCGAGTCAACTTGAGAGCTCCATTATTACATACAATCATTGTACGTATAACTATATAATTTGTATTGCAAACCTTCATATGTTGTTGGTTATTGTATATGATTGTTGAATTATTAGCAGTGTAGACCCAGATCTTTCGACATTCAGAAAAGCGTGTTACCTGGATAGTTCCACTGTAACATACAACACATAGTACGTTTATCTATATGATTGGTATAGCAGACCTTTACATGGTGTTGCTTATTGTATATGATGAGTATATTCCTAGCAGTGTAGACCCAGATCATTCCACATTGAGAAAGGTCGAGTGCCCAAGAGCTCCACTGTTACATACAACACATGACACGTTTAATTATATGATAGGTATTGAAGACCCCTCCATAGCGTTGCTTTTTAAATGATTGGTGAATCTTTAACAGTGTAGACTTGAGAAAGGTCGAGTTACCTGGAGCTTTATTGTAACACACAACACAAACTACCTATAACTATATGATTTGTATGCCAGAACTCTACATAGTGTTGCTTACTGTAATTGATCGGTGGATCTTTAACAGTGTAGACCTAGATCAATCGATCTTATAAAAGGTCGAGTTACCTTGAGAGTTCCACTGTTACATACAACACATAGTTCGTATATCTATAGGATTTATATTGCAAACTTTTACATAGTCTTGCTTATTGTAAATGATTGTTTGATTTTCGGCAGTGTAGACCCGTATCATTTGACCTTCAGAAAGTTCGAGTCATTTGGAGCTCAATTGTTACATAAAACACATAGTACGTTTAACTATATGAGTGGAAGTGGGCAGCCCTTTACATAGCGTTGCTTATTGCATATTAACGTTGAATTCTTAACAGTGTAGATCCAGATCATTCGACCATGATAAAGGTCGAGATACCTTGGTCTGAACTGTTACACACAACAACAAGTGCGTATAACTATATGATTGGTATTGCTTACCTGTTGCTTATTGTAAATGATTGTTGGATTCTGAGAGGTATAGAACCAGATCATTCGACCTTGAGAAAAGGTTGGATTACCTGGAGCTCCACGGTTACACACAGCAAATAGTTCGTAAAACTATAGTATTGGTATGGAAAATGTGCTGCTTATTGTTCAGGCATTTTGGATTTTTATCAGTGTAGACCCAGATCATTCGACATTGAGACAGGTCGGTTACCTGGAGCGCCACTGTTACACACAACAGATAGTACGTACAAATATAAGATTTGTTTTGCAAACCTTTGTTTATTATAAAGGACTGTTGGATTTTTGACAATGTATACCAAGATCCTTCGACCTTAAGAAAGATCCGAGTTACCTGGAGCTACACTGTTAAACACAACATATAGCACATATAACTACATGATTGGTATTGCAAAACTCTACATGGTGTTGCCTATTGCAAATGATTGGTGGATTCTTAACGGTGTAGACCCAGATCACTCGACCTCGTTAAAGGTCGGGTTAACTGGAGCTCTACTGTTACCAACAACAAATAACACTTATAACTATATGATTGATAGTGCACACCTCTACATGGTGTTGCTTACTGTAAATGGTTGTCTTATTTTAACAGTGTAGACCCTGATCATTCGACCTTGAGAAAGGTCGAGTCACATGGAGAGCTCCACTGTTACATACACTCATTGTACGTATAACTATACAATTTGTATTGCAAACCTTCACATGGTGTTGCTTATTGTCCACTGCTACACACATTAACTATTACATATAACTATATAATTGGCTTAGCATGATTTTACGAGGTGTTGCATATAAATGTCATATTGACTGTGCATATGTAGAAATATATTTTTTTTTTATTCCTGACTAGACAGAATTATATTTGTTTTATATAACTGCCAATATGCCATCTTTATCGGTAGTTATGCCTGTTTTAATGATTTATTTAATTATTTTTATAACGCAATGATTATGTTTTAAACTGTAGGTAATCTTATGAAATGATTATTTTAATTGTTACTCTCAGCTCATGTTTTATTTGTGTTTTTATAATTGTAAAGCACTTTTGAACGTATGATTATGTATGAAAAAAGTGCTATATAAATATGGTATATAATAATAATACTTGCAAATGATGTTTGGATTCTTAACAGTGTAGACCCAGCTCATTCGACCTTCACAAAGTTCTGATTACCTGGAGTTGTACAAAGCAATTAGTATGTATAATAATGAAATAGGTCTTGCAAAACTTTGCATTGTGTGATCTATTGTAAACAATTGTTGGATTCCTGATAGTGTAGACTCAGATCATTCAACCTTGAGAGAGGTCGGTTACCTCGAACGCAACTAATAGTGACAGTAATTAGTATGTTTTATATTTATCAATCTGCTTTACGTTTCTCTGGCTGTTACTTTATGATGTAGATGAGCATTCATGTTATGCTTTGTTCTTGATAAATTATGAACAATATTTACATATAATATCTCTCAATACCCAAGGGGTAAGAAATAAAAGTAAAATATTAAGACTAAATCAGTGGCTGATACAACAGAAAATAGACATTGCTTATCTGCAAGAAAGCCATTTTTCAAACGATATAATTGATAATGTCGCGAATTATTTGATAGGTTGAAATCTTTATCATTCGTTAAAGTCATCAAATAGTAGAGATGTTTCGCTCCTTATGCACAACTACTTATACCTAACAATTACTGATTTAAAACATGATAACGAGGGAAGACACATCTTTATGAATGTATACTCTGGCGATAGTACTTTTTCGATTCTAAATATTTATGCACCGAACGATAAAAATTAAAACATATTTTTAGACAGTAGCTGTACAATACTGAAATAACATGTATTAGGTTAAAAACAATTGGTTGTGATTTTAATGACGTTAACAGTTTAAGAGACAGGGTATCCTTCTCAAAGAAGCAACAAAAGATAAATCAATCATTAACACAATTAAAACATAAAAATGTTCTTACTGCTATTTTGAGATACGAACATGATGATTTAAATCAATTTACATAGCGACGGAAAAATAATAGAAATTCTTACTACATAAAAAATAATCGAAGAGTTTGGGAAACATTCGGGGTTAAAATGGAACAGACATAAAACGGAAGGTCTTTAAATCGGCAAACTTAAAACTTATACTGAATTGATAATAAATGATATTAAATTCATCCCGATAGTAAAGGCACTTAGTGTATACTTTTGAAGTGAGAAAACTGCTTGTAGATATATCAACTGGCGAACACAATTGGAGCATATCAAAAAGTAATCAATTGTTGGAATCAAAGAAAATGTACGTGTTTTGGACAGATAAACTGTTATAAAATTTTTGATTCTGCCAAAATTTGCCTTTCTAATACAAACTCTACCAATCGAAAATAATATTTTAAAAAAACTAAACTCCATGTGTTTCTCCTTTTTAAGAGGTAATAAGAGTGAACAAATCAGAAGAAATACCCTAATAGGAAATAAATTAGGTCCCAGACATAGAGATTTACTCAAAAACATTACAACTTAATTGGTTAAAAACGCTTAGTGTATGGCCTACTCTTTCAGCCAATCAGCAAGCCGCAACATTCAAAAGTTCGCTCGATTTGATTATTAAGTATTCGGGATTAAACGAGATTTGGCAATTTTTCGCTGGTCGGAAGAATCTTGTGAAAATCATTCACATTTTATTTAATCTTTAGGAGTGGGGAATAAGAAAAAGAAAACATATAATATAATTAAACCAAAATTCTTACCATTATGAAAACATCAACATCTAATAACCATTGTCAATCTTGACAATGAAGTCGCGGCGAGAACGCAAAAACAGGCGACTGCTTAATTCAATATCAAAATAATGCAGAAAGCTCATTTATGAGTTTTCTGCATTAGTTCATGCCGCATTAAGCAACCATCTGTATTCAAGCAAATTGGAATGCTATTCCGAAACTATTTTTAAATCAATACGGAGATAAACTATTATTACTAAAAATGAATACTTACTCCTTTTAGTCGCCCCACCCGTTAGATATAACCTACTGCTTGTCTATAAATATATTGTTATCATCTTTATTAACCTGAATAATTCAGGACCATATTTAATGCCAAAATCATTGTACAATATCAGAACCCAGGTATTATGGGGGTAATCAATATACATGTATAACATTCAAAGGTAAATGCTTACTTTTCACCTCATGGATAGACTCGGAAGTTCTATTCATAAATGAGGTCATACATTATAATGGAGAAATTAATGAAAACTGAATAAACAAACTAAACATTTGGAGCAACTGGTTTTCTAAATTTACAAAATTAAAAGCAGCAATTCCGAATGCCTGGAACACCATTTTGAAATCAGACCAATCCATAAAAACACAAGTTAGTATTAACACAAAACCAATTTACGGTAAAAAATGTAATATCACTAAATTAGACAACATGGATATAAAAAGAAAACTTGTTGCAAATCAATTTGAAACTCCGTACATACACACATTATGGGAGGAAAAACTGAAACGAAAAGTTCAGTTGCATGCAGTCTGCTACACAATGAATAATCTTTATATATACAGCAGACTAAACAAGCTTAAATTCAAACTTATCCATGGAATCATTGCAACTAATGAAAACGTTTTAACTTGGAAACTAATACAAACCCCATTCTGCAAATGATGTAATGAAATATTCGAACATTTGTTCATCTATTGTCCGTATCGCAATACCTTTTTGGATCAAGATACATAATCTTCTTTCAAAATAGGCATTATTAAAAAGATTAGCATGTATGAACTCATAGTCGGATACAAAATACATCACAAAGCCTATCAAGAAGTACATATCATCATAGGGAGCATTATGTACTCTAACTAAATAGTTACATGAAAAGTAAAAGAAGAACAAATACGAGGGTTGTTAGATAAGTTCGTAGACTTTTTTCACAAAAGCTGTAGTTATCGTAGCTGAAAAAAACCAAGCACCATTGGAAACGTTTATTTTTTTCTAATTATAAGACACATTTAAAATCAGTACGTACAGCCATGGTAAAGTTATAGGGATTGAAAGAAAGGCACATATGCAGACCCGGGGCACGGTTGGGCAATAAAGCGAAGTCAAAATGACGCCAAGTGTTATTTACAACACATTAGAGGTTTAACATTTTTCCAGGTAACTTCCAGCGAGTTGAATACATTTCTCATGGTGCTTCATATATGTGTCTATATACCCTGTTCATGTTAAGCTGGCGTACTATTCTTTGATATGTTCACTAATTATTTCACTTAGTCAAATTTAATGAATGTTTGCCTTACAGTTCCAAAACGCCCGCTTCGATGGTTCTCTTTCATTGATGTTCGTCCTTTTTAAAGTGTCCATACCATTTCAAAACAAGAGCCAAACAACAAGTTAATTTCAAGTCAGTTTTCCGAATCAAATTCAAATTGTCTGTAGGTAATTTCCCTAATTAAACACACATTTTTATCAACACTCTTATTTCGACGTCATCTGTTAACGTCAGTTTTGCTTACGGTGATAGTTTAAAGTCGTGTCTTGGTTTTCTAATAGCTCATGTATTCATTGGCAGTATAGTATAGTTAATGGTATGTACCTGCTGCTAATTGTGTTATAAAACACCACATACATATTTATGCACACAATTGTCAGTTACATTTTTATTTTATAATAGAACCTATAATATTGTAGGGCCAATCGTATACGACACCTTTGTATAGGTACAGACTGTACAATGACAAGGTAAAAACTGTGACTGCAGTACCAAAGAAACGAAATGCTCAGCCAATGCCTATATTTTTGTGTAATGTCTTTGCAAAGCCACATACACCACGTTCTCTGCAGTCGTCGTCAAATGCCGAAAGGTAACATAAGTGTACCCCTCTAAAAGGCCGAACGCCACAACGCCCTCGAATTCAACCACCCCAAAGATGATCGCCAATTATCGAAAATATCAATTCATTTTAGAAAACAATCTGCTAGAGATAGACATAATTTAGCGGTTTTTGAAGACTGGCTAAAGATTGTTCAATAGAATTTATTTTATGTTTTATGGTCGGTCCCAAGAGCATTGGACAACTTGCCGAAATATGACTACGTTAGATCGATCAATTTCAAAATGTATTCAGCTTAGTTACCCTTTTTCTCTGTATATGTATAAGTCGCCCGTCAAATGTGTGGAAACCCTGCTATAAAGTTAGGTTAATGTTGTGTACACACTATTACCAAGATCGTATACAGCATATATAAAAGTTTAAAAAATCCAGTGAATGTCTTCAACCTTTTTTACTTAATTTACTCGTTCTGAGTTTCTTTCTTTTAAATATATATATATATATATATATCGAATTAAAAAAAGAGAAAGATTATGCCTTTGTTTAAAAAATATTTAATAAAAACATTACGCTACTCTACTAAACTAGTTTCGGACTTTTGCATTTCCTTTTATATATATATACGAGGGCTGTATATAATGACGGCATTAAGGTGACCAGTTATCCTTTAAAATGGGGGTTAAGGCGACCGGCAGTTTAGGGTGACCAAAAGCGGTCTCCTTAATATTTTGACATTAAATTTCAGGGGTAAAAAATGGTGCGAGAGCGTCGAAACTTTGCAAACACCTTAAAAACAGTCCTCTTACTCATATGGAATTAACTTTTCTGGTCTGAAAAGATAAAGAAAATCAGAAAAATAACTTGAAATCTTGATCGCGTATATTTTGAAGTCCCTAAAATAAGTGTTTAAGGCGACCAACGTAAAACCTGATTTATTTCAGAATTTGACTATATATTGATACTTTCAAATTTGTACTTTTGTTTAATTGTCCGTCTGAGGTAGTGTGACGATGCTTGTCCCTTTTCTGCTGAAAATAAAGAAATCGAGTTTTTAAGCCTATAAATTTGTCATATTTTAAAACCGTTACAGTGGACATATTCGCTAAGTTTCGGACAACTTTCTGAGACGCATCCATTTCGCATCAACATTCGAAGGTATTCCAAATTAGCAGTTCCGCTTCAACGACCGCCAAAAAATGGCAATATACGGGAAACGAATGGTAAGTTTTTGACGCTTTATCACACACTATGTAGCATATGTCTAGTTATTTGATTTAATTTATTTTTCTGCAATCTATCTTTGGTTGGTTTGCAATGTTGTCCGTTGACGTGCACACTTATCGACGTGTCGGACTGTCCGGGCGTCAAACTGTTTAGTGGTGGGTGGGGGGACGGAGAAGTTCCACTTGAAGTCTTGAGAATATCTGTGAGGTAGGCCCCTATGTAGGAGGCTCTTCCGCTTTATGTAAAAATCAACAAACGTATATTGTACCTGTTGAAATATAGAATGTTGATCTACATTTCTTTGAAATATTTGAGACTGTAAATATTTATGGCGCCGGCACATAATCTTCAATTATGAAGGAGTGTTGTACAACGATATGATCTCTACATCTACATGGTACGTCGTCACAGTCACACTTGACTATTACGCGACGGGTGGTTGTCAGAAGAAATAAGATGATGATGATGATGAAAAAATAGAGCTAACAGTCATAATATTATATTTGGAAGCCTAAATGTGCCTTCAAATCTGACCAAAATAGCTATAAATTCCAAGAAATGGAGATAATCTGCGACTTCTGACGTTTATGTTTGAATAAGGCGAATGTGTTCACTAAATAAGCTGATGAATAACTATTTGGATTTTTTTTTCTAAACTTGATTTAAGCCGGCGAAAAATTCCCATTAACAGTGAGAACCACTGTGAAATAATAAAGAAGATGTTATAATTTTAATCATATGATGCTTCAACACAAGTGAAACCGTCTGTAGTTAGGTCCGGTATTGTTTTGAAACCACTGCGTCGGTGTCCGTTTTGTAGCCCTTATCTTAAAATAATGTCACTTACGTTTTCACATTTGTTTATAACATGATTGACAGCTAAGAGGATGAAAAAGTTTCTTGTAAGAAAAGACAGTAAAACTAAAGCTGTTGGTGACAACGGCATTCAAAACGAAAACCGAAAGTGACTGTGACAGACTACGAAAAAACTAAACGTAAGCGAACTTTTTAGTGATTTTAAATGGTTACATGTCTGCCGTTTGTATCCCGAAATCGCTGATACTACAGTACGTCAGTGATACAGTCCTCTGCTCAACCTGTGACCTCCAGTAAGAGGTCCTGTACTCTATTACTAGATACAAAATATATTCTCACGGACCCCTAGCGTACCCTAACAGGACTCGCTAGGAGTATGTGACCGTATCGCTAATTTCAAGTATTAGAGGTACGGTCACGTACCCCCAGTCACTACCTTTAGAATATAGTCATGTCTGAATAATTGGCTGAAATTTATAGAGTCAAGAAAATTAGCTTAACTCACTTGATTCTCGGTATTACAGTAACGTAACAGATAAGGGACCCCCTAAGCACTCAGTGAATGCAAGCCCTGGCTAAAGCCCCGATCTCAATGTCCCGGTGCCGGGGCGGTTTTTATGAAAAAATAAATTGCGATCTCACATTCCCGGTGTCTCCCCTGGTGGAGCACCGGTTATGAAGCTGGACCTTCCTGGTGAGTTCCCAGTTTGGCCCGGCGTAGTTACGGTGCAGGGCCGGTCTGTTCCCGGTTAACCCCGGTATAATAATAACACGGTGTAACCCCGGCCATCGCCGGTGGTATCTGGATGACCACTGGTGTTGTCCCGATCAACCCCGGTTGTTCACCGGTGACGTGCCGGTGTTCGCCGGAAAGGACATAAACCGGGGCGGACGTGAATTAGTATCAATTCTCTTTTGTCTCTCGGGGTATATGAGATGAAATACAAAGGAAATGCAATAAAATAGAACATAATAATGTTGTAGACTGTTCAAACTTCATTTTAATATGAGTTTCAAACAGTTTGCCCGGCGTCTGATCTGGTTACATACTGTTTGTTACAATGACTTTAGCCTGAAGCCGTTTATTTATAGAGAAAAACTTTCGTTTTTAAATATTAGATTTACCCTATACAATAGAGAGGACGATATTATTTCCTATTTAAACACAGACGAAACAGAAACGCTAAAAATAAAATGTAGTAATCTGCATTTTTAGCTCACCTGAGCCAAAGGCTCAAGGTGAGCTATTGGGATGGCCCTGTGTCCGGCGTCCGTCGTCGTCCGTCGTCGTTAACAATTGCTTCAAATGACATCTCCTCCTATACCGCTTGACAGAATTCAACCAAACTTTACAGAAATGTTCCTTGGATCAAGCTCTTTCAAATTTGTTCAAAGAATTAAAAACAATGCAGAAACCAAAGTGAAAAAATAAGGAAATCTTTAAAAATCTTCTTCTCAAAAACTGCAAGGGCCAGAGCTTAGATATTTGGCACACAGCATCATCTACAGGTCCTCTATCAAGCTTGTTCAAATTATGTCCCTGGGGTCAAAATTGGCCCCGCCCCGGGGGTCACAGTTTTACATAGAGTTATATAGTGAAATTTTCAAACGTCTTCTTCTCTGAAACGAATATGGCCAGAGCTTTGATACTCGGCATGGTGACACTTCTAGATGTCCTCTACATATTTTGTTCAAATGGTTCCGGTCCGTTGCATAAGTAGGTCACAGGAGCTAAAAATAGATTTTTTCAATGAAAACTTAAAAAATCTTCTTGTCTGAAACTACAAGGGCCAGAGCTTAGATATTTGGCACATAGCATCATCTACAGGTCCTCTATCAAGTTTGTTCAAATTATGTCTCTGGGGTCAAAATTGGCCCCGCCCCGGGGGTCACAGTTTTACATAGAGTTATATAGTGAAATATTCAAACGTCTTCTTCTCTGAAACTAATATGGCCAGAGCTTTGATATTCATCATGGTGACACTTCTAGATGTCCTTTACATATTTTGTTCAAATGGTTCCGGTCGGTTGCATAAGTAGGTCACAGGAGCTAAAAATAGATTTTTTCAATGAAAACTTAAAAAAAATCTTCTTGTCTAAAACCCTAGTATCCTGATCTTAGATATTTGGCACATAGCATCATATACAGGGCCTCTATCAAAATTGTTCAAATTATGCCCCTCAGATAAAAAATGACCCCATCCTGGACATAAGTCATTATCTCCATTTTGTCAGTGATTCTCAGGTGAGCGAAATATGCCCCATGGGGCTCTTGTTTAAAAAAAAAAATCAAATTTATGCTCGCAT
The DNA here is from genome assembly GCA_922989275.2 of Gari tellinella. NCBI lineage: Eukaryota > Metazoa > Mollusca > Bivalvia > Cardiida > Psammobiidae > Gari > Gari tellinella. The sequence goes on from OV277858.1 coordinate 11,574,164, forward strand.
ATTATATACACCCCGGTTGTTCAGGGTAGAGGCCGGGAGCTGCCCTGGATGTGCTGGTAAAGACCCGGCGTTGCTCTGGCATTCCCCTGACCCTGGATGAAACCGGTTCTGGTTTCTGTCCCGGTAACCCCCGGTTGTATTAAACATTTTAAAGCATCCGGGGAAGTTAGCCGGTGGAAGCTGGTCGATCCAGGATCGAGCTGGGCGCCGCCAAGGTTGTACTCCAGGTGACTGCCGGTTTGCTAAACCGGGACTCACGGGGACCCAAACCTGGACAGTGAGATCGTGGCTTAAGCATCAGCTTCGGGCTAATCCTAGCGTATTACAGTTGGGTTTGTTTGCTGTTAACTGAATTAGCAACATCACTTTTTGTCATAAAACAGTTAAATATAGATTTGAGAAGAACTTATTACAAACCATGCCTTATTTATACTATGATGAGGTTGACAGGCTATCTCTAGATATGACCAAAAATCGCAGTTAAATGCACTCGGACCCGTACACATTTCTGGTATTTGAGTAGGTTTCCCTGGTCAAACAATGCAGCGAAAGGGCCATTTTAAAAACAAAATCAAGAGATCTAGTTCTAGATCTAAAGTTCCGTCCGTCCGCTCGTCCAGCTTGTCCGGAGCATAACTTCTAAAGTATAACAGCTATTGACTTCAAACTTCATATACAGATAGATCTTATTGACCAGGAGTGCAGTGCGCCAGAACCATTACTCTGACGTCAGTATTTTTGGAGTTATTGCCCTTTGTTATTTTTATCAAATTTAGGCTTGTAAGGAACATAACTTCCAAAGTATAACAGCTATTGACTTCAAACTTCATATACAGATAGATCTAATTAACTAGGAGTGCAGTGCGCAAGAATCGTTACTCTGACATCAGTATTTTTGGAGTTTTTGCACTTTGTTGTTACATTTTTACCCAATTTAGGCTTGTCAGGAGCATTACTTTTAAAGTATAGGAGCTATTGACTTCAAACTTCATATACTGATAAATTTCATTGACTAGGAGTGCAGTCTGCAAGACCCGTTACTCTGTCATCAGTATTTTTGGAGTTATTGCCCTTTGTTGTCATATTTTTACCCAATTTAGGCTTGTCCGGAGCATAACTTCAAAAGTATAAGAGCTATTGACTTTTAACTTCATATACAGATAGATCTCATTGACTTAGAGTGCAGTGCACAAGAACCGTTACTCTGTCACCAGTCTTTTTGGAGTTATTGTCCTTTGTTGTTATATTTTTACCCAATTTAGGCTTGTCTGGAGCATAACTTCTAAAGTATAAAAGCTATTGACTTCAAACTTCATATACAGATAGATCTCATTGACTAGGAGTACAGGGCGCAAGAACCGTTACTCTGTCATCAGTATTTTTGGAGTGATTGCCCTTTGTTGTCATATTTTTACCCAATTTAGGCTTGTCTGGAGCATAACTTCAAAAGTATAAGAGCTATTGACTTTAAACTTCATATACAGATAGATCTTAATTACTAGGAGTGCAGTGCACAAGAACAATAACTCTGCCATCAGTATTTTTGGTGTTATTGCCCTTTGTTGTTATATTTTTACCCAATTTAGGCTTGTCCGGAGCATAACTTCCAAAGTATAGAAGCTATTGACCCCAAACTTCATATACAGATAGATCTTATTGACTAGGAGTGCAGTGCACAAGAACCATAACTCTATCATCAGTATTTTTGGAGTTATTACCCTTTGTTGATATATTTTTTATCCAATTTAGGCTTGTCCAGAACATAACTTCCAAAGTATAAGAGCTATTGACTTCAAACTTCATATACAGATAGATCTCATTTATCAGGAGTGCAATGCATAAGAACCTGTACTCTGCCATCCATATTTTTGGAGTTATTTCCCTTTGTTATTATATTTTTAGAGTTGTTGCCCTTTGTTATTCTTTTCCAAGTTAGGGAGCACACATCAACTTTATCCAGAAACATTTATCTCTTGTGACAAGACCCCACTGGGGGTATGAATCACCATTTGTGATAGGTCTAGTTTAAATATGTACAGTCATGACTATGAATCGGAAGATATAAATTCTATATTTCATCAAATGGTAGCTTAACTCTTTCCTCCCTGAAACTTTAAATGGACAATTCCAGTTTCCATTTTAGTTCAGTCCATTTCTGACTTTTAAGGGTTGTTTTTGTCAGTGATTGGCATTATAACAAACAGTGAAGACCCTGATCAGAGGGCTCCTTTTGGAGCCCTCTGATCTGGGTCTTCACTGTTTGCACAGAACAAGTATACTATTCATGTGTACACTGTTTGAAAACGACGCCTATAGGCGTGACTAGGATTCAAAGGGTTAAAGCAGACTGAAAGTAAAGCAGAATGCAGTATATTGCACCTTAAGGCGCGTTCTGCTTTACTTTAAACCTGCCTAAAGTGGTAATTTATCTTCAAAATATGAAAATATATGTGCAGGGTTAAAGTATAAACTGAAAGACATCCTTTTTGTTGCAGATAAAAGCCAGTCTGGACTTGGACACAACCAATGTTAAGGTGAATATTTGTTTACTTTTTAACTGACATAACCTGTTTTCTGTTCTAAAGACAGGTGGTTGTTTAAAGCATGTTGAAAGTAACACGGAATGCTTGTTACTGCAATGGTACATATACATCCAGGTACAAAGCTTGCAAGGGTAACCATATAGCTGGTTCCCTCATCGAGTTTGGAACCTGGCATGAGTCATATGATGTATGAAGAACTTGCATTTTGTGTTGGAAGTTTTGTGTTCCTAAACCAAGCTAATGTGTTTATAGGCAGTAAAGAGGTAAATACAACATTATTTATTGTATTTTCTATGCGATCTATTTTAAGATTGATATTATAAGTTACATGGTATAAAATAATTTAGGCAGGGTGAATTGGCTTGTATGACGGTTTTGGATTCAGAATTTCCTGAACGCGAAGGAAATAAGGAATCCAAAACGGTCATACAAGGCCATACACCCTGCCAAAATGCCGTGTAACAAATTTGCAACTACTGTCACGAAACTTCATATGCTGATGCGCCTCAATGGGTAGACCATAATGCATTGCAGTTTGGTGACCAATACCTTTGACCTTGACCTCTAGGGTCAACATTAAAGTAAAAGTCTGTGCTGAGCAAACTGCACCAATAGTAATGAAACTTCAGAAGCTCATGCGCCTCAATGACAACAATGTATCAAGGTTTGGTGACTTTAACCTTGACCCCTAGGGTCAGTGTTATTGTTTTCTGTTAAAAGTGTGTTATTAGTTTACAGGAGTTGAGCTTCTTAATCTTTGATTTCCCATTCTGTTTAAGGCTCAAGGTGAGCTATTGGGATGGCTTCCTTCCTCGTGCGTCGTCCGTCGTTGTTAACAATTGCTTCAAACGACATCTCCTCCTATACCGCTTGACAGAATTCAACCAAGCTTTACAGAAATGTTCCTTTGGTCAAGCTCTTTCAAATTTGTTCAAAGAATTAAAACAATGCAGAACTCTGGTTGCCATGGCAACCAAAGTGAAAAAATAAGGAAATCTTCAAAAAATCTTCTTGTCAAAAACTGCAAGGGCCAGAGCTTAGATATTTGGCACATAGCATCATCTACAGGTCCTCTATCAAGTTTGTTCAAATTATGCCCCTGGGGTCAAAATTGGCCCCGCCCTGGGTCATCGTTTTACATAAGAGTTATATAGTGAAATTTTTAAACGTCTTCTACTCTAAAACCAATATGGCCAGAGCTTTGATATTTGGCATGGTGACAGTTCTCGATGCCCTTTACCGATATTGTTCAAATGGCTCTGGTTGGTTGCATATCTAGGTCACAGTAGCTAAAAATAGATATTTTTCAATGAAAACTTAAAAAATCTGCTTGTCTGAAATTACAAGAGCCAGAGCTTAGATATTTTGCACATAGCAACGCCTACAGGTCCTCTATTAAGTCTATTCAAATTATGCCCCTTGGGTCAAAATTTTCCCTGCCCCGGGGATCACCGTTTTACATAGAGTTATATAGTGAAATTTTTAAATGTCTTCTTCTCTGACACTAATATGGCCAGAGCTTTGCAATTTGGTATGGTGACTCTTCTGAATATCCTTTACATATATTTTGTTCAAATGGTTCAGGTCTGTTGCATATCTAGGTCATAAGAGCTAAAAATATATTTTTTCTATAAAAACTTAAAAAATCTTTTTGTCAAAAACTACAAGGGTCAGAGCTTAGATATTTGGCACATAGAATCACCTACAGGTCCTCTATCAATTTTGCTCAAATTATGCCCCTGGGGTCAAAATTGGCCCTGCCCCAAGGTCACAGTTTTACATTGAGTTATATAGTGAAATTTTCAAATGTCTTGTCCTCTGAAACTTATATGGCCAGAGCTTTAATATCAGCAGGGTGACACTTCTTGAGTAGATGTCCTAAAGTTACCTTTTTTGTTCAAATGGTTCCAGTCTGTTGCATATGTAGGTCACAGGAGCTAAAAATAGATTTTTTCAATTGAAACTTTAAAAAATCTTCTTGTCTAAAACCCTAGTACCCTGATCTTAGATACTTGGCACATAGCATCATCTACAGGTTCTCTATCAAGATTGTTCAAATTATGCCTATCAGGGAAAAAATTACCCCGTCCTGGACATAAATCATTATCTACATTTTGTAATCTATTCTCAGGTGAGCGTGCCCCATGGGGCTCTTGTTATAAATTAAGGTTAAGATTGAATGTAGGTGACGTCTGGTTTGAAAACTTGATCAAATTATATAAACCTTTCTAGCTCACCTGAGCTATATCAGGGTGATTGTTTGCAATCCTTGAATGTCCGGCGTCCGTCTTCAGTCAACCGTCGTCCGTCATCAACAATTTTAGTGTTTACACTCTAGAGGCCACAGTATTTATCCAAACTTTCTCAAACTTACTGAGATTGTATATTATTATTACCATAAGCGTTAGATTATGTTTGAAACCCCCCATCATCCTAACGAAATATACAATGTTGGTGTCTACTTAAACCCCCCAACATCCTAACCAAATATATGATGGTGTCTACTTAAACCCCCCAACATCCTAACGGAATATATGATGGTGTCTACTTAAACCCCCAGGGCTTGAACTTTAGATTTTTTCCCACTTGCATTTTTTTGCAAGTGCCCATATTTTCTACTTGCAAAACCAGGTTCCAACTTGCTTTTTCAATACGATTATCTACAAATTGACGTTTCACATCATTTTGATCAAAATTATAAGATAAAGTTCATAAACATTACTTTGTTGAACTTTCATTCTGTATCTCATTCTGTGCTAGATTACTCGTGTAAATAAAGTTTCAAAAATAATAACTAGTGTGTGTCTTTTTGTGTATAAACTGTACAGTTACTTACTATTCTTAACTCTAAATAACTCTTTATTTGCAGTCCATCCCATATAGTCAATTTTCATTCAAAACAGCAAGGTTCGCAGATTAATTAATTATTAAACACAGACTATAGCTGAAACTTTGTAACTGGGTCGTTTTGTCAAGGGGGCGAAAGGCTTGTGTTATACTTTCAGAGTTCGATGTTTATGGATGATTTTTTTATCTTTGGTGAGGACAGTCAGCAGACAGTTCACTATATTTCGAAAACGCTTTCACTATAGTCCATAATATTATGTTCGAGAAAGATGCGCATTTCTTTCTACCATTTTAGGACAGATTTTAGCGACGCCGTGGTTCGTCCCATTTTCGCACAAAGCAATAAAACCCAATTACTTCGTGAGTTTCGTAACTTGGTTTGGGCTAGCTTTCAGTCTGTTTTCGGCTGTTCTTCCTTAAATGTCTCGTCAGCCTTCCGTTTATAAACCCTAGAAGGACGAGTCGACTGGAAAACGTTGTAAATTAGTTTAATTTACATCAACATTCGCAGTTTGCGGTCACTAGCTAATAGACTGGTTCCCCTTTTTCTAATGCTGATTCGGCATTGGTACGTATGAAGCCGGGCTATCAATCATGCGCATGCGTTAAGCGCTAGGTTTCCCGAAGTTATAAATAGCCGAGATATGAAAAGAACAAGATGGGCGAACAGTGATAATTATTTAAATTACTGCAAGATTAGAAGGGTTAGACAGTATTCGTCTTTACCATTATAACCTTACATTTTGGAAAGTCTGAACATGAAAATATACACTCGCAATTTTTTTCAAGTGCTGAAATTTTCAGCTCGCATTTTCAAAATTCCACTCGCATTTTGCGAGTTCGCAAGAGCGAAGTTCGAGCCCTGACCCCCCCAACATCCTAACCAAATATATGTTGGTGTCTACTTAAAAACCCCAACATCCTTACCAAATATATATTGGTGTCTACTTAACTGCCCCCCCCCCCCCCCCAAACATTCTTACCAAATATATGATGGTGTCTACTTAACCCCCAAACATCCTAACCAAATATATGTTGGTGTCTACTTAACCCCCCCCCCAATATCCTTACCAAATATATGTTGGTGTCTACTTAAACCCCCCCCCAAACATTCTTACCAAATATATGTTGGTGTCTACTTAAACCCCCCCAACATCCTTACCAAATATATGTTGGTGTCTACTTAAATCCCCCCCCCCCCAAACATTCTTACCAAATATATGTTGGTGTCTACTTAAACCCAGAAACATCCTAACCAAATATATGTTGGTTTTTACTTCCCCCCCCCCCCCCCCCAACATCCTAACTAAATATATGTTGGTGTCTACTTAAACCCCCCAACATCCTTACAAAATATAAGTTGGTGTCTACTTAAACCCCCCAACATCCTAACCAAATTTTATAAGTAATATTATACAGTTTTTCCCGGTGTAAATGAGGATTAATTTTATTCCCAGCTGAAGAAAATCATAATGCCTGAGCTGTTATCTCTCCTTTTCTGAGTTTAATATTACATTTTTATGTTCACCAGAGCTTATGTCTGAGTCCTGACTTAATTTCTATAGCAACTTTCGACGCTATGGATAAAACGATGGAAAATATCTAAAAAACTAAGATTTGAAGATTTTTCGAGAGGGTGTTATTTGACTGGTCATATTTTTCCAATGCCAGATGCACGATAATGCTACCCTTTTGTATATATTTGAGTAATTTCTTTTATTTTTTGCAAATGCACCATCTGGTTGCGAGTGGCTTTAAGAAGTCACATATTTGGCTATATCTTTATGAGATTCTGTCAGTGCCATGTCCTTCATAAAATTTAGGTCACACTAGAAGCTTGGTCATGTGGGATCTTAAAGTAGGTAAATTCGCAAAACTATGGGATATGCCGTCAGTCATTGTGTTACACAAGCTGTTCTCACCTTGCGGACGGAGATATCCAAAAATATTGGGGGGGGGGGGGCGTGTTGAGATTACCTTATCTGTCTGGACGGACAAGTCAAATTAATTGATGTAATTAGATAACGAATCCATTGGGAACAATAATTGAACATTATTGTGGTGTTTCATGGGATGACGTAACGACCGAGTCTAGGATTGAAATGTTATTACTTATTAAGCGAGTCTTGGCGTGCTAAATAATTTTTCTATTCTAGCCGAGGTTTAGATCAGTTTGTCTCATACAACGACTAGTGACAGGTTCTTTTTCTCACATAACCAATAGTTTTAATCTATTTTAGCTCATCAAAGCATGACAAGATATTGTGTATGATTATGGGGACAGCAATAATCTCTGATGGAGGAATGAGGTAAGTTTTTTGACATCTCTCTTCTAGTCGAAACTCTTCAAAAGTTTTTAAAAAATTATGAACCAATGCAAATTAAGGAAAAATCTGTGTCAAAATGTAGGGTTACAAATCTCATCGGATTTAATGCAACTGGGTCAAAATGTTTATCTCAATTATATCTAGGTCATGGATGAATATGGGAAATGTCCGGTCAAAAACATGGTAACTAGATCATATCAGACAACATTTGTTAACAGCTAGAAGCTAAAAATCTTTTTAAATGTTGATGAAACTTGGTAAAAATGTTTTTTATTGATATCTAGGTCAGGGTTGAATGTTGGTTGTGTCGGGTCAAAATATAGGTCACTGGGTCAAATCATAAGAATACATTTTTAGCTCACCTGGCACGAAGTGCCAAGGTGAGCTTTTAGGACCGCTGGATGTCTGTCGTCCGTCGTCTGTCTGTCTGTTCACAATTGGTTCCTTAACACTCTAGCGGCTACAAATTTCATCCAATCTTCATGGAACTTGATGACAATGTTTGTCTTGGTGAAATATAGGTCAATTACGATTGTGGGTCATGTCAGATAAAAAACTAGGTCACTAGGTCAAATCATAGAAAAATCTTGTTAACACTCTAGAGGCTACAAATCTTATTGGATTTTAATGAAACTGTCAAAATGTTTGGCTCATTGATATCTAGGTCAAGTTTGAATATACAGTACTGAACCTTATTAAATTCAATTGATAATCGCAAGCGAATTGCCATCGAATCGCAATCGAATCGGGCGCTTCAAAAACCAAATCCTACGTTTGAATATTTTTAAGCGAATTGTCCGAAGTGGTTGTGACACAACTGGAATCGAACACATTAATGAATGCATATTTGCGAACATTTGTGAAATACACCATTCAAGAAAACTTACCCGAGGGTAAAGTTTATATTTTGAATCGCAAGCGAATTGCCATCGAATTGCAAGCGAATTGCCATCGAATTGCAAGCGAATCGCAAAAATTGTTAATTTAATAAGGTTCAGTACTGTAGGTCATCCTCGGTCAAAAACTAGGTCACTAGGTCAAATCATAGAAAACCTTGTTAACACCCCAGATTCTACAAATCTCATTGGAATTTAATGCAACCTAGTCAGAATGTTTGCCTAATTGATATCTAGGTCAAGTTCTAATATGGGTAATGTCAGGTCAAAAACTAGGTCACTAGGTCAAATCATTGGAAAACATTGTTTACACTCTATAGGCTACAAATCTCATCGTATCGTCATGAAGCTTGGTCAAAATGTTTGCCTAATTCATATCTAGGTCAAGTTCGAATGTGGGTCATGTCCGGTCAAAAACTAGGTCACTAGGTCAAATCAAAGAAAAACCTTGTTAACACTCTAGAGGCTACAAATCTCAATGGATCTTAATGAAACTTGGTCAGAATGTTTTCCTCATTGAAATCTAGGTCAATTTCGAATGTGGGTCATGTCCGGTTAAAAACTAGGTCACTAGGTCAAATCATAGAAAAACCTTGTTAACACTCTAGGGGCTACAAATCTCAATGGATCTTTATGAAACTTCATCAAAATGTTTGTCTTGATGAAATCCAGGTCAAGTTCGAATGTGGGTCATGTCCGGTCAAAAACTAGGTCACTAGGTCAAATTTTAGAAAAATCTTGTTAACACTAAAGGTTGATTATGGGTCATGTTCAGTCGTTATCTAGGTCACTATAGGTCATGTTTTACATGGTGTACCAGGTGAGCGATTTAGGGTCATGGTGGCCCTTGTTTACACTAGCAGTGATTCTTTTACCTGTTCAACCTGAGTTCTGTACTCATTAAATTTGCCAGGGACTCATTATTTGAAAAGTTGCGCATCCCATGGACCCAAAGCTTTAATTTCTGGCATTTATTAACACATTACTCCATATGATATAAGTTGAATTATAACACAGTTGTTTGCCTTTATTGTACTCTTCCACTGCCGTGAATAATTCTACAGTACTTATATATTATGCAACATCTTTATCCCAGCAGATAGTAGGACATATGCTACCAATGCGTGAGACACCTGGTGGCTTTTAAATAAGTATGATAAATCAAGCATCGTTACTCTACGAAATCGTGCATATCAGTTACCTCCCAAAGGTACCTTCAGTTTCAAACAATCTCCAATAATTGCGTATTATAAACGTTAAATGCATGCCATGAAATTGTACTTGGTAAATGAAAGTACGTGAAACTTAGCAAATACTCTTATCTAATAAGGCTAAGTTAATTACCCAGAACTTTATCAAATTGAATATAAGCGTTAACCTGGGAACACATAGAAAAAGCTGTCTGCTTTTTTAGGCCATTTGTATAGGTATATAAGTGCCTGTAGTTTCAAACGAAGCATTATAACTTATTCTTTTTTACCATTGTCTTATTATTCACACCTATAGCTTTTATTGTGAGAAGTTTTATCAATTTATTTCAGTTAAATTTTGATTCAGTGAGTGTTTTCATTGAATTGGAGCCGAAAACAATTAAGAAAAAAACATATATCGGGCAAAAAAAGATCCTTCGGAGATTTCATTTGGTCGCATATGTCCATAAAGCAGGTTTGAAGTAAAACAGAAGTGCTTTAAGGCAAAATCTGCTTTACTTTCAACCTGCTTTAAGTTGTCACCTGTCTTCAAAGCAAGAAATAAGTTATAGGATATAGGGTAAATTTTTCACCTGAAGGACTCAATTTTTGTCAGACTCATTGTTTTACAGAATGAGACTCATTCATCTGATTTCTAAAATAATCACTGCTCTAGAAGCTACAAATCTCATTTGATCTTAATGAAACTTTTCTCAAATTTTTTGCCTCATCAAAATCTAGGCCATGATTGAATGTGGGTCATGTGAGGTCAAAATCTAGAGCACTATAGGTCAAGTTTTACATGGTGTACCATGTGAACAATATAGGGCCATCATGGCCCTTGTTTTTAAAGTGTTGCATGTAGTTAAAGTTAGTATGTGTATCATGTTTTGTCAATTTCAGAAAGAGATGATTTCAGTTTGGAAGATCACGTAACACAGTGGGGAAAAAAAGAAAAAGCTCAGGTAATACTGATTGATCCATTTTATGCGGCTCACCATATATTCTAGTGTAAACATACTGTATTTCTCCTTGTAGATACCCAGTATGACTTATAGTTGGGGCAAATTGTTTCGGTCCTCGCTGCTTGTCTGTCCACAGCTTGAAACTTGACCATAAATTTTGAATCACATATGATCTATAAAGACTTCAATAAAATATGATAGAGACTTCATAGTTTGCATTTGGTCTCAATTCAAGGTCAAGGTCATTTAGAGGTTATTTAAATACTTAATAGGCTGAATTTAACATTGGTCATAACTTTTGAACTTAGTAACATGTGATAGAAACTTCATAGTCGGTATGTGTACTCATCTGATAAAGCTCTTGATTTCAATACAAGTTTGGTCATGTCTGTCAAAGTCATAAGAGGTTACGGTAAAGTCAGGCATAGTATTGACTTCGAACTTCATATACAGACATATCTCATTGACCAGGAGTGCAGTGTATAAGAACCGTTACTCCGTCATCAGTATTTTTATTGTTTGTTGTTATATTTTATCGAATGTAGTCTTGTCTGGAACATAATAATTTGCCAAAGTATAAGAGTTATTGACTTAAAACTTAATATACAGATTATGTATATATCATTGTCTAGGAGTGCCATGCTCAAGAACTGTTACTCTGTCATCAGTATTTTTAGCTCACCTGGCACTTAAGTGCCAAGGTGAGCTATTAGGATCGCTGGATGTCTGTCCTCCGTCCACAATTGCTTGTTAACATTTAAATGGCCACACATTTCATTGGATCTTCATGAAACTTGATAACAATGTTTATCTTAATGAAATCTAGGTCAAGTGCGAATGAGGGTCATGTCCGGTTAAAAACTAGGTCACTAGGTCAAATCAAAGAAAAACCTTGTTAACACTCTGAGGACTACACATTTCATTTGGTATTCTGTATTCATGATAATTAGTTTTAATGTTTGTCTTGAAAAATGTAGGTCAAGTTCGAATGTGGGTCATGTCCAGTCAAAACTAGGTCACTATGTCAAATCATAGTAAAAACCTTGTTAACACTCTAGAGGCTACAAATCTCATTGTATCTAAATGAATTTTTTTTAAATGTTAACCTCATTTATATCAAGGTCAAGTTTGAATGTGGGTCATGGCCAGTTAAAAACTAGGTCACTAGGTCAAATCATAGGAAAACCTTATGAACAGTCTCTAGAGGCTACAAATCTAATTGGATTTAAATGCAACTAGAGTATAATGTTTACCTAATTGATATCAATGTCAAGTTTGAATGCGGGTCAGTTCGGGTCTAAAACTAGGTCATTAGCCACTAGGGCAATTCATAGGAAAACCTTGTTAACACTTTAGAGGCTACAAAACTCATCCAATATTCATGACACTTACTTAAAATGTTTGCCTCATTGATATCTAGGTCAAGTTCCAACATGGGTCAGGTCTGGTCAAACACTCAGTCACTAGGTCAAATAATTGGAAAACCTTACTCATACCCTAGAGGCTACAAAACTTATCCGATCTTCATGACACTTGGTAAGAATGTTTGCCCAATTGATATCCAGGTCAAGTGTTAATGTGGGTCATGTCTGGTCAAAAACTAGGTTACTCTAGGTCAAATCATAGAAAAACTTTGTTAACACTCTAGAGGCTACAAGTCTCAATGGCTTTAAATGCAAAAAAATAGAATGTTTGCCTAATTAATAATATGGGTCATGTCAGGTCAAAACTAGGTCACTAGGTCAAATCAAAACCAGTGTTAACTCGGATCTGAATGATGCTTGCCTACATCAAATCAAGGTCAAAATCAAATGAGGGTTGTGTCTGGTCAAAAACTAGGTTACTAGGTCAACTCATAGAAACATCTTGTTAACATTCTATTGTTGATTGTGGGTCATGTCTAGTCATACATAATCTAGGTGGGGGGCCTCCGTGGCCTAGCGGTATAGTCACTGTGACTTACATCACTAAGCTCCTCACCGCTGTGAGTTCGAATCCCAGTAGGGTCGTTCGGATTTTTCATGTGGGGAAGCCTTCCAGCTGGCTTGCGGAAGGTCGGTGGTTCTACCCAGTTGCCGATTTGTGCCTGTTACAGTGCATAAAGGGCTTCTGGGGTCTTCTTCCACCTGTGATTAGCTGGACGTCGCGATATGACTGATATACTGTTGAAAGCGACGTAAAATCAAAACAAACAAACATAATCTAGGTCACTATAGGTCAAGTTTTACATGGTGTACCAGGCGAGCGATTTAGGGTCAATGTGTCCCTTGTTGGAATTACTTCCCTTTGTTGTTATATTTTATCCAAATTAGCTTGAAGTTATTGCATTTTGTTATAGTTAGGGAGCACATTTAGTGCACACAACAATTTTATCCTGAAACATTTACCTCTTGTGACAAAACCCTCCTGGGGGTTTGAATCACCATTTCTGATTGGTCTAGTTTTCCAGCTCATCCAGTGGCCTTAACTCTGTAATTCTTTGGAAGAGTGGAATGAAGATTTGGGTCGTGAAAATTAACACTTCATTTTTAATTATGCATATACAAAGTTTTATATGAATTGGTACAGAAATGTAGCATTGGTTTGGATCCAAAAATGTACAAGTCCCCTCAGTGGCCATAACTTTACCTATCTTAAAACAACTCGCTTGAAAAATATCATGTCATGCACATCTAAACTTCATGTTAAATGCATATGCAAAGTTTGATGTCAATCGGTAAAGAAATGTAGAAGTCATTTGCATCAATGGCTTTTATCAGTAAGAAAAGGTCATAAAGTAGCTGTTTGTCCTTGATTGGTAGAAAAAACTTCCCAAAACAACCATGTGATACTCCCTCATTTCTCTGGTGAGCTCTTCAGGACCCTTTTGTTGATCTTTTTTATGCCCCCGGCATATGCAGAGGCATATAGTAATTGTCCATCCATGCGTGTGTGCGTCCGTAACAAGGTTAAGTAGATGTTACCGTTTCGTCTAGCATCAACACCGCTTACTCAAATACTTTGACACTTATACAGTTATTGCTTTGGACCATTCCCTATCCACCAATATCAACAAACCATGATTTTGACATTGACCTTGACCTTATTTGTACTTAGAATATTTAGATAGGCTATTTCTTGGAAAACTAGATTTTACCATTTCATCTAGCATCAACACAACTGACTACAATGTGTTGATACTTATACGGATATTACCTTGGCTCACTACCAATCCACCCATATTACCCAACCTTGATTTTGACCGTGACCTTGACTTAATTTGAACTTAGAATATATTAAATAGGCTCTTTCTCAGTTAACTAGATTTTACCGTTTCATCTAGCATCAACACTGCCTAGTACAATGCTTTTGTACTTATACAGTTATTGACATGGACTATTACCAACTCACCAAGAATATCCAAACTCAGTTTGATCTTGACCGTGCCCTAATTTTGACTTAGAAAAGATTTAGAATATTATTATTGTCAAGGATGCCACCGGGGGCATAAGTGTTTATTGAACGCGCAGTCTTGTTTCCATTTGTTATATGCTCAGATGGGATATAGGCTCTAGGTGACCATTTTGGCTGTAAAATTTGATATTAATCCAGAGTCATGATGGCCCATATGGGACATAGTATTGTATGGTGAAATTTATCATATTTTATGCAATGTGTCGCAAATACCTGGAGCTCGTTTCAGAAAACTTCGAACAACAAAAACGATTGTAAGTCTAAACTTTAAATACATTTAATATCTGATTTCTCCATCTAATCAAGCCTTGTGACTAAAAAAACGACTCCAAACCGATGTCACAAGACAGCATTAGATGGAGAAATAAATAATAGTTGAGCATTTTATAATCTGACTTATGACAACATTTGTCGTATGAAGTTTTATGAAACGGGCCCCTGGTTGCTAAATGTCTGATTTCTTTTAGAACTTTTGTGTAAAATGTAAGTTTGTTTTCTGTTTTTAAGGCAAAGACCAGATAATGGAATATCTGAAAAGGTGCAAGCCACAGTCACTGTTTAATAGCTTTTTGGAAACCCCAGCAGTATGTGAAAGCAAGAACAAAGCTTTTCAATGAAAGCAAAACACTGAGAACAGAAGCCAGAGCAACACATTAAAGAGTATTACAGTGAACAAAACATGTTTCTGAAGGGTGTGTGGGGGGGGGGGGGGGGGGGAAACACAAAGAGCATGCTGCTTGACACTTTTACAAGGAGTGTTTCATAACTAACGAACTTGAACAATAACTTGGATATAATAAGTGTGACATATCAGTGAAAAGGACAATTATTTACTATTGTATAATGCACGATAAGATCACAAAACTTGATAAATCACAATACTAACCTAAATTACCCCTTTCAAGAGCACTTTAACGTAGCACTTTTCGTACATTTTGCAATAAGTTCTCAAAAAGTACATTTTGTTAAATTTGACTGACTACAATGCTTACAGTTGTTGCGTTGGACCAATACCAATCAACTCATACTACCAAACGTTGATTTTACCTTGACCTAATTTGGGCTTTAAATATCTTAAATGGGCTATTTCTTAGTTAACTAGACTTTACTGTTTCATCTAGTATCAACACTATTTACTACAATCCTTGACTTAATTTGGACTCAAAAAGTTTCAGAAGGGGACATAAGTGTTCATGGAAACACCCTTGATAATATATTCTCAGAGCAAGTATAGCTATATTGTTGATATTTTACAAAATGATAATATCTCAAACAGTGTACCGTAGTTGGTGCATATTTGACAAAAAAAATTATGGACTTATTTAGAATAATAAAGTGGCTATAATAGGGAAAGAATCGGGTCTCGCAGAGACCCACATGATTAAAAAATGTGGAGATCGTGTGTTAGAAATTGCCATGTGGGCAGCTAGCCAGTTACCTGGAAGGGAGTCCTCTGTCGTTGACAATACACCCACCTCTGCACGTTAATAGAAAATCTGATGTTGATATACTTGTATCAAAGTTTATTAAAAACAAATTACCAGTACCCTGGAGTGGGGGTCATCTGGGTTAATGTTGTGACTTATCAAGTTAATTTGTCTTCAAAACTATATGGGACAATGTATTTATTATGGGTGAATATCATCATGTTAATTTGCAAAAGTGATATTCAATTCCATCGTGGTTGTCATCTGTTGCTTGTTTCAATATATTGTCTACAGAAGTATTACAAGACTTGTTGTTTTCTTAACCTTCTCTTACTGAATATTCATGTAAAAATCTGACCCACAATGAACATCATCATCTGAGCTAGCTTATCATCTATTAACACATTCAAAATTTACAGTGTATTTATCAAGATCACACTTGTCGTATTCAAACTGTGTAATCTGCCCGTCTGCTCGGTTTTTATGCCTCCGGCATCGACAGATGCGGAGGCATATAGTAATCGTCATATCCGTCAGTCCGTCCGTCTGTGTGTCCGTAACAAGGTTAAGTAGAATTTACCGTTTCGTCTAGCATAAACACCGCTTACCCAAATGCTTGGATACTTATACAGTTGTTGCATTGGATCATTCCCTATCCACCAATATCACCAAACTTTGATCTTGACCTTGATCTTGACCTAATTTGGACTTAGAATATTTTGAATAGGCTATTTCCTGGTTAACTAGAATATACCGTTTCATCTAGCATCAACACATCTGACTACAATGCTTTGATACTTATACAGTTGTTGCATTTGACCATTCCCTATCCACCAAACTTTGATTTTGACCTTGACCTTGACCTAATTTGGACTTAGAATATTTTAAATAGGCTATTTCCGGGTTAACTAGATTTTACCGTTTCGTCTAGCATCAACACTGTTTACTACAATGCTTCGATACTTATACAGTTATTGCTTTGGACCATTACCAACTCACCAATAATACCCAAGCTCAGTTTGACCTTGACCTAATTTGGATGCCACCGGGGGCATAAGCGTTTATTGAACGTCCAGTCTTGTTTTTTTATACGCCCACCTCAAGAAGTGGTCGTATATTGGCATGGCCCTGTCTGTCCGTCCGTGAATAAGTTCGTTCGTTTGTCTGTTCTTCTGTCAACATTTTGTTTGTCCTCAGTTTTTCCAGAAAACTATTGAACGGATATTAATGAAACTTCACACAAATGGTATATGCATAAAGATCTGAATGTGAGTCGAGTTGAGGTTAATTCAATTTTTCGTTACAGAGTTATCTGCCTTTGATGTACTTAAATATGCTATAATAAGCTTGTCCGGAGTTTTCTCGAAAAGTCGTCAGAGGAATATTAATGAAACTTCACACAAATGTTAAAATATTAAGATCTGAAGCTGAGTCAAGTTTGAGGTTCATTTCATTTTTCGTTACAGAGTAATCTGCCCTTGATATACTCAAATATGCTATAAAAAGCTTGTCCGGACTATTTGAAGGATGTTGATGAAACGTCACACAAATATTAAAGTCATCAAGATCTGAAGATGAGGGAAATTTTAGAATAATTTGATTTGTTGTTACCGGTACATAGTTATCTGACCTTGATGTACTAAAATATGCTATAAAAGGCTTATTTGACAGTGTTAACACACTAAGCAACTACAGTTTTGAATGGACTTTGATAATATTTACCCACAGTATAATTATTGAAGTAAAAGTTCATGAAAGGGTTGATTATTATTGAAATCGGATCATTGTGTCAAGACTTATTTGCCCTTGGTGTACTCAGATATGCTAGAAAAGGTTTTTTATGCCCCCGGCATCTATAGATGCGGAGGCATATAGTAATTGTCCTGTCCGTCCGCACAACCAAAATGGGTTAGAGGGCCTTTTCTGGCCAGATAACGGTAAACATAACAAAAGAAGACAATAGAGTTCATTCCGTAACAATACAATAAGGGGCCGTGGCCCGTTATTCAAACAAAAGAAAAGGCCCTCTAACCCACTTCGGTGGCACGTCCGAGCGCACGAAAGGTCCTTTGTTGGGTAGGGAGAACAATAGATTCCATTCATTCAGTGATTACCCTATTGTTATTGTTGGGTATTTTGTGTACTGTTGGGTACTTTTAAACAAAGAAAATACCCAACAAATGTCCATCTGTGAGGACGTCCGTCCGTCCGTAACAGGTTAAGTAGATTTTACCGTTTCGTCTAGCATCAACACCGCTTACTCAAATGCTTGGATACTTATACAGTTGTTGCCTTGGACCATTCCCTAACCACCAATATCACCCAACCTTGATTTTGACCTTGACCTAATTTGGACTTATTTTAAATAAATAATATATTTTAAATGGGCTATTTCTTGGTTAACTAGATTTTACCGTTTCGTCTAGCATCAGCATAACTGACTACAATTCTTTGGTACTTATACAGTTGTTGCCTTGGATCACTACCAATCCACCCATATTGCCCAACCTTGATTTTGACCTTGACCTAATTTGGACTTAGAAAAAATTCAGAATATATTGTCAAGGATGTCACCGGGGGCATAAGTGTTTATTGAACGCGCATTCTTGTTTTTAGTAATGTTGGTGCTTTACCCCTCGACTACATCCGCCAGTGAATAATTTGAGAGAAAAACCATTGATAATACATTAATTTGAATTCAGAATGAATTTTTTTCCTTTTATGTTGTATACATATGAATCGGTCTCCTTAAACTAAAATCGGTCAACTTAAACTGGAATATTATGTTGTGTCTACTTAAAACTCCCAAATAATTTGAGAGAAAACAATTGATACATTAATTTGAATAATTTGAGAGAAAAACCATTGATAATACATGAATTTGAATTTAGAATAATTGTTTTCCATTTATGTTGTATATATATATATCAATCGGTCTCCTTAAACTAATATCGGTCACCTTAAACTCGAATATTATGTTGTGTCTACTTAAAACCCCCAAATAATTTGATAGAAAAACCATTGTTAATACATTAATTTGAGAGAAAAACCATTGATAATACATTAATTTGAATTTAGAATGAATTTATCCCTTTCATGTTGTAAATATATTTGATTTGATTTGTTTTTGATTTACGGCGCTTTCAACAGTATTTCAGTCATATCGCGACGTCCAGCTAATTACAGGTGGAGGAAGACCCCAGAAGTTCTTTATGCACTGTTTCAGGCACAAATCAACAACTGGGTAGAACCACCGTCCTACCGCAAGCCAGCTGGAAGGCTTCCCCACATGAAAAATCCAAACGACCCTACTGGGATTCAAACTCACAGCGGCGAGGAGCTTAGTGATGTTAGTCACAGTGACTACACCACTAGGCCACGGAGGCCCCCCTGTATATATATGAATCGGTCTCCTTAAACTTATATTGGTCACCTTAAACTCAAATATATGTTGTGTTTACTTAAACCTCTCAAATAATTTGAGAGAAAAACCATTGTTAATACATATACATTAATTTGAATAATTTGAGAGAAAAACTATTGTTAAGTAGATCTATTAATTTGTAAAAAAATAAAAAAATATTTTTTTTTTTTTTTTTTTTTTTTAAATTTGTTTTTTTTTTTTTTTAATTTTAGGGCAGGGCGCGGCACCCTCCTAAAAAGGCCTAGCTGGAGCACTGTTAAATACATCAATTTGAATTTAGAATGAATTTATCCATTTTCTGTAATATATATATGAATCGGTCTCCTTAAACTTGTATTGGTCCCCTTAAACTCGAATATATGTTGGTCTACTTAAAACCCTCAACGTCCTTACAAAATATTAGGGAGACCAATATTTTTGTATATTTTTAAATACTTAATTTTTCTAATTTTTTTTTTAAAAAAAACCTTAATTACAACTTAAACATGATTTATTGAGTAAAAAAAACAAAAAAAACCATAAGATAAAAAATATATAAAATGTCTCCTTAAACCCCATTTTTAGGGACGGTCCCCCTAATGCCTTCATTAGGATTATATATATATATATATATATAATTAATTAATTAATAAACAATAGTATTGCGCCTGATGAATTATAGTGAAACGCGTCGCGCATTGTTTGAAGAAATAAATTGTGTTTTTAAAGCCTATAATACATCATCTATTTTTTTTAAATCATATATATATATATATATATATATATATATATATATATATATATATATATACGCTCCAGACCGTACACAGTTCGGCGAACGACAATCTACCAGCGCGCCGTCTAACTTAACGCTGTTGAAGAACAAACTGAGATTCTGTCACTCTGTGGTCATTTTTTCGGAGGAGCTGCATGGGGTTTTATTTGACACAAATTCCATAAAAAGCCAACCAATGGCGAATGACCAGAAATGTAAGCTTAAAAGCACCTGTTATAAATTCCATTAAAAGCCAACCAATGGCGAATGACCAGGCTGTTTGTTATGTAATGGAACTGGTAGAAAATACGACATTCCGCTACTGCCAGTAACTGAAAACCGAGAATTTTTACGTTAGGTAGTGATGTGCATGACTCCGATGCTTAAAATCAATCCTAGTCTACTGTAGATTTGTTCGTATGGCTTGAAATGTCAGAAATGCTAATTCATTCATTGTCTTAAACCGGAAACAAAAAGTAAAGGATTTGGTGATATAGTACCCTCGGCTTGTCGTAACTTATATTTTTCGTCAATACGAAATATTTGTTTTCCACAACCATCTATGGCATTACTTCCATAACACATTCTGACGAATATCTTTTTTAAAGATATTGTTGTTTCAATCGTCCCAACTTAGTGACGGGTATAGGTTCGATTCAGCAGATCTAATTGTATTAATGTATAAGTGTCGATGCATGTGTGATACGTGAATTTCTAAACCTAACTGCTTGTATACACGTTTCAGTCATTATGATAATACCTAAGTAGAAAACTGATGCAGTTTTGCTTTACATTTGTATATAGAAACATTAAACTTGTGAATGTATGCCTACATATATGAGCAACATTTAAATCGACTTACTTACACCACAAAACTCCTCTAACCTTTGATACAAACTATAAACGGAATAAGTTTTGAAATCTGAAAGCCTTAGTCCTAACTTGACAAGTACAGTTTCTGACGTTGCAGGCTGTTTCATGCTGACTAGGTAGTGCGATATCTAAGATTACATTCACGTGCATTCCTAGTTAACTAAGTATAAATGGTGCGTCATAACACATATGTGTAAATGTTCGACTGAAAATATCCAAGCACAAACTGTTATTAAATTGTGCATTTGACTAGTATTTCGGTTTAACGGCACTGCAACGTAATTATAAGAATTATGGTAATACAGCACTAGTAAAGCAGTTTTCTAGGTATCCAATTTGAATTAACTTCAAGTAATAATGTTGTTATCTGTTTTCAATATGAATGACCTTATCATACTGTATACCCTCATGTCGTTTATTCACGCGCTACCATTGTTTCACCTATTTAGCACTGGCGTGGGCTCTAGCAAAATAAGAATACCCTTCGTTTCTGCTTTTTGTTTTATAACATGACATTTTGGACTAAAACAAAAAGCAGAAACGAAGGGTATTCTTATTTTCCTAGAACCCAAGCCAGTGCTAAATAGGTGAAACAATGGTAGCGCGCGAATAAACGACATGAGGGTATACAGTGTGATGAGGTCATTCAAATTGAAAACAGATAACAACATTATTACTTGAAGTTAATTCAAATTGGATACCTAGAAAACTGCTTTACTAGTTTTAAGGTGGTTCGACAGCGGGCGGCCCGCATCTCGAGTTCCGGAAATGCTTTTGACTTTCACCTGATCTTTGCGGCACGTGCTTATAGTAGAAAATTTAGATCAAGAAAAATTTGATCTACTTCAGTGTCTTCTCTGTTAGCGCAGTTGGTACGGTTGTTGACTTTCAATCCAAAGGTTCTAGGTTCGATTCCCACTCGCTTCAAAAATTATTTTTTTATTTTTAATAAATTGTCCGATTTTAGTGACTAGTCAATTCATAACGCGATGATCAAAGGACAGGCTATGTTTAGTCACGTAATAATAAATAATATCAGATGCAATTGTAGTCAAGTGACAGCTAAATTTGTGAGGATGTATAGCCTATATGACAGATGGCAGCTTAACACAGGACAAAAGTGATGCTAAAAGATAGATCCTAAAGGAGCTTTTATGCATTACTTGTGTTATGCATTAAGCAGTCACCTGCCTTTAAATATCTGCAGGCTACCGTATTCAATGGTTCCTTATTACAGGTTTGACTTATGGTATGTTTTAGAGCTGACAGCATTTTAAAGTTGAACTCAAGGGAGGTTAATCGTGTTGTGTCAGAAATTTTGTCAGAATTGCAGGAAATCATGTATAAAATGTAAATTCTACAGTAGATTTTCATTAATTTTTTGTGACTAGTAGAATTAAGTTATATCTATCTAATAAGAGTAAAAATTGTGTATGTTAAACATCTAGATTTTTTGCAATTTGACTTTTTCAAAATTTGATTTTTTTAAAATATTGATATTTCCAGAAAATATGTCATGGAATACTTTTGTTTGCCCAATATCTTATAGTCTATATACTGTTTACTTGAATGTACAGAAATTATTGAGTTATATCATTTTATAAAGAAAATATTCCTGTTTATCAAAAAAGGAGCTTTTCTCGACAAAAGGTCCTGTCAGAAAAAAACGGCACTGTAATTTTATTTTATTTTAACGATTTTTCACTCTCCATATGGTATATTTCAATTTAATCAAGGTTTCTACCCTAAACCCAGGTTTAACCCCCCAGTGGTTGTTAATAGTTAATTAATTTATAATTGACTATTGATTGCTACTGACCGTACCAAGGCGGGCTCCTATGTTCACTTAGCTTTATGTTTGTCTTGCGTGTTGTTTTCTATTTAGTGTGCAGATGAAGGAATGGTATTGCGTGTGTGTGTGTGTGTGTGTGTGTTTGTTTGTTATGGTATGGCTGTGTATGTGTTCTGCTTTAGAGATGGGTGTATTGTTTGTGTTGCGTTTCCTGCTTGAGTCTTCTTTCGTATTTATTCAAAGACTTCTGACACAGAATAAGCTGACCCGCGAACCACCTTAAAACAATTTCCTTACAGTTTGCAGGAACATTCCGACTATTATTTAAATTTATTCATTTTGTCAATCAACATATGTCTATATAAATTATGCATGTTCATATATAATCAAAATGACAATATACAGGATAACTGGTTTTTGTTCAGTGTAAGATCCTAATTTAATCCATTGAGTGAACACCAGACACTATATTTTCACGAGTGGCGACGCCATGAGTTAAACATAATACCGGTAGTCTGATGTTCATGAAATGGATTAAATTCGATATTCCACTGAAAACAATTACAGTTTTTCTATTTTTTATGCTTTACCTTAAGTCTGCTTTAAGCTACCATACTACCATGCTATCGGACATAATTCATTGTTTATCAATTTTCCATATATAACCATATTTAATTATGCTTAACCCATGTCTCCAAAAACTGTTTGTATGTCTGAACACGGGTTACCACTTACAGTTGGTTGAACGTTAAATGGATGAGCAGCCTACATTACCGTGAAGCTGTATTAAGCTACTAACTAACAGGCAGATATCTACTCAATATAAATATAAAATACCATAAAAATTGAATTCCTCTTCAACAGAGCATCTCAGAATTCCATTTCAACGTTTATATGTGTCAGGTTGTTGGTTTCAAATCACATACAATAATGCATTTTTTCCAATTTAGACAATATATCTTTATATTAAAGGTGTTTGCAGAATTCAATAATTGACCCCTTTATGTTTCATTAAGGTATGTGTCATTTGTTTTTATCATTATCTGAGTGTGTGAAAAAAAGATAATGCAATCCTTACTAAAATTAGTGTGCATGAAACGGTCAGATAAAACAAACAATCAATTAAGTTTTTTTTATCCAATCAGTAACAACTGTCTGTTTTTATCACTTAATAAATGTATGTGAAATAGTTCGATGGAATATAACAAACCAATTAAGCTATTTATTTTGACAACAGTATCTAATGATACAAACTGAAATATTGAAAAAAAATGCATGTATTGTGTATCATATAATTATTTTAACTTTTGTTGCAAAATTTCTTAAACAATAGTTTGATTATAAGTATTAATACAAAATATGCATAATTGATACTGTGAATGAACAATTGCTGATGCATTCTATTAAAAAAAGTCATTACACACATTGCCTGAAACTCACAATTGACCTTTAGTATATTTGTGTAATTATGGCCGCTCAATTTAAGTAATTTCATAAAATGTCTGAATATTTTAGTCATTACGTGAACTGACTAAGTGAAACAATCAATTCACGTTATGACTGAAAATTTTAGTCATTTCATGTAACGACTGATTACACAGATTGACTGTAACCCACAAATATGTATAAATTAAACATTCAATGCTTTCATCTTGGATCTTTAGACAGTCATTAGTGTACTAGACGTTTACTCGTGAATAGTTTTGATACTGATATCACTGTATTATTAAAGAATTGGGAATTAAATTAACAGTTGTATGGTGTTGTAATTCTTAAAGGACAGAAACTGTATTATTTGAGGACATCTTGTCATTTTATTCCGATAGGAGTATGTAAAGTTTTATTCTGTTTTTTTTCTAAACTATGAAAATAATTTAAAAAATGTCAGAATGTTAGCAGACGACATGTTTAACAGATAATAATTACATAGTGAACAAGTTAAAGCTCTTTTTTACTCGAAAAAATTATAGTCTCGTTATTTAATGCCAATCGAAAATTATCAACATTAATAATCAGTTTAAGTATTCTGCATTAAGATACTACTAAAATACAGGTTGGCTTTAAACAGCATTAGCACACCCTATATATAACGAGCTTTATAGCATTAGACAGCACTTGGTAAAGTTTTTTGAAGTATAATTTGTTGATAATGTCGGTTCTTAATTGATATATGTGTTAAAGAAACGCAACGCTAACAAGGAACATGGTCGGCATCCAAACCGTTTAATATCCCCCCCCATAACATAAAATGACAAGCCGATGGATTTTCAATATTGCAATTAAGTTTGGTATATTATGTAGGGCGACGGTATTTAATGACCATCGAAACGTACGGCAGTGTTAAATTTGTCACTTCAAACCTTGCCCCGAGGGACACATAATCATTTCACTGTGACGACTATACAGTTAAACACTTTTGAGTTTGATGTTGGCTATATCTTACAACTAACACATTGGATATCACAGCTTAACATAATGAAATACAATCACTACAACTTACGAGTGGTATAGCCTACTAGATTGAAGTGTATTGATAGCGTCGCTTTTATGTAAAAACGGCTAATCTGCAGACACTATCCGGTGTAGAAGGACTCAATAGTAAGGCAACAATAACATAGCATGTACGCTTTGTTAACAAAGTCACAGTTTTAATGCTGAAATATATCATCTGCTAAAAATATCGTATTACTGTCGTTGGAAATCATCCTTTTTGCGACAGTTTTGGCACAAAATATGGCATATATAAAGTAATAAAAGAGTTGCATTAACGTGTCAAATACCTATCTAGAATATTGCGTTTTCAATAAAGCCTAAACTAAACATTGATTTAATCTCACGGATTTGCAAAGCCAATCGAATAACTTTGAAAGTGGTTGTAAGCATACACAAGTTCTTTCAGGGTATCAAAAACAGACACAATCAACCTTTAACCAGTATTTAAATCTACAACGTTGTATACAATTTGCCCATGTCATTGACCATCATCATGCCGAACACTATTCGTCTTCATTTTTCAATTAACATTTATGTCCCTGTACCGAACCTAACACAGTAGAGGAGATTAAGTTGTACTCAGTCGGCTGGTTCAGTCGGTAGAGCGTCGGAATGGTAGTCCGAAGGACCCGGGTTAGAGCCCCGGTCAGGCTGCATATTATCGCCCCCTTGTTACATTTGGCCAACAACGTGGGATCGTGACGGTTAGTGTATGGTTCGCTAAACAGCGCCTGCAGATATAACCTTTTCTCCGATACCGTGACGTCTGGCTCCCCGAAGGGGAACTGAACCCCGGTCTCCCGCGTGACAGACTTACCACTAGCGTTACATTAAACGTGTTAAATACTTTAAAAAGTGATTTAATCGCACAAACCACACATAGGATAAATGTAGTCACGCTTGATCTCTAGATGTATATCTCTTAATTTTCTGTTCAGGGTTGACAGAATGCCAACATTAATATCTCTATTGATATATTAATATTAACCTCTGCTAAACTGAAGCTTTTACTTTTTTCCCATACATCTTGTTTTGACTGATTCTTACCGGGAGGTGACTCTGGTATTCCGAGGAACACCATTTGGATCGTTCTCCCTATAGATAATATTTATAGACATATTTATTAAGAGTACAGTGCAGACCCCGAGCGAGGGGCTCCTACAGGAGTCTATAATGTTTACAAAGTGTGTGTGCTTGTAGTGCACCCATAGTGTACCGACATTCATTAGTGTACATATTCAGGTATTATAGCTGTGGCCGTCTACAATACAATACGGGGGATGACTGTTTCAGCCTTGTCCGCTCTCTAACACAACCACTTATTTTTTTTATCTTCACCAAACTTGCTATAGATGTTTATTAGTATAGAATCTAGCTCAAGTTTGATAATTAGCAAATTTATACACTGGGGTGACCGTGTACAATTAAATACGGGGGATTACTGTTTCAGCCTTGTCCGCTCTCTAACTCAACCAGTTATCTTTTAATCTTCACCAAACTTGCTATAAATGTTTATTAGTGTATAATCTAGCTCAAGTTTGATAACTAGCAAAGTCGCACGAGGCATGTCTGAGTTATTGGCCTTGAATAATTAAAAAAATGACTGTTTCAGCCTTTTCTGCTCTCTAACACAAACTCTTTTTATTGGATATTCACCAACCTTGCTGGCATTGTGCATTTGTATCAAATATAGGTCAAGTAATATTTTTTTCAGCAAATTTGGTGAAGATCCAATTAAAACTGTTTGAGTCAGAAAGCTGACAAGCCTGTAGTATGCAATTTATAATCATTCAAGGGCAATAACTCCAACATATCTTGTGAGATTTTAGTAGTTAACATGATTGACCTAGATTTTATTTTAATAAAACTTTTCAACAAGTTTGGTGAATATCACATAAAAACTGTGTGTGTAAGACAGCACAAAATTCTAAAACATTTATTTTTGATACTTAAAGGGCAAAAACTCAGACATACCTTTTACGATTTTAGTAGTATTCAAACCAAACCTTGATTTTATATAAATTACTATTTTCAGCAAGTTTGGTGAAAATCAATAAAAATGTATTTGTGTTAGAGAGCAACAATGCTGTAACAGTAATTTTTTAATACTTAAATGGCAAAAACTCAGACATATCACATGCAATTTTAGCAGTATTCTAAAAAGGCTAAAAACAGTCATTTTAATACATAAAGGGAAAAAACTCAAATATGCCACATGCGATTTTAGTAATAATCAAACTAGACCTAAATTTTATATAAATAAACATTTTCAGCTATTTTGGTGAATATCCGATAAAAACTGTGTGTGTTAGAGTGCAAAAATGACTGAAACAGTCATTTTTCATTCATAAACAGGCAATAACTCAGATATACTTTATGCGACTTTAGAGGTATTCAAACCAAACCTTGAATTTATATTAATAAACAATACGTCGTATCAGCAAGTTTTGTGAATATCGAAATAAAAAGTATTATGTTAGAGGGCAAAAAGTGCGAAACTGTCATTTTTAATACTTATGGGGCAAAAAACTCAGACATGCCACATACGATTTTAGTAGTAATCAATACGGACCTATAAACATTTTGAGCAAGTTTGATAAATATCCGATAAAAACTGGTTGTGTTAGAGTGCAAAAAATGTGCTGAAACAGTCAATTTTTAATACATAAAGGGCAAAAAGTCGAACATGCCTTATTCGATTTAAGTAGAAATTAATCTGTACCTAGAAATTTATATAAAAGAACATTTAATGCAAGTTTAGTGAAGATCCGATAAAAACTCTTAGTGTTAGAGAGTAAAAAGGCCTGAAACACCGTTATGACGAAATGTGACTCATTTTATAGCAATATCGTAGTTCGTTGCACCCCTGTGATATTGATCCGAGCTGTTCCACGTGACACTAATCCGTGTGGTAATATTTAAGTCAGACGTTCTACTTTCGGTTTGTTATGGTTTTTAAATTGCCTTTTTGGTGATTTAGGTCTGTCTTCAACATTTCATGGATCAGTTTGGCCCATCAGAGTGTCCATGCATTATTATTAACCATTATTGTATTTCGGACATTAAGAAAAGGTCTGAAAACACAATGGGACTTTAATGACAAAAAAATTACACTCATAAATATTTATGGCCCAAATTCAGACGTAACTTAAATATTTGAAAACCTTGAACACTACCTTAACAACAACAATGAAAAAACCTTCATCAATGCAGGAGACTTCAATATGGTCATAAATGAAAGCGTAGACAAAATAATTGAAACAGAAACACTCGTTCAAAAGGTAAATATAAAACATGGCTACAACACTGGCCATACACTAATAAATATATATGCAAATATGTCAAATGTCGATAGAGTACCTTGAACCTGTAAACTAAACAATGTCATTAATTTAGAAACAGAATGCCAAAACCAAATCAATAGAAACATAGATGATATAGCAGACATAAATAAAAAAGCGAGTCGGAACACTCTATGGAAGCTTATCAAAGGGACGATCAGAAACGAATATGAAAACAAACTACAAAATGAAATATTAAATGCGGAAAATGCAATTGCGAATACAAGAAACACCATAGAACTAGAAGTCCAAAAACTTAAATTAAAACAATTAAAATTAGAATTAGATAAGGTAATAGAAAACAAACTAAAAGGAATTATAATTAGAGCAAAAGCCATCGAGATAGAATTGAATGAAACAAACTAAAAAAATACTTTGCTACTTTAGAGCAAAAACCTGAATTTTAAGTTATTTCTCACTTAAAAAGCCAACGAGAAATAAAGAGCGACCCAAACACATTTTTACTCTACTCTTTACAAAAAAAACCTGACACATCATCGGTAGACGTTACAAAAAAAACATAAAAAAATTGAGCGACCAGGACAAGAAAATATGCGAAGGATTTTTAACCGAATACGAGTGCGCACAAGCTCTTACAAAAATGAAAAGAAACTTAAAAAAAACCGTCTAGTATCAGACGGTATATTTGTAGAATTGTATAAAATATTGTGGAGAGTCATCAAAAAATATTACGTAATGTTAATTAATTACTCCTTTAAAGATAAAAATCTAACGGAACTCCAAAAACAAGTACTTATAACGCTCACCAAACCCGATAAAGATGTGTCCCTGTTAACAAACTGGCGACCTATCTGTCTATTAAACATAGACTATAAAATAGTAACAAAATCCATAGCTAACAGAATGAAGAAATTTTCGAAAAACATAATTGACAAACAGGTTTTCATAAGAGGAATAAATATAGGCGAAATTATAAGAATAATTAGTGATATATTCTAACACGACTCGAAACCAACGACATATAGAGAAAGAATACCGAGAAACGTATATAACGTCGCAATAATGAACTGCGCGGCGTTTCCATCCCTTGTTCCATTTGCCCCATACGCGTGATACATAAATAGTATTTTTATAATAAAAATCGCGTTAGAATTAAAATTTGTTATTTCTTAATTCTAACACGATTCGAAACCTACGGCATATAGACAAAGCATACCGAAAGACGTATATAACGTCGCAATACTGAACAATAATAAATACAAACAAAGCAGGAAACACTACACAAACAATACATCCATCTCTCAAGCAGAACACACACACAGTCGTACCATAACAAACAAACACACACACACACACACACTAAATAGAAAACAACACGTAAGACAAATATTAGAAAAGTGAACCGGACAAAATAAGCAGGCACACAATAAAACTAGATAATATGAATGGAGGATTGAAAATGATAGATCTTAACCTTTTTATCAACGCATTAAAATGTAATTCGGTAGAAAGAATTATAGAGGAACAAAATAACGGTCGCTGGGAACAGCAATATGCTAATTTTTTAAACAAATATGGCGGAAAACTTATTTTCGAAAATGAACAAAATGAAACAGAACAGAACGTTCGAATAAAGTACTTTTCTAAAAGAAATTATGATTTCATGGATAAAAATAAAGGATGACATAAATATTACAAAAAATAGCAAAAACATTTAAAGAACAACAAACAAAACTATATTTAGAAAGCAGTGGTTCAAAACAGGAATTAAACATATTAGTGACATATATGTCTATAAAACAAAAAATAATTTTATAAGTGTGAAACCCTAAAAGAATTATACAATCAAACTGAAAATAAGATTTTCTTTTATAATCAACTATAGTCCTGTATACCAAAACAATGTAGAAATAAATTAAAACATATGAATGATGCAATACAACAAAATGAAACCCTACAGCAATAGCTGCTAAAACTAAACAATCACATAAATGCTTACTCAATATTCAGGTAGGAACTCAAATTTGACAAGCCAAAACCACACAAAAATTGGGAACAGAACTTAGCCAATACATAAATTAATGGGATAAATGCCTACAAAAACATATATACCTCAACAATTGACAATACATTCATAATATTCCAGTACAAATTCATGAATAGTGGTAACCCAACAAACACACCATTTATGGAATATAACAAGAGGTTATTTAACAGTGTTGAGTACAATACTGAATTCTATTGGACGAGTACACAGCAGTCATAATCCAATATGGAGTATGACTGCTGTGTTCGAGTCCAATTGAATTCTGTATTGTTCTCAACACTGTTAAATTGCCTCTTTATTTCACACCATAAAACTGTAGCAGACAAAGGTGAAATACCAAGGGAAGTTACTCTTAACAGAGTATCAGAAGAGTTGTCCAGTCCAGTATGAAAACATATAGATTTTTTGGATCCGAGTCAATATGAGAAAAGTATGAGAAAAATATGGCCTTCTGGGATAGCTTTTTAAAATTCCGGTACAATATAGGGTTCTCGTGTACCGTCACGTGATAGAAATAGGGGTTGTTGATTGGTTTAATAGATGTAGGTGTGAAATAATATCAAATAACGTAATATATGCGAACAGTGCAATATGCAGGTAGAAACGATAAAACACCTATTCTGGGAGCGCAATCATATACACTATTTTTGAATAACATATATAATTGGTTAGAAACCATTTAAAACAAATTAAATTAGCTAAAAATATAAATTACCAAACAGTTCCATTAGGAATAATAAAAACAGGAACAAAATGACAGACCATGCAGCTAATTATATAATTATATATCTACCTTTTTTCCTTACATATCATATAAAAGCCTTTATTATATTCGTAGTTCGTCGGATACGCGTCACTGTGTAAACGTATAGACATCGTACATACTACTGCACACCAAGGAGTTTGAAAGGTAACTTCAATCGTGTGGAGTAACATACTACAAACACACGAAATTGTGGGACACCACCCTGTAATGTCGCAACATGGTCTGGAGTTGAAACCAGACATGGGTGTCAAAGTCACCTGATACTCGCCTGTTTAAGTTTAAGTCTAAAAACATATTGTATCTAAAGTTTATAAATATTATTCAATGAATGGGGAGTATTAGTCTATTTATATTAAACTTTAAAGCAACCCGTCCAAACTTTAACCTGGTGATTTGTAGCCAAAACAACTAAGTCCAAAATGTGTCAAAAGTTGAAAAAAATATTAAAATCATTTTTAAATTTTAACTCCATAACATCAATGTGTGACCACTAAAAACCACCATACACAATTTCAACACCTTAACATAAGTATTAAACTTCAAAACAACCCGTCCAAAAAACTTTAACCTGGTATTGCGTAGCAAAAACCTATGTCCAAAACATGTCAAATTGTGACAAAAAATAAAGTTATGTTTAGATTTCAACTGCACAACATTAATGTTTGACCCAAAATAAACCTTTATACACAAGTGCAGCCCCCTAAAACAAGCATTTAGCTTAACACAACCCGTTCAAAAAACTTTAACCTGGTGTTTTGTAGTCGAAAACCATAAGTCCAAAACATGTCAAATATTGACAATAAACAAAATTATTTTTAGATTTCAACAGCAGAACATTAAGAATTAAACTTTAAGACAACCCTTCCAAACACTCTTAACCTGGTGTTTGGAAAACAACACCAAATCCAAAACATGTCCAATATTGACCTTTTATAACATTTTAACTTCATAACATCAATGTTTGACCGATAATAAACCCCCATACTATATTTCAGCACCCTAGCACAACATTTTAGCTTTAAAACAACCTGTCCAAAAAACTTTAACCTTGCCACTCTCACGCTCACGCACGCTCATTCACGCTCACACTCGCGCCGGGGAATGACATTAGCTCTGATGCTCTACGAACAGGCGAACTAACAATGGGATCGTTTACCCTGGCTGCAAACATTATTTTGTTGTCGTTAAATTCAGGTGGCTTGCTTTACCAATTTCAAGATTAAATGCTGAATGTTTTATTTTGCGTGTATGTGATTTGTGTTAATCCGCGACATCATGATTTGGCGTTGGCACTCATGTCACTTATTAAACTGTCATCAATACAATATTTAAGAATGCTGTCTTGGGCTAAACCTAAATGTGTGTCCAATTTAGTAACTGCCGCCGGTGTAACGCAGTAGAATGACCCACCCGTACAAAATGACCCTGGGTCCTTATACTACGTAGATAAATGACCCCAGACCGTAAAATAAGGACCCCATCGACTTGTAGTAGAATGACTCCCCTCACGCAGAGGAATGACCCACATAGAGAAATGACCCCCACCTTTTCAGCTTAATTGCCGTTACTGCTGCTGCTGTTTCTTCTACTACTACTGCTGTTATTGTTTCAAGTGTCGTTTTAGACAGAGGAAAACAAAATCTTAATCGACACTGGCAACCAGGAACAAGTGTCCTTTTTGACAGAAAAAAAATATCTTTAACGACATTGAAATTAGTGTCGTTTTAGACAGAGGAAAACAATAATTTCTAAACGACACTGGCAACCAGAAACTAGTAGCGTTTTAGACCGAGGAAAAAAATAATTTCTAAACGACACTGGCAACCAGAAACTAGTAGCGTTTACGAAACAGAGGACAAAAAATTCTTAAACGGCACTGGCAACCAGAAACAAGTGTTCTTTTTTACAGAAAAAAAAATCTTAAACGACACTGAAACTAGTGTCGTTTTAGACAGAGGAAAACAATATATTCTTAAACGACAATGGCAACCAAAAACTAGTGTCGTTTTAGACAGAGGGAAACAAAGTATTCAACGACACTGGCAACCAGAAACTAGTGTCGTTTAAAACAGAGGAAAAAAGAAAATCTTAAACGACACTGGCAACCAGAAACTAGTGTCATTTTGGACAGAGGGAAAACATTTATAACGACAATGGCAACCAGAAACTAGTGTCATTTAAGACAGAGGAAAAACGATTCTTAAACGACACTGGCAACCAAAAACTAGTGTCGTTTTAGACAGAGGAAAAAAAATATTCTTAAACGACACTGGCAACCAGAAACAAGTGTCCTTTTGGAAAGAAATTTTTTTATCTTAAACGACACTGAAACTAGTGTCATTTTAGACTGAGGAAAACAATATTTTTTAAACGACACTGGCAACCAGAAACTAGTGTCGTTTTAGACAGAGGAAAAATAATCTTTAACGACACTGGCAACCAGAAACTATTGTCGTTTTAAACAGAGGAAAAAAATTCTTAAACGACACTGGCAACAAGAAACTAGTGTCGTTTTAGACAGAGGACAAACAACATTTGTGAACAATTTTGGCAACCAGAAACTAATAGCGTTTTAGACAGAGGAAACATAATTCTTAAACGACACTGGCAACCAGAAACTAGTGTTGTTTTAGACAGAGGAAAAAAAATTCTTCAACGACACTGGCAACCAGAAACAAGTGTCCTTTTTCACAGAAAAAAATATATCTTGAACGACACTGAAACTAATGTCGTTTTAGACAGAGGAAAAATAATTCTTAAACGACACTGACAACCAGAAACTAGTGGCGTTTTAGACAGAGGAAAAAATAATTCTTAAACGACACTGGCAACCAGAAACTAGTAGCGTTTACGAAACAAGCTTCTAGAAACTAGTGTTGTTTTAGACAGAGAAAACAATTCTTAAACGACACTGGCAACCAGAAACCTGTGTCGTTTTAGATGGAGGAAAAAAATCTTAAACGACACTGGAAACACGGAGCTAGTGTCGTTTTAGACAGAGGAAAACAAATTCTTAAACAAAAGTGGCAACAGACACTAGTGTCGTGTTAACAGAGGAAAAAAAATCTTGAACGACAATGGCAACCAGAAACAAGTGGCGTTTTAGACAGAGGAAAAAAATAATTTTTTAACGACACTGGCAACCAGAAACTAGTAGCGATAACGAAACTGGCTTCTAGAAACTAGTGTCGTTTTAGACAGAGGAAAAACAAATTCTTAATTGACACAAGCAACCAGAAACAGTGTCCTTTTTGACAGGAAAAAAAATATCTTAAAAGACACTGAAACTAGTGTCGTTTTAGACAGAGGAAAAAATATTTTTTAAACGACACTGGCAACCAGAAACTAGTGGCATTTTAGACAGAGGAAAATAATGATATCTAAACGACACTAGCAACCAGAAACTAGTAACGTTTACGAAACTGGCTTCTAGAAACTAGTGTCGTTTCGGACAGAGGGAAAAAATGTCTTAAACGACACTGGCAACCAGAAACTAGTGTCGTTTTTGACAGAGGAAAAATATATTCTTAAACGACACTGGCAACCAGAAACTAGTGTCGTTTTAGACAGAAAAAAAAATCTAAAACGACAGTGGCAACCAGAAACTAGTGTCGTTTTTGACAGAGGAAAAATATATTCTTAAACGACACTGGCAACCAGAAACTAGTGTCGTTTTAGACAGAAAAAAAAATCTAAAACGACACTGGCAACCAGAAACTATTGTCGTTTTAAAAATCTTAAACGACACTGGCAACCAGAAACTAGTGTCGTTTTAGACAGAGGAAAAATATATTCTTAAACGACACTGGCAACCAGAAACTAGTGTCGTTTTAGACAGAAAAAAAAATCTAAAACCACACTGGCAACCAGAAACTATTGTCGATTTAAAAATCTTAAACGACACTGGCAACCAGAAACTAGTGTCGTTTTAGACAGAAAAAAATATCTAAAACGACACTGGCAACCAGAAACTATTGTCGTTTTAAAAATCTTAAACGACACTGGCAACCAGAAACTAGTGTCGTTTTAGACAGAGAAAAACATTCTAAAACGACACTGGCAGCCGGAAACTAGTGTCGTTTACGACAATGGTTTTTAGAAACTATTGTCGTTTTGAAATTCTTAAACGACACTGGCAACTAGAAACTTGTGTCATTTTAGACAATTTTTTTTTTTAAAACGACACTGGCAACCAGAAAATATTGTCGTTTTAAAAATCTTAAACGACACTGGCAACCAGAAACTAGTGTCGTTTTAGACGAAAAATAAATCTAAAACGACACTGGCAACCAGAAACTATTGTCGTTTTAAAAATCTTAAACGACACTGGCAACCAGAAACTAGTGTCTTTTTAGACCGAAAAAAAAATCTAAAACGACACTGGCAGCCAGAAACTAGTGTCGTTTACGACAATGGTTTCTAGAAACTATTGTCGTTTTAAAATTCTGAAACGACACTGGCAACCAGAAACTAGTGTCGTTTTAGACAGAATTTTTTTTAAAACGACACTGGCAACCAGAAACTATTGTCGTTTTAAAAATCTTAAACGACACTGGCAACCAGAAACTAGTGTCGTTTTAGACAGAAAAAAAAATCTAAAACGACACTGGCAACCAGAAGCTATTGTCGTTTTAAAAATCTTAAACGAAACTGGCAACCAGAAACTAGTGTCGTTTTAGACAGAAAAAAAATCTAAACCGACACTGGCAACCAGAAACTAATGTCGTTTTAAAAATCTTAAACGACACTGGCAACCAGAAACTAGTGTCGTTTTAGATAGAAACAAAAAACTAAAACGACACTGGCAACCAGAAACTATTGTCGTTTTAAAAATCTTAAACGACACTGGCAACCAGAAACTAGTGTCGTTTTAGACAGAAAAAAAATCTAAACCGACATTGCCAACCAGAAACTATTGTCGTTTTAAAAATCTTAAACGACACTGGCAACCAGAAAGTAGTGTCGTTTTTGACAGAATGTTTTTTTTAAAACATCACTGGCAACCAGAAACTATTGTCGTTTTAGACAGAAAAAAAAAAAAAAAAGACACTGGCAACCAGAAACTATTGTCGTTTTAAAAACCGTAAACGACACTGGCAACCAGAAACTAGTGTCGTTTTAGACAGAAAATAAAATTCTAAAACGACACTGGCAACCAGAAACTAGTGTCGTTTTAGACAGAATTGTTTTTTAAAACGACACTGGCAACCAGAAACTATTGTCGTTTTAAAAATCTTAAACGACACTGGCAACCAGAAACTAGTGTCGTTTTAGACAGAAAATAAAATCTAAACCGACACTGGCAACCAGAAACTATTGTCGTTTTAAAAATCTTAAACGACACTGGCAACCAGAAACTAGTGTCGTTTTAGACAGAAAAAAAAATCTAAACCGACACTGGCAACCAGAAACTATTGTCGTTTTAAAAATCTTAAACGACACTGGCAACCAGAAACTAGTGTCGTTTTAGACAGAAAAAAAATCGAAAACGACACTGGCAGCAAGAAACTATTGTCGTTTTAAAAATCTTAAACGACACTGGCAACCAGAAACTAGGGTCGTTTTAGACAGAAAAAAAATCTAAACCGACACTGGCAACCAGAAACTATTGTCGTTTTTAAAATCTTAAACGATACTGGCAACCAGAAACTAGTGTCGTTTTTGACAGAATTTTTTTTTTAAAACATCACTGGCAACCAGAAACTATTGTCGTTTTAGACCGAAAAAAAATCGAAAACGACACTGGCAACCTGAAACTATTGTCGTTTTAAAAATCTGAAACGACACTGGCAACCAGAAACTAGTGTCGTTTTAGACAGAAAAAATAATCTAAAACGACACTGGCAACCAGAAACTATTGTCGTTTTAAAAATCTTAAACATTTAGTTACTTGTGCAAAAGCAGGAGGTTATGTTGAAGGTTGTTTAACTATTCTTTATAAAGCATAAGCTGAAATTTGGAGGCAATGTTAAGTATTATTTGGCTTTATGGAAACGTATGAATAAGGCAAGGTTTTGGCTAAGTTGTACTTTCCAATGATTTTTTCAGCATGTCTGGTATATGTATTCAATCAATGGAGCTAAAGCCAACTCAGAATGATAATAAATTAATGTTGACATAGTTCTACTCATACAGGGCTACAGATAACTGAAAATAAATTATTTATGTCTACATTAAACCCAGTGGTGTGACTACTTATTATAATCCTGTTCTCGAGACAACTCTAATGCATGGTAACACCATAGGCATTGGTGCTGACATGAAGAAAACCTGCATTTGGTCTGATTACTCCAACTTATGTGGAGCACTGACTCGTAATCATAAATCAGATTTCATGGACTAAAATGAAAATAATTATACTGTAAGTGTCAGAACTGTACACATTACTGGCTTATTTTTCAATCTAAAGCCCCACACACATTGCCTTTAACTTGTCTTTCAAATGCTTTCTTTCAAATATTTACTATATACTGTACTTTGTAGGCTCTCTAAATCATAACATAATATACGAAAATATTTTGCATTTAAAGGAGATTCAGTTTTTAAAGGCCAAATAGGCAGAATTTAGCATTAGCCATAAGTCCATAACTTTGTAACTTCACGTAATAGAGATTTCATTTTGGCATGTGCATTAAAGAATCTCTTGAGAACAGTACAACTTGGGTTAAATCAGAAAAAGGTCAAGGCCATGTAGATGTCATTTAAATGTCAAATAGGATGAACTTGACAGAGGCCACAACCTTGCAGCTACATTTGATAGATACTTCATATTTTGCTTGCGAGTTTACACTGTTTGCCAAGGCAGTTTGTATCTGGTTCAAGTACTTGAAGGTACAACCCTTAACAATTCTTATACATTACACATAGTCTACACAAATAGCTACATGCTCAGTATTGTATGATAAATATCAATAAACATTTATTTAACCTAACAGAATTAGAATCTGACTTCTGAGTGTCAAACAGACTAGATCCAGATCAGGCCCCACATTAGTGGTGCCTTATCTGTATCGAAACTGTTTGCAAGTCCCAGATGAGTAGCATGTTTTTTCACCATGTCGCAATTTCAATTAAGGCTAACCTCAGCTGACTGGTGGGTGTTTTTTTTTTACTTTTTCTAAATTTATGTAATTTCGTAATGAAAGAAGCAATAATTTACCTATTTTATGGCTGTTGAATTCCCCTTGAAAGGTCTGGTACCATGTTAGTGTGATGTTACTATGGCTTTCATCTCAATCAATAAGATTAGACTAAATCAGCTGTCCTGAAACATCATCATCTCTCCATCCCTCATCATACATCCGTGCTATATGACCCATTTTGTATTTAGGTGCCATAAAATCTGACTCATCCATGGGATCCACCCATACCATATTACCATTGCCCCTGTTGAAATAATTTAAAAATATGTGTAAGTTTTCAGGATAAACAACCAACATAAATCAAAGAGTGAAGGTCTTGACTCTTGAGAGTTGGCAAGGATGAGGTTTTGCAATTAAGTAAACCCCTCTGTAGACACAACTGAGGCTACAGTATTCATTATTGTATACAGCAGGTGGTCACTTTAAGAAAGATGACAGAAAAGCAGAGAACATTTAAAGATGTTTTCTGCTTTAGTTTCACTGTTCTGTAAGTTGTTAGATATTTTTTATTCCATCAATAAGTATTGTTTAGTCCTGGTTATAGAGGGGTATACATCAAATGATTAAGCAGAAGGTACATTTTGCATTGAGATGATCTACTGCTTGATTCACAGGAGTAAATAATTTTAAATGTAGCCAGTTTCAAATGTTATCTTTAAAAGGCAGTTGAATTGCACTTAATTATTTCATGGATGCATGATGATAATATTTTAAGATAGATCTATTATTTTTATTTTGTAATTTTTTGATTACATATCTATATATCTATCTCTCCATACTGCAGCCCTCTCGAATTGAGTATTATGTGCAGCTGCGCGTCTGAGCAAATTAGTAACAAGAGCCACATCCGCCCCTAATCGCTCACCTGGTACCTATGGTTATGGTCATGGTAATGGACCATTAATGGTTAAGTTTTCAATAGAAGCCATCATCGGTAAATTCACCCCACCCACTGGTGATTATGTTTGAGCTAGGAAGATTATTTAAAGTAAACTGGCAAAGGGCCACATATGAATCATTATTTGTTTAAAAATATTCTTAAATGACACCAACAGTTTCAGGGAAAAGATTTTTAAAGATTTTCTATACAGAAATATAAGGAAAACTTGCCCCACCCACTGGCAGCCATGTTTTTTAAGATAACAAAATGATTTTAAGAAATCTGATAGATTTATTAATGGATCATTTGTGTAAAGTTATTTTCAATTTGGACCAGTAGTTTCACAGAAGGTTTTACTATACAGTAACATATATAGGAAAATGTGCCCCACCCACTGGGGGCAATGTTTTTTATATATCAGAATTATTTAAGAAATCTTGTAGAGAGTCGCCCATGAATCATTTGTGTGAAATTACTTTCAAATCGGATCATCGATTTCAGACAAGAATATTTTTTAAAGTTTTCACTATATAGCTATATAAGGAAAATCTGCCCCACCCACTAGCGGCCATGTTTTTTAAGATAGGAAATTTATTTTTAAAATTCTGATAAACGGTCACCAATGGCACATTTGGGTAAACATTTTTTCAATTCGGACCAGTCGTTTTTGACAAGAAGATTTTTAAAGTTTTTTTCAATTGGTTGCCATTGCAACAACAATTTAAATTGGATGACCTATATTTGAAGAAATCTGAGAGAGTACCCTACAAGGAACAATCCTATGAAGTTTTGAAGAAATTGGCCCAGTAGTTTCCAAGAAGAAGATAATTAACAAAAAGTTTGACGACGGACGGACTGCCGGACATACCCACACTCTCCATTTAAGTGGCCATTGCCTTCTTTATTTTATCTCTTTTATGTGGTTAAATTGTATGTGGTAAGCCACATAATTGAAATCTAACTTTATTATAGAATGATCTGGAGGCTAACCCTACCCCTAACCCTATGTCCCACAACTGGCCAGGTTAATGTCACAAGAAATGGCCAGGTTAATGTTACAAGAGACTGCCAGGTAAATGTTTTTTCACTTATGTGCCTAGTTATTTTAGTCAATTTTAGCCACTTAACTATCATTTTGTGAGCACGGACAGACAAAGACGGACACAGGGCGATCACAATAGCTCACTTCGTGCCAGGTGAGCTAAAAGTGTGAATAAAAAAGGTTGATTTACAGTTGCGCCCCCATGTTTATTTACTTTTCAAGGGTACAAACGATTTATGTACGGATTGAAATAACACAAGCAAAAGTTTATTAATTAACTGAAATGCAACAATTTTACTGCATATAAAAATAAGATTTAACTGCTCAGATGTAAGCTGCTTTGTTTGATCCGTTAAGCATAAAAAATGTTGGTTTATTGATGAGAAATTAATTCGGGACTGTTCGCTTATTTTTGTAAACTCATTTGGTCACCATTTTGTTTTTCTTGTTCGTGTTGGCTAACTACCCATGAGACCGTTAGTGCCATTCGCAATCGATATCATGCAAACAGTCTGTTTTAGTTAAATTGTTGTTTTTTATGCAATTGATGCAATCGATACGGTAACTGAACACGCTACAGGTTAATGTCACAATAAAATTCCAGTTTAATGCAGGCCCAAGCTGCCGAGTCAAGCCATATACTTTAAAAACTGGCATTAAAGGCTCCCCTCCTTGGCGCTCAGGCTTTCAGGGGTAGCATTTTGACTGGTTTGACGGTGTCCAGATAAAGTGACGGGTCGGGCACAGTCCCTGGTGCATATCATAACTGCCCTAACGAGGCCTTCATAAATAAATACGGATTTTCCCATAGTAGACAGATTCAAAGATGGCATTTAATTGTCTTTGACCGGGAGCCGAACTGTCATTTTTTTGAGCGGATGAAAAACAACAAACGGCATGATTTAACAGTAAAATAAACCCTATATCGCTGTTGTTAAACTAGCTGCCTGCCAAGTATGTATCCTCTTCACTCGGTAGTCCGGAACCCTTGGCGAAAATTGATTGTAAAGATAACCAATTTAAATAGTAACTGGGAGATACATTGAATGAATATGGAGACAAAATAGTTTTCTAACTGAAAATTACACTTAAAGTAATCAAACAACTTCAATTTTTAAACAAATACCCGTTATTTAAACTGGTCTTCGACTGTAAACGCAGCGCCGCGAATACCTATTACGTCGGAAGTCTGCATCATCATCCCGGTTACAAAGGCGCTTGTACACAATCGGGTCAAATTTTTACTGCATATAAAAGGTTAGGTCCCAGACTCTTGCGACACATAATAAAGGTGTTTTTTTTAAAAAAAGGTGTTAATCGAAGTCATTTTATTAAGGGACATGGAAAAAATAATGTAGGATTATCAGCCATATAATTCAAATTTAATTTTGCAGAACTCGCCAATTGACAATAAAATTTCAAAAATACTTTGAATTATTATTTTTTTTATCATTTAGAGATCTATTAATATTCTAAAATATTCAATGACTAATCAATGTGTTTGTTTGCTGAAAAATCACACTTTTATTTTTGTAAAATATCAGGATCCAAAACATTATGTCACGTAGCTTTTTTCGAGCAGTATACTTTGACAACAAAAGGCGCGCGACGTTTGTTTAGTTACGTGACAAGTGCCAAGTTCTTGATTGAACGCTTTCGCGGGGACTGTCAAACTATTTACAGCTTTGAAAAAGGGATATTTCTTGGAAATTTAGGTAGGAAAATGGTATCACGTGATCAATTTTTGTATTTTTTTCAAATAAATAATCTTTTTCTTTCAAGTTTCATAGTATTTAACTGTTTTTTTCTCATTTTTCGGCCGTGTGGATATGCTTGTATATATACCCAAACCGGGTGTGATTGTTGCGATGACGTAAGTTGATTGCACGCGCCATACCAAGCGTGTTTGTGATCCTTCCGGACTCATGATAGGCTTCCGACTAGTGAGAATTGAGGATAACCATCGGAATACAGTCATGAGTTCAGTAAAGAAATCTTTTTTTTTTTGATGGCCATCTACGGCCATTGATTCAATGATTGGCTCTAAAATACTGTAGTCAGAGTGGAGAAAACGGTATTCTCCCGTTCAAACGAAACGCATTGCATTGAAATATAGAAAATGAAAACTATTTGACAACTCCGACTACCAGTTTTAAATTGAGTGGCAAACAGTTTGGAGGCTGATCAGACGCCGGGTTACCAACTCCAAACTGTTTGCAATGAAAACAAAAGTTAAAGTGTAACCAGGGTTATTTGGAAAGAAAAATGTTTTCTCTACTGTAGTGTACTCTGCACAAATTGCTAACCTAAACAGTAAACAGTGGTAATTGATCAATTGAACATGTACAGCATGTAGTACATGTATGTGCCTACAGTTATCACCCTCCGCAATTTGGGATCAAACAAATCCATTTCTTTAACAGAAGCCTGTGGCGCTAATATACACCTTTAACGACTGGTGGTCTCTAGCTCTTAATCATTACAGACATTTCTTATTGATGTCGAGTTTATATCAAAACACAGGTTTGCCTTCGTGTAGCCTATGTACAAATTACAATTAAGCGTTGTCAACCGTCCATCTTGGGTACAGTGTTAACCGATATTATTATATACCAACAGATGATTTATAGAAATTTCTCAGTTAGATAAATTTGATATCATCACTGTTGATATCGTCACTCCGGGTAGTGACGATATCACTTTTGCCGGAACTACTTTTTTTAGTTATTTACTTTCTAAGGGACTTCTATTGACGACAATCGTAGCAAGTAAGGTATTATGCTAAAGCTAGATCTACATGAAAAATAAAATAAACACTTACCAGAATATAAATAGGATGTCCTCTCCTCTAATCCGCTTTGAGTGATAGTCTGGTTTTCTTCCTTTTGAGTCTTTGCTTTTGTCTTTTCAAGAGAAAAAGAATCTAATGCAGCTTTGCAGATAATAACATTTTTCAAGTCTAAGATGCAAGAAATTATATAACAAGCATCCAAGAGCAAGAAACATATAAAATTCTGCTTTCAAAATCCTCTCCTCAAATGGCCTATCAAGCCTTGTATCCAATCCATTGTGAAAATACTTCAATCCTGGTATTTTTCCTCCTATTTGAAGCCTTTATTTTGTCCTTTCTGGTCCAAAGATATTGCAGCAATGCAAATTTAAACACATTTTTCAGTCAAAGATGCAAGAATATATTCTAACAAGCACCCAAGACCAAAAATGTATTTCTTTTCCTCCTTCACTGGCTTCAGGCGTTTTGTCTTGTTCGAATCCCATCCTAGTCGCCAATATTGTAAATATGCTCAAATAAGTGAGGAACTTACAGTGTCAGGGGTTCCTGGTGTCACCTGCCGTAGATCCCAAAGGTATCTGAGAGTTCACCAATACTGGGTGTTGTAAACACGACTGTGTTGTCTAAGGTCATAAACTGAAGTGTACGCACTCACCTGCCCGGGTCGTGACGTCAGATGGTGCTAATATGACGTAGTGTCAAAACATTTTCCTGTCATTTTGGAACTTAACTTTTATTAAGTTAAATTGAAGTGAATTGAACATTTTCCTTTGTTTGTCACTATCTTATTATTCACCGGGCTCCCAATAACAATAAGTAAACTGTTTACATGTCAGCTAGTAAGCAACAAATAAATGACCTTGCTACGGTAAGTGGGTATGTTGCGACTCTTCATTAGACGATTCCAACCAGAAGTGACAGTCACACCTACTGGTTAAGTGAATGATTTTGATTTAGAAATACTCCCTCAGCTCAAGACTCAAGACTTAAATAAGTGAGAAAATGTTTAATGTTGGAGTTGTGTCAAGTTTACTCCTCATGTAGATCTACTCCC
Source organism: Gari tellinella (assembly GCA_922989275.2). Lineage (NCBI taxonomy): Eukaryota > Metazoa > Mollusca > Bivalvia > Cardiida > Psammobiidae > Gari > Gari tellinella. The sequence continues at coordinate 11,618,172 of OV277858.1, forward strand.
TTTATCTGGAGCTCCGAAATTTCGCCTTTCCGAATGCTAAATCGGTTAGAATTGAAACCTTTCGGCTTTCCGTTTCGGTTCTAAACACCGGTAAATGTGATTATGAATGTTGTTTACACTGTAATTTCCATATCCACATGAAGTCACAACATCCTTGAATAAACGCACAATCCATAATGAATCATTTAAACACAAAATCACTGATTATCAGTTGTTTTAAAACGTTAATATCCAGCCATTTCCTCTGAATTTCACTACGCTTCAATAACAAAATGGCGTCCTCTCGATTTTGAATTAGGCGGTTGGGATGTATTAATACGCGATAGGGGCTTACTTTATCTAGCTCTACCATTCTGTCAAAGAGTCCATTTTTCGGTTAATAAGTTTGCTGTTCGTAATTTCTGTAAAACCGTTAAATGGTATATAATAAATAGAATAATCAATTCCTTTAGATTGATATGAAAAATAAATCACTCGAATGGGTTGTTATCCTGTTAAAAAACTCGTCCTGCGGACTCGTTTTTTAACAGGATAACAACCCATTCTCGTGATTTATTTTTCATATCAATCCAAAGGAATTGATTATCCTCTATGTCCCGCAAAGATATTATCGGGGGATTTTTCGGTTATAATGTAACACGACTTGTATGTTTTAGACTTGACAGATAGGCTATGCCTGTACAATAATTGCAGCACAAATCTGATGTCAATTTCGTCGAATTTTCGACACTTTAGACATAGCAGTAGGGAATAATACCATTAAAATCAACTTACCTGATAACTGATCCCGGGTGTTTACAATTCTGTGTCACTGACAATCCTGTTTTCCAGTGGAATATCCATGTCCAATAGTAGATTCTAATCGTTAAATGGTATGGTCCTAATCACTCAAACTGTCTGACATAATTTGACGACGGAACTAAGACGAAGTACTACGCCGTTTCCGGCGTAGGTTTCACAAAATATAGTTCGTTTAACTACGATTTAAAATCAAAAAGTCCACGTAAATAACGTCTTTCTTCATCAATTATTGCTTCATTATATGGTGAATAACAAAACGAAAATTTGAATCGAGAGCGTAAAACTGACGACCACTTGCATTTGTTGGATTCTTTAAGTACTATTTCGTATTGTTGCTTAGTTATGCACGCGCAAATCAAACAGTTTTCAAAGTCTGTCAGGGATTGAAATGAATTGGAATTCCTTTGTTTTTTCCGTGCATTACCTAAGAACGGAAAAAAGCAAGCTTTTTTTCCGTATTACTAAGACTACTACAATTAGTACTACCACTAGTACTACCATTACTGCTTCTACTACTTACTATCATTATTATTACTGCTACCTCATCTACTACTACTTACTAGTACACCTACTGTTATTGCTTCTTACCATTACTACTACTAACTAGTACCTTACTAGTGCTCCTTCTACTTATTCTACTTATACTACTACCTATCATTACTACTACTACTTACTACTACTTATAATTACTATTACCAGATCTACAACTACTCACGTGTTCTACTACCTACCGTTTCTACTACTACTACCACCTACCATAATACTACTACTACTATATATTTTACTACTATTACTGCTGCGTCTATCTCTACTATTACTATTATAATCACCACTACAACTCATACAAAAACTACTTCCATTAATACTACTATTACAATCACTACTACTACTGTCATGGCTTAGCTCCGCGAACGAAGATATAAATAGGTATAGTTCCACGTCTGTTGCAGGCACGCTTGTGACTGACTAGACCTATGCGTGAAAGGCATACACGAATGCAGCATCTGCATTTGTAGGTCTGGGTGGGCATGTCTTGAGTGCTAACTGGAGTCTTCCTTCGGTATATTTTGTCTTTGAGTTGTTTTCTTCGAGACGTCTCAAAGGAATTTGCAGCACTGCAAATGGTGCGTCTCCATACATTTCAATGCATAGCCCTAGTGGACCACTGGTGCTGATCAATGTTACAAGCCTTTTAGGGACATCTTGAGGGAGTCTTTGTATCTCTTCTTAGGTACCCCAACGTTGCGGTGCCCACTTAAAAATTCATCGTAAAGCACAATCTTAGGCAGGCGATAATCTTAGTAGTTATAATAGTCTACTACTATTACTACTATTACTATTACTGCTAATCCTACTATAACAGCAATTTATAACCCTACTTATATTACTACTTTTACAAATATATCTACTGCTACTTCTACTGAATCAGGGATTCTTTTGAGAAAACCGTCAACAATGGTTTTGCTGTATATATTCAGCTCCGCCACCCTATTTGAAACAGATGCCTTGGTGGATAGTTTAACTTTGTTTTTTCATTTATATAAACTGATTCTTTTTACCAAGATTATGTGGAGACACCAGGAAACAAGCACTATCAGTTTATATATCTCTCCTCTCTCTCTCTCTCTCTCTCTCGCTCACTCTTCCTCTCTATATATCTCTCTCCAACAGTGCTTGTTTTATTTGTAAACTGTAGGCAGAGGGCATTTTCTAAGTTGGTAGAATTTGTGGCCAAACCTCTTTTCCTGTAAACAATTCGGAAATAAAAAAAAAGTTTAAACTTCTACTGCTACTACTACTGATACCTTATTACTATAACTTACCATTGCTACTTCTCCTGCTGCTACTTTTACTGCAACTACTACTACTACAACTTAATACTATCTACCATTACTACAACTACTACTATTTCTTATACTTGTACTGCTATCACTTTCACTAAGACCTGTGCTTATTACCAATTATATCTACTGTTTACTTCATTTTCAACTACCAAACCACTTCTAAACTGCTATTTTTACTTCTATTTCTTGTCCTGTGTTTACTTCCCCTTTCTATACAACAACTATTTGTATACGTCCCTGTTATTCGTATAGCCCGTATACATAAACCATACACATTATGCCCACTTCAATATTGACGTAAATGCGAATACCGTTAATCGAATAAGGTTTAAAGTATTGAGAAATTAAAAAAAAATACCCTGATGACATACAAACACAATTTGAATATCATTTAACATTCAGAAGGATAAAATAGGTAAACTATTGAAAACACATCCAGTAGTGATGCGAAATAAGCTAGAAAGTTTCTAACTAACAGATCTAAAACAATCATCTATTGCGTACCCTAAACTCATGTTCTTCACATTTTACCTCAAGTCCCTTCCATACATCGCATAACCCTTTTCTCGCCATGGCTTACTATACGTTTTAGAGACAGATGGTTGCTTAAAGCAATTTTAATGTTTAAACTTTATTTATTTTTATATTGATTATTACACAAGCTACATTAACTTATACAAATCACTCTCAATGACTCGAAAGCAGGTTGATCGTAAAGCCGAATAATTCACTCACTAGTCATTGTAGTACACAGTCAATTTAAACGGATACAAACAAGTGCTTAATTTCAGGGACTAGAACGAGTGGCTGTTCAACGCAAGAGGAATTATCGAATGAGCTTTCTATACTGCCCTTTGTGTGCATTAAACAACCAGCTGTCTTTAAAAACACCATATACCATATTCAAATTGAGGTCTGATTTAGTGAGGTGCAACTGCCAATACGCATTCAACCATGTGTATTGTTGTCACTTGGTGAACTATAGAAACAATTACAGGCAAATGGCTCCTTATTGTAGAATCATAATAAGAAAATACATGAAGAACATACCAAACTCCTTTGAGCACTCTGCAATAATCTTTCCACGCATTAAACATCCACGATTAATAAATTGTATGCTTATGTTTACCGCTTTTCACAGTTTTAACTGGACAAGTTCATGTTCCGATCTTTGAACTTTAATTTAAGCTGCAGTATCTTTGATTAGGCTACACTGTTAGTGTTTACTGGTGTCTGATAATGTATAAATTCATAAATAAATTCAGCAAACTATCAGGGCCCCGTCTTACGAAACGACGTACGATAAATGTTGACATAAGTCAGATTCTAAAGTTCTCTATTAGTATTCATTTTTCCATCTAACCCTGTCTTGTGATGTCACTTTGGAGTCGTCTTTTCAAGACAATTCCAAAGAGATAACACGAGACGTGATTAAATGGAAAAATAAAAGGTTAAAGGTATTTTAATGTTTTGACATACGACCGTCTAACATCTCAGATACATATTTTGATGGCATAGGTGACAGTTAAATGTTCATGTAAAAATTAATATATTAAAATGTATGTTTTGTGGTAAGTAAAAAAAGAAATAGGAAACAGTACACACCCAACATATTTGTTGGGGGGAGGGCGTTATCTAATATCTGACAGGTTTAAGTAAATACTTCATTTAACTCTCCTTAGTTGATAAATGTTGAATTAAAGGTTTATATGGCATTTTAAGCGTTTTGGTTCACTAATATATTAAGTTTACCTGTTAAACTAAACAACAGCTGATGAGCCCATTTGACTGTAAACAGCCTACCTTGAACGCGACCAATATCCTATGACAAAAAGGCTCATCAACAAATTGATCAAAATATCACTTTAAATGGTATCTATTTTTAACGCTTTTCATATGACAAGTATACATCCATATATACTATAATAGTGTGGCATATTATGTAAAATTGGAATTTTAGGGCACTTCTTAACTTCATCGGGCTATATGTCAAAACTGTGAAAACTGTTGATGAGCTTTTTTGGCGTTAAAATGACGATAGCTATAATCATATGCCTTTAATGTACAAAGTTTATTTCAGTGTAGATTATGGAAGACTCTTCTGTATAAAAGTCGCAAAATCTATCAAACGTATTCATATCAATGAAGGCGTGTCTACTGGACTCAGAGGGGAAACACGTAACACAATGTAATTAACAAGTCATTTTGTAAATACAATGGCCGCCTAGCAATTCTAACGCACAATATATCATCCTGGCTCTAAAATAACAAAGTATTGTCCGTAACATACTGAGATCGAATGTATAGAGCTATACCATCAGAGTTACGCTTTGTGGACGACTTGTATTCTGACCTATGTAGTACATTATGTTGGAAATTCTTAGCTTTCAATTCACTAAACTCGTCTGACCATGTTTCTATAAACAAAACAATATCATGATTATCAAAAACATATTTCATTTCACTGGAATCTAATTTATTTATACGTCTTAAAACAATGACCTGAACATTCAATAATGCTCACCGTAAACTTTGAACCTTCTCCGAGGCATCCTAGCTGGTTTTCACACTGTCCTGACATATTTTATCAGGTGGAACATGAACGTCTTCTAGCTGCCGATCACTGCCCTGCGTTTGACTATTTCCAACACCACTGCTGACCATACTTGTGCTGATATTATACGATTTGCGCGATATTGATACACTAGGACTTTCTTTCCTATATGGGCTTGATGTAGACGATCTATATTATTTCCTTTCTTTTGTGCTTGAAACGTGACCTCTTTCCTGTGATGCTGCTGACTGCTGCCGAACATCTGTTTCTTGTGATACAGACGGCATGTTGCACCCCTCAATCATTGACTCAAACCGTCTACGTAAATGGTTGTCCGACTTGGTATGTGAGCTCGCAATACTTTCAGATACAATGTACTATTTGGGGTCTGTCTCAGATTAAGCCTTTCCACCCTCGTCCTGTTAATTCCTATTTACTTAGCCGGTTTCACATTCAGCAATGATGTCGCCCATCCTGAACGGTAAGTCTGGATCAGTCACTGGCTCAACATGCTGCAACAACGGTAAGCGATGTCCGTTGATGAATTTTGATCACATTGGCATCTAGTCATGCGTAACCCTACCATCTACAACAAGTTTTGCCGGATAGACACTCTAAACCTTGCGTGTCCTCCTGTCTGCCTTGGCAATGTTATAATGTGGCCAGAGCCATCTTCTGGCGTCCTGGATCTCCTTTGGCACATCCAGGTCGACAGAAAAAGATGTCCCTTGCAGCATATATGTGCTGTGCAGTATGTGTTCAGTGTCACAGAAGTCCTTAAAGTTAACTACGATGGGACGCGGTTTTGAATGGGGACCATTTTGGAGAACATGCGGATAAAGCTTGTGTGCTCTTTACAGATACATATTGTATCCATCTATGTTCATAGTGTTACATGGAAACTGACTTATAATTTAGAAACAATTCTCACCATGTCGCTCTTCAATGCCAAAAAACACCAGCTTGTTTATTCGTGTACGAGCTTCCATGTCGATAGATTTAAAAACTAGCGTTTTAAGCAGATCTGATTGTACATTTGTAACTTCGGCGACATGACCCACTTTTTCAATGACCTTTATCAAAGTTTCGTTAACCATACACATTCCTTAGATTGACATTTCCTGTTTTTGGTTTAAAGTTTTCATCTCATCAAATAGTAACAGGAGGTTGATATCTAAATCACCTTTATGAATTTTTGGCGTGCAATTGGGCCCGATCTCTCGACCGCATACTGTGTTGACAAAATTATCGTCACCCGCGAAAACTGATTACTCTATGAACATACCGTTATACATGCTATTGTGTTCTACAGTTGACCGTTGCGTCTAGACTTCGTCGGTATATTTTATGTTCGTGTGTACCGTGATTTACAGTTTCTGTTTGTTTTTGATTGATTTACCGACAGTTCAAACATTTGAGCGATTTTCTGAAAACACGATGCTGGTCATAGACCACTAAATAATATGTTACGCAACTTTAGTCTAAATCGTGTTTACGGACAACGAATTTTACTAAGATAATACAATGTATAGTCAGGAACCCTTGAGGTTTCAAATTATGTCTGTTGAAGGGATAAGCCAAACGTAAACACATATGACACTTCGTTGATAGAAACCTATTTGATAAAGATTTTCTAAGATAAAAGGTATATATCGTCCATTAATTATATGCTACAGTTTGTAACAGGCATTATCAGAAATATCTTTCCTATATTAGACAATATATGCGTCGACCTTAATTCCTTAAATATCATATAAACGTCTGTATTGTATTGTTAAATCGCTACTTTGGAACGAATTATATGGCTTTTGTAACATGTTTCAAAGCAGATTTTATCAGTATTTACTGCTCACTATTTCTCTCCCATATAAATTACTGCACCCCATGTTTATTTACATTTCAATGGTACGAACGACTTATTTACGAATCGGAATAACACACGCAAATGTGTACCAAGCAACTGAACTGCATCAATTGTACCACATATAAAAAATTAGCTGCTTAGATATAAGCTGCTTTTTCTGATATATTAGGTATCGGAAGAGATTGGTTTGTTGCAGTGGTATTAACTCAGGACAGTTCGCTGTTCTGTGCCCATTTGGGCGCCATTTTGGAAGTGCTGCTTGTATAGGCACATTTCCTCTGTGATTGTTTGTTTACATGGCCAATACCATCATGGACACATGCCGTTTTTATGTAAAGTGTCACGTGTCGGGGTCATCAGTGGGTATCGACACGGTACCTAAACGCGTTACACGTCTGTCACATATTTATACGCTGTTACTTTACTTGTTTACGGAGATCAGTAAATACAATCACAATTATTCCATTTTCTGGTATTTATTTTCATACACAAAATTATCGTTTTATTTAACGGACATTGTACCGAAGAAATACACTTCATTTAACATTTATGTCGAAGACCGAATGATATCGATGCATATCCAAACATAGTAACAAATAGACAAATAAGAGGCTGGAATAGAAATGACCATACTTCTTGTTATATCTTTTTCGTACATTAATCCAATTAATACTTCTTATAGATTTTGTAGCGAAAATATTGAATTCATGAGGCAACGCATTCGTAAATTAACGCGACAATAATATACCGGTTTTGCATTATTGTCGCGTGTTTTAATATTATTCTAAATAGTTTTTGAACAGTTTTGACAGTACATGTAGTATTATTGACTACGGTTACTAATAAGTTGCTGCTTATTTCAATGATACAAGTTAAAGCACAACGTGTGTGAATGTTCTCTCCGTTCTGACAGTTCAATTGTAGGCTGGAACATTTGCAATTAGTTATATAAATGAATATGATTTAAACTGTAAGTTTAAGTTTGTAAACGCCTAATAGTAAATATGAAAACTGTTGCAAACTACACACCAAAAGCAGTCGACAAGTCAGCAACCATTTCTTCGTGACTCTGCATCGGCGACTTTAATCTCTGTACATCAGTGGTTATAATGGGAAGCGAAATTGTAAGGTTTATTGCTCATTGTCCTCTGACAAGTCCTGCTGATAAATAGCCTGATTAGCTGAATGGAGATACACTGTTGTGAATGTCAAAGGCCGAATTTGCTTTACAAATATATTTATTGTGTGCAACCTTTATGCCGTTATGTATACTCCAATACTAAAATGTTAGTTTTCAAATTCTATTCGTCATTGTTGCTTGTTTGATATTGTTTTTTCATTTAAAACAATGCGGCAAAAGTAACTGCTACAGATTTAAAGGTGTCATTTGGGTAACAACATTTTTACATACTGTTAAAGACTACGGACTGTCAAGGTAAACATTTTGTCAAATGCGCCCGAATGAACCTAATGAGAATGGACACTACTTGTTTGGAAAATGTATATACAACACAATCAGAAAAAAAGTAAACATATGATATAAGTGGTGTTGTTTAAACTTTGAGTGTTGATATAAAAACTAAAACATGCCGCTGTACAGCAATTTGTAAATACGGTATATGGTTGTTACTTCCGTAAAGTTTCTGACCTCATAATCTTTATATTGAAAGATGCTTACAACTGCTATAGCCGTTGGTCTACAGGTTTTATACTTGCAACCAGCTATAGTTGTTTCGTAACGGATTCATTCCGTAACCTGTAAAAAGTGAAAAGTCATTCCCTAACACATTTTGAGTCATTTCGTAACAACCAAAAGTGATTATGAACCAGAAACATTTTGAAAATTAACGACCCAGAACATAGAAGAGGTCTTTTCGTACCCTTTGAAAATGGTATTAGTCATTTCATAATCGATATTCACATGGCCTTCAAAATGTTGTGCCCAGATTAATTGTCTGAAAATTATATAAACTAGTACAATTCCTCACCAAACAATTTAAGAAATACAAAGTTAAAAAATGTATTAAAAGAGGGTGTTTGGTACTAAGATATTACATATACCTTCGCCCCATTCAATTTAATTGCCGTTACGTTAATTTCGTATAAATAAATACGAAAAAGACTCAAGCAGGAAACGTAACACGAACAATACACCCACCTCTCAAGCAGAACACACACACACAGTCATACCACAACACACACACACACACGCACGCAATACCATTTCTTCATCCACACACTAAATAGAAAACACGCAAGACAAACATAAATCAAAGTGAACATAGGAGCCCGCCTTGGTACGGTCAGTAGCAATCAATAATTAATTATAAATTAATTATTAACAGCCACTGGGGGGTTGAACCTGGGTTTAGGGGCGCCCAACCTCACTCTTATCTCCTATATTCACTTATAAAGACGAACAGTGTACATAAAATATAAACCCTGTTCCACAACCTTACAATCAAAAAGACCGCCAACACAGTAAGTAAATACATGTAAAACATCTAACAAAAATTCTATGACAAGATTATTAGTAACACAGGAAGGAATTAAACATTCAAGCCCGTGCTAAAAATAACCCACTATGGCAACGGTCAAATTGTACTCAAGCGACTAGTCTGTAGTCACGAGTAGCTGTAAGACATGGATGGGATCAGGGTACGACAGAGAGGGAGAGAAAAAAAAGCACGAAAATCCGACATAACTCTCCCGATTAAGGACGGCTTTAGAGATACATCATCATGTAGTGCTAAGCCCTGTCTTTCGTCGCACAATCAAAGAGGAAAGCATGGTTATCAATTGTAGATTGATCGATAACCAAACGTGAAGTGCGTAGCAATATAGTTGGATCATAATCTTTTTTGAGGAAAAATCTAATACGTTTCACAAACAGGTTTTGAAAATGCATATGTCCAAGAATCTTACGAAGTCTGTAAATCACATCACCATAAAACTCCGGATGTGAAATACCTTGCCGCAGAAAAGACTTTAAGTTACATTTATACTTGTGAATGAGAGGAAGATTTCTGTAAAATAATTTAGAAAATGTTTTACGAAGTTTATGAAATCTGTACCCCTGTTTAAGAAGCTTTTCAGTAATAGTTGTATTACGAATGTGGAAGTCCTCAACAGAGGTACAGGCCCTAGCAAAACGAATAAGTTGTGAAATATAAACCCCGTAAGATGTAGAACGGGGAACGTCGCCATCTAGATGAGGATAATTTACTATACTAAAATCAAAATCATCTCGTTTATAGTAAATCTTGGAAGAAACAATTCCGTTATTTATTAAAAGATCCAAATCTAAAAATGGTGCCGACAAATTTGACTCGTTTGTTTTGTTAAGGCGTAGTTCTTTTGGGTAAATAAAAGGAAACAACGTATCAAAAAATGGGTTGTCTATATTAAAAATATCATCTAGATAGCGTGATGTATTGTTAAAGGCTTCGATCATATCTGCCTGTGTATCAGGTTTTAGACTTAGCATAAAGTCCCTCTCATAACAGTACAAAAATAGGTCTGCGACAAGGGGCGCGCAGTTTGTACCCATAGGGATACCAATCACTTGGCGGTATATGGTACTCCCATAACGTACATACATATTATCCAGAAGAACCCCATTTCTCGAGAGGGCGGGGTTTGTTGATAAGTTTCGAAGAGGAGGCGGGGCATATGCAGTTTTCATTCGCGAATTAATCTTTGGAACGTGGACAGCAAACATTTGACGGATTTTTCAAAAATTGTTCTTAACCGATCTATGCCTTCCTATTAGTGGAAACCATGATTTCCGACAATAATTCTTCTTTTTAAGGAGATAACTTGCACGAAAATGGACATACCTTATACACAGCAGCTGTCTGCATTGATTTATGACAAACAAAAACTAAATATATTTATCCTACTTTAAAAATGACGTCACTTCCTACTTAAAGATGCCACTGTGATTTTAGCAGTGATCAAAATGGACATATATTGTATATCAATTCAGGTTTTAAGCAAGTTTCATAAAGATCCAATACAACGTTTTTGTGTTAGTGAGCAAAAAAGGCAGAAACAGTCATTTTTTCAATATTTAAAGGCCAATTATTCAGGCATGCCTCCGCGATGTTAGTAGTAATAAGAAAACTAATTATACTGGACCTAGATTTGTTATAAATATTTAAGAGAGCGGACAAGGCTGAAACAGTCAGTCATTTTTTAACAATTCAAGGGTATTAATTCCTACACGCCTAGTACAATTCGAGTATTTATCGAACTTTACCTAAATTTTATACCAATAAACATTTTCGAGTTAGGCGTTTACTGTTGGACCACATAAAGGGCCCTAAAATGCGCATAATTATATAATTGTTCTCGCTGCGTTCGTGTTACCACCGTTGTGTCGAACAGTGGCACATTTGATAGCAATAGCCTGGATATGTCTGCGCACAGAAAAATTAATCCCGGTCGTATGGTGTAACACTAAGTCTATGTTCATGTTAATATGGTTTTAAATCGCCCTTCTTGGTAAATAAGGTCTGTCATCAACATTTCATAGATCGGTTTGGCCCATAAGAATGATGAAACAGTATTATTAACCGTTATTGTTTTTCAGATATTAAAAAAGTCTCAAAAAAACAATGGAACTTGATTGCATACTGAAATAAAGCAGAATGCGTCATGCTTTTAGTGGTCACATGATTTTAAACAGGTAATGGAAAATCTATGAAATCGTACTGGTATTTCCCTTTTACTATAGTGATATGGTCTGCTTCAAAATTGTTTGCAAAACTTATTAGATACTAATTGAATAATCTTTCTGTTTTACTTTCACATTGCTTTAAGCAGCCATCTGCATTAAACACTAACAGTTAATACTTAGATTTGACATGCGCATGTTGAACGCGCGTATTACTATTTTGTAACGGATAAGATATTTTACAACAGAACACCATAAACGGTGAGTCAGATGAGTAATGCTGAACATATAAATATTAAAACTGTTCTACACGTGGTATATCAGGCATTATGACATTTAACGCACGAAATGACTCAACCTTTGGTTACGGAATTACGTTTAACTTTTCAATGGTTACGATATGATTCAAAGTTTGGTTACAAAATGAATAATTTTACCGGTAAAGAAATGACTCGGTTACAAAATGAAATGTTACCCTTGCAACATACATACCTGTCATTTTAAATTTTCGACCTTAACCTCGACATTTGACTCGTAGTTTCAAAATGTGTGATTTAGTATAACTAGGTTGATTATTGACGTAGTACTGTCCACGATGTTTCCATCATGGACAATTGTACATACCCTAATATGAGTGCTCCTAAACGTCCCCTCTAACAGTGTTTTAAGTCTATACGGTAAATGTCCTATATTGTGCCTTTCCTGCACAATCAGTTTTACTTCTTGTCTCTGTATCATACCATGAACGTCTTATCGGGACATTTGAGACAAACATAGAATTTGCAGTCAACTTGGACCATGTGGGGATACCTAGTGAAAACGAGTGCAACTTGTACTTCACAGTAAAAGTCAATTTTGTATGCCATTATATTGGGAAAATATAACATTGTCGTCAAACGGTTCTGATTCTAACGAGTCTACAATTGATTCAACCTCTTATATTTGTTTAACCTGAATTCAACCGTTATCATTCTCATGTGTACATATAACGCAAAATACTAACAGTTAATAGACGATGACAATTTCATTGGTTGAATATGTACGCATATATCACTATGAGTATACTTATTCGAAGTAAATACTCTACTTAAATACCGACTTAGCTAATCACATCTCACAACAGTTCATTCTATAGAGATATTTGACGTTTTAAAACCGTGTTATATGCTTCAAATGTCAAGGTAATTGTTTATATAATCGTATTAAAATTTTATTAAGCAGTACAATACATTTGATCCCTCTGCTACTCCGAGCTGTGTGGCGCCTTATTTGTATCCACACTGTTTGAAAAGATACAATCCATATATTTTAGCAGTAGAAGGTTTTAATGAATCGCGCCCTGCAATGACGTATTGTCATGTTGGACAAACGTAATGTAGAAAGAAATTACAGGATCGCTCTACATTATGTTCATTCTATAATAAGAAACTTGCAGGTCTATACAAATATTACTATGGTGCATACAATATTTGTGTCGGGCATACAAATACTGAATATGTAAGTTGTAGTTTAACAAATGTCTACTGTGAAAGTAAAACATGTGTAGAGGAAACACATGACATGTAGTCGAGTATAATAGTCAAATTGTTATCGAGAGCTCGATACATTCCTTTTATCCATAAATAAACATATGTATGTTAAATGGCTGAATTTCAAATAGCTCTTTTATCTGATTGCTTAGGAAAGTTGGATTGAGTTTACTGTGTGGCTCGATAGCTCGGCCAAATGTAATGTTCATTACTTTTGTTGCCACGTATGTCATTAAAACGTATACTGTACGGCACTGTATATAACATAAACCAATACTAGTCAGAGAAGACTTTAGATATAGTGTACATTGACCTATGCGTGTTTCATTGGTTCAACTAGTACTTGAAAGATGAGTTTTTGGATTGCTTGTAAGTCGCTCTTCTAACTTTGTTTTGTTGTTTGTTTATTTGCACCAATACCTTTGTTTGTCAGAAGAAAAGCCGTAAATGGAATTTGATACAAGGACCCAACATTTAGTAAAGGACAGTTTTGTTGAAAAAATGTCGAAAATGTAAATTGATACACGTTGATGCTTTTGTATCGAAACTGTAAAGGTGTAGATAGTTTTCTATAAGAATACTAACAAACAGTGCAAACAGTTAGGGTCTAGATCAGGCTTCACAAAATTATTCAGTTTCTTGATTCAAACTATTCAATATGACCTCTGTAAGCTGCCTAGATTCAGAGTAGGTTGTCATAAGTGTCATGTTTCTACACATTTAAAAGATATGAAAAAAATAATGTCAGAGTTTTAGCAAACGACTTGTCTAACTGACCACAATTTCGTGTTGGAAGAGTTATTATGAATGTGTATAGTTTAGTGATTCCATGTCCATCGAACTTTTATCAGCATAAACATTCAATTCAGGCCTCTTGCGTCAATACACCACTAAGATCTGGTTTGGCATACTAAAGTATTAACGCAGATATTAACACATTTGACAATAATTCCAGTAGTAAACATCAATTGGTACAGGTGTTATAAATATAACGTACTTTAAAATCGATTCATCATTGATGCGTGTTTCAACGTTAAACAGTGTTAACACGGATTCTGGTCGGGGTCCAACCCGATTTGTTTCCCCATTTGACATAACATGAGAAGCCGATGTATTTTCAATCTGGGGATGAGTATACTATAGGAATAAACAACATATTTTTGACGTTCTTGACGGTATGACTACATTAGCTTCGCAGGGGGTAAATTTCGTAAACAATGGCGTTTACGTTAAATTTACCCCCCGAAGCTAATGTAGGCATACCGTCATGAGCGGCAAATATATGTTGTTCATTCCTTATATTTATATTTATATTTTCTGTCTTGTCAATTTAATGAGTTTATTGGCCAGATTTGTTTTTCTGTATAAGAATTTATCATATACCGGTCAAAGAGGTTTGATAGATGTAATGTCGATGTTTCTAAATATGGTGAGAAGTTCCAACTACATATACTGTAACTGTATTAACAATTCAGGATTGTTTCCAGTAAACTTTCTCTCTGTGAATGGAAAAGACTTACAAGGCAAACAAATAACAGTGCAACTTGAATATCTATTGCCAAAGCACATTCTAAAAATACAGGTCGCGGTTGTTTTCTTAACCCATTTACACACATAGCAACGCGATAGCAACGACCTATGGGTCTGTATCACTCCGCTAGTGTCATATGACCGTCGACCAATGGGAGCTTAGTGTTAAGTGCCCGATGTAGTCTATTTGAAGAAGTCCACAAATAGCACGGGGGGAAATCCGAACTGGCTAAAACCAGATTCGAGGTGTAGGTTCATCGGCAGATGTACTGCATATTTTTAATAGGATTACGTAAAGACTTTACAGGGTGAATGTAAATATAGATCAATATACCTAATTTACTATTGAAATGGACGGCAAGTTCAAGTTTTGATTTTGAAACTTTGCTCCGAGGAACACCGAATCTTTTTACCATGACAATTATACAGTTAAACTATTTTAGAATTGATGTTGGTATGTATGTAATAATTAAAAAAACGAACAACAGCTTAAAATAACAGCAATAAATAAAATAAGTTCAAAGTGTCATAGCTAACACGTATAGATCTGTATCGATAACGTCGTATCTGTACGTAACAGCTAATCATGAGGCAGTATCCGGTGTAGAAGGATTCTATTGTAAGGCGACGATTGTACATCCATAACCTTTCGGTAACAAGGTCACACACCGTTTTCATGCTGAAATATATAATTGTCCTAAAATATGACAGTATTGTCCTTAGAAAATTAATCATTTTTGAGACAAATTTGAAACGAAACGTTGCGCATACAAATAAGAAAGTATTTACATTACCGTGCTGCATACTCTTCCTATATATTGCTTTTTAAGACTAAACATTGTTTTACATAACGGGTTCGTAAAGACACCCGGATGACTTTAAATAAGGCTGTTTAAAACCCATTGGTTCCTAAACCCTCATCCGGACCTTGCAAAAACGTCCGTTTTGAGACTTTTGGGGTCCATTGGACCCCATTGTGCATTTTTGTTATTTTTCTAAGTCAAGATAGGCTTTTGTGACATAACTGATGCCGCTTTATAACTTGGTATGTTTATGCTATATGGTAGTGATACTACCGAAACGTTGCTTCCACTGTTACCATGGCAACCAGTGACCATAATAACACAAAAAACTAAGTTTTTTGCACTAAAATTGAATTATATCTTATAACTTGTGCAGAAAATGTAAATATGGGGAAACTTGGACATATTTATCACTAGATATACATTTTGTTACACTAATGGTGTATTTTTAACAGAACTATGTAAATATTTGGAAGAACATGACAAAAAAATAGTTTGGGTCCAGTGGACCCCAAAAATATTGATGCATATAAACATGGGTTAGTATACAACTTTTAACCACGACTGATAAAAAAAACATTATTAGTGGAACATATGTAACCAAAACAGCTTCCCAACTGATCCATATAGTCTATTTGTTAAGCTTTGTTTTTGCTTCCAATTAGTTTATGGTAATAGTTTTCCAATTGATTTGACCTCTCATCGTGCATGTCGCAGCTAGGTGCAGGATGCATGACGCTGACACTGAGACAGTGACAAGTCAATAGATGTGATAAAACGATGTATGGTAAACACATGTATTGAAAGTAACACACACAAAACTTCAAAAGGTAAATATATGAGTTTTGAATATAAATTGCTTAACACAATGTCTTGAGTAATACTCATAAATATGTCTGCTTCACATCATCACAGTCATGTCTTATGAGCTGCATAAATGTGTCCTAGACGCAGTTGCAGGTTTAGCCACGGGTCGTTTTGGGCAATGGTCTACTCCAACTTGTTGTATCATTTGTAATAAAGTATGATTTGAGGTTTCCTGCGATCATCATCATAATTTTGATTCATGAATGAAATAACAAGATTTTGTATCAAACATTAGGTTAAGCTAATGCTGAACAAGCGTTTACCATACATCGTAATTGGAACATGTTTGCCTGTTGTATGTCTTTCTTCCCTTGTAGCTATATAGTTGAATCTGATATACTAAACAATGACAAAGGAAGCATTGAAATAGACGCCTTACCGACCGATTAGACCTCCTAGACCAACGTTCAATAGGATCAAGGGCAAATGTCAAGGTCACCAATTATGGCCCATGATTGCTATGAAAACTTCCAGAAAGGACCAGAACACAAAATAATACAGTAAACTTAATTAAATCCTGAAATCATTTGCATAATTAGAGGTCTGATAGAATTATATTCGTTCCATACAGTGTGAATTATTTGGACTCGCGGTTTGCACTCCGGGGTTATAATATCCAAGGGAAATAACTCAATCACAAGATCGTGAAAGATATAGCTTGAGATGTGCAATTGAGGAACATTATTGTCGGTGATATATAGTATTCAATAAATGCCAGTATTGTAGTTGTAAACAACAAGGAACGGTTTTAAACTGGCTTTAAATACGTTTTACAAAACTGTAGAATTATGGGGTCCAGTTGGACCCAAGACGTTTTTTGAAATAAATTCTAAGCGAATTTACTTATTTAGTACGTATTTCACACAAGTGTCCAAAATAGCCATAGAAACATTGTCTAAAACGTCATAAGCGTCATTAGCCGCTGGAGACCAATATACCCCAAAGGTCCGGGTGAGGGTTAAGGTTATCAAAAGCAGATTATGAGATAATTACACAAACAACTATTAACCAGTATTTTATTCTATATCGTTGTATACAGTTTTCCTTTGTCATTGACCTTAGCATTATACACACATTCGTCTGCATTCGTTTTGATAAGCAATTACACAATTAAAAGTGCAAACTGCTTTAAAAGCTTTTTCGTCCAATCCGAAAGTAGGCGTCAAAAAGAAATATACAACTAGATTTCGCTTGATATGTATATGTATAGCGTTGGGCGACGAACTTTTTTTAACATGAGTACAACTAAGTTTTTAAATTAATATTTATAATTGCATATTAGGTGCTGCGTCAACACAAATGGATTTATTGGTCAAACATGTTTTAGAAAATATTGACTAAAAGTGAATATATAGAAATTAAAAGCCAGACCAGTATTTGAAAACTGGACTAAACCAACATGTTAAAACGTGTTATGACGCTTAAATATGTATAGAAACCCGGGCCCGAATTAGATATATTTTCTTTAAAAAAATCACCCCTACTAATCTTACTCCCCAGCCAGAGGGAGATGATACAAGTAACTCGCACGCGATGCCTTACTCTTATTGCTGACATATTTTCGAATCCAACTGTAAAACACTGGTACATCGGATAAGGTTTATACAATAGAATCAACATTTCAAAATAGCTGCATTTTCACTATTTTAAATTGTAATATAACTAGTCACAGTCACATTTTGAACAATTATTTAAATATGTTAAGTCAAGAAGTGTATTAAGGTTTCTGTTCCTATACTACTATTTAAAGCTATTAAGGCATAAAGTAGGCGTGTGTAATCCACTTCTGTTTTTTTTACTCTCTCCTATAAAGTTGAAAGTTGAAAAATGGACAACTAAATGGCAACAAAAATACCTGTTTGTCGTGATTATATCCGATTTTTCGGTGATCAGATACACACATTACACACATTTCTCCTAATCAACGTGATTGATTACACACAATCTTTGCACGAATATTTTTTGGACAAATTACTGTCAAAGAAAAGATTCAATGAAGAACTCTTGTTGCCATGGCAAAAAAGTGAAAAGATTTGAGAAATCTTAACGATTATTCTTGTAAAAACCAACAAGTAACACAGAGCTTAGCTATTTGATGGATAGTATTACCTGGCAGATCTCAATCAAGTTCATGCATATCATATTCCTGCCTCGTCATGATAATGGTTTAACATTATGCTGAAAACGATATTGCAATACGGAGAGATTATTATTGCAATACAGATCAATATACGTGGGTTCCTCATACAGTTGTGTTACTTTGGATTTTTTTCTTGAAATATTCATTCGCGATTTTATGTATGATACATCATTTAAAAGGTATATTTCTTGCAGATCTGTAAATATATGACGCAAGTGAATACTCCTTATTTTACACAGTCTACATTAGGTGATATTATCACACAATTACACTTCATCCATGCTTGTTTATAGAATATGAAAGAACTATCGAGATGCATTGACGGAACAAATATAGTGGTATACTTTAACGTATTAACAGTAGTGTTAGTGATTTGATTGAAATTGAAAAATAAAATAAGTCACATATTCGTAAACAAGTTGATATTATCAATAAACAAGTATAACACACTTTGAACAGGTTTGATTCATAAATCATATTATATCATTTTAACTATAATACATTTAAATGTATAATTTAATCTTACTAAACAACAAAACAATCTAGAAAATAAAAAACTGAATAAATAATAATATCTTTGCAGTGTCTGCTCCTATTGTACAAATTCTGCGAGAAAGATTGTAAGGATAAAAATAGAATATCACCACCGTGTCTGATCCGGGGTCTTTTATCATTTCGAGTTGGTTGTTTAATCCAGCTCGTGTGATCTGGATTGCATAACTAACGAGAACTGATACCAGACACCGGATCACACACTGTGGTGATATTCCTTTTATTATATACCTAAACCATTTGAGATTAGATCTTGATATATATGTTGTTCACTCGAATAATCAAATACTCATTACTGTAGGCCCCCTTATGTTAAAAATTCTGTGTTTCATAACTATGATTGGGAGTCATGTGACCATCAACAAATTACGACATTATTTATTTGCTAACGTATTACTTTGCTCTCGATAGAATCCGTTAGGTATGAATTTGCGTTTTGCAAATAACGGTCATTTAAACGTGTTAGAGTATGAGTTGAACTGTTTTAATCCTTTGGGGGAAAACATTAGTAAAAATGGGTGTGGTTGGTTATTTACGCTTAAAAGGAAAATGAACTGTTCAAAGTTGATCAACGCTTAGTTTCAACTTTTTTTTAAAAAATAGTATCGGAACTTGGAATTCCGAAACATCACGCACAACGATTCTTTATACGAGTGTTTGCGAACTATGAAACATGTGTTGTTATTTGCTATTGAAAAAGAATGTGTGTTACGATTAGCATATTGTATCATGTTTAGTTACGGAAAGGTTTAACTCAGAAAAAAAAAAAACTTAAAAGGAAATATTCAGCTATAAAATATTGACCTTTTTCGAATATATCTAGATTTATTTACTATGGAATCATAATAACATTACTTTCCGGGAACAATAATTTTACCATTGTCAAGCTCAATCTTAACATATTACAACCTATTTTACGTCTGCACGCTAAATAAGATTGGTATAGTACTCTTGTGTAAACAATGAACTGTATGAAATTATTTGACTCGGAACAGGAGCGTTGTATTTGAATGCGGGTCATAGTACGTTGTAGTGAAAATATGCCATACGCTATTCTTAATATATTTAAAAAAGTCATTCATATTTATTAAAGATATCGAAAACATAAGTCTGCATATTTCTATGCAATTTGGATCATCTACAGATGCATACATTGCAAATTCTAAGCAATCATAATATACTATCCACATATGCATAAAATACCACATAAAATAGATGTCCAGATGTAAGTAAATTATTATTCAGACCCAAACCGTTCTATTTGACATGTTTCGCTGCAGATGTCCGCGATTCTCAGACAGCATATTACCAACTAAATTTGGGGGTCATCTCAAAACGTATAATGAGGTATTCAATTCATACCTGTATAACACGAACGGATCAAGCGTCAATTTAAAACTGGATTTTTTTATGTTTTCAATGAAAAATACTGTAATTATGCTAGGGGAAACGTATCTTAACATTGACAAACAGTTTGAATCCTTCATAAGACGCCGCAATGTGTTCGGAAAGCGCAGTAGAAGCGCACCCGCTTTTCACCGATGCGGTTTTAATTCGATCTCGTGTCGGGGCAGTATGTCAGAGGGTTCATTGGTCACCCGTCTAAACACGTTCTACATCTTACGGGGTTTATATTTCACAACTTATTCGTTCTGCTAGGGCCTGTACCTCTGTTGAGGACTTCCACATTGGTAAAAAAATACTACTGAAAAGCTTCTTAAACAGGGGTACAGATTTCATAAACTTCGTAAAACATTTTCTAAATTCTTTTACAGAAATCTTCCTCTCATTAACAAGTATAAATGTAACTAAAGTATTTTCTGCGGCAAGGTATTTCACATCCGGAGTTTTATGGTGATGTTATTTACAGACTTCGTAAGATTCTTGGACATACTCATTTTCAAAACCTGTTTGTAAAACGTATTAGAATTTTCCTCAAAAAAGATTATGATCCAACTATATTGCTGCGCACTTCACGTTTGATTATCGCTCAATCTACAATTGATAACTATGCTGTCCTCTTTGGTTGTGCGACGACAGACAGGGCTTAGCACTACATGATGATGTATCTCTAAAGCCGTCCTTAACCGGGAGAGTTATGTCGGATTTTCGTACTTTGTTTTTTCTCTCCCACACTGTCGTACCCTGAAACCATTCATGTCTTACTCCTACTCGTGAATACAGACTAGTCGCTTGAGAACAATTTGACCGTTGCCATAGTGGGCTATTTTTAACACGGGCTTGAATGTTAAATTCTTTTCCGTGTTACTAAAACTCTTGTCATAGAATTTTTATTAGTTGTTTTACATGTATTTACTTACTGTGTTGGCGGTCTTTTTGATTGTAAGGTTTTGGAACAGGGTTTATATTTTATGTACACTGTTCGTCTTTATAGGTGAATATAGGACATAAGAGTGAGGTTGGGCGCCCTTAAACCCAGGTTTAACACCCAGTGGTTGTTAATGGTTAATTTATAATTAATTATTGATTGCTACTGACCGTACCAAGGCGGGCTCCTATATTCATTTGTATGTCAGAAGGTTTATTGGTCGCCCGTCTAAACACGTTTTACATCTTACGGGGTTTATATTTCACAGTTTATTCGTTTTGCTAGGGCCTGTGCCGCTGTTGAGGACTTCCACATTGGTAAAAAACTATTACTGAAAAGCTTCTTAAACAGGGGTACAGATTTCATAAACTTCGTAAAACATTTTCTAAATTCTTTTACAGAAATCTTCCTCTCATTAACAAGTATAAATGTA
This sequence comes from Gari tellinella, assembly GCA_922989275.2. Taxonomy (NCBI): domain Eukaryota; kingdom Metazoa; phylum Mollusca; class Bivalvia; order Cardiida; family Psammobiidae; genus Gari; species Gari tellinella. The sequence goes on from OV277858.1 coordinate 11,640,096, forward strand.
ACTTAAAGTCTTTTCTGCGGCAAGGTATTTCACATCCGGAGTTTTATGGTGATGTTATTTACAGACTTCGTAAGATTCTTGGACATATGCATTTTCAAATCCTGTTTGTAAAACGTATTAGAATTTTCCTCAAAAAAGATTATTCTCCAACCATATTGCTGCGCACTTCACGTTTGGTTATCGATCAATCTACAATTGATAACTATGCTTTCCTCTTTGGTTGTGCGACGACAGACAGGGCTTAGCACTACATAATGATGTATCTCTAAAGCCGACCTTAACCGGGAGAGTTATGTCGGATTTTCGTACTTTGTTTTTTCTCTCCCACACTGTCGTACCCTGAAACCATCCATGTCTTACTCCTACTCGTGAATACAGACTAGTCGCTTGAGTACAACTTGACGGTTGCCATAGTGGGCTATTTTTAACACGGGCTTGAATGTTAAATTCTTTTCCGTGTTACTAATACTCTTGTCATAAAATTTGTATTAGTTGTTTTACATGTATCTACTAACTGTGTTGGCGGTCTTTTTGATTGTAAGGTTTTGGAACAGGGTTTATATTTTATGTCCACTGTTCGTCTTTATAGGTGAATATAGCAGATAATAGTGAGGTTGGGCGCCCCTAAACCCAGGTTTAACCCCAAGTGGTTGTTAATGGTTAATTTATAATTAATTATTGATTGCTACTGACCGTACCAAGGCGGGCTCCTATATTCATTTGCTTTATGTTTGTCTTGTGTGTTGTTTTCTATTTAGTGTGTAGATGAAGGAATAGTATTGCGTGTTTGTGTTTTTTAGGGTATGACTGTGTGTGTGTTCTGCTTAAGGGGTGGGTGTATTGTTTGTGTTGCGTTTCCTGCTTGAGTCTTTCGTATTTATTTATCCGGGCACTCCGGTTTCATCCCACATAATTGACCGAATACGCCACCATTTGAGCCATTGAGAGGTATTTGTATAGGTTAGTGTAGCTTGTTTCGTAATCGATGTACACCTGTAATAGGAATAGAGTTTAAACTTTTAACATTGTTTAACACCTGGTTTGAAATGCATGATGGATATGATTGGTCGTAGGTCACTGCATCACACAAAAAGTCATATAGCGCCGAATAAATGTAGAAAATACTATTTTAAAAAGAGTAACATTCGAAATTTTGTCTCAGGTAAAATTAATTACCCAGCATTCTATGAGTTTACGGTAATATGACAAAAATAACATTTCCCTGCTTTATTGTATCATAAAGCCACGTCAACAACATCATGCGAGATATCGCCATTAGCACGACATTCATTCACAAGTTATTATAAGTAACCTGGGAGATAATATGTATTTAGGCTTATGGACGGAAATAAAAGCAAAATTGTACTAATAAGTAAAAGTTAAAGCTTCTTGATTTTGACAATATTGTGGTACTTTTACCTAGAGTCCTAATAAATTACCATCTAAGATATGACATTGTGACCTGCTTTTTGACCCCATACGATCCATATTCAAAGTGGAGCTATATAACTCTTCAAGATACTTATCCTGAGCAAATATGATTTTGATAGGGGTAAATATATGGCCGCTAGATGAACAACAGGCATCTACTGATCACTATAGTTCACTTGTAAAGTCTCGGGTGAACTAATAAAAATAGGATGACGAAAGAGAATGGTGTCACACAAAGTGACAAATTCCCCCATATGGCCGAGGTTTTTGTCACTGCAATGTATTCATTTAGCTTTCAAATAAAATCATACAGCAGGCTACAATTGTACTCCTTGTTGTTGCAATATATAAAGAAAAATGCTTGTTCTAGCTTACTCAAATGCATCATCATCATAGTATCATGACGTCATCTGATGTCATAATGACGTCATCGTCATAACAAGGTTTGTAAAATGTCATAATGATGACTTATTTCTAAATTAAGAAATGATCACATGATCAAAGAGTTATGGGCAGTTAGGATGAGTTACCTCCCTTCCTATTCACTTGTAATAATATAGGATGAGGCATTTCCCTTTTCAATGGATTTAACCTCTAAATGACCTTGACCTTTGTAGGACATTACCCAAGTTGTACTGACCTTGAGGTGAGTACACATACACAATATAAAGTATCTAGCCCATGTTATTCAAAAATTATGGCCAAGATTAAAGTTGTGTGCAGACGAATAGACAGACAGACAGACCAAAAACAAATATACCCCAACTAAGTCGTTCGGGGGAATACAAATAATGCAAAATACAGCAATGTTGTGTGGTCAAAACTTGCATTCTGTATAACAGAGACCATACATTCTCCCTTTCCTCCACAGAAGTGCCTACAACACCTCTACATCCACCTCAGTATAAGGATATCAAATGAGTAATTGCTACCTAGTGACTGTTTTGAGCACATGTAGTAGTTTAAAGCAAGATAAAAGTAAAGCATAAAGCTCTGACAGGATCTTCCGGCAAAAAGTTACTTTCATATTACTTTAAGCAGTCAGTGTTTTTGACATAGTTTGATATAGGAGATTTTCACTTTTTGCAATGGAGGAAAGGGATAAAGCAAGGTGAAAGTAATCAAAAAGCACCTAATTGGCTTTGTGCTTTATTTTTATCAAAATATTCTTGCATAATGCAGTCACTTGACAAGTTGTCTTGCACACCAACAATTGGACCTCATGTAGTGATTGTATTAGATGTTTTACTGTACATGAGACAATTGTTGGCATCGAAATTCAAAATAAGTGTGTCAGAGAGTAAAATATCACATTGACAAAAAGAAAAACATGATCTTGTTAAAATTAAGGTTCTCTAGGGTTTTCAATTCTGATTTTTTTACTGGCACTTTAGGAATTATTTATAAATACAACAGGAAAAATATTTCGTTAAGTGTATTGAATTTGCTTTTTTTTTCATTTCATCAGTTCTGATAATACACAGCAGTAACAACACAACAACACTTAAGTTACGTTTCAATTTCATAAATACATACTTACAGCTTTTAGAGATTATATTAAAACATTTGTCACAAATTACAAAAGCATAGTTTCTCTTTTTAATAATTAACATGGATACAGGGCTACCCATAAGGGGAGTACTTCAAGAACTTAAATATTTATGTCTGCATTAAACCATATGGTGTGACTACTCATTAGAATTGGTTCAAAGAGACAATTTTAATGATTAGTTAAAACACACCAAAGGTATTGGTGCTGACATGGAATTTGATCCATTTTAACTCATCCATCGCTCTGATCAGTTCATATATTTATTACTCCAATTCAGCACATAATTATGTTGTTCTCTTTTGAAAAAAATCAGTTTAATTTTCCTCACACTCTCTGACTATCTGTATGAAAGTCAATCTTGGACAGACAACTGCTGAATGTCATGGTTGATGCTTGTCCTACATTGTTTACCACTTCAGGCAGGGAAACATTCCTAAGATTGCAATGCGTATGAAACACCATAAAGGCTATGCTGATTCTGCAATAGATAATACATCAATAATTTATTGTTATGTGTAAGGCACTCTACAGGCCTCAAACATCTCAAGACTTTTGTGTTATTGTTTTCTTTTATATTTTTTGTACGACTTAACACATTGACCAAATAGCAGGTTTTATTCCGCACAGTGACACTAGTGGTCTCTAACAATTTCCTGCTTTAGCATTTAATTACTTGTGCAAAAGCAGGAGGTTATGTTGAAGGTTCTTTAACTATTCTTTATAAAGCATAAGCTGAAATTTGGAGGCAATGTTAAGTATTATTTGGCTTTATGGAAACATGTGAATAAGGCATGGTTTTGGCTAAAGTGTACTTTCCCATTAATTTTTTAGAATGTCTGGTATATGTATTCAATCAATGGAGCTAAAGTCAAATCAGAATGATAATAAACTAATGTTGACATAGTTCTACTCATACAGGGCTACAGATAACTGAAAACAAATTCTTTATGTCTACATTAAACCCAGTGGTGTGCCTACTTATCAGAATCCTGATCTCGAGACAACTCTTATAAATGGTAACACCATAGCCGTTGGTGCTGACATGAAGAAAAGCTGCACTTGGTCTGATTATTCCAACTTATGTGGAGCACTGACTCGTAATCATAAATCAGATTTCATGGACTGAAATGAAAATCATTATACTGTTTTTGTCAGAACTGTACACATTACTGGCTTATTTTTTCAATCTAAATCCCCACACACATTGCCTTTAACTTGTCTTTCAAATGTTTTCTTTCAAATATTTACTATATTCTGTACTTTGTAGGCTCTCTAAATCATAACATAATATACGAAAATATTTTGCATTAAAGGAGATTCAGCTTTTAAAGGCCAAATAGGCAGAATTTAGCATTGGCCATAAGTCTATAACTTTATGACTTCACGTGATAGAGATTTCATTTTGGCATGTGCATTAAAGAATCTCGTAAGAACAGTACAACTTGGGTTAAGTCAGACAAAGGTCAAGGCCATGTAGATGTCATCTAAAGGTCAAATAGGGTGAACTTGACATAGGCCACAACTTTGCAGCTACATTTGATAGATACTTCATATTTTTCATGTGAGTCTACACTGTTTGCAGTTTGTATCTGGTTCAAGTACTTGAAGGTACAACCCTAAACCCTCATCCGGACCTTGCAAAAACTTCCGTTATGAGACTTTTGGGGTCCATTGGACCCCATTGTGCATTTTTGTTATTTTTATAAGTCAAGATAGGCATGTGTGACATAACTGATGCCGCATGATAAATTGTTGTGTTTATTCTATATTGAAATGATAAAACAGAAACGTTGCTTTAACCGTTATCATGGCAACCAATGACCAAAGTAACACAAAATACTACGTTTTTTGCTGTAAAATCGATTTTTTTGTAATAACTTGCGCAGAAAATGTACAGATGGGGAAATGTGGATATATTTATCACTAGATATACCTTTTGTTACATTGATGGTGTATATTTTACTAAACTATGTAAACATTTAGAAGAACATGACTAAAATGTGGTTAGGGTCCAGTGGACCCCAAATAATCTTTACATGTATGTATATTAATATAGGTTACTATACAACTTTTAACCACGACTGATTTAAAAATCTTATTTTTGGAACATATGTAACGTAAACAGCTTCCAAGCTGATCAATATTGTCAATTTGTTAAGCTTTGTTTCTGCTTCCAATTATTTTATGGCAATAGTTGTCCAATTTATTTGACCTGTCACCGTGCATGTCTTAGCACCGTGCAGTATTCATGAAGCTGACACTGAAACAGTGACATGTCAAATATATGTGATAAAACTAAGTATGGTTAACACATGTTATGAAAGTAACACACTCATAACTTCAAATGGTAAAGAGATATGAGTTTTGAATATCAATTGCTTAACACCATGCCTTGAGTACGCTCTCATAACTATGTCTGCGTCACATCATCACATGTCTGATGAGCTGCATGATAGTGTCCTAGACGCAGTTACAGGTGTAACCACGGTTCGTTTGGGTCAATGGTTTACACCAGATTTTTTTATCACTTTAGTGAACTATGAGTTGAGGTTTCCTGCGATCATCATATATTACATTCATTTTTATTCATGAATGAAATAACAAGAAATTGTATCAAACATTAGGTTAAGCTAGTGCTGAACAAGCGTTTGCCAAACATCCTAATGGGAGCATGTTTGTCTGTTGTATGTCTTTCTTCACCTGTAGCTATATAGTTGCATCTGATATACTAAAGAATGAAAATAAAGCATTGAAATAGACGCCTTAAATACCGACCGACCAGACCTCGTTGACCAACGTACAATAAGGTCAAGGTTAAATGTCAATGTCAACAATATTGGCCCATGACTGCTATGGAAATTTCCAGAAAGAACCAGAACCAAATATAATACAGTACACTTACTTGAATCTTGAAATCATTTGCATAATTTGAGGTTATATAGAATTGTATTCGTTCCATACAGTGTGGATCCTTTTGACGCTCCGGGGTTATAATATCCAAGGAAAATTACTTAATCACAAGATCGTGAAAGATATATTTATATGTGCAATTCAGGAACAGTATTATTGGGGTTATCTAGTATTCAATAAATGCCATAATTGTAGTTGTAAACAACAAGTAACGGTTTTAAAATAGCCTGAAATACATTTTACCAACCTTTAGAATTCTGGGGTCCGGCTGCACCTCAGCCGTGTTTTGAAACTAAAATGTATGCAAATTCACCTATTTAGTATCAAAGTGTCAAAAACAGTCATAGGAACAATGTCTAAAATCGTCATAAGCTTCATAAGGCTGAATACTTTTTTCAAGCAAAAATAAAGCCGTTGGGGTCCAATGGACCCCCAAAGTTCCGGATGAGGGTTAACAATTATTATACATTACACATAGTCTTCACAAATACATGCTCAGTATTGTATGATAAATTTCAATAAACATCTATTTTACCTAACAGAATAAGAATCTGACTTCTGAGTGTCAAACAGAGTAGATCCAGACCAGGTCCCGCATTAGTGTTGCCTTATCTGTATCAAAACTGTTTGAAAGTCCATGATGAGTAGCATGTTTTTTTACCATGTCGCAATTTCAATAAAGGATAACCTCAGCTGACAGGTGGGTGTTTTTTATTTTACTTTTTTCTAAATTTATGTACTTTCTGAATGAAAGAAGCAAAAATTTATCTATTTTGTGGCTGTTGAATTCCCATTGAAATGTCTTGTACCTAGTTAGTGTAATGCTACCATAGCTTTCATCTCAATCAATGAGATTTGATGAAATCAGCTGTCCTGAAACATCATCATCTCTCCATCCCTCATCATCCATCCGTGCTAAATGACCCATTTTGTATTTTGATGCCATAAAATCTGACTCATCTATGGGATACATCCATACCATATTACCATTGCCCCTGTTGAAATAATTTTAAAATATGTGTAGGTTTTCAGGATAAACAACCAACATAGTTGGGAAGGATGAGGTTTTGCAATTAAGGGAACCACTCTGTAGACACAACTGAGGCTACAGTTATCATTATTGTATACAGCAGGTGGTCACTTAAAGAAAGATGAGAAGAAGTAAAGCAGACAGCATTTAAATATGTTTTCTGCTTTAGTTCCACTGTTCTGTAAGTTGTTAGCTATTTTTTATTCCATCAATAAGTATTGTTTAGTCCTGGTTATAGAGGGGTATACATCAAATGATTAAGCGGAAGGTACATTTTGCATCGAGATGATCTACTGCTTGATTCACAGGGGTAAAGAATTTTAAATGTAGCCAGTGTCAAATGTCATCTTTAAAAGGCATTTGAATTGCACTTAATTCTTTCATGGATGATGAGAATATTTTAAGATAGATCTATTATTTTTATTTTGTAATTTGTTTATGACATGTCTTTCTATCTATCCATACTGCTGCACCCTCGTATTGAGTATAATGTGCAGTGCGCGTCTGAGAAAATTAGTAACAAGAGCCACATGCGGCCCTTAATCGCTCACCTGGTAATGGACCAGTAATGGTTAAGTTTTCAATATAAGCCATCATCAGTAAATTCACCCCATCCACTGGTGGTTATGTTTGAGCTAGGAAGAGTATTTAAAGTAAACTGGCAAAGGGCCACATATGAATCATTTTTGTGTAAAAATATTCTTAAAGTACACCAACAGTTTCGGGGAAAAGATTTTTAAAGATTTTCTATACAGAAATATAAGGAAAACTTGCCCCACCTACTGGCAGCCATGTATTTTAAGATAACAAAATGGTTTTAAGCAATCTGATATATTTATTAATGGATCATCTGTTTTCACTATACAGTAACATATGGAAAATGTGCCCCTACAACTCGGGGCCATGTTTTTTTTATATATCAGAATTATTTTAAAAAATCTCGAAGAGAGTCCCCCATGAATCATTTGTGTGAAATTACTTTCAAATCGGATCATCGATTTCAGACAAGAAGGTTTTCACTATATAGCCATATAAGGAAAATCTGCCACACCAACTAGCGGCCATATTTTTTAAGATAGGAAAATTATTTTAAAAAATCTGATAAATGTAACCAATGGCACATTTGGGTAAAATTATTTTCAATTCGGACCAGTAGTTTTTGACAAGAAGATTTTTAAAGTTTTTTTCAATTGGTTGCCATGGCAACAACACTTTCAGTTGGATGACCTATATTTGAAGACATCTGAGAGAGTACCCTACAAGGAACAATCCTATGAAGTTTAGAAGAAATTGGCCCAGTAGTTTCCAAGAAGATTATTAACAAAAAGTTTGACGACGGACGGACGTCCTTGACCATTTGGGCACTTGTTGGATGTGTCTTTTGTTTAAAAGTACCCAATAGCAAAAAAAAACCAACAATAACAATAGGGCATTCACGGAATGAATGGAATCTATAGTTCTCCTTACCAACAAAGGACCTTTCGTGCGTGTGGACATACCCACAATCTCCATTTAAGTGGCCATTGCCTTCTTTATTTTATCTCTTTTATCTGGTTAAAATGTGTGTGGTAAGCCACATAATTGAAATCTAACTTTGTTTTAGAATGATCTGGAGGCTAACCCAACCCCTAACCCTATGTCCCACAACTGGCCAGGTTAATGTCACAAGAAATGGCCAGGTTAATGTTACAAGAAACTGCCAGGTTAATGTTTTTTTACTAATGTGCCTAGTTATTTTAGTCAATTTTAGCCACTTAACTATCTTTTTGTGAGCAGGATAGACGACGACGGTCACAGGGCGATCACAATAGCTCACATTGGCACTTAGTGCCAGGTGAGCTAAAAAGTGTGAATAAAAAAGGTTGATTTACAGTTGTGCCCCAGATTCATTTACTTTTCAAGGGTACAAACGATTTATGTACGGAAAATGTTGGTTTATTGATGAGACATTAATTCGGGACTGTTCGCTTATTTTTGTAAACTCATTTGGTCACCATATTGTATTCTTGTTCGTGTTGGCTAACTACCCATGATACCGTTCGTGCCATTCACAATCGATATCAAACAGTCTGTTTTAGTTAAATTGTTATGTTTTTTTTATGCAATTGATGCAATCGATACGGTTCCTGAACACACTACAGGTTAATGTCACAATACAATTTCAGATTAATGCAGGCCCAAGCTCCCGAGTCAAGCCTAATACTTTAAAAACTGGCATTTAAGGCTCCCCTCTTTGGCGCTCAGGATTTCAGGGGTAGCATTTTGACTTGTTTGACGGTGTCCAGATAAAGTGACGGGCCGGGCACAGTCCCTGGTGCATATCATAACTGCCCTACTCATAATTCATGATGGAGAAAACAATAAAAAAAAGTGTATCCTCTGTAAAAAAGTTGGTTACATTAATTATTTTTTCGACTTCTAACATGAAATCTGCACTCTGAAATTCATCTCTCATCAGAAAAATCAAGTGGCAGTTAGCAAGTATTAAATTCAGAGTGATACTGATTACTCATCAGTGTCAGTTTAAAAAAGGAAGCCTTCATAAACAAAAGCGGATTTTCCCCTACATATTCAAAGATGGCATTTAATTGTCTTTGACCGGGAGTCGAACTGTCATTTGTATGAGCCGATGAAAAACAACAAACGGCATGATTTAACAGTAAAATAAACCCTAAATCGCTGTTGTTAAACTACCCGCTGCCTGCCAAGTATGTAACAATCCGAATACAGTCATGAGTTCAGTAAAGAAATCGATGACCATCTACGGCCATTTATTCAATGATTTGCTCTAAATTAGTCAGAGTGGAGAAAACGGTATTCTTCCGTTCAAACGAAACGCATTGCAATGAAATATAGTAAATGACAATATTTTGACAACTCCGACTACCAGTTTTAAATTGAGTGGCAAACAGTTTGAAGGCTTAGCAGACGCCGGGTTACCAACTCCAAACTGTTTGCAATGAAACCAAAAGTTAAAGTGTAATGTTACCGGGATTATTTGGAAGGAAAAATGTTTTCTCTACTGTAGTGTACTCTGCACAAATTGCTAACCTTAACAGCAAACATTGGTAATTGATCAATTGAACACGCTACAGCATGTTGTTCTGTACAGCCTACAGTTATCACCGTCCGCAATTTGGGATCAAACAAATCCTTTTCTTTCACAGAAGCCTATGGCGCTTATACACATCTTTAACGACTGGTTGTCTCTAGCTCTTAATCATTTCAGACATTTCTTATTGATGTCGAGTTTATATCAAAACATAGGTTTGCCTTCGTGTAGCCTACAAATTACAATTTAGCGTTGTCGTTGTTAACCATCTTGGGTACAGTGTAAACCGACAGTCCCGCAAAGATATTATCGGGGGATTATTCGGTTATAATGTAACGCGATTTGTATGTTTTAAACTTGATAGATATGCCTGGATACAATAATTGCAGCCGCACAAATCTGATGTCAATTTCGTCGAATTTTCGACATTTCAGACAAAACAGTCGAGAATAATACCATTAAAATCAACTTACCTGATAACTGATCTCGGGTGTATACAATTCTGTGTCACAATCCTGTTTTCCAGTGGAATATCAATGTCCAATAGTAGAATCTAATGGTTAAATGGTATGGTCCTAATCACTCAAACTGTCTGACATAATTTGACGACGGAAATAAGACGAAGTACTACGCCGTTTCCGGCGTAGGTTTCACAAAATATAGTTCGTTTAACTACGATTTAAAATAAAAAAAGTCCACGTAAATAATGTATTTATTCATCAATTATTGCTTCATTATATGGTGAATAACACAACGCAAATTTGAATCGAGAGCTTAAAACTGACGACCACTTGCATTTGTTGGATTCTTTAAGTACTATTTCGTAATGTTGCTTAGTTTTTAAATAAGGTATGCACGCGAAAATCAAACACTTTTCAAAGTCTGTCAGGGATTGAATTGAATTAGAATTCTTTTGTTTCTTCCGTGCATTACCTAAGAACTTACTTATAAATCAGTTTACTTGTCTGATATAGTGCCACAGTGCATTCTAGATTTCCGGCCAGAACTAAATGTGTTAGCATACAAGTTATATCCAAATAAGTGTCCCTTTATGACTGCTTACAGCTCTATATAACTAATTAGAAAGCAAGAGAGAGAGTTTGCAACAGTGCAGAAAGTTTAAACACGGGTGCCAACTAGGTATTACGATGACCTATATATACTTAACAACATTTCTAATCGGTCACTTTTAAAGCTACATTTGTCTGTAGCTTGTTTCGCCTAATTTGCACGTGTAAATTATGGAAGAAAGTATCTGCCCGCAATATTACGCTAACGTAATATCCAATAACTGCCTAGCCCGAAAAACACCTAATATGACGAGAATAACACACGAGGAGAGCGGCAGAGCCGTCGGAATGTTGCACGTCGGTGTATTCTGACGGCAAATAAGATTCAACCACCAAGGATTACCGAAAGTGAAAACATAACAAGACTCAAATTCCATGTATTCTATATTAGGAAATGTTTCTGTCCATTTACATGTGGCTATAACTTTTAACCGGACACTTTCGACCATTTAGGCTATAACGCGAACATTTGACGTCACCGGAAGTAGAGCAGACCACCCAAAGAAACATAAACGATGGATACCAACACCCCTAGGACCGATACATTGTAGTGACGCACCTGAGCCACAGATTTGCCGTAACGTCACACCAAAGACGGTACGTAAACGGCTGCGAAAGGTGGACAGTCGCTGCTCATGGCCGCTTCAAGATATAGTTATCACCAAACAACTTTGGCCCGACGATACAGATGAGTTTAACCCTACAGAGCACGTTTGCGACATTCTAAAGAAACGCGTTTGTTCCCTACCCCAGCCTCCAAATGTTGACGTATTGGAGCGTGACGTCGTCAATATATGGGAAAGTTAGGTCATCATTACTTTTACTGAACTCTTCTCGTCTATGAGAAGTCAATACGAAACTGTTATTGCAGCTGCCGGGGGCAATACGCATTACTAACATAGGGTCTAAGAACTGAAAAACACTCCTGTGAGTTTTAAAATAGGGGGTGCCTCCACAGAAGCTATTGTTGAAGATTAGGAGGAAAGGTGATAGCCGTGAAATTGTGAAAGTCTGTTTCAAAATTGATTACATTGGCATTGTAACACAATAACATGGTTTAACATTTCTTTATATTTCTTTTTCTGAATGAAATATAAGGTGAACGATTAGAAAATTTGTTGAGTATAGGTATTATAACATATTTGTATTGCTACGAAGTCAGTGTATATAGTGAGAAATGTTTGTCTACGAAAACAAAGTTGCCTTCGTAGCAATACAAATTTGTTATAATACCCATATAGGTTGTCATAGAGAAACATAGTCCCCCCCCCCGTGTTAAAAGGCTTGTTTAAATCATATCTAGTGACTGTCGAACATGTCATTGCCAATCTCGAGTCGTACACAACAGTGAACTACATACAAGCGTTTAAGGACGAACTGGGACAATATGTGCCGGTCTTATAGATCTGCAAGCTGAAATAAACTAGATTAAATTATTAACATACTTCTTATATGTTGTATTTGAACTCATTAATCGTTTTAGTTACCGATTAAGTAACCCGTATATCTTGGAACCTGACCTGCATGGGTACCCTTTCACCACAAGTCATGCGCATGTGATAATTGTGATGCCTGCCGTCTCTAACAATTCTCAATGTTCTGAATATTTGTACATAAAATATCAGCAGAATGTCAAACAGTTTGACACAAGATGAGCCTCAGCGTCATACGGGGTTTCGTCTGGATCAAAACTGTTTGCAACCGTTGTAACTAATGCACCTGCAACAGGCAGTATATTAACCCATCGCCCCATATAAACTCGGGTTTTTAACTAACCTAATTTATGTCTGCTTTGCAGAAAATAATTCCAGCCTTTATTAGAAAATAAGCAGACGACGAGAAAATAGACGATGCATAGAACCGAAACAGACTTAGACCAGACTGGTTTGGGACAACCCTTTCAAACTAGTCGCATACCGTCACATGTTATACTCAATTAGCGACAGCGATATTTCTACGATAAACCTAGCAACAAGTAGATGGCAATTTCAATGAGGTGATGAGTTTGGTATGTTTATTCGGGCAATTGAATTTATTGACCATCGACACGAACGTCCAAGCAATTCCTTGCATTTGAAAAATTACCTAGAGGGAAACTGAATCATTTCGCTGTGGCAAATATACAGTTAAACACTTTTAACTCTGGTATCTGTTTTCATACTAGTATACATGTTCACTTTGTTTACTTCTTTCATCAACCACCAAATATATACCCCAAGCTTTCAACTCACTGAATTCGAAATAGCTGGAAATATGTACATGTAGCATAATGATAAATATATCACATGTCAATAGTATAAGCAGTCTGGAAAATTACAGTCTTTATTTAGTCAGTTTATGTTTTTAACTTGAATTTCCCTGAACCTGTGAACATATTCAGTTGGCGAACATCATGATTAAGATATCTAATCAGAATTTGTGAGTCATACAAGCTATCTTGAGAAAATGCAATGACAATAATAATAAGAGAGTTCTCATTTCTTTGCAGACACTTCAGACTCGTTCGACTAACTTTAGACTCTAGTTAATTAGATATTACATAAGCGTACTTACAATGTACACGGATGTTACATTCTTTTTTTAAAATGTCAAAACGTCGTGTGAGTCTTACAACGTTCTATGTCCATTTTATAAACAAATAAAGATCTATATACCGTTGGAAAACTACTTTTAAAAGCTATTTCCTGGTGCAAAGAATATTTTTATCCAAGCTTTTTATTTGAAGTTATTGCCAGTATTACAATGTTCTGTCTGGATGTTTACGTTTTCTTAAATCTTAGAACTATTTATGGCCGATTTATACAGTCATTGTGTTCAAATTGAGTCAAGTTACAGAAATTTTAAGATAACTGCGCCCATTCATAGTTATTGGCGTACAATGTAATAGGTCACTACATGTATTTTGAATCCCTTTTTAAGATGATGCAACTCATTTTTTAACAAACGAATGAGTGTTTACATGTATGGTACTTTTATCATTGTTTGTGTGTACAGACAGTGGCTTGGTAGCAGATACACCTTTACTTTAATTGAAACTTTGGTTTTTTTGAGAAAATATTGAATAACGCTATTTTTAAACAATAATTTTGTATTAAATATCTTAAAAGAACAGTTGTGAAAAAGTTTTGTTTGATTATTTAATGCTCGTTAGAGTCCCCTGTTTGTTACTTATGATATATATATACATTACGTGTAACTCTAACAAAAAAAAGTTACACGTTATCATAGCTTACGTCGCCTAGCAGCAACCAGCACTTACCTTTATATTTCCACTGTTAAATTAGCTTTAATTGGTTTGTAGCCAATTATACAGCTTAATTATCAAACTTTGAAAATATAAAACAATGCTTAAGTTCGCCAGTTGGTTTGTGATATACTCCGTGTTTACCTGTAATGGGGTGTGTTGTAGTATTACCATGCATGTTGATCTATATTGTCTCCAGGGTATATGTCGCGTATCTAAATTAATAAGTATGAAACTCAAACACGTGAACATTCATATTATTCACTACTGTTCCACGTTCCGTCCCTTTTTTTGACATTTCTGTTCCAGACTGTAATATTGGCATGTACAAACATGTTTATATGTTGTCTACATATGCTTTGTCGCGTATTTATATCATTTTAAATAAAGCTTCAAACGTATAAATAACTTTACACTTATTTGTATAACAAACGCCATATAAATACGCATCCTTAAACAAGTTTGACTATTGTTAAAATTGGATCATTTTATCAAAAACGTATGCATATATTTACTACGGTAACTAACACGTTGCTGCACAATTCAGTAATAATTTAAAGTTAAAGCGCAATGTGTCTTAAGAGTATGTCAGTTCTGGCAGTTTTAATGAATGCTGGACTATTTGTAATTGGTTGATTTAAACTGTTTAATTATGATATTATCTTTGGTAAATCCTTACATTAAATATGAAAACTGTTGCAAGCTACAAACCTTAAGCAGTCGACAGTATAAGACCAAAGTAGGTGTGATCCTGTATCGACGTATTATATCGCTGTACATCGGTAGTTACACGGGAAAGCGAAGTTAAAAGGTGTATTTCTCATTCTCCTCTGGCATGTCCTGTTGATAAATAGGGTGATAAGCTGAATGGAGATACAATTTTGAAAATATTAAAAGCCGCAGTAATTTGCTATACAAATATCTTTATTATGTACATCCTTGATACCGTCAATACTGAAATGTTAGTGTGTAAATACTGAGATGATCAGACATGCGTCAGTTAACTTATCTTATATTGTGTTTACAGTTAAACACCATACTGCAAAACAAGTATGTATTTGATAGCATGCAATTGGTACATTTGTAGTAACTGCATTTGAACATAATTGCAAAGTCTTCAAAATGTCATCGTACATATGTTGTCAAATGCACTCGAAAACGATCTAAATTCAAAAGAGACTGACTACTTGATGGTAACATTTATGAGCGACACACTTAGTGAAAAATACACTAAGGCTTTTAGAGTTGGTTTTCAAAACATTAGTATTGACATTAAACGCCACTGCTTAGCAATTTGTTTCAGTTAAAGACGTTTTATGGTCGTTACTTCCGAAATGTTTCGGATTTCCAAACATTTATACTGAAACGTGCTCAAAGCTGGTATAGCCATTGGTATGCAGCTACCATACTTCCAACATACACACTTTGACATCAGACGTGTCAAACCACGTGGAAAGTTCGACTCGTGTGACCTTCAGTTCGACATTTGATTCTTTGTTTCAAATTATGTGCTTTAGTATAAACATCGACAATTAATTACTATCCACAATATTAAAAGTATGGCGCACTGTACATACATGATTAGAGGGCTCCTAAAATATTCCTGTTTCAATATGTGGATAAACACTATAAATGTCCTATATTAAGTCTTTCCTGTACCAGTAAATGTCTCTTTTTTGCGTCTGTACCATACAAGGAAAACCTTATCACGACATTGGTGACAAACTATATGCAATCAACTTGGACCAAGTGAATATGGCCAGTTAATCATCTGCACTAATTCCAAACTGTACCGATTTATAGGTTTGACAGTTACACAACTTTTTGTTTGCAACGGGCCTTCTGTAGCAACACTACATGTTGTGAACATATAACTTGAGAGTCAAACGGTTCTGACTGAGTTAGCCGGTAATTTAATTAGCATCGTAGTATAGTTTAACCTGGCTGTAAAAGTTATCATTATCCATGTGAGCATGTACCGCACCAGGCTTATAGTTTATAAACGTTGACGTTTTCATACGTTGCTTGTTTGGGCATATTTTAATACGAATATAATTATTCGATGGGGAACGTTTGGTAAAGGTTTATTTTACTGAAATACCGACTCAGCTAATCGAACCTCACTACGGTTCATTCCGTAAACATAGTTGACATCTTTAAACTTTGTCATCGGCCTCAAATTTAAAATCATTGTTTATTTAATCATTTTCAAAGAACTCATTAAGCGGGTGATATAGTGTTGATCCATCTGAATTCCCAAACTGTGTGACGCCTTATCTGTATACAATCATTTTACAAAAATACGACTAGGATGTTTTAGTTGAAGCAGGTTTAAATAAAATGCGACCTTCCATGACTAGTCTAACCACCTAGTCTATAATATCGCTTTTTCATTGATTTGAAAATATGGATATGCGGCAGTTGACCTAAGTCTACACAGTTTTTGTGTAAGTAAGGTTTGTTTTTGCATTGCACGGCTCGTAACGTTTGTACAATTCCATAATGTTCATCAAGTAATGTCCTGATGTTCGGCTATTACATATGTGTGTACATAGTTATAAAGGTAGATTTCTCATTGTAAATCTACACCCTGTTGATTGAGTATGGGTGGCCTGTCAGAAAATATGTATTATTCTTCACTAAAGGAACTGCCGCTTAAATCACTAGCAAAGTGATTGATAACAATAGAAATTTATAACAAGTTTTTGTCTAAACTAGGAATCTCACATAGTAATTCTCTTATTTTTTATTATAATGAAAAAAGGATATTCTTTTCAAAGGCACAGCGTTTTACTATAGATTTAAAAACATGTTGATTCAGAAGATATTGAAAACTTACGTTTTATTTTGCTCCTGGATATAGTATATAAAAAAAAGCAACTAGTTGTCTCGCTAAGAGACTACAGAAAAGTTTAGCCGGCCAAATAGATCTTGAAAAGATAGGTTGTATAAATGGTATATACATTAGCAGATACAATGGTCATTAAATAAGCAAATTAAAGATGTCTAAAACTATGTAGATATACTAGAAATCAGTAGTGTTATATTATTTCTCGATTTTAAAAATGACGCTGACACATTATAACACACTATTATGTGAAAGGAAACTCAGCAAATGTAGATTCTTAAATGCTTATTTTAAATCGTTTGAAACATTTTACGACAATATTACTACGTGTGTTGATATTAATGGAATGTGTTTACATATTGCACTTCATACAATGATGCTTTTTTAAGCGCTATACTTTATGTACTGCACGTATATATATTACGTTAACGTTATCACAAGAATGTCAAAGTATAAAACAAGGTAAATTTAAATGAATTAAATAACTGCTTAAAACGTACACAACTTGCTGATGATACTTAAATCTTACAATTCCAAAATTCCGTTAAAAACTACGTATCTACAGACACTATCCGGTGTAGATGGACTCAATAGTAAGGCAACGATAACATAACCTGTACACTTTGTTAACAAAATCACAGTTTTCATGCTAAAATATATCATCTGCTAAAATATCATATTATTGTCTTTGGAAATCATCCTTTTCGCGACAGTTTTGACACAACATATGGTATATACAAAGTAATAAACAGTTGCATTTATGTGTTACATAAAGAGTTGCATTTACGTGTTACATATATTCTAGTATATTGCTTTTTCAAAATGCCTAAACTAAACATCGATTTAATCTAAAGGGTTCGCAAAGGCAATCGAATAACTTTGAGAATGTTTGTAAACATACACGAGTTCTTTTAGGGTATCAAAAGCAGACCCAATTAACCTTTAACCAGTATTTTAATGTACCACGTTGTATACAATTTGCCCATGCCATTGACAATCAGCATACTGAACACTATTAGTCTTCACATTTTCAATTAGCATTTACACTAGCGTTAAATTGGAACGTGTTAAATATATTGCATACTTATATACAAGAGATTAAATCGAAAAAAACACACACACAGGAATAAATGTAGTCACGCTTAATCTCTAAATTTATCTCTTTAAATATTCTGTTCAGGGTTGACATACTGCCAAACCAACATTAATATCTCTATTGATATATCGGCAAACGCTTCTTTATATCTTAAAATGCACATATAATAAATCATTTACACTTTTTTATGCTTTTTCGGTGGAAAAAGGAGTGGATTATCACTCGATAATCCCACAGCTTCAAGCAGCGGGATTATTGTCGCGCATGCTACTTTTATGAATTTTCCCCTTAGGGCTCCCCAAGAATCGTAGTCAATCGTGCCTTACCGTTCAATTCCGGCAGCCAAATTTGTCGCAAACCACTCAACGGAAGAACACAAATCCTAATCGGAAGTAACGACGTAATTTCGATGACGTCAAATCAATAAATCAGTGACGTCATTGTACGGAAAACGGTTTCGAATATGGGTTCGATATAAAACTTGGGGTTCAACTTGAAATTGTTTATTGCACCCTGAAGGGCCCTTTTTGCGTGGCGCGTCACATATATAAATTGTTTAATACATTGTTAATCGAGTTCGACTATTGTTGAAATTGCATCATTTTTTTTCAATAGTCATGTGCCTTTAAAGTACTAGAATGTGGCAGACATTACTGTATTTCTGTACTGAATATCGTCAATTGTCTACATATTTGAGTGTTATGTCAAATTCGGGCAACTTGGGATGCGGTTCCTGCCATTGACTTGTTAAAGAGAAGATATTTAAAAATGTTTACATTTTAGTACCTACAGTTTTGAATTTACTGCTATTACACATGCACAGACTGGGTATCAGTAAAATTATTGAGTCTTTATTTAAAAGTGATCGTGGTGATAATGATAACATGCCATCTTTATTCTCAAATATTCTAGATAAAGCTTAAATTATACAATGGTTGTAATAAAGTGTCTTCACGGTTAAGTGGATTTTGATACAAACAAAAATGATATAGCTATATGTTCTCTATGAGCTCGATTCCGATCACAATCGAACTATATCTACTACTACTTATCATTACTACTACTACTATATCTGCTACTAGTACTACTGCTACTACTAACTACTACTACTTTTGCTTACTGCTACTAGATTTACTACTACTTACTAGTACTGCTACCTACCGTTATTACTACTACTACTTCTATCTACTATTACTACTATATATTTTGCTAACTACTACAATGTACTACTAGTATGACAGCAATTGCTACTACTACTCTAACAAAAAGGATTTCCACTGCTTAAATATTACAACAATTACGATCACAACTATTACTGCTACTACTACTATAACAACAGTTACTAGCAATACTTATACTACTAATCTACTACTACTGTCACTATTTATACTGCTACTTATATTGCTAATACACGTTTATAAATGCGAATAATGATAACCGTCTCAAATTGAAACTGTTGAAAGTTTGAAAATAATACCCTGATAGCATACAAACAAACTCTGAATATAATTGAGAATTCAAATGGATACAATAAACAAAATATTGCAAATTCCTCCAGTAGCGATGTGAACTAAGCTAGAAAGAAAGAAAAATCCCATTTAAAAGGAAGACTTTCCCTATTTATAAGTAATAGGTCTAATAGAATCATCTGTTGTGTACCCATAAACTGATTTTCTTCAAATGTTGACCTCAATTGCTACCCATACAACGCACAACCCCTTTCTCTATACAGCTTGCATTTAGTGATAGAGACAGATGGTTGCTTAAAGCAGGTTGAAAGTAAAGCCTAATGTTTTAGTCACTACTCATTGTAGTAGGCAGTTAAATAATGTAACATAACTAGGAAAAATAGCATGCGACCATAACTAAACACTCTACAGAAGATCAATGACATGATTAACAATGGTGATAGTTGTTCAAGAATTATACCACATACTCCACCAGCTGGTTTCAAAAGAGATCAGAATTGTATCCCTACCATCAAAGATCCACCAGACAGGCATTGGTCGACGGTACAACCCCAGAAATAAAAATTAGACCCATAACATATACAGAATGAGCACAGCCCTGGGGTAGCAGTCATCTACCCTCTCCACCCCACACCCGCGGGACCTACATGTTCCATGGCTGAAATTACACCCTTACTTGATAAAACATCAAGATAAGAAGCTGTCCCTGAATTATACCGCAAACCCCAAGCTAGTTGGTTTCAAAGAGATCAGGGGCAATCCCTACCATCAAGATCCACCAAACAGGCACGGACAAACGGTACAACTCGAGAACTCCCATTTCGACCCACAATATCCACAGCAAAAAACAGAGCCTATCCTAAGATAGCAGCCATCCATTTCCTAACGTGTTCTAATAATAAATAATAAAGAAGTGTGTTTTCAGACGTTTTTTGAAGACTGCAACTGAGCTCACATCTCTGATGTCTGATGGTAGAGTGTTCCAGAGCTTTGGGGTTGCATGCATGAAACTAAATGTAGAATCATAATAAGAAAATCATTGAAGAACATACCAAACGCCCCGGAGCCCTCTGCATTACTTTTATCATGCACTAAACAACCACACGTTTCATAAATTGTATTTTTATGTGAACCGCTTTTCACAACTTTAACTGAACAAGTTCATGTGATGATCTTTGAATTTTAATCTAAGCTTCAGAATTGTTGATGGTGCTAGACCGTTAGTGCTGACTGCTTTCTGGTAACGTAAACAATCATTAATAATGTCAGCGAAAGATCAGGGTCCCGTCTTACGAAACGACTTACGACAAATGTTGTCGTAAGTCGTTTCGTAAGACGGGACCAATTGTTATTCATGTTTACATCGTATCTTCTCTTGTGACATCTCTTTGGAATCGTAATTTCAAAACAATTCCAAAAAGATGTCAAGAGATATGATTAAATGAAGAAATACGACTTTTTTTTTATTTACGGCCACATTTGATACAGTCAGATAGATGACAGTTAAATGAATGTTCATTTAAAAAGTTAAAGAGACATAGGAAAAAATGCAAGAATATTTTTTTTCGGGGAATGGGGTCTTATATATGAAAAGTTTGGGGAAACTACTTCATTTAATACTCGTTAGTTGCTTAACCCTTGAATTAAATGTTAATATGACTTTGTCAATGCTTTGGTTCACATATATAGTCAGTTTGCCTGTAGCAGTAGAAACAAACCAAAGCTGATGAGCCCTTTTGGCTGTAAATATTCTACCCTGACAACAACAAAATTGCTATGCCAAAAGGGCTCATCAACAAATTGACCAAAATATCGTTTTAAATGATATTTATTTTAAATGCTTTTCATATGACAAATAAACATACTTATATTCTATAAGTGTGTGGTATATTATGTTTGTAAATGTAAAAATGGACTTTTAGGACAATAAACTTCAAAGGGCTATATCTCAAAACTGTGAAAACTGTTGATGAACCCTTTTGGCGTTTAAGTGACGATTTAATATGGCTCTGTACTCCGTTAACTTGAATGTCAAACATAATACGCATTTAGTAACGCTAACCTAAGCATAACTTTAATCTTTATAAAATGTTAAAACTAAAATAAATAGAAGGCTTTAGCTTTTAAATATAGTGGTCGGCCTAACAATAGCAATGAGACCTACCTATCTTGTGAGAACGAAGCCTGGCTACCCCTTGCCACACTCTCTGTGAGTAATTGGTTATGCTGAAATTCAATGGTTAGTTTGAGTGAATCGACGGGAAGAAAAAATGACATGTGTTTTACAGCAATGCTACATGAAACTATAAGGTCCCGACCAAACTAAATATTCACCAGTTACAATGAACTACTTTCCCATTGTTATTAACTTAAGAAGAATGAAAACTCCCTTATGTTTTCCATATTAACACATTAACAAAAATTTCCTTCAAAAATATTGATAAAGAATAAAAAAGGAAATAAGCAATCCATCCTGTATTACCTAACTTTGCTTTTTGTCTTACACTTATGATTTTTAAATAGTTGTTTTTCCAAATGCCTGAACTGAACTGACGTAACCAAGATCATCTCACCCAGGTAAGCTCATTATCCACCAAAACTTAGGCACCCATAAACAACAAGGTTTCAATTGGCTAATCGAGTCAATTCTTTTCTCATTACATAAAACATCTATATAAAGGGAGGCAATTATGTCTGACAACATGGTCAATTATCTTAAGGATGGCGGATTTATTTCCCTTGTAAAACTTCCTTTGTTACATATACACTTTTGAATGAATTCAAATATAAACTTGTTTTTATTAGGGCTGAAGCTGAAAGGAATAACTATAAATAAATTACCTCATGCTAGGTGTAGCACATGCGGAAATGACACCAGATTGTCTTTCCTTTATAGACATTACTCCAGTTCATTCAATGGTTCCCCGACGTGTTCTTATAAGGCTTGAAAGTAATTGAAAAAGAATAACTCCTGATTGATAGTCATAGCATTTTGTTCAGAGAAGCCCTGAGATTCTCAAATACGAGGGGGTTGACATCAAACAATTAAATATAAGGGATGAACCTCAAATAGTTTGTTCCTAAACATGTGTACAGATAAAAAAGACTTCGGATAATTAAATTCAATACTTTTACGGGACTTAGTGTGACCATCCAAGCGAGGTTAAGTATTGTCTTTGATATTCCGTTGACTTTCAATATCGAGGATTTATCACGTGTTACTGTGTGCTTACATTCTAAAGTTGATTCTTAGTTCTGATAAACAAATACGAATAACGTACGCGAGTAACAACGGCGCAAAACCTACGACCCGTCCCCTTATTTCGAAAATTTAATACCTAGATTTAAATGAAACCAACACATGGCCAAATCAGGATAAGGACATCTTATTTAGCCTTCTATTCTTATCAATGTATTGCCATCTTCAGAAGCCGTCTACTTTATTTTTCTTACCAATTAATTACATGGTTGTCTATGTCAGAATTTTTTTTTAATTATATTACCTTTCTCCGTACGCCCGCGCTATACGAATAATCGGCCGTGCTGTCGAACATGTGTATTTGGGCATTGATATACGATAGACAGTACACAAACTGTTCTGATACTAAATCGAGAGACGCGTTTCACTAAACGCCTCTACATATTACGAGGGATATGGCGTTGAAGCAGACATGATTTATATTGTATTTGTTTCGATTTATAACTACTAGGACAGATCAAACTGCGGTTTTTGCCATTATAAAAACGTTTCTAATTCAGTTTTCATAAAGCACATCGTTTTTATGGATCTAGACTGTTCACGTAATCAAAATGCTTGATGTTTATATACATGCACCAGTCAAGCTATCACACCATCATAATGTTGGAAAAATATACTCTGCTTAAACTATCTAATTATAGTCCTAAAAGATTATCAAACATGACTCATAAAAAAGAGTTGTGTTAACATGTACATACTATTTTATTATATTGAAAGGGCATATATATCCCTGAGTAAACCTAACGGGATCAAAGTCACACTTGAATAATCTAAAATGTGTCTGTAAAAGTGCATGTGTTCATTTAGCATTTAAAAAGAAAATTACTGAGTGCTTACACAAACACTATTTAACCAGTATTTTAAGGGGTTTAACTGTATAGTCGTCACAGTGAAATGATTATGTATCCCTCGGGGCAAAGTTTCAAATGCAAAGTTTACCATTGCCGTACGTTTCGATGGTCATTAAATACCGTTGCCATACATAATACACAAACTTAATTGCAATATTGAAAATCCATCGGCTTGCCTTTTTATGTTAATAGGGGGAAGTAAACGGTTCGGATACCGACCATGTTCCGTTGTGTTTCTTTAAACACATATATTAATTAAAAACCGACATTATCAACAAAGTATACTTCAAAAAGCTTTACCAAGTGCTGTCTAATTTTATAAAATTTTCGTTAAATACAGGGTTATATGTGCTAATGCTGTTTAAAGCCAATCCGTATCTCAGTAGTATGAGGAATACTTGACATGATTAGTAATAATGATACTTTGCGATTGGCATTGAATAACTAAACTATTTCGTTTCCGAATAAAAAAGAGTTTTAACATTTCCGCTATGTAATTATTTTCTGTTAAACATGCCGTCTGCTAATAAACACGTAAATACCTGCAGCGTGTTCAGTTACCACTGTTTGCTGTCAATATTCACCATTTGTGTCCCGTGTACAGCGTGCAGAATACAGTAGAGAAAACATATTATTTCAAAAAAAACGCGTTCACGCTTACAAACAGTTTTAAGTCAGATCAGACGCCGGATAACTCGGCGTCTGATAAGGCTACAAACTGTTTGCCACTCGGATTAAAACTAATTAATGATTTCAGTGCAATACGTTTGCATTTAAACTTAATAATAACGTTTTATCTACTGTATTTCAGACAGGGAGCCAACTCGCAATCGATGGCCAACAACGGACATCAACTTCTTCACTGAACCCACTGCAGATTTTTCAAGTCCTAAAATAACAAAACTATCAACGAGTAAATGTCTAATACACTTATGACTGTATAACGATCCAAGATGGATTCATTGAATGTTTAATGTATGCATATATAAACACTGTGACCATTCTAGAAAGGCGTTGAACAGTCATATAATTTCTTGAACATTATGTTACCAGCTTAAGTACTATGAACTTAAAACATATGGACATTCAGGGAATTTCTGTTAACACACTTAGATAATTTGAATGAAAGTGTTTACCAGTGAAAATAAACTGTGATATATTTAATAGTTCATGCTTGTTCAATCTGTCTTAACCATTGATGATATCGACCTTTTGATCTGGTGGTATTTTGTCTAATTTTGGAAAATGCCTATTTCATTTTATTGATGTGACAGATCCGATGATAATTAGTTTTCAATAACTTTCTTTAGAGTGTTGATTTGATCACGATTACCCGTTGTTTCTGTTCTCTTTCAAGCGGATATATGTATTACCCAACATTATTTGTTGCCTAAAAGTATAAAACTTGCAAAAAAATGTTTAAACTAAAAATTATTGGAGAAGACCCTAATAAGAAAACATTGCTTTCGTTCTCATCCTAAAGTAGATTTATGTATGGTTATAAAACATGTACTATTTTGAAATAATATATGTTTAAACTAAACTTGTAAGGAAAAGTGTTATAATTTGGCTGTAGTTATTTAATTTCAAATGCTGTCTTTAAAATATCCGCTTAGAATAGTATGAGTTTCATATCTGTTTTTATTTGTGCAATGCATGTATAGATATACTAGTAATGTTCATGTAAGATACGACATTGGTCCAAAAATAAAATGATAAAGAAGTTTTCTAGGTATACTTCTCCAATTTAAGTTGACTTCAAGTAATAATGTTAGAATATTTTTCAATTTGATTGTCCTTATAACACTTTAGACATCGATCATGCTAAGACCCTCATGTATGTTTTCACCTGAAAGAATTGTTCTGTAATATTTCCTACTTGATTATATATCAACATGCATTATTTATATAGGCATATGTTTATTGGCACAATGAATCAATTTCAACAGTAGTCGAAAAGTTCATGAAAAATGTAAGGAACTTGTTTCAAAACTGGTAAAGCAGTTTTCTAGGGATACTTTCTCAATTTGAATTAACTTCTTGTCTTTTTTTCAATTTGATTGTTTGTTTTTACCTATAAGTATTGTACTATTAAAATTCCTTTTTGATTATTCCATAGAACTTGAATAAACAATAAACAATGTATTTAAATTTGAGGCCGACGAAACAGTTAGAAGACGTAAATTATGTTGATGGAATGAACTGTAGTGAGGTTCGATTAGCTGAGTCGGTATTTCAGTAAAATAAACCTTTACCAAACGTTTCCCTTCGAATAAGTATATTCATATTAAAATATGCTCAAACAAGTAACGTATGCCCGAGGTCCCAAACTCCGATGACTTTCTCCCCTATCAGATACCGGCAGCGATAAAAGCTAAAACATGTACCAGAAACATCAACATAACCACTTACCTAATCAGATAATCCCTAAAGCCTTTTTGTACACCAGTGAAATTTGAATAAATTCTAAAGCTCCACTAAAATCGTTCTTCAAACATGCATGTATTTTCACTCTCAAATATATCCGCAATTTTGAAAGGGTACCTTGAACCGATGGCATCTACAACCCAGCAAATTAAAGCCAAGTGAAATGTAATTTTTTAGGTAAAAGTCCTATATCCCATACAGTTTTTTAACTTGACACTTTTTTCAATGTTTTCAAATGATAAAAAGTCAAATGAAATAGAAAAATGAATAAATTAAATATTTTCTCAATACTGGTCAAATATTGGTATTTTCCAACAGTCACAGATTCTGGGTCAACAATTCCTAATTATAATTTGTCCCTCAGTATAGTAAAAAGGGTACTCCATGAATATATCTTGTTCTCCTGACTGAACCACTGTTCTCTTGTACATATATTTATGAATTTGTGAGGGCTGATGGTGGGTAATTTCTAATGTTGTTCTTATTTAATGTGGGTGATAGGGTTGATCTGAAAGTAATGCAAAAATGGACTAGTTCTTTGCTTACTCATGATAAGGTGATTACCTATAACCCAAACAATACAATGTTATTGGCCTTACATATGACATTTTCATAGTCACGTGGCCTTCATTGAAAAAAGACATAGCTTGCAGACGATGTAGTAGTAAATTAAATTATGTATGTTTAAGGCATCAACTTCGTTGCTTAGATACAGGTAAGTTTGGGAATAGTGAAAATAACTGGTTTTGTGTGCATATGCATATTCACATCGAAAACATACTTGTGTGTGCTGCATTTTTCACTTGTGTTGTTTGGAAGATGAAATATGTTCATAGTAAAAACGAATCCCACAGTCGGATTTGTGATGTGTGCAAATCTCGCGCTGCGCGAGATGTAAACAAAAAGTCATCGGAATTTGGTACCCTACGGAATTTGGGATCTTGGCGATATAAAAACGTCAACGTTTAGAAACTATTAGACTGTTGCGGTACATGCTCACATGGAAAATGATAACTTTTACAGCCAGGTTAAACTATGCGACGATGCTAATTAAATTACCGACTAACTCAGTCAAAGTGTGTATGTTGGAAGTATGGTAGCTGCATACCAAGGGCTATACCAGTTCTTAGCACCTTTCAGTATAAAATGTTATGAAATCCGAAACATTTCGGAAGTAACGACCAGAACACGTCTTTAAACTTAAACGAATTGCTAAGCAGTGGCGTTTGATGTTAAAACTAAAGTTTTCAAAACCAACGCTAATAGCCTTAATGTATTTTTCACTAAGTGTGTCGCTCATCAATGTTCCCATCAAATAATAAGTCTCTATTGAATTTAGATTATTTCGGGCTCATTTTACAAATATATACGATGACATTTTGAAGACTTTAAAATTTTGTTCAAATGCAGTTTCTCCAAATGTATCAATTTTTTGATCATAATTGTTTTGCAGTATGGTGTTTAACTGATAACACAATATTAGATAAGTTAACTGACGCATCATCTCAATAGTTTAAACACTAAACATTCAGTATTGACGACATCACGAATGTACACAATAATTATATTTGTATAGCAAATTACTGCGGCCTTTACCATTTTCAAAAATGTATCTCCATTCAGCTTATCACCCTATTTATCAGCAGGAAATGTCAGAGGAGAATGAGAAATAAACCTTTTAACTTCGCTTAGCCAAATAATTGCCGATGTACAGAGATAAAATACGTCGATACAGAGTCACATCTACTTTAGTCTTATATTGTCGACTGCTTAAGGTTTGAAGAATGCAACAATTTTCATATTTAATGTTAGGAATTAACAAACATAATTTCATAATTAAACAGTTTAAATAAACCAATTACAAATAGTCCACCATACATTAAAACTGCCAGAACTGACATACACTTTAGACACATTGCGCTTTAACTTTTATTACTGAATTGTGCAGCAACGTGTTAGTTACCGTAGTAAATATATGCATACGTTTTTGATACAATGATCCAATTTCAACAATAGTCAAACGTGTTTAAGGATGCGTATTTATATAGCGTTTGTTATACAAATAAGTGTAAAGTTATTTATACGTTTGAAGCTTTATTTAAAATGATATAAATACGCGTCAAGGCTTATGTAGACAACGTATAAACATTTTTGTACATGCCAATATTACAGTCTGGAATAGAAATGTCAAAAAGGAACGGAACGTGGAACAGTAGTGAATAATATGAATGTTAACGTGTTTAAGTTTCATACAGAATAATTTAAATACGCGACATATACCCTAAATACAATATAGATCAACATGCATGGAAAAACCACAACAAACCCCATTAAAGGTAAACACAGAGTATATCACATACCAACTGCCGAATTTAAGCATTGTTTTATATGTTCAAAGTTTGATAATTAAGCTGTATAATTGGCTACAAACTAAATGTAGGCTAATGTAACAGTGGAAATATGAAGATAAGTGCTGGCTGCTGCTGCGACGTAATCTATGATAACGTGTAACTTTTTTATGTTAGAGTTACACGTAACAGATATATCATAAGTATCAAACAGGGGACTTGTGACATGCATATGCAATATATTAAGTCTGACACAGGGAGGCGACATAATAGAGTTTTACAGTATTTGTCACAAAAGGTATAATTATAGCGACAAGGGGTACGACAGATTTCAGTTCACTCTCGTCCTACCCCAACATAACTTGTCATATCACGAATAATAGTTGATGAAACAACACGTTTTTGCATATCTCCCTAGCTAACATAAATCCCTTCCATAAAAGCATAACACAAACCGAACTGTTACAATGTAATTACAACAGTTACTGCGGCTTCCCACCTAAATGGCAGATTTTCGGAAGCTTGTAAAGGCGTTAATATTGCACATGTCATACAGTTTCACATATATACACATTTGGCACGGATCGAAACTGTTTTCCTCTCGAACCATTGAAACCACAATACATTTACAGTTTTCCATTGCCAGAGAGAGAGAGAGAGAGAGAGAGAGAGAGAGATAGAGAGGAGAGAGAGATAAATTGATAGTGATTGTTTCCAGGTGTATCCAAATAATCTTGGTAAAAATAATCAGTTTATATAAATGAAAAAACAAAGTTAAATAACCACCAGTGCATCTCTTGCAAATAGGGTGGCAGAAAGTAGTAGTAGTGACTATAGTACTAATAGTAGTGATAAACGCAGTAGTAATAGTAGTAGTAGTAGAAGGTGGTAAAATATATAGTAGTAGTATAAGGGTAGGTGGTAGTAGTAGTAGAAATGGTAGGTAGTAGAACAAGTACCACGTAAGATGTCAAAATCATCTCGTTTATCTACATCTTACAGGGTTTATATTTCACAACTTATTCGTCTTGCTAGGGTCTGTAACTCTTTTGAGGACTTCCACATTTGTCATAAAACTATTACTGAAAAGCTTCTTAAACAGGGGTATAGATTTCATAAACTTCGTATAATATTTTCTAAATTCTTTTATAGAAATATTCCTCTCATTAACAAGTATAAATGTATATTAAAGACTTTTCTGCGGCAAGGTATTTCACATCCGGAGTTTCATGGCGATGTGATTTACAGAATTCGTAAGATTCTTGGACATATGCATTTTCAAAACCTATTTGTTAAACGTATTAGATTTTTTCCTCATAAAATATTAGGATCCAACTATTGGCTGCACACTTCACGTTTAGTTATCGATCAATCTACAATTGATAACTATGCTTTCCTCTTTGGTTGTGCGACGACAGACAGGGCTTAGCACTACATGATGATGTATCTCTAAAGCCGTCTTTAACTGGGAGAGTTATGTCGGATTTCCGTGCTTTGTTTTTTCTCTTCCTCTCTGTCGTACCCCGAACCCAACCATGTCTTACAGTTACTCGTGACTTCAGACTAGTCGCTTGAGTACAATTTGACCGTTGCAATAGTGGGTTACTTTTAACACGGGCTTGAATGTTTAATTCCTTCCCGTTTTACTAATAATCTTGTCATAGAAATTTGTTAGATGTATTTACTTACTGTGTTGGCGGTCTCTTTGATTGTAAGGTAGTGGAACAGAGTTTGTATATGTTATGTACACTGTTCGTCTTTATAGGCGAATATAGGAGATAAGAGCGAGGTTGGGCGCCCCTAAACCCAGGTTTAACCGTCCACTGTTTTTTTTTTAATAATTAATTTATAATTAGTTATTGATTGCTACTGACCGTACTAAGGCGGGTACCTATATTCACTTGTTGTATGGTTCCTGCTGTATATATTTCCATTATTGTCGCGTATTTTAATATTATTCTAAATATTTTTGAACAGTTTAGACAGTACATGTAGTATTATTCACTACAGTTACTAACAAGTTGCTGCCTTTTTCAATGATACAAGTTAAAGCACAACGTGTCTGAATGTTCTCTCTGGTCTGACATTAAAAATGTAGGCTTGAACATTAACATGTATTTATATAAATGAATATGATTTAAACTGTTAGTTTAAGTTTGTAAACTCCTAACAGTAAATATGAAAACTGTTGCAAACTACACACCAAAAGCAGTCAAAATTCAATTCAGCAACCATGTCTTTGTGACTCTGCATCGACGACTTTTATCTCCGTACATCAGTAATTGAGATACAATACAGTACATGTTAAAGGTCGAAGTAATTGGATTTACATATTTTTTTTGTGCAACCTTGATGCTGTTATGTATGCTCTAATACTGAAATGTTAGTTTTCAAATTCTATTCGTCAGTTTTGCTCGTTTGATATTATATTTTCAGTTAAAACAATGCGGCAAAAGTAACTGCTACAGATTTAAAGTGGACATTTAGGTAACTACATTTTAACATGGTGTTAAATACTACGAACTGTCATGGTAAACATTTTGTCAAATGTGCCCGAAGAAACCTAATGAAAATGGAGACTACTAGTTTGGAAAATTGATATACATCACAATCAGGAAACAAGTACACATATGATATAAGTGTGGGTGTGTAAACTGTGAGTGTTGACATAACACTAAAACACGCCGCTGTACAGCAATTTGTAAAGACCGTATATGGTTGTTACTTCTGTAAAGTTTCGGACCTCATAACCTTTAATATTGAAAGGTGATTACAACTGCTATAGCCGTTGGTCTACAGTTTTCATACTTGCAACCAGTTATAATTGTTTCGTAACCGAGTCATTCCGTAACTGGTAAGAAAGTGAAAAGTCATTCCCTAACTCATTTTTGAGTCATTTCGTAACCACCAAAAGTGATTATGTTCCCAGAAACATTTTGAAAAGTAACGACCCAGAACATGGAAGAAGTCATTTCGTACCCTTTGAAAATGGAATAAGTCATTTCGTAATCGATTTTTACACGGCCTTTAAAATGTTGTGCTCATATTGTGTGTCTAAAAATTATATAGAATAGTACAATTCCTCACCAAACAATTAAATAAATACAAAGTTTAAAAAAATGCATTTAAAGAGAGTTGTTGGTACTTATTTATAATAAACCGTGAATAATAGAATAGTTATCAAGTTGTTGATGGTTATTCAAACAGGAAACTATTACGTATTCCTAATTAAACTAGTTTTAACACTTCCAACATGCAAATTAATGTTCAATACAAATCAACTAAATTTGTTTCATATAGATATCTATTGTAGTTAATATAAGTAATGAAATTAGTCAAAAAGCTTGAATGTTACCAACAAACATGTTGGTGACCATTTCGGATTTCAATGAGTCTGAAACTGCTCTAAAACATTTTCAAAATTTGAATTTTAGGTATACATCATGATAATTGCTAACAAAATAACACCTTTAAATCTCTAACACATGAAATAAAAGCCCAATAAGAATGTCAGTGCTTTGCTAAAAAATCCTAGGGCAGACAACTTTAACCTCATTATCTGTCCTTATCACTATTTAATTACGCGGCAGACGATTGTCTTCGAACTCCAGAAGAGATATGCAATAAGATAGTACCAACATGTTGCATGGTGCTTTCAGCGCACATACAAGTGGTCTGCCGCTGAGAATAAGTAGTAAACATCACTTGGTACAGCTGTTTTAAATATTAAGGTCCTTTAATATCGATTCATCATTGATGCGTGGTTTAATGTTACAAATTCTAAACACGGATTCTGGTCGGGATTCAGCCTGATTCGTTTCCCCATTTGACATAAAATTACAAGTCGATGTATTTTTAATCATGAGATGAGTATGCAGGACAATATAATCAATTTTCCATTGAAACGGACGGCAACTTCAAATTTTGCACTTGAAACTTTGCCCCGAGAGACACCGATTAATTTTACCATAGCACGAATACAGTTAAACTTTTCTAAAATTGATGTCGTCATGTATCTAATAATTGAAAAAATGAGTAACAGCTGAAAAAAAAAACATAAAGGAAATACAATCAGCTAAAAGTGTTATAGCATACACGTATATATCTGTATCAATAACGCCGCTTGTGTAGGTAAACAGTCACTGTTGAGGCAGAATCCGGTGTAGAATGACTCTATTGTAAGTCGACAATAATACATCTATGACACTTCGGTTACAAGGTCACACACCCTTATCATGCTGAAATATATAATTGACCTAAACTATGATAGTCCTTAGACAAAATAATGGTCGCGACAGTTTTGAAACAAACCGCTGCAAATATATAAATAGGCAATTAGTTGCATTACCGTGTTGCATACTATTCATATATCTTTTTTTTAAAGAACGTATATAAACATTGATTATACCTAACGGGTTCGTAAATACACCCACATGATTTTGAATAAGGCTGTCCAAACACATTGTTTACTTAAGCGTATCAAAGGCAGACAATGGGATAGTTACATTTACAACCTTTAACCAGCTTTTTATTCTATTTCGTTGTATACAGTTAGCCTTTGTCATTGACCTTATCATGGTACACATTGTTTGTCTGCGTTCGTTTAGATACGTATTTACACAAGCGTTAAATTAAAAAAGTACAAACTGCTGAAAATCTATTTTGTTCAATCCGAAAATAGGCGTCAAAAGGAAATATTCAGTTACAACAATTACGCTTGATATTTATATGTACCGAGTCAGCGAGGAAATAGTTTAAACCGGAGTTCATCTAAGTTTTTAAATTAATATTTATAGTTGCATATTAGGTGTTGCGTCAATACATACGAATTTATTTGGCAAACATGTATTTAAAAGATTTACTGATAGTGAATATATAGTAATGAAAAGCCGGACCAGAATTTGAATGCTTTACCAAATCCACATAATAAAACGTGTAATGACGCTTAAATATGTGTCTAGACTGGGCCGTTTGCTGAAACATTATTATACTTTTTATCTTTAAGAAAAGCAATCTTCTCTTAATTTCCGGCATTTTACACTAAGTATTTGATGATTCACTCTTAGAAAGTGAAAATAGCGAAGAAAATTCTAAACTCGACAAATTCATTAAATAATTATCTTAACATTTCTTTACTCGACAAGTTTACTAAATACGAAAATTATATATGTCTTAGAGCTCGGCCATTTCAAATAAGCATTTGGGGATTCCCTCTTACACAGATGCAAAAACTAAGACAATTTTCAACTGGAAACATTTACTATATAATTTCCTTAAAACGTTAAAAAACTGTTGATTGATTGATGGATTGATTTTATTTTGGCAATAGTGGCATAACATGGCAGCACAAATACATTCACATATCATTCAATTTATAACAAATAATGCTTACACATGAAAATGCACATAATATGCTCACTAATACCAATGATTGCACATAAAAAGGAACCTGTTTTTGCCCTTATTTCCAGTGTGGTCCCCTATACTAGTGGCAGTTCGATGCATTGATTATACATATACAACATTTTAATTTAATTATATGAAAATATTTACCAAGATTTCAATATCACATAGTTTCTGAAAATATCAAATCACCCTCTCTTAACTCTTTATTTTTTTCTAAGATGAATACACTGACGTTAATGAAGCAGTTATTATTTTCTGAGAATAGTTAGAATAGTTAGTTTGTTGAATGAAATTCGTTTATAGACATACATATACGTTTCGCGGAAGCTAGTGGGCCGTTTGTGTTTGAGTTGTTTCGTAAAAGTGGGTCAACTTCGGGGTGGTATGACGTCATTACAAATGACTGAGGGTACCGTTTAAGACATTATTACCTATGGTCTTCATCGCCAAAACGTGATAAAGACCGATATATATAATCAATATATATATTTAAGTAATAAATGGTAACTTTATGTACCACAACTAGCGTAATGACATAATTACATGTAGTTCCATAACAATAATTAATCGAATTTCAACGATGTCACTGTGGCTCAATAGGGAACGAGTTGGACTAGCATATCGGGGATAGCAGGTTCGAACGATTCAAAAACCTGCTAAGCTTATAGTTTCCAAAATGTTCGGTACAATTATACTCCATCTCCGTATACTGTAGTCTGCTTCCACTATGTTGTCAGAAATATCGTTTTAAAGTAGTACGACTATTTTAATTACGACTATTTTAATTCAAATGCACGTTCCAAGCAGTTTTAATCCTAATCAGATCCCGCGTTATGTGGTGTTTCATTATGATTCAATTTATTTTAAATTACAATGTGCAAATAGAATGGATACAGCTATAGATCCAAACTTGTTTGCCAGTAATATTTAACCCTCATCCGGACCTTTGAGCAACTATCCTATTGATACTTATGGGGTCCATTGGACCCCATTTTATAACTTTGATGTGTTTCTTAGTCAAGATAGGTATTTATTACATAACACATGCTATACTATTAATGACTTGATTTATGTTGTATTGTAGCGATGACACGGAAACGTATATATTACAGTTACCATGGTAACCAGTGACCATAGTAACACAAAAAATAAGGTTTGTTTTGCAATAAAATATACTTTTGCACAAAATGTACAGATGGCAAGATGTGGGCATATTAATCACTATATATATATATATATTGTTATATTAATAGATCATCTTTTACAGAAAAATGTAATATTTTGAAGAAAAAAATGGCAAAAAAAGGTTGGGGTCCAGTGGACCCCAAATAATGATTATGCATACTAACATGTCATTTTTTAACTATGACTGATTTGAAAACGTTATAAATTGAATATATGTCACCAAACAACTTACTAGCTAATCAATCTAGTGAATATGTCAAGCTTTATATCTGCTTCTAATTATTTCATAGCAAGAATTGCCCAATTGATTCGATATGTCAGTGTGCATGTCAAAACTCCGTGCAGTATGTAGTATGACGATTGCATTGAGACAATAACGGATAAAATACATGTGAGTGAACTAGTAAGGCAAACACACATATATATATATATATTGCACTTTACAAACACACAACTTCAAATGGTTATAAGATATACAAGTTTTAACTAATAATTGCTTTACAAATGTTTTATGACCATCTGCTTCACATGTCTGATAAGCATCATGTATGAGTTCTACATGCATTTGCAGCTGCTAAAACAGGCTGGTTTAACCTAATGGTACACTCCAAATTTTGTATCATTTGAATGAAAATTGATTTGAGGTTTAAAGCCCTCACCAGCATTTGCATTTATTGCGATACATTAATGAAATAACAAGAAATTGTATTAAACAAAAGGTATATATGAGTCAACAGTACGGGATTTAAAGGGTTAACGAAGATTAACAATCCCCATATATTAGGGCAAGATAATTTAAGAGTACCATAAACTGCTCTGGGACTTTTCAGCTTCAAAAAACATTCTGCTTAACACGCCACAACACTAAAATCATGAAGTGGTAGTAATATATATTGCTTAGCAATACAGTATAGCATTTAGATAGAATGTTACAAAGCAATGAAAATGTGCCCGTTAACGTATAGACAATGTCACATTTAACTGTAAATTTGTAACATACAGTTACCTTTTTAAAAAATATAAAGCTATCAACTGCTCAGACAGAAAAAATGTTTTCTTAAATATTTTTAAAATAATAAAACAACAAAAAAGGATGTTTTAATCAGAAATGTGCAGTATATATCTCAGCTTTGTCTGACTGTTACAATATACGAATATATTTGCTTATAATCTAAAATTGACTATTTTGTACAATGGTACAGCGAGCACATAGTAGGCGACATTACAGTACGGACACTTACAACAGATAAATAGTTTGATTAAATAAATATTGAAACGCCGAAATCATACACTTGGCTGATCGTACATCTCTATCGCTAGTAATTCGAATAAATATTAACGGAACAGAGAGAAGTTTAATCACTGCGCTAGGGTCATTGAACACGATGACTTGTTAAGTTGTTATATGTGCCATTGTACCAACTGACATACGGTCCAATATATTGTAAATCTGTCAACTAAATTGTGTATACTTCATAGTGATGAGATCTGAAACTGACAAGACACAATTAAAGTCAACAAAATGGATACATTATCTTTCTGTCTCCAACACACACGCATGCAAACACAACCAACACATGTTCGCCATACGGTTGCTTTGTAACTATTGATTTGATTATAAAAAAGAACAGCCCAGTTAAGGCATAAGGATGATATTCCAAAGTCATAAATAAATACGAAAAAGACTCAAGCAGGAAACGTAACACGAACAATACACCCACCTCTCAAGCAAAACACACACATACACACAGTCATACCATAACACACACACAAACACGCACGCAATACCATTTTTTCATCCACACGCTAACATAACACACACACACACACACGCACGCAATACCATTTGTTCATCCACACACTAAATAGAAAACACACGCAAGACAAACATAAAGCAAAGTGAACATAGGAGCCCGCATTGGTACGGTCAGTAGCAATCAATAATTAATTATAAATTAATTATTAACAGCCACTGGGGGGTTAAACCTGGGTTTAGGGGCGAACCTCACTCTTATCTCCTATATTCACCTATAAAGACGAACAGTGTACATAAAATATAAAACCTGTTCCACAACCTTACAATCAAAAAGACCGCCAACACAGTAAGTAACTACATGTAAAACATCCAACAAAAATTCTATGACAAGATTATTAGTAACACGGGAAGGAATTAAACATTCAAGCCCGTGCTAAAAATAACCCACTATGGCAACAGTCAAATTGTACTCAAGCGACTAGTCACGAGTAACTGTGAGACATGGATGGGTTCAGGGTACGACAGAGAGGGAGAGAAAAAACAAATCACGAAAATCCGACATAACTCTCCCGGTTAAGGATGGCTTTAGAGATACATCATCATGTAGTGCTAAGCCCTGTCTGTCGTCGCACAATCAAAAAGGAAAGCATGGTTATCAATTGTAGATTGATCGATAACCAAACGTGAAGTGCGTAGCAATATAGTTGGATCATAATCTTTTTTGAGGAAAAATCTAATACGTTTCACAAACAGGTTTTGAAAATGCATATGTCCAAGAATCTTACGAAGTCTGTAAATCACATCACCATAAAACTCCGGATGTGAAATACCGTGCCGTAGAAAAGATTTTAAGTTACATTTATACTTGTTAATGAGGGGAAGATTTCTATAAAAGAATTTAGAAAATGTTTTACGAAGTTTATGAAATCTGTACCCCTGTTTAAGAAGCTTTTCAGTAATAGTTTTATTACGAATGTGGAAGTCCTCAACAGAGGTACAGGCCCTAGCAAAACGAATAAGTTGTGAAATATAAACCCCGTAAGATGTAGAACGGGGAACGTCGCCATCTAGATGAGGATAATTTACAATACTAAAATCAAAATCATCTCGTTTATCGTAAATCTTAGAAGAAACATGTTAGTATATATGAATTTTTCTTTGAGTAATGTAGTGAATAGGTTAAGGCATGTAGGATCATGATGAAACATATTAAATTATATATGTTGCGGGCCATTTCACATAGACTAAAGATATATCAATACGACAGAAAATCAGTTTGGATTTAGAAAACACGACACATAGTTTCTATCCAACCATTGTGCGATACTTTTTGATCCACTTTAAACAGCAGTTTATATATTAATGACTACGTTTGATTTAGTCAGGTGTCGTGCTAAGCGTCGCTTTCCGCTCCCTAAATGACACATATGACAGTTAGACGACACACATGTTTGGTGCCGATGTTTTATGCTGACTATTCGTGGTGATTTGCAACCTAAAATGCGTTTTAACTAACATATCCCGACCATTTTGGTAAATTACATTATCAATTATGATCAAAAGAGCATTATGCAATCTCTAAATGCTCCGCACATCAACACTAACTTACATAAGCAGTGTCCTCATTGAATCATGATTCAAATTGAATGAAAATAATATGAATAAAACATGATATTTTAGTTCGGGCATATGCAGTTTTTGGACAATTCATTTTGGATAAACAAGTTTTAATATTGAGGTAAGACAATAGTTTTACTGACAAACAGTTATTTCCAATGACCATCAAAATCTTATCGTTGTAAAATTAATTTTACATTACCTTAGAGTCCCATGGTGCTTTCAGAACTTTTTTTAATATCTGAAATACAATAACGGGTACTAATTATAAAATCAATCCGTATGGGCCAAACTGATCTATGAAATGTTGAAAACAGACCTAAATCACCAAAAAGGGCAATTTAAAACCATAACAAACCGAAAATAAAACTTCTGACATACACAATACCGCCCGGCTTAGTGTCACGTGATACGGTCAGTATAAAATTCATAGTGTGCAGCCGTGTTCAGAATATTGTTATACACAGTTCAACACAACTGTAGTCAAACGAAAGCAACGAGGGTAAGTATTTATGCGTATTTTAGGGCCCATCGTATGGCCTAACAGTAAACGCCCTGTTCATCCAGCTGTCAGTCTCTCCGCCCGTCCCTCAGTAAGTCATTCAGACTTTCACACTTTTTTGTACGCTCTCTAACTCTAATATTTTTATCTGATCTTCCACAAACTTGCTGAAAATGTGTAATTAATAAAATGTAAGCCAAGCTCGATAACTACTCAAGTTGCATTAGGCATGTCGGAGTTATAACCCTTGAAATATTAAAAAATGACTTTTTCAGTCTTGTCCACTCTCTAACGGAAACAGTTTTTATCGTAATGCACTTAACGGGCTTGAAATGTTTATTAATATAGAATCTAGGTCCAGGACGAATACTGCTAAAATCGCTTAAGGTATGTCTGAGTTTTAGCCCTTTCAGTATTAAAAAATGACTGTTTCAACTCTTTTGTTTATCTTCAACACAAACAAATGTTGTATTGGAAACGTGCTTAAAATGCTCATTAATATAAAATCTAGGTTTAGTTTGAATAATACAAAAATCGCATAAAGCACGTAGGAATAATTGCCCTTATATTATTAATAGTGACTGTTTTAGCCTTTTTGTTCTCTAACACTAAGAGTTTTTATCGGGACTTCATCAAACTTGCATCAAATGTTTATTAATATCGAATTCTGTTCCAGTTTGATTACTACTAGAATCACATGTGGCATGTCTGAGTTTTTGCCGTTTAAGTATTAAAAATGATTGTTTTAAGCACTTTATATTAATAATTTTATTGGATCTTCACCAAACTTGCATAAAAATATATAACATTTTATTTGTTTGATTACTTCTAAAATCGTACGAGGCATGTCGGAGTATTTTCCCTTTAATTATTAAAAAATGACTGTTTCAGCCTTTTTTGCTCTCAAACACAAATAGCTGTTATCGGATATTCACCAAACTTGCATTAAATGTTCATTAATATAAAATCTAGGTACTACTAAATCGAAAAAAGTATGTCTAAGGGTTTGTCCTTTATGTATTGAAAATGACTATTTCAGCGTGTTTGCTCTTTAACACAAACACTTTTAATTTGATATTCACTAAACTTGCTGAAATTGTTTATTAATATAAATTCAAGGTTAAGTTAGATCACTACTAAAATCGGATAAGGTATATCTGAGTTATTGCCCTTTAATTATTAAAAAGTGACCGTTTCAGTATTTTTGCTCTCTAACACAAATAGTTGTTATCAGATCTTCACCAAACTTGCATTAAATATTCATTAATATAAAATCTAGGTACAGTTTAATTACTACTAAAATCAAATAATGCATTTCTGAGTCTTTTTCCTTTAAGTATTAAAAAATGACGGTTTCAGCATTGTTTGCTCTCCAACACAAACACCTTTTTATTTGATCTAATAATCTATGTTTAGTTTGATTAATACTAATATCGCATACGGCATGTCTGAATAATTGCCCTTTAATCTTTAAAAATGACTGTTTCCGCCTTTGTTGCTCTCTAACACAACGAGTTTTTATCGGATCTTCACTAAACTTTCATCATAATTATGTTTATTGATATAAAATCGAGGCTTAGTTTGATTACTATTAAAATCGCATGTGGCATGTCTGAGTCTTTGCTATTTCAGTATTAAAATATGACTGTTTCAGCAATGTTTTGTTCTCTTACACAAACATTTTTACTGGATACTCACCAAACTTGTTGAAAAATGTTCATTTGTATAACATCTAGGTCTAGTTTGATTACTACTAAAATTATGAGGCATGTCGGAATAATTTCCGTTTAATTATTATTAAATTACTGTTTTAGCTTTTTTGCTATCTAAGACAAAGAGTTTTGATCGGATCTTCACTAAACTAGCATCAAATGTGTATTAGTAAAAGATCTAGGTTAAGTTTGATTACTATTAAAATCGAATAAGGCGTGTCTGAGATTGTGCACGTTATGTATTAGAAATGACTGTTTCAGTCGTTTTGCACTCTAACACACGCAGTTTTTTATCGGATATTCACCAAACTTGCTGAAACTGTTTATTAATATAACATTTATATCAAGTTTGAATTATAAGACATGTTTGAGTTTTTTTCCCTTTAGGTATTAAAAAATGTTTCATCATTTTTTGCTCTCTGACACGCACATTTTTTTAATTTTCACCTACATGAGAATTAGTTTGAATACTACTAAAATTGCAAAAGGTATGTCTGAGTGTATTAAACATTGATACATTTAATTGGATCTTCACCAAATATACTGAAAGTAATTTTTGTATAAAATATAGGTCCATTTCTATCGCCGAAGGCATGCTGGAGTTATGGTTCTTCAAATATTTAGAAGTTAGCTATTTTACCCCTGACCACTCTGTAACAGGAGCAGTTTTTCTTCTAGTGTAGCCAAATATTTGGTCAATGGTTGCATGTGCTACATCTTGGACATGTTGGCAATAAGTAATAAATGACCGCTCAATATCTCTTTTAACTCTTGAATGATTTTTCACTCGACTGTATTTGATTTATTTTCTTGACAAAGATTTAATACCAATACGCATTGTCAGCTAGTTTTGTGAAGATCCAATAAAAAGTGTGTGTGTTAGAGAGCAGAAAAGGCTGTAACAGTCATGTTTTTAATTGTTCAAGGGCAATAACTGATACATGCCTCATGCGAGTTTGCTAGTTATTGAACCTGACCTATTTTCTATACTAATAACTATTTATGGCAAGTTTGGTGAAGATTCAAAAAGAAGTGTTTGTGTTAGAGAGCAGAAAAGGCTGTAACAGTCATGTTTTTAATTATTCAAGGGCAATAACTGATACATGCCTCATGCGAGTTTGCTAGTTATCGAACCTGACATATTTTCTATACTAATATATATTTATAGCAAGTTTGGTGAATATTCAAAAAGAAGTGTTTGCGTTAGAGAGCGGACAAGGCTGAAACAGTGACTGTTGGGTTTAACAGCAGAAATAAATATTTTAGTTTTCGAAATACTCCCATTATCGGAAGCCCTGTATTTACAGAGTTGTCCTTCTTTCCATTCACAAGGGAGGCAGTTTAAATCGTGCAACACGAAAAAAATCTAAGAAAGAGCCGGTTTTTGTAAACTAGTCACGTCCCATGTAGTTCAAATGGTATCCCAAACAACCGTTTGATGCAGGGTTCCAAAAAACACAATGCGGCTTTAAATTGTTGTTGTATATAAATTACGGTGAATATTGTTTAAGTAAAATGCAAATGTTAATGCAAAGAAGGCATTGAATTCAAACGTTAAGAATGATTCGCATGTATATATATACGGTTGGTTGTTGGTTAGTCTCTAACTTGCCATCTAGCCAAGTGTCAAAGTCACCATCCGATTCGTCTTCATAAGGATGTGTGTCGTCTGCATCCGAAATGTCTTCATATATCCTACTTAAAGTTGGGCGTTTCTGAGAATCACCGGTTTGGAAAACAACATAAGAGACCAACTGCTTCACTCTGTGGCTATCTAGGTTATGAATAAGCTTCAAATGCTTAGTCAGATGGCTCCAACACACGTCCGAATGCTTTTCTTTCATGTGACGGTTCATGTTCCTTTTATTGGTATAACTCCTACCACATGTGTCACGATGGAACCGCATATTTCTAAGTTTTATTATTGAATAATTATTGAAAATAATATACGTCTGTACAATCCGAAAATCTTAACTGAAATGACAATTTTTCAAGCGGACACACATATTTCAAAATGCACG
The DNA here is from genome assembly GCA_922989275.2 of Gari tellinella. Classification (NCBI taxonomy): domain Eukaryota; kingdom Metazoa; phylum Mollusca; class Bivalvia; order Cardiida; family Psammobiidae; genus Gari; species Gari tellinella. The sequence goes on from OV277858.1 coordinate 11,682,882, forward strand.
AGGGGATAACAGTCCCGCCTATGGTTGTACTGTGAGCACGAGGTGAACGAGGAGTACAACTCCGCTGATGCGTCGCTCCGCTCACACATCAGAAAAGGTGTAAACACAATTCTCCGTCTGAATATCTGCTCCACTTGACACACAATAACGGTACACTGCTATTTTCACACGCGTGTACGGATTGCTTATCTTACAGATTTTGACTGTTACACGTATACTATACAAAGACTGTTCTATGTTGTTAATTTGTATTATGAAATAGTTTTAATAGAAATTAGCACATGGCTTGGAGCTATCGGCCAATCAGATGCCTCAAATACCTGTGAATATATCGTTTATTGAACAAAACCATGAAATAACTAACACACTGTTCAATAATTCCATACTTCCATCATCTCAAGGCAATATGACGTCACAAGCCTAGCAATTCTCCGAGCGAGCCACCGCGAAAACCTTTTGCCTGCACTGTAGGCTTAACGATAAAAAATCGGAATAAACACCAGACCAAGGATTTAAACTAAAGCAATACGGTAATTCCACAGTATCAATAATAGATCTAGATCTACCCCATCGCTTGAGACCTAGATATATGCATTGTATCAGCTGTAAATGTTAAAACCGGGTTATGCATGTCTAGATTGTCTTTACTAATCAGCTGAGATCGACGGGGAACTGCACACATTTGATGACGTCATAATATGTACAGTGAGACCTGAACTTTAAAGGCAATAATAATGAATTGTGCTTACATATAGAGCTTCAATAAGCGTTATTTATGTTGGTGTTAAAGCATGCTTAATGTCTCAAGCTACATATCGAAATAACCTTCAATTTAAGTAAAATATTATAAATAAAATGACTTTTTTGTCTAAAACATAAAGCAGAAACGAAGGGTCTTCTTGTTTTCCTCGAGCCCAAGCCAGTGCTAAATAGGTTAGATTTACATTGTTTTTACTTTACACATATACCTATGTGTGCAATAACAGTTCTGTATTTAGAGTCTACTCACTGTTGCTGAAATACTGCTTTATTTTCTGATTGACTATTGTTGCAGCTACTCTTTTGGGGTGTTTAGAGTAAGTTTTGTCTCTGGAAGGTGTTCAGGTTGGATTTGGTCGATGTCTCCTAAAACTTTCATTGAACACAGTAGATTCAGGGGTCGACCAATCTCACGTCCTGACGACAATCGCATATTTGCCCAACGAACGTTTGTGTCACGGCTTTGTATATTTTTGTTATTCTTCCGAGCTTCCAGCAACCGCGTGGAATGTCTTCTTTTATCAGCACAACATATCCAATTTGAGGTACAAACTGAGACTTAATTCTATGTTTTTAATCGTGTTTGTCCGCTTTCCCGGAGGTTTGAAACATAATCATTCCTCCAAATTGTCCTAAACGCATTCAGCAGTTTTTGACCCTTTTCCACAGTTTCAGTAATTTCTGGGCAGCACTTTCACAAGGAGTATACTCCTAATCATGTCCGGTTTCTATTTCTTGTAACCCAATGTTAGGATTAAGTACCAGGAAATTTGCTGGGCTCCTCTATTCACTTTGCTTTATGTTTGTCTTGCGTGTTTTTTTCTATTTAGTGTGTATATGAAGGAATGGGATTGTGCGTGTGTGTGTGTGTGTGTGTGCGTGTGTGTGTGTTTGTTATGGTATGACTGTGTGTGTGTTCTGCTTGAAAGGTGGGTGTATTGTTTGTGTTGCGTTTCCTGATTGAGTATTCAGTATTTATTAATTGGCGATATAATTAACATCATCTCCAACATAAACGAGAGGTCGGGAATTAACCACAGACTCAATGTCTTTGATGTATGTCAGCATTTGTGTATGAGTAAGTAGGTTAAGACCGATGACTTTTCTCAAAGATCGTTTCTTTGTACATCCTAACACTTAGTGTGAGCTGTTGAGCATTGTCACTGGACATTGTGTCTGGAGTTCCTCTAGAAGCTACGAAAAACGTCTAAAGCTCATTACGAACTCTTCAATTATTTCGGAGATCATCATTTTTAAATGAACTGCACGCGTGACCAGGCATGTATTATAGGCAAATTTTTTTTGCTTTGTCCTTGCATTTAACATACAATGGGCTTAAATAGTCAATACCGCCTTTTGCAAACGGAATTGATTCTGTTACACATTCTGTGGGAGGTGGAGCCTTTTTTGACATTGCATACGCTCCGTCTTCATGACGTCGACACACAAGACACTGCCGAAGAACACATATTACACTAGCACGTCCGCATGGTTTCCAGAATCGTTTGCGAATGTTACTTAAAGTATGTGATACACCGCTATGAAGAAGCTCTTTGTGCATCCTTTCTACTACCAAATGAGTGAAATGTTCATTTTTCAGCAAAAAACTGGTCTTCGACTGGCTTCAGACATGGACACATGCTCCATACGGCCACGACATCTTAGGATACCATTTTCATCAATGTGTAAGTCCAATTGTCTCTGCAAGTTATTTGGTTTGTTATTTGTTATGGCATCAAATACACCAGGGAAATGTTTCCTTTGTACACTTTTAATCCACATTGTGTCAGCCCGCTGTAGCTCCTCATAAGTCAATGGACCCTTGTAACTCTCCAGTTTTCGTGTTTTGTTGACACATCGATTAGCGAAAGCAGTTACTAGAATCAATGTTGAGGCTGACGAGAACCTTTCACTATCGATTTTAAAAGGTGGGTTGTCAGTTGTCACATGTCTCTTCAGACAGTTGAACACTTTCAAGAGGTTGATTAATATCCTTCACTTTGTCACCTTCTTTAGTTTCTCTGGATATATCTCATTTAATGGGTTACAGAGCCAACATGGTCCCTGAAACAACAAACTATTGTTTTCAGTTGCTCAATTGTTGTTCCTCTGCTAGGTAAATCCTCTTGGTTTTCAGAGGATGGTATGTATCTGAATTCCTTGACAACGCAGCTTTTTATTTCTTTCACACGATTAGCTACGAACACTGACGATACATTTTCAGAGTGTATCCAATGAAGGACACATTGTGAGTCACTCCACAGGTAAACGTCTTGTATTGGCAGAGCTAAATGTTTTTTCACGAACGCAACACAGCGAGCACCATGTTAGCACAGCCAAAAGCTTTAACCTTGGAATTGTAATATGTTTCTTTGGGGCCAATCGGTACTTAGAGAAGATCAGATCGGCTCTTGACTGAGAACTACCCTCTTGATGAAAATACACACAGGTTTCATAAGCATGCATTGACGCGTCACAAAAGCAGTGTAACTTATGCTGAACATTGTCATCTTGCATCGCTAAATTTCTTGGTATCGAGATTTCAGGAATCTTTTTCAAGTCGTATTTGATTGAATGCCATGTGTCTGCATTCACATTGATCCAACTTGTCGTCCCATTCGTGACCTTTGCTCCAAACAGTTTGTAGGAGCACCTTCCCCCGGAGAAGTACCGGTGAAAACAATCCAACTGGGTCATAGACTGACGCCAATTGCCATAGTACAGATATCTTGGTTGGTGTAGTATCGTCATCAAGTATAAGCGACCTGTTCAATAACAACGTATCGTTGGCAGTGTTCCAAGTGTGACCAAGCACCTTTATTGTTTCAGATTTTGCCTTATCCTCCATTGGTATAACTTTGTTTAGTTTCTTGCTGATAGTAGACCATTCTCTCAAATGCATTGCTGGGTATGTAAACATAGCTTTTGTACAACTTGATAGCTTCACTTTCATCATGTGTCCCCTTAATGACATTGTCCACATAAATATATATATATATCAGTCTTAAGTTGTTCAGCAAAGTCAATCTTATTTAGATCCAATCAGTATATCCAATAAGTTCTGATATGGCTACGCCGCACGATATCAGCAACATTATGGCGTACTTCGCCGCACGACATAAGCAATTTTATGGCGTGCTCCGCCATTCCAGTTTCAACTGTTTTGAACTGCTTCTGCTCCCTCTTCTAGGCCATTATGAGTAATAACAGAAACAAACTGAACAAATACAACTAATTAAACGTTAACATATCGTTCATGACATCATCCATCAATCCAAGACTAGTGCACTGAAAAACTATCCAGATTTTCTTCTGCCTGAGTATTGTTGAATTCCAGACTGACCGTCTAAGGCCGCATAAATATTCGTCTAACTGTTCATAGTCTACTTTTCTGTACCCTTTAAATTCGTATGGTTTTCTTTTGGTTAGTAATTTGTTTAACGTTCAAATTACCACCAACAGCCCAGTTTTGTATAGGTCTAAAGAGCAACATAACACTACTATAGGCGGATAGGTGGTTGGAACGATATGTTTGGTTTTACGGCACTGGTACAAAAAGTAGGTCATATAGCGTCAAAAAATTACGGCAGATGATTACGGCTAATCTCATTCATTGCCAAACATCACATGGGATCAAAACCGCCGACCTGCATTTCATTTTGTGCTTTGCAGAGAAGATAATATCGGTCTAAACAACAGAAATATTCCCTATGACAATAACATTAAAAGTCTGCGACAATGTAGGATAGGCTGCAATGATTCGTTTTTGAGTAATATTGGTTCAACCTTTACTCTTTTGCTCATGCAAAATGATGTAATTTATAATATCACCCTTTTCAATAGACGATTGTACACACATTGCTCAAAATGATTCTGCAAAATGCAGGATTCGTTCCTGAATAATGTTTCAACATTATGGCTAAGTTTCACGAGACAAACATTACTGGCATCTCTTCTCAATCTGGGTCTAGACAAATGCCTAATAAGCGTCTGGGTCTGTTTATTTTCTTGAAATCGAAATGGTATGGCCGTAGACCTTCTATCAAAACGCTCTTACACCTGGGCAGACTCTGTAAATTGTAAATAGAAAATAATTGTATGGGCTTCAACTGTTAAATATAAAGTTTGGGCCTAATTAGATTATGATTAGATTCTCATAACGATCATATTTCTACAACTATAAAAACAATAAAAACAATATCAGAGTTTTAGCAGACGACCTGTTTAACATACACCAATTACATGTTTGAAGAGTTAAAACTCTTTTTATTAGTAATACTGATATTTTAGAGATTTAATGTACATCGAAGTTTATCAGCATAAATATTCAAGTCAAGCCTCCTGCGTTAAGATACCACGAAGGTCCGGTTTGGCATTACTTAGTCTTAACACAGATAACATCGGAAATAACGATCATTCTAGTAGTAGGCATCATTTGGTACAGCTATCCCAAATGTAAAGGTCCTATAAAATCGGTTCATCATTGATGCGTGTTTAATGTAAAACAATGTTAACACGGATGTCAAGCGCTTTTGAACGCAGCGCCCCTGTGTGAAAAGAGCGCTAAATAAATATTGTATTATTACAATAACAATTCTGGGCCCGTATTCTGAAACACTCTTAGATAACTTTTACTCTAAGTACATCAATATTCTCTTAGTTTTCGGCAATTTACTCTAAGTATTTGATGATACACTCTTAGAAAGTGAAAAAAACTAAGAAAATTCTAAACTCGACATTTTTAACTAAGTATAACGATATACTCTTAGAAAATCAATATAGTCTTAGTTTTCGGCCATTTCAACTAAGTATTTCCCTTAGAAAGATGAAAAAAGCTAAGAAAATTCTCGACTCGCCAAATTTACTATAGAATTTTCTCAAAATTTAGGAAACTGTGACCCTCTCTTAACTTTTTAGAATTTTCTAGGATTAGAACACGAACGTTTATTAAGCAGTAATAACAGGTAGAATAGATAATTTATTGAATAAAAATCGTTTAAAGACCTGTAGATACGTTTAGCGGATGTTTTTGAGCCGACGTTTGTGTTTGAGTGGCTTCGTGAAATTGGGTCAAAGTCTTGGTGGGGTAACGTCATTACAAAGGACTGGGATTACTGTTTAAGACAATATTACATACGGTCTTAATCGCGAAAACGTGGAAAAGATCAATATCTATTCAAATTCAATATTTTTAGTAATAAATGACCACTGTATGTACAAAAACTAGCGTAAATACATAATTAGGTTCACAATTATAATTAACTAACAAGCCAAATATCAACGAAGTCGCCGTAGCTCAATCGATAGCGACTCTGACTTGCATGTCGGGGGTAGCCGATTCGAGCCACACAGGGTACGATCTTTTTTTCTTAACAACCCCCTTCTTTATTTTTTATTTTTTTTAAAAAATCATCATTATTTCCATAGATTCGTTTCTTTAAATACAAATAACTGCTTAATTCTTTCAATGCCAAACGCTCGTAATAGTTTACTTCTTCAACGTTACATTGTCCTCTGCTTCAATTTTGTTGTCTGCAATATCGTTTCAAAGGAAATTGTAAGGCAGTAAAACTGTAAAGAATTCAATACGAGTGCCAAATAATTTGGATCTTGATCAGAAGCCCCGTTACGCGGCGTCTGATCAAGGTCCAAACTGATTGCAAACGTGCTTTTAGGCGCCATTGAGAGTTAAAGGGTTAAAGCATGTTAAAATTGAAGTAAAAGTCTCCAATTAGAATTTTTCCTTCTTATTGTCAGCCTGCTAGTTCTAGAAATGACTTTCATGTTTCTACTATTTCTTGATATTTGAAAAGCATTTAGAAAAGTGTCCTGCAGATTAATGTTTAACCATTGTCATGCAGAATTATCATATGCTGCAAACACATCATCAGCAGAAAACAATATAATCAATTTGATACTTTCAAAACTTAAAAACAGTGAAATATGACTGGCAAACAAGTTTGGATCATATCAGACGCCGCATAACGCGGCGTCTGATCTGGATATTTACTGTATACAAACTGTTAACAAATTTTATCCAAGTCGCGCTTAGCATAATAAGAGGATTTCTTTTAAAGCAGGCTGCCAATAAGAAGGAAACCTCAAATTGGAGACTTTAACATCAACTCTAGCATGCTTTAACCCTTTCACTCTGGCGCCTAAATGCGCTTTGCAAACAGATTGGATCTATTAGCAGGATCTAAAGTATTTGGCACTCGTATTGAATTATTTTCAGTCATACAATTAACTTTAAAAAGATATTGCAGACAACAGAATTGAAGCAGACGACAATGGAACTGTGAGAATTAGACTCACTCTCGCCTATAGGAACGTTTGCCAACATTCTGCACCTTGATCAGACGCCACGTTTCGCAAAACGCGGTGTCTGATCAGGATCCAAACTGTTTGACACTCGTATTGAATTATTTTAAGTTATACTTCCTTACATTTAAGGCTTTGAAACGATATTTCAGGCAAGAAAATTGAAGGAGTAAACTATCACAAAAGTTTGGCAGTGGAAGGATTAAGCAGTTATTTGTATTTAAAGAAATGAATCTATGGAACTAGTGATGATAGTTAAAACAAAAAAGAAGGGGGTTGTTAAAAAAACAAAGATCGTACCCTGTGTGGCTCGAACCTGCTACCCCCGTCATGCCAGGCAGAGTCGCTATCGATTGAGCTACGGCGACTTCGTTGAAATTTGGCTTGTTAGTTAATTATAATTGTGAACCTAATTATGTATTTACGCTTATGTATAAACACTGTTTTTTTCAATTAATTATCTATTCTACTTATTCTCGGACAATGCTTGCTGCTTTATAAACGGGAGAAGAAAACAAACCCGCAAACTACACCGCAAATTAACAGTCACACATGTTAGTATGCGAGAAGAGTGACGTCATTTTAGTCGGGGAAATCCCTGACAACGGCCATATTTTACTCTTACTTTTTTTTCACTAACTAAATACTTAAGTATTTTCTTAGAGTAAAAGTTAGAGAAAAATAATCTTAGTTGAAAATGGTAGAGTTTAGAAAATTCTTAGTTAAATACTAAGAATGTTTCAGAATACGGCCCCAGGTCAGAATCCAACCCGATGTGTGGCCCCCTTTGACATCAAATGACTAGCCGTATTTTCAATCTTGGAATGCGTATGTATGGCAATAAAATTTAATGACAATATAAATTGACGACAACTTCCAATTGTGTACTTCAAACTTTGCCCCGGGAGACATCGTCTCATTTTACCATGGCAGGTATACAGTTAGACTTTTTTACAACTGATGTTGGAATGTGTGTAATAATTCAAACTAAGAAAATCTCAGCTTAAAATTAAAACAAGAAAATACAATAAGTTAAAATTGTCATAGCCTACACGGTTAGAGCTCTAACGATAAGGTCGCTTTTATACGTAAACAATTAATTGAGGCAGTATCCAGTGTAGATTGACTCCATTGTATTGCGACACTAATATATATGTGACACTTCGGTTACAAGCTCACACGCCGTTATCATGCTGGAATATATCTAAAGTATGATATTATTGTCCTAATAGATAAATGTATCATAAAACAGGAATACAATTGCATACTATTATAATAGATTGTGTTTTTAAAAAGCTTAACTCTACATTGAGCTAACCTTTTGTATTTACAAAAACACCCGAATGATTTTAATAAGGCTATACAACCAACCGTTCACCAGTTTGTTATTCTATTTCGTTGTATTCAGATTGCCTTTGTCACTGACCTTTAGCATGGTGCACACTGTTAGTCTGTATTAGTTCTGATAAGCATTTACACTAGCAAAGAAATGTTTTAACCGGAGTATATCTGCACCTTAATTTTCAAATCAATATTCGAAATTGTATACCGGTATTATGTTCTGCTTTAACAAAAATGAATTTATTTGTCAAACATGTTTTAGAAAGCATTGACTGATAGTGAATATAAAGTGATGATATAATCATTTAAAGCAGGACAAGTATTTGATTACTGGACATTACACACATATTAAAACGTGTAGTAACGCTTAATATATATATAGATCATGGGTCCGTTTTCTGAAGCATTCTAAGATATTTTTGCTCTCTAATTAAAACAATATTATCTTAAATTTCGGCACTTTACTAAAGCGTTTGATGATTTTACCTATTTTTTAACTCGACACATTTAATGAAAATTATAATTATTCTTTTAGAAAATATTGTCTTAGTTTACCGCCATTTCAACTAAATAGTTGGGTATTCTCTCTTAGAAAGATGAAACATCTAAGAAAATTCTCAACTGACCAAATTGACTATATAATTTTCTTAAAAAATCAGTAAAAGCTTACCATCTCTTAACGCTTTAGACTTTTCTAAAATGGAAACACTAACTTTTGAAAAACAACACTTATTGAATCAGTATAGTTAGGATAGATAATTCATTGAGTACAAATCGGTATATACTTTTAGATACGTTTAGCTGTGGCTTTTGTGCCGACGTTTGTGTTTTGAGTGGTTTCGGAAATTTGGGTCAACTTCGCGAGTGGCTAACGTCATTACAAACGACTAAGGGTACCGTTTAAGTCATTATTATTTATGGTCTTCATCGCAAAATCGTGAAAAATATTTATATTTATTTAAAATCTATATTTGAGTAATAAATGATCATTTTATGTACAAGAACTGTCATGAGCGCATGATTAGTTCCACAATTATAACCAACTAACTAACGGAATTTCAAGAAAGTCGTCGTGGCTCAATAGAGAACGAGCTTAACATGTCGTGAGTAGCAGGTTCGAACCACAAAGGGTACGATCTTTGTTTTTTAAAGGCTTTATTTTAAAAAAATCTTCATTATTTTCATTGATTCGTTTTTTAACCCTTATCCTGCTTATCATGGACACAGTCTGCGCTAGACAAGTTAACTCCTCACTGCTGATCGCGGACACTGTCCGTTTCCTGGAGTATATTAACATTCCAACATGGTGTACAGCACTACTGCAACCAATTATGAATGATGGATCGTGTATTCATTCATAAATAGTTCCCAAGTAATTATCACCTAGGTTAATCTTAAAATAACAGTAAGTTCCTGTATTTAAATGAAACAAGTGTGGTTCCCACAGAATCATGTCATATGAAAATATCAAACTGGAGATACACAGAATGAATGTTGAGGATGTTTATATCAATTACGTGGATTTACATGTTGAAAACATTTAAAAGGCATTCAGCCAGACCTATTAGATAGTTATCAACTTCATCTTTATTAACATTTTCATCATAATATTTTACTTATTAGTAGGTAATTAATCAAGTAATAATGAATATACATAGAAATTGTATTTGTTTGCCATTAAACATGTATATAAATAACCATTTGTACCACTCCACATGTATACAAGCTGCTGATTTTTACACCAATGTGTAGCTGTTTTATTTATCTACAACTTTCTCACAGATACTAATTAGCTAATATTAATGGTCAATGAGATATAGCGGTCAAAGTAGGGTCAGTGCCGTTATCATGTAAACATATCACAGATGGTAAAGTTTAGCCGCAGTAGCTGAACTGATAAGCCCTTAGTTACGTAGTAGGATAAGGGTTAAGATACAAATAACTGCTCAATCCGTTTACTGCCAAATTTTTCGTAATAATTTACTTCTTCACCGTTTCGTCAGTCAGGAAAAAGGTAGGTATCATTTTCTGTCTGTTTGGTGATTAAACAATTGCGAAAACGTATAGCAATTCGCTGATACAAAAGCTTTTTAATAAATGTATACGCATCATTTATTGTAATTTGAACGGCTTTAAAAATCCCAATTAAGTGAATGACTGAACATGCCTTTTAAATATATTTAATCATTAACTTCCACTAAAATGTTACGCCTTATCGGCTCATCAAAGTGAATAAGTAAACTTAGTAACGTTTTGAACGACGTGACGTCATCCACAGTTAAAAGAAACGTCACTCTACTGTGACGAGGTCACTAACTGCAACATCCGACGTTATCATGGGCAGTAGTTTTTTAAGATAGCATGATGACATGTATTGAAGCAATACTGACGACAGGCCATTCAAATATACGTTGTAATATCGGAAAATAACCTTTTGTTTTCATGAAAGCCTGGCATATTCAATCTTTTATATTTAATTTTGGTTTGATAGCTTTTTATAAATTCAATTTCTTTTGCTAATCTAGCCGAGATACTTTCGATATTTATTTAAAAAAGGAAAAATATCAAATTCTAAGTCAGTATTGCTGCAGGTGTCCAAATGACCACTGAGAGAAATTTGTCTTGTTGAAAGGTCTCTGATCTGTTGTTCATGTATGGTTTTTTCTAGTTCTGAGTTTATCTCCTGTCTGGCCGATATAGTGTTCACTGCATCCAATGCACGTTATAACATACAAAACATTCTTAACGTCGCACGACATATTTGCGTTTACATAAATTATTGTGTCAATAAAGTTAAAGTGATTTTCTTGACTTTGTTAACATAAACTGCAGTTTGATGTTCCGCATTTTGTAAGCCTTACATTGTCCTTTTATGCTGCGATTGTATTGGGGAAATATGGCGTCGGTTAGAAATGTTTTTAGGTTTGGTGGTTGGCGTTTGCTATTTATCAGTTTGGTATTTTTGAAACATTCATTCATCTTTGAGTCTATCTATATGAGGGATAGATTATACTTAATTATTTGGAAGAGTTCTTTATTTCTAGTATTAAATGTTGACAAGTTTGGTAATACTTGTTCGTTTGTGTTTTGGTGATTTATTAAGTAATTCATCTCTGGTTAAATGGTTTGCTTTTAATATGTATTGTGATATGTCAGTTTTCGGATAGTTCCTCTCTAAGAGTACTTGATACAATTATTTTAGACGTATTGCTTTGGTTGTAGTGTCTGATACTATTGTACAATTGCTGCGAGCAAGATTAAAATAGAATATTACCACAGTGTCTGATCCGTGGTCTTTTATCAGTTCGAGCTGGTTGTGTAATCTAGCTCGCGGGATCTGGATTGAATACCTAACGAGAACTGTAACAAGACACTGGATCACGCACTGTGGTGATATTCCTTTTATAATATACCTTAACTTATTCGGACTAGATCTAGATCTATATGTTGGTTACTTGAATAATCAATTACACATACATGTAGGCCCCTATATGTTAAAAAAATATGTGTTCGTATGCAATCTTTAACTATTTATGGAAGTCATGTGACCACCCAAAATATACGTTATTATATATTTGATGACGTACTACTTTGTTCTCGATATAATCCGTTATGTATGAATTAGCATTTTGCAACTAACGGTCATTTAAACGTTTAAGAGTATGAGTTGGACTGTTTTAATACTTTGGGGGAAAATATTAGTAACAATTGGTGTGGTTGGTTGTTCACGCTTAAAACGGAAATGATTTGTTTACAGTTGAGCATCGCTTAGTTTCAACTTTTTTAAAAATAGCATCGGAACTTGGAATTCCGAAACGTTACGCGCAACGATTCTTTATACGAGTGTTTACGAACTATGGAACATGGGTTGTAATTTCCTATTGAAAATATATTTGTGTTACGATTAGCATATTATATCATGTTCAGTTATGGAAAGGTTAACTCTGAAAAAAAATGTAACTTAAAACGAAATATTGAGCTATCATATCTTAACCGTTTTGAATATATCTAGATACATTTACTATGGGATCATAATAACTTTACTTTCCGGGAATAATCAGTTTCCAAGCTCAATCTTAAAATAATACAACCTATTGTACGTCCGTACGCTAAATAAAATGTGTAAAGTACTCTTGTTAAGACAATAAATGGACGGTATTAACTCATGTGACTCGGAACAGGAGCGTTGTATTCGAATGCGGATCATAGTGCGTTGTAATGAAAATATGCCATACTTTATTCTTAATATATTTCAAAAAGTCATTCATATATATATTTAAGATGTCGAAAACATAAGTATGCATATTTTCATGCAATTTGGATCATCTGCAGATGCATACATTGCAAATGCTAAGCAAGTGAATGCACATTTGTACTAGCAGAATGAGAAATTGCTGTCAATGTCGAACATGTCCAAGTATACATATGCAGATACGCTCATTCCCTTCAGAATCACTGCACCAATGCATTATTAAGTGTCGGAGACATTCCGTAAGACCACTCTTGTCATGCACAAATGACACTTTCATAGGAACTCCAATGCGGTTTTGTTTCTTACGTTATTATCTACATGGAGGCCATCATTTTTTCCCGGAACCAATGCGTTGGATTTGACGTCACCCGAGTGTTACCGCGCAACCCATTCGTTTTGCCTACCCAGTATGACTGACGTGTTGAAAGAAGTAACTCTTTGTACAAGTGACACTGTAAGTTAATGCCCAGCAAAACTTCTCAGTATAGGTAATACAGTCTAATTGACCGTTAGACCAATAGACATTGGACAGTGAATGATATCACTGAAAAGTCCTTTGGTACAAAAGTCTGTGTGTACCTGTCCCTGCCATCGTTGCTAGACAAATACAGTCATGTGTGAATAAACGGATATAAATGGTAAATAATATAGAGACAAACGGCAATCTAGTATTGCGCTAAAAAATCATAAAGTACTATCCACATCTGCGTAAAAGAGATGTTCAGATCAATCATGGAACTTTGTCAGGATCCAAACCGTCCTATTTGACATTTTTCACTGCAGCTGAACGCGATTCTCGGACAGCATATTGCGATCCATATCTGGGTGGCATCTCAAAACGTATAATAAGGTATTATTTCATCCTTGTATATCAAGAACGGATCATGCGCCAATTAAAAATAGATTATTTTGATGTTTGCCCTGAATACCACTGTTAGTATACTAGGGGAAAAGTAAAATAACATTGACAAACAGGTTTAATACTGATAAGACGTCGCAGGGTGTTCGGATAGCGCAGTAGAAGCGCACCCGTCTTGAGTTCGATCCCGCGTCGAGGCAGTATGTGGGAGGGTTCATTGGTAGCCAGTCTGAACACGTGGGTTTTATCCGGGCACTCCGGTTTCCTCCAACAGAATTGACTGAATATGCCATTGAGAGTTATTTGTATCAGTTAATGTAGCTTGTTTCGTAATCTATGTAAAAGAAATAAAGCCTAAACTTTAAACACTGTTTGACACCTGGTTTGAACAGAATGATGGCTATGATTGGTTGTACGGCACTGCATCACACACAAAGTCATATAGCGCCGATTAAAATGTGGAAACTACTATTTTAAAAAAGAGTAACATTCGACATTCTTTCTCAGGTTAAATAAATAACCCACCATTCTAAGAGTTTACGAAAACGTGACAAAAAGAAATTTTCCCTGCTTTATAGATTGTATCATAGAGCCACGACAACAACATCATGAGAGATATCGCCATTAGCACGACCTTCATTCAACATTATTATAAGTGACCTGGGAGATATTAAGATTACTTATAGATCAGTTTGATTTATGTCTGATATAGTTCCACAGTGCATTTCAGATTTCCCGCCAAAACTAAATGTATTAGCATACAAGTAATATCCAAATAAGTATCCGAGTATGACTGCTTACAGCTCTACATAGCTGACTAGAAAGCAAAAGAGAGATTTTGCCACAGTGCAGGAAAATTTAAAAGGCTTTTTTAAATCATTTCGAGTGACTGTCGAACATGTCATTGCCAATTTTGAGTCTTACAAACCAGTGAACTACATACGAGGGCTGTCCCAAAACATCGTATACTTTCCTTATAAAAGTGTTCGTTAAAACAGCAGAGACAAACATTCGTCTGTATATATATATATATATATATAATAAATAACGCGTCGCGCATTGTTTGAAGAAATAAATTGTGTTTTTAAAGCCTATAATACATCATCTATTTTTTTAAATCATATATATATATATATATATATATATATGTTTATGTAAACCTGTGTGAAGTTTTAACGTGTTATCTTTAAAACTGACCAGCACAGAGTATTTTGAAACACCCTACCCGTCAAACCCCGGCGCACATTAGTTAACGTTATGACGTCATCGACGTAAACGTCACTCCTTTTCAAAATACTTGTAGTGGTGATCGATGTATTTTCGCCGACGCACAACCTCTTAAACAAGCTGGTATCTACATGTAGCTCGCGCAACACTATCAATGTTTCTTGTTTGAGCTGTCTTCAACGTTTTCAATTTTTGTCTGCATCAAAGAGGTTTTAGGTATGAAAATACTGCAAAATCTAATGGGCTAGGTCAATTGAATGTGGCGCATGTTAAAGCTTTTGAAAACCCAACACGGCAAGTTCCCAATGTGCATGCTGGGAAATGTGGCACGAAGCGATAACTTGGTGACATATGTTGCTTTTAAAGTTGTCAATGAACATCGGTCACTTCTCTCGTATCGTATGCAAGAGATCTGTGTGATTGGTGTTTGCTGAAAAAGTCCTGATCTCTCCTATATCGACTCAAACAGAGGGTTGATACCTGGACACTTCTTTCTTTTTCTTCTGCACTTAGCAAGCGTGGCACCAACATAGCACCGACTCTCGACATGTTTAGTTTCTCATGGAAATGTCGATGTACAGACAATAATTATGCTGACCCCGAGGAGTTCAGCATTATATCTCCCCGCAAGACGCCGATCACCATTGATGACACTCCTCACGTTTTCTACAGTGAAACTGTCAATTTCTTTCGACCGTCCCATCTTTACATTATTTTCTCAACCAATCCTTCTGAAAATCGCGTATGCTATTTGAACATCAGCAAGCGAGATGCTGTTGATTGTAGCTGTTTATACGTCTGTTTTGGGATCAAATGCAACTCAAAGTAGTATTCTTTGACATTCTGCTGCGCCGCCTTTTCCTCTGACGTCGTCATTTCTTGCGTCTTCAGAACACGGTATCATTCTCCATAACTAGATATTTTTTTTTTAATGACGCTAAGTTAATGAATTTTTCCAAGATGACGTAATATATAAAACAACGTCAACATTCATGACGCAATTTCGCGCAAATTCCGATTCGAAATTGCTTTGTAGGAGGTTGTAAAATGTACATCTTTAAATCTACGTTTAAAATGTTGGCGTGCGCCACATAATCTGAACAACAGTAAATATTTACAAATAAAATAGGGTCATGTGTGTTCAGGAACCTTATAATTTTTTATTCAAATGTGAAAATGTTTGAAATAGCATTGGTAAAAAAAATCATAGAAATATCAGGTCGGGTTCTTCAAAAAAAATATTAGTCCACGGTGTTTTGGTACAGCCCTCGTACATGCGTTTTAGGAAGAACTGTGACAATATGTGCCGGTCTAATAGATCTGCAAGCTTAAATAAACTAGATTAAATTATTAACATACTTCTTAGCTTTTGTATTTGAACTCATTAATCGTTTCAGTTACCGATTAAGTAACCCGTATATCTTGGAACCTGACCTGCATGGGTACCCTTTCACCACAAGTCATGCGCATGTGATAATCGAGATGCCTTTAAAAGTTTGGTTTACCTTCTGCTTATTATGCAATTGTCGTCTGCAAAACGTTGCCATATGTAACAACTCTCAATGTTCTGCATTTTTGTATAGACATTGTCAGCAGAATGTCAGACAGTTTAGTTTGACACAATATGAGCCGCCGCGTCATGCGGGGTTTTGTTTGGATCCAGACTGTTTGCAACAGTTATAACTAAGACACCCTGCAACAGACAGTAGATTAACCTATAGTCCCATATAAACTCGTTTTTTACGAACCTAATTTATTCCTGAATTGCAGAAAATAATTCAAGCTGTTATTAGGAAATAAGCAGACGACAGAAAAATAGACGATACATAGAACCGAAACAGAATGAGGCCCGACTATTTGAGACACCCAGTCCAAACTAGTCGCGTGCCGTTACATGCTATTCTCAATCAAAGGCAGCGAAAAAAGTATATTTCTACGATAAACCAAACAACAAGCAGATGGCAATTTCAATAAGGTGATGAGTTTGGTATATTTATTCTGGAAATTGAATTTATTGACCATCGAAACGGACGTCCAAGCAATTCCTTGCATTTGAAAAATTGCCCGGAGGGAAACCGAATCATTTCGTTATGGCAAAAATACAGTTAAACACGTTAAATTCTGATGTTTGTTTGCATTCCAGTATACATGTTCACCTGAATTCTACCTTCTCAACTGTTGGCAGCCTTGGGGATATCACTACCTTTAGGGTCAGTGTGATTCAGACTGAATTTTGCATAGTTCCAGCTTGCTTGGATCAGATGAGAACGCTTTTAGCAACACGTTTGGCCTATGTACACTTGTCTCTGATGCCTCTCTTCTGTGCCTTGTAGCATCTCCTCTTTCTTTGTATTACTTTGTTTACTTCTTCATTCAACACCAAATATATACCTCACATGGACATCCTTAGTTGACCATAACCACTGTAAGGTCTATTCAGAAGCTTACGTCAAAATTCCTCTACACCATATGCCTGATAAACCACTGTGATTTCAAGAAAGACATCTAAAAAAAATTTCCGCACGTCCTGGTCCTTCAGCTTCCAGGGCTGAAACTTGCGGTGTTCATAAGGTTGTATCGTTACAAGGAAATCACCTACCAAATGCCTGTGTTGTGTTGCATATTCCTCTCCTAGGATAGTATCTGTTGAAAAAAGCATTGAAAACTTACCATAAGAGCAAAAGCTAATGGTTGTTGAAACTGTGGAGGCATTCAGTGTACAAAGGTTTCACGTCTCACTGAATCCGAAATAACTTGAAAGTCCTTAAGATCTGTACATGTAGCATATGATGAAATGATCACATGTCAATAGAATAAGCAGTCTGGAAACGTACATTCTTTATTTAGACAGTTTAAGTTTTTTAACTTGAATTCCCTTAAACTTGTGAAAATATTCAGTTGGCGAACATCATGTTTAAGATATCGAATCAGAATGTGTGAGTCATATAAGCTATCTTGAGCAAATGTCATGACAAAAAGAGAGTTCTCATTTCTTTGCAGACACTTCAGACTCTTTAGACTCACTTTAGACTCTGACCAGTAGTTAATTTGATATTACATAAGTGTACTTACAGTGTACAAGGATGTTAACAACGTATTGAAAATGTCAGAAGAGTTTGGAGCCAGATACGAAAACAGGTAACGTTTTTTGAGTCGTACATGGTTCTATGTCCATTTTGTGAACCAATAAAGTTATATATACCGCTGGAAATCTACTTTTAAAAGATATCTCCTGTTGCAAACTATATTTTTATCCGAGCTTTCTTTTTGAAGTTATTGCCAGTATAACAATGTTCTATCTCCATGTTTATGTTTTCTTGAGTCTTACAATGATATATGACCAATTTATCAAGTCATTGTGTTCTAATTGGATCACGTGACAGACATGTTAAATGCGCTCTTCATGGTTATTGGCGTACAATGTAATAAGCGAAATACCCATGTTTCTTTAGTTCAATGTGAAATTGTTAATTTAACGCAGATAGCTGCTTTACACATTATGAAAGTAAAACTGACTACCCTTTTAAAGAAGCCCCACCAAGCCAAGTTCGACGAGACAGACTTTCTAAACCGAGGTCCAATATTTCTGTATTTTACACAAGCCATATCTTTGAAGAACCAAATAGTTCTGATGATAACAGTATAGGAAATCTCACTCATGTTCTCTTTATGAGCTCTCCTCTTCCTGGGGAGTCACATCAGCCCATTTATATGCAAGATATGGATGTTAACAACAACAAACCAAATCAAATGTTTAAGAAGCATTATGATTTTCTTTCATCGCTTGTCAGCGACCTGAGGTTCTTGGCAGACAAAACAAAAATATCCTCTAAGATAAATATATTGACAGCAATTGACTTCTACTGTTTTCTATATAAAACATTTATCTAACACTGATTCTCTTACAAGCTGGTTACGTTCTCAAATGTAAGCTCTTATTTTTTTTAGGTTTACTGAACAGTACCTTTTAATTAACCATAGTAACGATTCAATTATAACAAGTTAAAGTAATAAAAACTGCTAAAGAAGATTTGTGGCAATTTTAGAATTGATATAGAACATTGTACAAAGTTAATTGATTATGCAAATGTCTATTGTATTATTGATAATGTTCTATGTCCACAAAATGGACATAAAACATTGTAACAATGAGTGAAATAGAAGGTAGAGTTTGAGAAATGATCTATCTCGAACCAAAAGTAAATCATATCTCAAACATTTGCTTACAATCCTCATCAGACTTTAACCAACACCCTTTTGCATTCATAATTCATCAGGTAAAGTCAAAATGCTGTTTAATGGGTCACAAAGTTGATTTTTTCAAAACAACCCTCATGTGAGATGGAACATTATAAGACTTACACGATGACAATACATCAAAAAGAGCTTTAACAATTGTATAACTAATGATATGACCAATATTTATATTCTTGGTCTATACCGTTTTGCACTACATGTATTGTGAATCCCTTTATAAGATGATGCAATTCGTTCTTTTAACAACCGAATGAGTGTTTGCATGTATGGTTATGTTTGAGGGTACTTATCATTGTTTGTAGATACACCTTTATTCTTATTGAAACTATGGTTATTTTGAGAAAATATATAATAACGATTATTAGTTTTTAACAATCATTTCGTATTAAATATCTTAACAGATCAGTTGTGAAAAACTGTTGTTTTATTATTTAATGCACGTTAGACAATTCTATATTATTGATTGTATCGAAAAGAAGGGGGAAAATCCTCACGAAGGGTGGTTTAGAAGTATTGAAAAAAATACTTTGGCTTCCTAGATTTTATTAGACTTTTTTGTATTATATCACAACACATAGAGCTTGAAAAAAAACCCACTTATTTTATTTCTGTTGCAATTTGTTTGAGGTAAGGCTCCTTATGCTTACAGATTGACTGGTCTATAAAGTAGTTCATATTTAAAGAGTTTGAATCTGTTTGGCTTATTTTCAACATTTTTTATATATCTATTCTTAGGGTTAATTAGACACACATCTGAAGTTCTTTGTCACCAATTAAAATACATATTGTATATTTAGAAATTCCGATTTTGTACTTTTTACGAGCCTGGAGGACGTGCATGGTTTTTAAGATCTCGACCAGATAAACGTAAGCCCAAACCTTGGCTACTACATAATTTCTACATACTGTCGTCATCCAAGAACATTGCTGGTTATTCAGAGAATGTTCTTTCAAGGACAATGCAGCAGCAAGCTAAGGATGCTTGGGAAAAAAGGAGAGAACTCTTAGTGTCCTAGAATCGGTTTTAGGTGATAAACATGAAAAGTCAAGTGAAACACCTAGAAAGCCACCGTCTATCAGAACCTATTGAGAATCGCATCCTACCAAAAATTAAAGAGTGTATCAGAAAATTAAAGATGTTCGACGATAAAGGCAAACATCAGGAGCTTTGATGAAATAAGGACGAACCACTGGCACCAGAGTCATGGACTTATAATATGTGTGTATTTACATTTAGATGCATTTTTATTTCTTATACATACAGAGAAGAATATATATACACACAGAGACATAATAAGTCTATGAATGTGGTGTCAGTGGTTAGAACTGTATCTACCGGTAAGTAATGTATACTATATATGAAGGCGGAAATTTTGATGTGTACGCTCTATAGTCTCTATCTACTAGATTCTGGATGTAGAACCTTTTTTCCGTTCTGTTAGCAACGTCTTTTGTATGGGAATGGAAATAAAAATAAAAATGTGAGTTGACTCTAGATATGCCTCTACCTACCGGTCTGCTATTTTTTACTATAAGATCTATTAGATATAGATTCTTGATCTATCAGATGTTCCCCCCCAAACGTTAGCAATGTCTATCGTATGGGATTGAAATAACAAAAAAAAAAAAAAATATATATATATATATAATTATATAGATCTATCACGATGAGCTTCTACCGGTCTGCTTATCTACTATTATAAGACCATGGTATGTAACCAATTCTACACCGTGTCACTTCAACCACAAGAATAACTATCTAAAACGCATTCAATCCAAACCAAATCTTTTGCAATCCATAGATAAGATATTTTTCTATCCAAAATACACTTCTTCGACGGTTGATTTGAATACGTAACTACAAGAATCAAGATTGAAGCCGGTATTTTACCAAACAGGGATTTCCTCCACCCCCTAGCTTCCGGTTTAGACGAAATGAAAGTAAAGTTTGCGACGAGCGATTTGATTGGCAGATTGAAAAAAGAATGTATATACCGGAAAGATGTGTAAATATATATCGTTCTCATGATTTTTGGTTGAAATTGTTAATCATGCAGTTATTAAAGTCTTGCATTAATATAAGTTCAGCACAATTGTGCATAATGTGACGCTGTAATCAGTAGTTTATTCAGTTTGACAGAAGCGCGGGAAGACGCTCGCGCGAATGACGTCAAGTACAGAAAACGTTATGCTTTCCAAATAAACGCGTTTATACTATTACTATTATTTCATTTGCAAACCATTTGGAGGCTGATCAGACACCAGGTAACCAGGCGTCTGACTAGGCTCCAAATTGTTTGCCATTGAGATTAAAATTAATACTAAGAAATAGTATAAAGCTGTCATTCAATACATTTTAGTGACATGCGTTTGCGTTTTGTTTGCGTTTAAGCGGGAAAGAATAACGTATTGTCTACTGTACGGGAATACTCTCGCGTGAATTATTCAGCCAATGAAATTTGCGCTTACAAACGCTTTAACTTGACCCGAGGTCAACCGTAAGCTAGGGGGTGGAGGAAATCCCTGTTTGGTAAAATACCGGCTTCAATCTTGATTCTTGTAGTTACGTATTCAAATCAACCGTCGAAGAAGTGTATTTTGGATAGAAAAATATCTTATCTATGGATTGCAAAAGATTTGGTTTCAATTGAATTCATTTTAGTAGGTAATTCGTGTGGTTGCAGTGACACGGTGTAGAATTGGTTACACACCATGGTCTTATAATAATAGATAGCAGACCGGTAGATGCCAATAGTCAACCCATATAAAAAAAAATTATTTTAATTTTTTTTTTCATTTTTTTTTTTAAATTTCAATGCAATAACATAGACATTGCTAATCGGTGGGGAAAAATCTTTTAGATATAGATCACTGGCACCAGAGTCATGGACTTTCTATATTAAACTTACCTCTACCGATATATATTATAAGTCCACGACTCTGGTGCCAGTGGGACGAACCTTCAATCAATGTAATTTGATGACCTCACCGACCTTCATACACGAATTGCATCAATGCAGAGAAATGAACATCCAGTTGACACTTTTTTAAGTATCATCTTGTACACAAAACATGTCGGCACAATTTGAAGACATCTGCATCTTGGTCATCATTTCTAGTGCAGGTGATGCACATTTATACATGTCACTCACGCCTAAATACACATCTTGCCAACAAGTAGCCCTCTCAAAGTCGAAGGATGACTTAAATACATAGTCTCATGTATGTACCATAATATGTTGAAGCTGAACACTGACAAACTAGAGGTTATACTGTTTCAAACAAAAATCGGTCAACAAACCTGAAGACTTTCACGTTCAAGTGGGAAACTATAAAATCAAAATAATATTGTGTGTTAATGATATTGGTGCTAGATTTGATTCCCAATGTATATGACACAGCACATTAGTAGTGTGTACAGGGCTAGCTAGGCACATTTGCGGCAAAAGTGTCATATTAGTATCTTACTCCTGAGGTGTCGTAGACCTTGGTCCATTTGTTCAATCGAAATTTGACTACTGCAGCTCACTGCTGCTAAATGGAATTCCGCAAATCTGATAAGAAAACTACGGCGTGTGCAAAATACAACAGCCCGCATTATTACCAGGACTCCTCGGTGCAACCACATCACCCCAATCTTGCAGGAGCTTCACTGGCCTCCAGTTCAACTCAAAATTGAATTCAACATTCTAACACTCACATAAAAAGTCATGTGCAATGCTTCTTAAAGGTAAATTGTCATTATGCTTGACGTTGTAATACCATCGAAGAGAGTTGCAGTCAGCGAGTAATCAGTACCGCTGATTGAACCGAGAAGTCGTGTGGTGAAGTTTGGAGATAGAGGTTTCATGCATGCAGCCCCAAAGCTCTGGAGCACTCTACTATCATACGTCATAGATGCGGGCTCAGTTGCAGCCTTAGATAAAACGTCTGAAAACACACGTGTTTAATATTTGTTATTCTAACACGTATCGAAACCTACGGCATACAAACAAAGAATACCGAGAAACGTATATTACGCCGCGATAATGAACTGCACGCGCGGCGTTTCCATCCGCTGTTCCATTTGCACCATACGCGTAATACATAAATGGCCTTTTTATAATAAAAGCCGCGTTAGAATTAAAATTTGTTACTTCTTAATTCTAACTCGACTCAAAACCTACGGCATGTACACAAAGAATACCGAGAAACGTATATTACACCGCGATAATGGACTCACGAGCGGTGTTTCCATCCGCTGTTCCATTTGCCCCATACGCGTTATACTTAAATAGTATTTTTATAATAAAAGTCGCGTTAGAATTAAAATAACCAATTCGTAGGTGTACATTACCGTGCATTAGATCAAAGTTAGTCGTTGAGATGTGATGTGGGTAATTAGATCACTCTGCCTAAAGGCCTCGTGATCTAAAGACTCCACATCTCAACTGTGCAGTCGTTGAGATGTGGTTAATTAGATCACTCGGCCGAAAGGCCTCGTGATCTAATGACACCACATCTCAACTCCGAACTGTGATCTATGCACGGTAATGAACACCTACGAAGGTGTTATTTCTTAATTAGAACACAGTAGGACATTATTTTAATATAGAAAAAATTCCAAGCGAGACACAGCTTGTCATGTAAATGTTTAATATTCAGTATGTAAGAGTTATATTCAATCGTTTCATGGGTCTCTAATGGAACCTTTTGTATTGTAGTCTCAATATCTCTACATTTTCCATAGAATACATTGTCTACTATTTGGACAGTTGTTTCCAGAGTCACATTTACAGGTGGAATTGTCATCCCATAAAACTAGTATATCGTTGCCAAACAAATTTACAATCAACACATTCGCCTGTGTGTGGTTTGATTTTTGTGAAGTTTGACACTATTACGCGTAAGTTTCAAGATGTAACTTTTTCATGACCTGGTTGGAAAAGATTTACAATATCTAAAACATTTACACAAGTGATTTTGTAAGACAAAGTGTATATATGTCATGAAATTGTTTGGGACTAGGATTAATAAAACCACGGACAAATAGGTGATTAACCGCGTTGTTTGCTGTTTTATTTTGAAGAAGAAGAATCGGGGTTTCGCGCAAAGTCACATATATATTATACACTAGCATATTGATTGCACTTGATATCAGTTAAATTCCTTTGTTCCTTTTAATATCAGCAATATATATGGCATAAATAATGAAGAAAACGCATATGAAAGCTTTCTGTTATACTTTAATATAGCATTAATCAGTTGACATTACATGAATGTGTGAGGTAAGCTAAGTGTGAAACACACGTAATGAAGACAGGAATTACAGGAAACTTCGTTCAACACTAAGAAATTGGCCTGTCTATTCACATATAACTATGGTTCATTGAATAGAGATGTCGGATATTCAAATGCTGAAGATATTAAAACACATGTCTACTGTGAAAGTAAATCATATCTAGAGAGAACACTTAAAAGAATAACATGAATCTGCATTTTAAGATAGAAAAGGTTATTGGGAGCTGGCTCGAAAAAACAAACAAATATTACCCTTCAAACGCTTGGAAGCAATTATTTCCAAAACTGAAAAAAGGTAGATACAGCTTCGTTCAAATACTGGTCCTGCTTTAAATGACTATATTATCACTATAATAACTGTATATTCATTATTTGTCAATACTTTCTAAAACATGTTTGACAAATAAATTCATTTTTGTTGAAACAGAACATAAAACTGGTGTACAACTACGAATATTGATATAAAAATTTAAGTGCAGATCTATTCTGGTTGAAAATATTTTCTCGCCCATCGCAATACATATAAAATCATGATAATATTGTTTTAACCGATCATTACCTTTTGACACCTTCTTTCGTATTAGACAAAATGGATTTTCAGCAGTTTACACATTTTAATTAACGCTTGTGTAAATGCTTATCAAAACCAATGCAGACGAACAGTGTACATCATGCTAAAGGTCAATGACAAAGGAAAACTGAATACAACGAAATAGAATGCCAAACTGGTTAAAGGTCTTTAGAAATGTTTTAGAAATTATCCCCATAGGCTGTGTTTGATACACTTAACGAACCAATATATTTGTACAGCCTTATTCAAAATCATTCGGGTGTATTTTCGAACACGTTAGGATTAATCAATGTTTTGTTAAGATCTTTAAACACACAAGCTATTTTAATAGTATGCTACGCTATTCCATTTTTTAATGTGCCGCGAATAGATTTATCTCGTAGGACAATAATATCATAGTTTAAATACATTTCAGCATGATAACGGTAGATGACCTTGTAACCGGGTAGTCATAGATATATTAGTTTCGCCTTACAATAGAGTCAATATACACCGGATACCGCCTCAATATTAACTGTTTACGTATAAAGGCGACTTTATCGCTACAGCTCTATCTGTGTAGGCTATAACACTTTTTTATTGTTTTTTCTTGTTTTAATTTTAAACTGTGATATACTTATTTTGAATTATTAGATACATGCTAACATCAATTGTATAAGAGTCTGACTGTATACTTGCCACGGTAAAATGATTTGATGTCCATCGGGGCAAAGTTTGAAGTACACAATTGAAATATGTCCATTTCAACGGTCATTAAATTCTATTGCCAAACATACGCATCCCCAGATTGAAAATACATCGGCTTGTCGAATGGAGAAACAAATCGGTTTGGATCCCAACCAGAATCCGTGTTAAGATTGTTTTACATTAAACACGCATCAATAATGCACCGATTTTAAAGGACTTTTACATGTAAGATAGCTGTACAAAGTGATGTTAACTACTAGACTGATCGTTATTTTCGATGTTATCTGCAAGGCCTCGCTCTTTTCTATAACCATACACAATATTATAAAACCTTACTACAATAACGGGGAATCGCTTTGTTTTTCGAAAATAATTTGGCAGATTTATCGCACTAAAATTAAAGTCGAAATATCTAAGGCATGGTTTGTTTGAGTCCGTAAATATGTTATTTTAAGCGTTAGAGTGGTGTACTATGTGTTTCTTTACTATGTGTTGGGTCCTTGTATCATATTCCCTTGTAAGGCTTTTCTTCTGACAAATTTGATTTTGGTACAAATAAACGAACAACAAAACAAAGTTTAACGAGCGACTGACAGCAATCCAAGAACTTAACTTCCAAGTACCAGATGAAAGTTGAGTTAAACTTCTCATTTCACATGTCGCATTGCCAGCCCGTCATGAATAACGTAGAGGACAATGCACATTAATATAAAGTCGCCTCTGAGTAGAATTGGTTTATGTTACATTAACATTAAATACCTTGCCATACGTGCTAACAACAAATAATTAAAATTACATTTGACCGAGCTATCGACCACACAGTAACTCAATCCAATTTTCATAAGCAAGCAGCTAATATAGATATATGAAATTCAGCGTTTTAACATACACTTGTATAGTTCTGGATACAAGTAATACAGAGAGCTCCCAATATCCTCTTTTTATTAAAATGAAGCTACTTTTAAGTGTTCTCTCTACACATGCTTTACTTTCACAGTAGACATTTGTTTACTACAACTTATATCTTCAGCATTTGAATACTCGACATCCATATTCAATGAACCATATTAACATCTGAATAGACAGGCCAGTTTCTTAGTATTAAATGAACATAATGTAGAAAGATACTGTAAATGCTCTCTGCATTACGTGTGTCTAACACTAAGGGTAATTGACACATTTATGAAAATTCAACTCATTAATGCTGGATAATACATAATACAGAACATTTCCATATGCGTTGATTTCATTATTTACGACATAGATAATCTTGATATTAAAAGGAACAAAGGATTGTAACTAACATCAGGTAAAATCAATATGCTTGTATATACTATGTAATAGTTAGAGGTTATTGCAATGCTTCTTAATGATCAAGAAGCCAAAACATGAGGGAGCTTGCGACCGAATGTGGCTCCTTAATTATTAAGTGTTTTGAAACAAAAACTCTAACCATTTTAGTATTTGACCCGCCCACATGTGACGTCATTTGCAGAGTGATGCAAAATATGTTTGCTCCGTCGACAGGACTGGTGTGTCTCCAAGCACTATGGCACATGGTGATTTCTTTTAAAGCGGGATTGAATTAGATTTTAAAACTGATGTTAAATTAGATCTAGTGATTTATTGGAATAATCAACAATTGAGCAATGTTCTACCACTCAGTTATTTGACATCACACGTATATCCATTTTAACATTATTGATTAAATATGCAGGCGGCCGCTTGATGCAGGATAAAATCATGCAGAAAGCTCTTAACTATTGGAAACTTCTGCATACATTTTATCAATAATTAAGCAGCTTTGAGTAATGCAGAAAGCTCCTAGATATATAAAATGTCTTCATTATATATATTTTGTTCAGCATTAAGCAGTCAACTTTTAGAGATCTCAGTAGAATACCCGTTTTTAACATTGAATACAGGCTGTTTCTCAATACAGCATACAGTACTGCAGAAAACTCTAGAGCTTTCTGCATTAATTTGGTCTTACACTAAGCAGTCGCAGCTCGTTTGTCTTTAGTGATCATTTGATTTTGGGCACTCAAAAATTCCTAAATCAGACATTGTAGTTTTTCAAAAATGACCAGAAAAAAGCTTTCTTTTGGACGTTACAGGGCAATAGGGCATGTGTGTTTTAATGAGAATTTATACACAAATACGTTTCGTCTTTGTTTATATAGAGACGTGCGACAGTTTATTAGAATAAGTGATAATTATCTGAAATAAGTGTTATTAGCAGTATATAATTATATAGTCATGTGCGCTAGGTGTATTAGAGTAGTACTTATTATATAGAATGCACCGTTTTAATTTTGCATCGTATATATCAGAAAAAAATACAGACATTGGTCATTCCACTTGACGATTATTAGCAGTATAAGCGCTCACATGAAATAGATTATCAACTCTTGCATGCTACGGACCATAATTCCGTTTGTGTATTATAAGTATAATTACGCGCTTGGTACATATAGCTGTTCTTATTCAAGTTATTGTTTATCTTTCACAGTCTGGATGCTGAAGAATGATTATCCAAATGACAACTTTGAAGTTATGGAATACTTTGATCTAGACACATGGCATCAAACGTTTTATGCCAGTTTGCAAAAAAAGGTGGAAAAGACTACTCCAAACCGTCATTAGATCATCAGGAACCCATATGTGATGAAGACTTAAACAAACTATATCAACGTGGATTGCTTTCCGAAAGAAAACCCACAAAGTTTACAAAATTAAGTATTATTTAAGCTACATGTAGTTGCTCAGTTGGGATTCAAAGGCCACGAGGGACTTCATCAGCTAACGAAAAATTCATTTGTAATCAAAACTGACCCAAAATGAAGGACATATGTTACGACGGCATACAATGAAGCTGAGAAGACCCACCATGGCCTAGACACCAGGGAGCACGCCAAAGAACCTTATAATGTATTCATCTGAAGGTGAATATTGTCAAGTAAAATATTTTCAATTGTATATATCCAAACTAAATCCCAATTGTGATAGGTTTTTCAAATGCCTATAAGAACATTTGATGGGAAAGAACAAGAAATATTGTATGAATACTCTACTGTAGGTGTAAACAAGCTATCAATCTTTATGGCCAACCGGTCTACTAATGCTTGTTTGTCTAACATATATACCAATCATTGTATTAAGTCTTCAGTAACTACAATATTACACCGCAATGTTGTTTGCAACACATCAATCATGTCAGTAGCAGGGCACAGAAACGTGCAAAACTTAACGTCATACATAAAACAACTGATGCTGAAAGATTCAGTCGAAGTAAAATATCGGGGGTTAAAGCCGTGTTAAGTAACAGGAACAGCCACAATTGCGTCGGTAGCAACTGACAACGCTTCCGGTATCCCGTAAGAATTAAAATAACAGATTCGTAATTGTCCATTACCGTGCATTAGATCACAGTTAGTCGTTGAGATGTAGGTAATTAGATCACTCGCCCTAAACGCCTCGTGATCTAATGACTTCAAATATCAACTTCTTACTGTGATCTAATGCACAGAAATAAACACCTAGGAATTGGTTTATTTCTTAACTTGAGCATGCATATAATGTGATAGAGCAACCGATTACAAATACATGTATACACATATTCCAGGACCACACATATGAGCGAAAACTGATATAGAACACAATTATTATTGCTTGATAAGGGAGGCTCAGAGACAGGAGATGTACATGCTGCAGCAAATAAGAACAGCAGTAAGATACAGAACGTGTTAAAAACATCACTTAAGCCATCTTCTAAAACTCTCAGACACAATACAAACAAGAAGAGCAGCAATACAGACTTACGCTTAATCAACCACACGTAAATCAACCAGAAGTTAGTACTGATGTGTTTCACGGGAAGTTTCTAAAAACACTTAAACTGCACCAAAGCACTCATTACTGATGTCATGAGTTTTCATAACTGTCAGTTCCGAGATTACTAACAAACTGTAGAAAACTGTTATTGAATAACATTCTATATGACTTTAGGCTGAATTTCAGCAATTACAGTTTTACTTAATCGATGTACAAAAATGATTTATTTTAATAGTATTCATTCTAAAGAGTGTGATCACACTTTTGAGACACAGGAGCTGAATAAAAAGTAGTTTTCATACATTCAATTGTTGTTGTGAATATTTCTAAAAAGTTTCATACATCAATGGCATAGTTTCCAATGTGTTTTGATAGAATAGCAATAAGCAACCTTTCAATATAAATCGATGTTCGAGGTAAAAGTTGGTTATGTTCAATGTTTGTTTGACAGGTAATTGTTTCATAGAAAAAAGGATTATTGTTTTATTTCACAGAAAGTTAGTTTAGAAGTATAATGAACTAAATCATTTGAATAGGATTAAAATGGATTCTTTGAATTTGGAATTGTGTAAACAGTTTTACTGTACGAAGGATGGTACGTCATTCTTTCGGTAAGGTTGTGTATGTAACAGATGACAGTTTTATATACTTTCGGTTTTCGGATGTTTTTTAAATTGCATTTACGTTAAATGTCTATCCGCCCAGGTTTCTTGAAGAGGATGTCCTGTGTTTTAGTTTATTACTTCGATTTGTTTATTTTACATTTGACCTTTTCGTATATATTTCATTTTGTTTGCTCGTCATGTGACTGAGTACAAGTCATCATTTGAGACTTGACGAAAACCATATTATCTTGTAATTCTGTAGTTGTTGCTGTCATTGACCATACTTATGTTCATTCGTCAATAAAAAACGACTGTTGAAAATAACTGTTCGGCATTGTCACTTATAATGCAAGTTGACATGTCTGTCCTTTCTCGTCGTTTATTCGCGTTTGTAATGCTTTTTTCGGAATGTTCATGCCTATTTTGTATCTAATCGACCACATTGGGTCTCGGTCGATTACGAATGAATTTGATTCGGACGAACTGAACAGTTTATTTTTGACAATCTTTATATTAATAGATGATATTGTATGAGTGCTCATTTTTTATCATTTTTAATCAACGAGTTGACTAAATTAATATTACGCGAGCCTTGGCGGAGTCAAATAATGAGCACGAATATGAGATTCTATGTATCACATAACAAGCTTAATCACATTTTAAATTGATTGAAATCATAGTTTGTAGACCTTCCGCTATATAGATTTCCGCCAAAACGTTATGGTGTTTACGTTAACGTCGTCGTAAATGAAGTCATATTGTGTCGCGTTACATACAGAGCTTGTGGACGAACAGTTCGTCGTGTTAGTCTTACAACGTTCAATCACACATGAGGGTTGTTTTGAGAAAATCAACTTTAAAGTTTTGGACCCATTAAACAGCACAATTCTGATGGATTTTGAAGATTTTTTCGACTTTACCTGATAAATTATGATTGCAAAGAGTTTCAATTAAAGATTGATGAGTATTGTAAACATATTATTTTAGATCTGATTTACGTTTGGTTCGAGATAGATCATTTCTTAAACTCTACCTTCTATTTCACTCATTGTTATAATTTTCTATGTCCATTATGTGGACTTAGAACATTATTAACAATACAATAGACATTTGCATGAACAATTTAATTTGTACAATGTTCTACACTGACGAGATAAAGAAACGCCTTATTCTAATTCAAGGTACATTATGTTGTACACCGAAATCAAATCATAGAAAATAATATTCCATTTGTAAGACTGATCATTGCAGAGAACCGATGGATGTATTAGACAGCATGTAATGGTAAACTTATGCTTTAAATGTGGATTGTAGAGTCACAACAATTTGACTGAACTAATCAGTAACGCGTGTGGCCACATCTACTTGCAACCACCGCAGCAAGGCGTCGTGCCATGGAACCACACACGTTTTGTAACAGATACCTTAGGATCCTGGCCAACTCCTGATGGAGCGCTAACGTCAATTCTCGGACGTTGTCAGGCTGTGGTTGACGTTGACATAATCGGCGTCCAATGTAATCCCAGACGTGTTCAATGGAATTGCAGTCCGGTGAACACGCAGTCCAAGGCAAAACGTTAATGTTACTGGTCTGTAAAAAGTTCATGGTGACTCGTGCAACATGGGGTCGCGCGTTGTCATGCAGGAAGACAAGGCCGTGATGTTGGCGGAACATGGGGACAACCATAGGCCGCAATATCTGGTCCATGTAACGCCTTGCATTGAGGTTACCTTGGCACACGATGAGTTTGGACTTAAATCTATAGTTGATGGCTGCCCAGACCATTACGCCGCCCCCACCGTAACGGCATTGTCAGTGTAACGTATATGGTGTCGTCTGTAGACACGGATACGTCCGGCGTTAAATATGTTAAAACGTGACACGTCACAAAACATAACGTTATGCCAGCGCTGACAGAGATGGTTACGGGACCAAATAAGACGTTGTTGACGGTGACGTATGGTAAGAACAATGCCACGATAGGGCCTGCAGGAGACAATACCTTGCTATCTTAGTCCATTTCTAACTCTATCGACTAACTGGGCGACCACGATTACCTACCTCTAGACGTGATGTGGATTCAGTCGTTACAAATCTGTCACGTAGATGGCGTTGACGGATATAATTATCCGTCCGTATTGACTTGACACGCAGTCTACCGGTACGTGGTCTATCATTAAAACTTTCTGTGACTCGAACACGTCGAACGAGACGCAATATTGTTGAACGAGAGACGCTAAAAAGTCTAGCGACTTGTTCTTGCGTTTGCCCACATTCAAGCATGGCCAAAACTCTCAGGCCCTGTCTTCAGAATTTAACCTCGGCATGATTGATGAAAATCTCTAAAATTATGGTTGTCGACTAACACATGTACCAGTGCAATCATCACCAGATAAAACCATATGGTTGACACACACGAGCTGCACGTGTAAATGGTGCGCAGTTACATGAATTTAGCAATGCGCTGGATACAATCGTTCAAGTTTTAATTTGTTCAATTTGTCGGTCAGAGTACATGTACATCTGCAATTTTAGCCCAAATTTCCACTATGGAACGAAATTAACGCCAAATGTCGATGTGGTGTTTTTTTTATCTCGTCAGTATATATCTATATCTTAAATTACCACAACTCTTCTTTAGCAGTTTTATTACCTTAACTTGTTCTAATGGAATCGTTGCCATGGTTTATTTAAGAAATAAGCTTCGCTACATGGTTTGCTATCGCCTCATATACCACGATTTGGAGTTCTGACGCGTAGCAAATTAACGACGAGGGACAAAGGCTCAAGTGGTTAATTTGCAGCGCGTCAGAACGGCACATTGTGGTATATGAAGCCATAGCAACCATGGAAGAAGATTAGTTCAATTCTAACATGACAAATAAGGTTTTAACAGGGTCTACACTGCTAGGTTTTCAGTATCGCCTCGGACTATTTTTTATTAGGTCTCCCCTCCTCTGGCTGTTATATTTTACCCATTTAAAAAAGCATCATATCTTAAAACGGTTTGAAGTTTTGTTTTAAACCCCAGCTTTAAATAACTTGAACATCTAAATACATTGAATAAACTTTTTTTCATCTGAATAGTTCAACTACCATACAAACTATTAGCAAAACGTTTTAAAATGTGCGTACAATTATTTCAATCGAGCGATCTGGAATTAGAATTTATCGTAGGATGGACACAGGAACAGAAATTGTAACGGGACTATTTTCACATCGTTGTATTATCAGTTTCCGGTCATTGTTAATCATATTGATATAGCAATGGTAAATTTGTTTTTCGTTCATGTTAGTATCAAAGGTACTGTTCAGTAAACCAGAAAGAAATACGAGCTTATATTATTTTGGTTATTTGGCAAAAACTATCTCCTCTGCCATGAACCCTATGTGGCTTACAAGCGATGAAATAAATTGAGAATGCTTCTTAAGAACTGGGTTTGGTTTGTTGTTGTTGTTAACATCCGTATCTTGCATATGTATGGACTCCCAAGGAAGAGGAGAGCTAAAAAGCAGAACATGAGTGCGATTCTTTATTCCTGTTATCATCAGAACTATCTGGTTCTTTATATATATGGCTAGTGTAAAGTACAGAAACATGGGCCCTCGGTTAAGAAAGTCTCCGTCGTTGGACTTGGCTTCGTGGGCTTCTTGAAAAGGGTATTCAGGATTACTTTCATAATGTTTTAAGCAGCTATCTGTGTTAAAATTAACCACTTTACCATGAACTAAACATGTAGTTAAAAAGATATCGGTATTTCGCACATTACATTGTACGCCAATAACCGTGAAGGGCGAAGCCATCTTGGAAATTACTGTCACTTGATCGATTTGGAGTACAATGACTGGACAAATTGGACATAGCTCATTGTAATTTTCATCAAAACGTTAATAACTGAGATATAACATTGTAATACTGGCGATAACTTAAACTAGAAAACTCGGATAAACGTATGGTTTGCACCAGGAGATAGTTCTTAAAAGTAGCTTTCTAACGGAGAACGTTGTTAGACTCACGCGACGAGTTGGGCCGGAGCCCAAACAAGGATATTCCACGAGTAGATTACGATATTTACATAATGGCTTTATGTCATTCCCTGATCGCAAGTTATGTGACAAAAATATATATGTCTTTTGGTATTTATTAAAGCACTAGTTGGCAAAGGCATTGTGTGTGTGTATATACACTCAGTGCAAAAAGAAACGCACATTTTTCATTACACTATGTGTATGTAGAAGGAACGTATTTGTGAATTAATCTTTTCATTAAGGTCAGTAGTTCTGTCTGGGGGTATCAATGTTGAAAAACACAACCTGCACAAATCGTTGCGATGTTTAAAACAGACTGTAGTTCTCTTTCGCTGCTAAATTAATCGTGCGATTTTTATCCTACCAGTGTTTCATTGTCGTCTGCTTCAATTGTGTTGTTTGCAAGATCGTTTCAAAGTAAGATTCAAAGTAGTATGACTTAAAGTATATCTATACGAGTGTCAAACAGTTTGGATCCTGATCAGACGCCGCGTTACGCGGCGTCTGATCAGGATCCAAACTGTTTGAAAACGCGCCTTTTGACGTCATTAAGAGTGAAAGGGTTAAAATACAGCACAGTAATTTTAAGTATATGTTTTTCTAAACTTGTGGCAGAATTGAATTGATCTTGAGATATGGTCTAAGTATCTTAAAAAAGTCTCTTAATCTGCGCCTGAGCACAATGTGCGTTTCTTTTTGTACTGAGTGTATATATTAAAAAGAAAATGCAAAGGTCCAATGATAGTCGGGTCCGGTATAAGTCTAAATAGTTTAAAGTGTCTACACCAACATTTCTAATGAATTAGGGCTAGACGCTAGACAATGTTGGCTTGACCAGTCTTCCTCCCTTATACACAAACGATTTAATAAAAATATCATCTAACAAGGCTTAAAACAATACCAGAAAATAACATTTTTAGTTTAACAGCGTAATATACAACTAAATTGGAGGCATAGGCATGGGTACAAAATGTCCTTCAACTTACGTTACCCTTGTATTAAGTTACCTAGTAAAAAAACCTTATCAACAAGTATCAGAAATGTACGAATCTCCACACACAAATTACGTTAAAGAGAACTGGGAACG
Source organism: Gari tellinella (assembly GCA_922989275.2). NCBI lineage: Eukaryota > Metazoa > Mollusca > Bivalvia > Cardiida > Psammobiidae > Gari > Gari tellinella. The sequence continues at coordinate 11,717,992 of OV277858.1, forward strand.
CTTTCTAGATGACTGTTAATAATTTGGTCCAATTTGTAACCGAGTAAGATTAATTTCACAAAATCCTAAGTAATTAACACAAAGTTCTACAATTTACTTTACAATGTGCAGAGAATAAAACAATTATTATTATGTTTTTCGAGAGTGATCCCAACTTTACGAATTATCTTCTGTAGTATTTAATTGTTCTGCGGCATTGATTTAACTGAAAGCAAAATATCATATAATCAAAACGAACAAATAGTTTATCATCTCAGTAGTTTGGAAACTAACATTTATGTAATAGAACGTACATAACGGCATAAAGAAAACCTATTTATCAGCAAGAGCTGTCAGATTAGAATGAGACGTGGCTTTACCATACAATAAGTAATGTACAGAGATACAATACACCGCTGTACAGCCATGGGTGTATAATTGTCGACTGCTTTCGGTGTGTAGCTTGTGCAGTTTTCATATGATTAGACTTAGTATATACTTAATAAAACTAATAATGTTCCTGCCTTCCTTGGAACTGTCAGAACGAAATACAATTAACAGTTTAGTACAGAATAATACACGAAAAACGGAAACCACGATCAGCCTCAAAATAGACAAAATATCGAAAGGTCACGTACAACTGAAGATTAAACGCAATTGCAATAGCAAGACGACGGTTCCGACATTGATCTGTCAATACCAACTACAAAAACGGGCGCTCCAGACTAAGATTTAAATAATAATAAACATAATTTACAAAAGGAGAAGTTGACATTACGATGTGCTTTATTGACTTACAAGGGTCTAGTTACAAAAATAACACATACTCTTGATTGATTAATATAATTTGTTGTGTATGTAGAGTCTTAAGTGTAGGATTATTGTCATATGCTCATATGTGACCCGCAACGTGAAAAGGTCCCTTTTGGGAAAACAAATGTAGAAACATTTTTCTTGTATCAAAAAAAGGCAATCATTTTGTTGAAATACTTACCTAAACGTCAAATGTTCGACTTTATTTACCCCACCTATGACTTTTAACCTGGCACTTCAAATATCTTGATATATCTATTGATAAAAGAAATGTGCTTAAATTATGGAAGTTAAAATGAAACATTAAACACGACATGTTGTACCTAAAGTGATGAACAATTCTTACATATTTCTAAATGTAACATTTACTTTTTAATATTTGTATAACATTTTAATTTACCTCACTCACCCAATTTAACATAGGGAAGTAGAAGTATTGCACTTGTGACTAAACATTTTAGAACACGCCCCTTGAATTTATGGTGATACGTTTAGCAATAGATTAATGACATACTTATGTACTAAGAAATAAATGAAATTCGGCACAACGGTGGGAGGGTAACGATGACGTCACTGTTAAATGTGAACAATGTCATGTGGCTATTGGTATGAAATATATATAAAACAATATCGACATCAAACTATAACCATTTGTTTACGAAAAGTCACAGTTTTGAAATAAATATAGCATCAATTCAATGTCATTGTCCATATTACATTTATTGCTGTGAAATGTTCCGTCGTCATTGTTCGTCCATAAAGTGGTTTGGCAGACGTGATCCAATGCCAACAAACTCGAATGCGATACCACTGGTCGTGAGTTTGATTCACGGACGGACCAAGTCCTTCGGATGATACTTCATAAATCGAGGTCCGAGATTTAAAAGAACCAGATAACTTAGTCAATAATAAGAGTAGTGCATCGCGCCCGGGTTTTCTGTATCCGCTCCCCTCTCTCTTGGGTGTCCAATTGACCCATATATGATATAAATGGACGTACAAAAACAACCCGAACCAAACCTTCTTACTGTTGTAACGGAGTTCATGGTAGAGGGTTGCAGGCATCACCTATCAAACGCTACATCCATATGATAAAAAACCAGGTTAACTTCACTGTTGTTGGCATATACAAATATAATATCCATTCAATAATCAACTTTCGAATAACATTAATGCTGTATGCCCCATTTGTAAGAATTATCGTTCATTGTATTGTGTCAAAAAGCATGTATCTTGATCAGAAATCGAATGACTCGGCTCCTGATCTCGCTCAATTTTTGTTTTACATGCTGGATTGATTGAAAATTAATCGTGATTGTGCAAGAGGAATTTGGTTGAAAGTTTGGTTCTAGCTTAGCAACAAAATAGCTGGCGTCAGATCGATCTGGTTCATTGATGTTAACATACTAGTTTTCTATGACTGCTGTGTTTTCAGTAAAGGGTATAATCCCTTCACTGCCATGCACAATATAGAGCGTGTTCAATATCTTGTCTAGTTTGCGCATACTTATTACACTGTAAGCTTCATCGCCAAAAAATAATTTCATAATTACATGTATATTAAATGAAGGAATGTACAATGTACAAGTGTAAACAGCTAGCACTAAAAGTAGACGCCGATTTCCATGCCCTACACTTACTAGCAATGATACGTAGGACCCCGGTTTATAAAGTGTCATCCGAAGGACTTAGTCAGATAGGCTATCAAATCGAACTCACGACCCCCTATCCGGTTTGGCATAATAAAGTATTCACAAAGATAATAACGCATTTAACGATAATTCCGGTAGTAAACATCACTTGGAAAAGCTGTTTTAAATATAAACGCCCTTTTAATCGATTTGTCATTGTTGCGTGTTGTAATGCTACACGCAGTAAAACACGGATTCTGGTCGGGATTCAACCCAATTTGACATAAAATGACAAACAGATGTATGTTCAATCTGGAGATGAGTATGCAGGGCAATATAATTAAATTACCATTGAAACGGACGGCAACTTCAAATTGTGTACATGAAACTTTGCCCCGAGGGACACCGAATCATTTTACCATGGCAAGTATGCGTTTTAACTCTTTTAGAATTGATGTTGGCATGTATTTAATCAAAAAAGCGAATCAAAGCTTAACATAAAAATAAGACAAGACAACAAGTTAAATGTGTTATAGCATACACGTATAGCTCTGTATTGATAAGGTCGCTTTTGTACATAAACAGCTAATCTTGGGGTAGCATCCGGTGTAGAATGACTCTATTGTAAGGCGACGATAATACATCTATGACACTTCGCTTACAGGGTCACACAGCTTTATCATGCTGAAACATATAATTGTCCTAAAATATGATATTATTTTCCTTAGAAATTATCCTGTTTGCGACAGTTTTGAAACAAATCGCTGCACATACAAATAAGTAATTAGCTGCATTGCCCTGTTACATACTAGTCCTATATTCCTATAATACACCCGAATGACACTGTACAAACACATTGGTTACTTAAGCGTATCAAAAGCAGACGATGGGATAGTTATTCTATTTCACTGTATACAATTTGCCTTTGCCAATGACCTTTAGCATGATACACACTATTCGTCCACATTAACTGGATACGCATTCATAAAAGCGTTCAAATAAAAAGTGTAAACTGCTGAAAAGCTTGTTTGTCCAATCCGAACATGGTTTTGCTTAATGCGTATGAGTGTTGGATTATTAGCAGTGTGGACCCAGATAATTCGACCTTGAGTAAGGTCGAGTCATTTGGAGCTCAACTGTTACATACAACACATAGTACGTTTAACTATATGCTTGGTATTGCAGACTTTTGCATGGTGTTGCTTATTGTATATGATTGTTGGATTCTTAACAGTGTAGACCCAGAGCATTCGACCTTGAGAAAGGTCGAGTCACCTGAAACTCCACTGTTACACTCACTCATTATTACGTATAACTATATACATTTATTGCAAACATTTACAGGGTGTTGCTCATTGTAAATAATAGGTGGATTATTAACAGTGTAGACCCAGATCATTCGACTTGAGAATGGTCGAGTCAACTTGAGAGCTCCACTGTTACATACAATCATTGTACGTATAACTATATAATTTGTATTGCAAACCTTCAAATGGTGTTTCTTATTGTATATGATTGTTGAATTATTAGCAGTGTAGACCCAGATCTTTCGACATTCAGAAAGGCGTGTTACCTGGATAGTTCCACTGTAACATACAACACAAAGTACGTTTATCTATATGATTGGTATAGCAGACCTTTACATGGTGTTGCTTCTTGTATATGATGAGTAGATTCCTAGCAGTGTAGACCCAGATCATTCCACATTGAGAAAGGTCGAGTGCCCAAGAGCTCCACTGTTACATACAACACATGAAACGTTTAATTATATGATATGTATTGAAGACCCCTCCATAGTGTTGCTTTTTTATATGATTGGTGAATCTTTAACAGTGTAGACTCAGATTATTCTACCTTGAGAAAGGTCGAGTTACCTGGAGCTTCATTGTAACACACAACGCAAACTACCTATAACTATATGATTTGTATGCCAAAACTCTACATAGTGTTGCTTACTGTAATTGATCGGTCGATCTTTAACAGTGTAGACCTAGATCAATCGACCTTGAAAAAGGTCGAGTTACCTTGAGAGTTCCACTGTTACATACAACACATAGTACGTATATCTATAGCATTTATATTGCAAACTTTTACATAGTCTTGCTTATTGTAAATGATTGTTTGATATTCGGCAGTGTAGACCCGTATCATTTGACATTCAGAAAGGTCGAGTCATTTGGAGCTTAATTGTTACATACAACACATAGTACGTTTAACTATATGAGTGGAAGTGGGCAGCCCTTTACATAGCGTTGCTTATTGCATATTAACGTTGAATTCTTAACAGTGTAGATCCAGATCATTCGACCATGATAAAGGTCGAGATACCTTGGTCTGAACTGTTACACACAACAACAAGTGCGTATAACTATATGATTGGTATTGCTTACCTTTTGCTTATTGTAAATGAGTGTTGGATTCTGAGAGGTATAGAACCAGATCATTCGACCTTGAGAAAAGGTTGGATTAACTGGAGCTCCACGGTTACACACAGCAAATAGTTTGTAAAATTTTAGTATTGGTATGGAAAATGTGCTGCCTATTGTTCAGGCATGTTGGATTTTTATCAGTGTAGTCCCAGATCATTCGACCTTGAGAAAGGTCGGTTACCTCGAGCGCCACTGTTACACACAACAGATAGTACGTATAATTATATGATTTGTTTTGCAAACCTTTGTTTATTATAAAGGACTGTTGGATTTTTGACAATGCATACCAAGATCCTTCGACCTTAAGAAAGTTCGAGTAACCTGGAGCTACACTGTTAAACACAACAGATAGAACATATAACCACATGATTGGTATTGCAAATCTCTACATGGTGTTGCCTATTGAAAATGATTGGTGGATTCTTAACGGTGTAGACCCAGATCACTCGACCTCGTTAAAGGTCGGGTTAACTGGAGCTCTACTGTTACTAACAAGAAATAACGCTTATAACTATATGATTAATAGTGCACACCTACATGGTGTTGCTTACTGTAAATGGTTGTCTGATTTTAACAGTGTAGACCCAGATCATTCGACCTTGAGAAAGGTCGAGTCACCTGGAGAGCTCCACTGTTACATACAATCATTGTACGTATAACTATATAATTTGTATTGCAAAATTTCACATGGTGTTGCTTTTTGTCCACTGCTACACACATTAACTATTACATATAACTATATAATTGGCTTAGCATGATTTTACGAGGTGTTGCTTATTGAAAATGATGTTTGAATTCTTAACAGTGTAGACCCAGCTCATTCGACCTTTAGAAAGTTCTGATTACCTGGAGTTGTACAAAGCAATTAGTATGTATAATAATGAAATAGGTCTTGCAAGACTTTACATGGTGTGATCTATTGTAAACAATTGTTGGATTCCTAATAGTGTAGACTCAGATCATTCGACCTTGAGAGAGGTCGGGTTACCTCGAACGCAACTAATAGTCACAGTAATTAGTATGTTTTATATTTATCAATCTGCTTTACGTTTCTCTGGCTGCTACTTTATGATGTAGATGAGCATTCATGTTATGCTTTGTTCTTGATCAATTATGAACACTATTTACATATTATATCTCTCAATACCCAAGGGTTCTAAATCAGTGGCTGATACAACAGAAAATAGACATTGCTTATCTGCAAGAAACCCATTTTTCAAACGATTTAATTGATAATGTCGCGAACTATTTTATAGGTTGAAATCTTTATCATTCGTTTAAGTCATCAAATAGTAGAGATGTTTCGCTCCTTATGCACAAATACTTATACCTAACAGTTACTGATTTAAAACATGATAACGAGGGAAGACACATCTTTATGAATGTATACACTGGCGATAGTACTTTTTCGATTCTAAATATTTATGCACCGAACGATATAATATTAAAACATATTTTTAGACAGTAGCTGTACAATACTGAAATAACATGTATTAGGTTAAAAACATTTGGTTGTGATTTTAATGACGTTAACAGTTTAAGAGACAGGGTATCCTTCTCAAAGAAGCAACAAAAGATAAATCAATCATTAACTCAATTAAAACATAAAAATGTTCTTACTGCTATTTTGAGATACGAACATGATGATTTAAATCAATTCACATAGCGACGGGAAAATAATAGAAATTCCTACTGCATAAAAAATAATCGAAGAGTTTGGGAAACATTTTGGGGTTAAAATGGAACAGACATAAAACGGAAGGTCTTTAAATCGACAAACTTAAAACTTATACTGAATTGATAATAAATGATATTAAATTCATCCCGATAGTAAAGGCACTTGGTGTATACTTTTGAAGTGAGAAAACTGCTTGTAGATATATCAACTGGCGAACACAATTGGAGCATATCAAAAAGTAATCAATTGTTGGAATCAAAGAAAATGTACGTGTTTTGGACAGATAAACTGTTATAAAATTTAAACTCTACCAATCCCAAATAATATTTTAAAATAACTAAACTCCATGTGTTTCTCCTTTTTTAGAAGTAATAAGAGTGAACAAATCAGAATAAATACCCTAATAGGAAATAAAAATGACGGTGGTTTTTAGGTCCCAGACATAGAGATTTACTCAAAAACATTAAAACTTAAATGGTTAAAAACTCTTAGTGTTTGACCTACTCTTTCAGCCAATCAGCAAGCCTCAAAAAATCAAAAGTTCGCTCGATTTGTTTATTAAGTATTCGGGATTTAACGAGATTTGGCAATTTAATTATAAAGTGTGCGATATTTCGATTTAGATGTTAGAAAGCATTGCGCATGTGTTAATATTTCGGTCAACTCCGCCCATGGCGTGCCTTTTAGGCTTCAAGGAAAATCCCTTACGCAGCGAGTGCATATAATTATACATGTATGATGTACAATTCAATTTCGAGGAAAATAGACATTTTGTAGCTCGCTGGTCGGAAGAAACTTGTGAAAATCATTCACATTTTATTTAATCTTTAGGAGTGGGGAATAAGAAAAAGAAAACACATAATATAATTAAAACAAAATTCTTACCATTATAAAAACATCAACATCTACAAACCATAGTCAATCTTGAAAATGAAGTCGGGGCGAGATCGCAAAAACAGGCGACTGCTTAATTCAATATGAAAATAATGCAGAGAGCTCATTTATGAGTTTTCTGCATTAGTTCATGCCGCATTCAGCAACCATCTGTATTCAAGGCTCAATTGTGAAGAAGCAAATTGGAATGCTATTCCGAAATTATTTTTAAATCAATACGGAGATAAACTATTATTACTAAAAATGAATACTTACTCCTTTTAGTCACCCCACCCGTTAGATATAACCTACTGCTTGTCTATAAATATATTGTTATCATCTTTATTAACCTGAATAATTCAGGACCATATTTAATGCCAAAATCATTGTACAATATCAGAACCCATGTATTATGGGAGTAATCAATATACATGTATAACATTCAAAGGTAAATGCTTACTTTTCACCTCATGGATCGACTCTGAAATTCTATTCATAAATGAGGTCATACATTATAATGGCGAAATTAATGAAAACTTAATAAACAAACTAAACATTTGGAGCAACTGGTTTTCTAAATTTACAAAATTAAAAGCAGCAATTCCGAATGCCTGGAACACTATTTTGAAATCAGACCAATCCATAAAAACACAAGTTAGTATTAACACAAAACCAATTTTTGGTAAAAATTGTAATATTACTAAATTAGACAACAAGGATATAAAGAGAAAATTTGTTGCAAATCAATTTGAAACTCCGTACATACACAAATTATGGGAGGAAAAACTGAAACGAAAAGTTCAGTTGCATGAAGTCTGCTACACAATGAATATTCTGTATATATACAGCAGACTAAACAAGCTTAAAGTCAAACTTATCCATGAAATCATTGCAACTAATGAAAACCTTTTTACTTGGAAACTAATACAAACCCCATTCTGCAAGTGATGTAATGAAATTGAAACATTCGAACATTTTTTCATCTATTGTCCGTATCGCAATACCTTTTGGATCAAGATACATAATCTTCTTTCAAAATAGGCATTATCACCGTATAGCAACGACTCCAGAAATAGGTATCAGCAAATCGATAAATAGACGGTCGTTTATACAGGGGCATGTTAATAAAATGCAATATTTGTGGTAAATAGGAGGATCTAGAATTGCATTCCTTGTAATTTACTGATAGAAAGATACAACAATTAGTAGGCTCTTCCTGATTCTACCTAAACTATGTGTGGATACCTTTTTGATTGCATAATTCTCGGGTTGGTACAACAAAAACAGCAGCGAGTAAGACAAAAACGTTCTCTCAAGCACATTTATTATCTTCTTACACACACTTTCAAGCGTTTTTTTGGCATCATATTACAGATATAACGTCTGTACAAGCGATGAATACAGCTTATGAGCGAACATGGCTTTGAAATTGATTAAAGAAGAAAGGTGCCGGTGTACGGCGAATAGGTCTTTATGTTTTGATGACTGTACGGTGAATAGCTCGAGAAGTGTACAGCGAATAGCTCTATATAATTACATGAATTTCGACACGAAATGTACTACGTCCTGAATGGTAAAGTATAAGGTCGGAGTTCCATTGCTGCGTGATACATTATACGTTTGTAATCCAAGATCCGCATCTGTGAACTTTGCTCGCTTATTAACCGCTTATATGGACTTTGAATTCGAAATAACAATGAAACTGGTAGAACAGTGAAATGAAAACAATCTTGTAATTGGGACACAGAGAAATTTACAAATTGACTTTAAAATTTCCATATGGTTAGAAAAATAACCAGTTTGACCAGCATCATCACCAAGGGAAGAGGCAGTTGCAAGATGTAAGGGTAATAAGAAGAGCTGTCATGAGTTAAAGACAAGATGTTGCAAAAGTTTACGGATCATTGGATGAGAAGAAGCTTCCAAGCAGAATTTCAGAACACGATGAACTTAGTACATTGTAAATGACCATCTGGAAATGGAAATCGGTAACTTCAAGCATCGGATTCTTTGGACTGGAGAAAATTAGGAAGGAATAGTTGATATAAGAATAGATGTGGAAAAAGACGTAAGAAAGGGGCTATTCTACAAACTAAATAAACTAAGTAATGCGTGAAGAAATAGTTAAATTACACCCATGTAGCACTTGACAAAGGTGCAAAGAGACATGCAAAGGCATAAAGAAGAACAACACAGACTATCTGGCCACATAAACTGAAGAAGCAGCTGCAAGTATATTGTAAGGCACGGACAGGATTATTCAATTCCTCAGATGCACAAGCTTAAAACCAACAGAGTGAAATCATCTCCAACGATGACCAAAACCTGAGGTGCTGGTAAGAGTATTTCGATAGTGTACTTAATAGTAAGTACCCTGCCACTTAGGCCGAACTTACACCAGCAGAAGTGCCACTGGACATCAGAATGAAATAAACAGTAGGAGATCAGGAGATCAGGCAACCCACCAAGAAACTAAAGAGTGAAAAGGCATTTTGGATAGCACACCTACAGGCAGAGTTTCATAGTTGCTGAAAGCGGGGGACATAAATTTGTAAATGATTATATGCTCCAGGCTTGTTAAGGATCCAGATTTGATTTGATTTGATTTTTTACGTCACTTTCAACAGTATTTCAGTCATATCGCGACGTCCAGCTAATTACAGGTGGAGGAAGACACCAGAAGTCCTTTTTGCACTGCTTCAGGCATAAATTGGCATCTGGGTAGACCCACCGATCTTCCGCAAGCCAGTTGGAAGGCTTCCCCATATGAAAAATCAGAAACGACCCTCCTGGGATTCGAACTCACAGCGGTGAGGAGCCGAGTAATGTAAGTCACAGTGACTATACCACTAGGCCACGGAGCCCCTTTTTTAAGGTTAAGGATCCAGACAGGATACGTAGTAATAGGATATTTCTTGAAAATAATTCAAGATGGTAGTAAACCATTCGGTTTCATATTATAAAGTCTACTCATCAAATATTCACAATGTGTTAAGTTTTCTATGAATATAAAACACGGAAAAAATTAGTGGTTTTTATGAATAGAACAGGGAACTGGTTAACTTCTAAGAAAACCTTAGAATTTATTATTTCTTAGCTAATTCTGTCTTTTAGCCATTCGTTTAAGATTTAATGTGGTTTTTTACCTTCCTTTCTAATCAGATTTTCATAATATGCAAATAACTTTACAACGATTTTTTTTTCATATGAATAAGACTAATGTTGGATAGGACAAACTATTTTGCAAGGTCTTCAGGATTTCGTTATTAGTGAGTGTCACTGTATAATCTGGGACATCATTATAGCTACATGTATTGTCGATCAGCTGCTGTGGAATAACCGAGCCTGTTTCAGGACGGACAGGTTATGCATCATTAAACAAAGTCACGCATGGAATGCAAAAGTCTATGCACACTTCAAAGATTTCGAAATGTCGTTCGATAGTGTGATCAGGCCAGGATTATAATTATGGAGGATATCAAACCATTATGATTGCCTGCACAGCTCACACACACTTTAAAAATAAGAACATTGGTGACACATGAATATCTACTATCTCATATGCTATTTTCACTTTGTATAGACATGCTTCTCGGAAGGACTTCAGTAGACTTTTATAGAATCACTGGGGCCTTAATTTTTCTGATTATAACGCGCTTCTGGTGCTAAATGTCATCCATATATCCAAACCAAGACAGACCACATGGACTCTCACGGGGACCAAATGATTGAACATTTATATTAACAAGACTAAACTAATGAAAAGCAATGAAAAGACAGTTCAACCAGTCATCACAACAACAATGCAATTAAAGAGGTGAATGATATTGTTTATCGTAGTAGCAAGGCCATGAGCAATGGAAAGTCGGAAGATAATTTTAAATTTAAAGCCAATTGAGCCTTTGTGGCGGAATATTTAGAAATCCCTTAGCTTTCTTATACTATTAAAATAAGGATATTAAAGGGTCATACAATGCGGGTATTGTTGATGGCTTTTAATCCTTGAAATCAAAACTTCCAAAGAAGGTGCTTTTGAGGGATATTCCCAATCTTCTGGCCTGAACACAACAACAAATGCAGAGCTCGGTCGTTGAACAGACACAACTGACATTTCCATTGAAATCATGCGCAGAAGATGTTTTTAACATACTCTAAGAATGGAAGAGTCAGCTATACCCATAGTTGGACACCTACTGGTCGACATCTCAGAGGCAGACCTATCAAAGCTGACGTTAGTCAATAAAGGAGACGAGGGGAAAAGCTGGAGCTGGGTATAAGTACAGGCATGAGAAAAGGACCGACTACATAGTCACACTATGCGGACGACTTTAGGCGCAAATCAACGTGATGGGGATTAGATATCTCTGTGTCTGCTTTGATCACGTGGTTATTGTATTGGATATCTGCTTTTGAGGCATATAATTTCTGATTGTTATTGTCAGTTGTAATCACCCGGTCTTGTTTGCGACACATATCCGGGGTGATCTTCAAACTTAAGGTTAAAACTTATCGTACTTAGTTCGTAATTTTGTTCATTCTACAATAAATTGTGATGATCTCGCAGATGTAGCCTATGTGATTGATAGTAACACAATCTTAGGGTTTGAAGTTCGTCTTTTAATCAATGTATATATGAAGGTCAGCTGGTTGTAGTATAAAGAGATTTCAAGTTAATTAAAGTATAAAGTAAATCTATTGGAAATGTTCGTTGGTCTTCGATAGTTTAACCAGAATGAGTTTCGAGGGAAAGAGAGTTAAGTTTATGGGTTTCGGTCAGGTGACTTTCACGCCTCACTCACCCATGAATACATACTCACATCATCTCACTCACGACTAGCTCACCAATATACCCGTGCACTTGTGATCATCACTCACACAAACATACTTCATTACGAGTAAAATATAAAGCTAAGGGGTATAATAAGGGGAAACCCTTATATGTAACCTGGTTACACAGAATTGGGGAAGCCTTCCGAACACCAGTTAAATAAATATATATCTGCCTGAAATGATAAAGCAATGAAACGATGTATGATGAAGCTATTCGCCGTCCATTAAATTTAACCATATCGGCTATACTCCGTACACAATGACACCTATTCGCCGTACACACTCCTACATTTTTAATTTCGGATAAATTATCATACAGTGTACGTAAAATTACAATATTTGGTACATGAAATAGAATGATCATATATTTGTATCCGGCAGCAACCCCGTAAACGTAGTTATACTTTTTCTCCGTGAATGAGATCCTAACATGAAGTAATGTTGACTTTTCCTCGGTACCAGGGAGGCATTTTACAGTTGAAATGCGACGATCTTGTGATATATGCATCAGTTTAACATATGAGTGAAATAAAACTATTTATTTCACACCTACATCTATTAAACTAATCGACAATCCCCTCTTTCTACCACGTGACGGTACAAGAGAACCCTATATTGTACCGGAATTTCAAAAAGCTATCCCAGAAGGCCATATTTTTCTCATATTGGACTCGGATCCAAAAAATCTATATTTTTTTTCATATTGGACTGTACAACTCTTCCGACACCGTTAAGAGTTACTTCCCTGGTATTTCACCTTTGTCTGCTACAGTGCTCCATCTCTACAACGATACCCAATTGGAGACACATAGTGTGTGTGTTGCTCCGAGTGAGACGTTATAGGGAGGGGGAAATAAGAATTAGCATAACCTTTTAGTTCGTGGATCCATACGCGCTTTTCCTGTGATGTAAAACTATTTGGAAATTCAAATGAGCAGCGATTTTTCATACGTGCTCTGTTTATTTACATTGATTTCCTCGCTTCGCCTGGTACCTATTTCCGGAGTCGTTGCTATACGATGATTATTAAAAAGATTAGCATGTATGAACTCATAGTCGGATACAAAATACATCACAAAGCCTATCAAGAAGTAAATATCATCATAGGGAGCATTATGTACTCTAACTAAAAAGTTACATGAAAACTGAAAGAAGAACAAATACGAGGGTTGTTATTTAAGTTCGTAGACTTTTTTCACAAAAGCTTTAATTATCGTAGTTTAAAGATATTCTTGTTTCAATCATCCCCACTTAGTGACGGGTATAGGTTAGAGTCAGCAGATCTAATTGTATAAATGTATAAGTGTCGATGCATGTGTGAAACGTGAATTTCTAAACCTAACTGCTTGTATACACGTTTCAGTCATTATGATAATACCTAAGTAGAAAACTGATGCAGTTATGTTTTACATTTGTATATAGAAACATTAAACTTGTGAATGTATGCCTACATATATGAGCAACATGTAAATCGACTTGCTTACACCACAAAACCCCTCTAACCTTAGATACAAACTATAAACGGAATAAGTTTTGAAATCTGAAAGCCTTAGTCCTAACTTGACAAGTACAGTTTCTGACGTTGCAGGTTGTTTAATGCTGACTAGGTAGTGCGATATCTAAGATTACATTCATGTGCATTCCTAGTTAACTAAGTATAAATGGTGCGTCATTACACACATGTTTAAATGTTCGGCTGAAAATATCTAAGCACAAACTGTCATTAAATTGTACATTTGACTTGTCTTTGGGTTTAACGGCACTGCAACGCAATTATAAGAATTATGGTAATATAGCACCAGTGTGCATGAGTGTGTGTGAATGTATAATGGCCACTTTTTGATTGAGTCTTACCACTCTGCCAGTTCGACATGTACATGTATTTAGGTAATCGATAAACTTTATAATTTTATAGCCATTTATAGTATTTAATGAACCTAAGAATGGTTGTGTTCATAATGAGAAACGAAACTTATTTAATGCAGGTGTTTGTTGAACTCAGATAGGTTCTTAATTATTTGTTATGCTCAACAAGACTTTGATAAGCGAATTTGATGGCTTGCGATTTAGCGTTTGTCAGTATAAAGTTTGATAAGATCCTGCTGTTTTCGAGGCACCGAATTTGGGTTACATTGTTTTTAAACACAGCTGCACAACTGTAACCGAGAAAACGGACTGTGTTACATATACAACTATGTGAATTGCCCCTCGAATGTGAAGGATATAGATAGAGGCTGACTTGTTGGCAATATAACACTCTTGCCTATAAAATGCACCTCTCCCCGTGCGACACATGAATTGACACCCCGTACGACACATCGCTTTTCTGACAATAATTGGTTTAATTAGACTTAGTTTTTTCATGAAATCAACCTGAATGTATCGAATAACATTATAGTCTTTCATTACGTATCAAATACTTGAAAACAGCTCTTTAAAAGCAAAGAAAACGCCAAAGCTAATGTAAATTGTGTCTGAGCGCTGTGACTACGAACATTGTGCTTAAGTGTTTAAAACACCAGGACACTCTGTGTTATGCAAGTGGTTGGCTGGCAATTGATAAATTATTGCTGCGTTCCGTGCGAGATAGTATTTACTAGCAGTTCTGTAAAAGACAAAATATTCGTTTTTACTCACCGAGTGTCTCTTTTTGCTCCATAATCACAGTACCCCCGTACGCCACATCACAGTACCCACACAAGTGGCGTTCTACACGGTGATATAAAACCAACTGTAATCATGCAATTCAAATAGTAAATACGGCTACCCACTGACACGGCAGCTCCTCGGAAATAGGGACAATGATGCATCCTCTTCTGATATTGGAATGACTACTACAGTACACTTATCGATATTATATTACAGTCGTTAAGTTATATAGATATACACTTTTTGTTTATCTATGGGAATTTTGTTTGTAACCAACAAGAAATTCACATGTTTTCATCGACAGTAAAGTTTCTCGCATTGAGGTTGTTTACGTTGGACAGCAACATTACATAGATCACTGCCTCTATACGAAGAAAATTACTGTCGATGGAAATCTGTAAATGTATTTTGGTTTCAATGATTCGAGAGAAAAACAGTTTTGATCGGTGCCCAAAGTGTATGTATATATATATATATATATGAACCTGTTTTACTGTCATGTGCGATATTAACGCCTTGACAAGATTTCAGTGCTAATCAGCAGAGGACGCACCCTTGTCCCTGTTTCCGAAATTCTGCCATTTAGGTGGGTAGTGGCAGTAACTGTTAAAAATAGATTATACCAGTTCGTCGCCTTAGTCTTATTGTGCTCTCTCTCCATTTTTGCCAAAAATGAGATATTTATATCACTGGATTCGTCTCACAGAGATCTATCTCCTGGTGCATGTATTTTATTGATTGGGGGTCTAATTATAGAGTTACCGCCTCACACCTTGCGCTATCTCCATGTTTCTTAGACACTGTTGTACTAAGCTATGTCCTGGAGTTGCAGCACTATAATACTTAATTTTATAATCCTTAGAAGTATTACCCAATCACGTTTTAGGTATTAAGCACGTGACAGTTATGTTTACAATCACATTTTGAGGTATCTCCATATGGGATACATATTTGTAATATTACACTGAGCTATCTCCAAACTAAAAAGTTGAGCCACAGCATCCGTGTCACGTCATGTCAGGTATAATAAATGAAGAATACGGGCATAACCGTAAATGTGATCAGAGCATACATAGTTTTACCTGATAAGACTCTATTTCAAGATAATTGTAGATAGCTCAGTATAATACTGAAAAAAATTAAGATATTTTTTGAATTTTGAGCCATCTCCAAAATTAAAATTAAAATTATGGAAAAACTATTAGATGAATGAGGCTATTATTGTGTTTGGTTATAGAAATGTGCAAGGTCTTTCATATACTTTTTTAATTTAAAAGAAAGACGAAGAATTAATGATATAACACACTTTGAATGTTGGAAGGCGTGTTTCTCGAAACTGTAAAAATGTAGATAGCTCAATATAAGAATAAGGCGACGAGTTGTTGTAATGTTATGTTCTTATGGAAAGGAATTATGTTAGCTAGGCAGATATGGTAGGAGTGTTGTTTTTTAATAATTATTCGTGATATGACAAGTTATGTTGGGGTAGTACGAGAGTGAACTGCAAATATGTTGTACCCCTTGTTTCTATATACCTTTTGTCAAAAATGTTGTAAACCGCTATCATGTCGGGTCCCTGTGTTTCATCGTATCGATCAGACTTAAGACAATTGTATATGCTTGACACAATTCCCCTGTTTGTAACTTATGATATATCTGTTACGTGCAACTCTAACATAACAAGTTACACGTTATAATGGCTTACGTCGCTTAGCAGCAACCAGCACTTATCTTCATATTCCACTGTATAATTAGCTTTAACTTAGTTTGTAGCCAATTATACAGCTTAATTATCAAACTTTGAAAATATAAAACAATGCTTAAGTTCGGCAGTTGGTTTGTGATATACTCTGTGTTTACCTTTGATGGGGTTTGTTGTGGTATTACCATGCATGTGGATCTATATTGTCTACAGGGTATATGTCGCGTATTTAAATTAATCTGTATGAAACTTAAACACGTTAACATTCATATTATTTACTGCTGTTCCACGTTCAGTTTTTTGACACTTCCGTTCCAGACTGGAACATTGGCACATACAAATATGTTGATATGTTGTCTACATATGCTTTGACGCGTATCTATATCATTTTAAATAAAACTTCAAACGTATAACAACTGTACACTTATTTGTATAAAAAACGCTATATAAATACGCATCCTTAACAACGTTTGACTGTTGTTGAAATTGGATCATTTTATCAAAAACATATGCATACATTTTTTACAGTAACTAACAAGTTGCTGCTTAATTCAGTAATAAAAGTTTAAGCGCATTAGCACATGGCTTGGAGCTCTCGGCCAATCAGATGCCTAAAAAACCTGTGAATATATCGTTTATTTCAACAAACCATGGAATAACTAACAAACTGTTCACTTATTCCAAGCTTCCGTCATCTCAAGGCAATTTGACGTCACAATTCTAAAATTAGCTGAGGTCAGAGGTGAACTGCACACGCTTCATGACGTTTTATTATGTACAGTGAGACCTAGACTTTAAAGACAATTACTGGCTACCCCTTGCCACACTCTCTGTGAGTAATTGGTTATGCTGAAATTCAATGGTTAGTTTGAGTGAATCGACGGGAAGAAAAGGTGACATGTGTTTTACAGCAATGCTACATGAAACTATAAGGTCCCGACCAAACTAAATATTCACCAGTTACAATGAACTATTTTCCCATTGTTATTAACTTAAGAATAATGAAAACTCCCTTATGTTTTCCATATTAACACATTAACAAAAATCTCCTACAAAAATATTGATAAAGAATAAAAAAGGAAATGAACTAACCATCCTGTATTACCTAACTTTGCTTTTTGTCTTACACTTATGATTTTTAAATAGTTGTTTTTCCAAATGCCTGAACTGACGTAACCAAGATCATCTCACCCAGGTAAGCTCATTATCCACCAAAACTTAGGCACCCATAAACAACAAGGTTTCAATTGGCTAATCGAGTCAGTTCTTTTCTCATTACTTAAAACATCTATATAAAGGGAGGCAATCATGTCTGACAACATGGTCAATTATCTTAAGGATGGCGGATTTATTTCCCTTGTAAAACTTCCTTTGTTACATATACACTTTTGAATGAATTCAAAGATAAACTTGTTTTTATTAGGGCTGAAGATGAAAGGAATAACTATAAATAAATTACCTCATGCTAGGTGTAGCACATGCGGAAATGACACCAGATTGTCTTTCCTTTATAGACATTACTCCAGTTCATTCAATGGTTCCCCGACGTGTTCTTATAAGGCTTGAAAGTAATTGAAAAAGAATAACTCCTGATTGATAGTCATAGCATTTTGTTCAGAGAAGCCCTGAGATTCTAAAATACGAGGTGGTTGACATCAAACAATTAAATATAAGGGATGAACCTCAAATAGTTTGTTCCTAAACATGTGTACAGATAAAAAAGACTTCGGATAATTAAATTCAATACTTTTACCGGACTTAGTGTGACCATCCAAGCGAGGTTAAGTATTGTCTTTGATATTCCATTGACTTTCAATATCGAGGATTTATCACGTGTTACTGTGTGCTAACATTCTAAAGTTGATTCTTAGTTCTGATAAAAAAATACGAATAACGTACGCGAGTAACAACGGCGCAAAACCTACGACCCGTCCCCTTATTTCGAAAATTTAATACCTAGATTTAAATGAAACCAAAACATGGCCAAATCAGGATAAGGACATCTTATTTAGCCTTCTATTCTTATCAATGTATTGACATCTTCAGAAGCCGTCTGCTTTATTTTTCTTACCAATTAATTACATGGTTGTCTATGTCAGATTTTTTTTTTAATTATATTACCTTTCTCCGTACGCCCGCGCTATACGAATAATCGGCCGTGCTGTCGAACATGTGTATTTGGGCATTGATATACGATAGACAGTACACAAACTGTTCTGATACTAAATCGAGAGACGCGTTTCACTAAACGCCTCTACATATTACGAGGGATATGGCGTTGAAGCAGACATGATTTATATTGTATTTGTTTCGATTTATAACTACTAGGACAGATCAAACTGCGGTTTTTGCCATTATAAAAACGTTTCTATTTCAGTTTTCATAAAGCACATCGTTTTTATGGATCTAGACTGTTCACGTAATCAAAATGCTTGATGTTTATATACATGCACCAGTCAAGCTATCACACCATCATAATGTTGGAAAAATATACTCTGCTTAAACTATCTAATTATAGTCCTAAAAGATTATCAAACATGACTTATAAAAAAGAGTTGTGTTAACATGTACATACTATTTTATTATATTGAAAGGGCATATATATCCCTGAGTAAACCTAACGGGATCAAAGTCACACTTGAATAATCTAAATTGTGTCTGTAAAAGTGCATGTGTTCATTTAGCATTTCAAAAGAAAATTACTGAGTGCTTACACAAACACTATTTAACCAGTATTTTAAGGGGTTTAACTGTATAGTCGTCACAGTGAAATGATTATGTATCCCTCGGGGCAAAGTTTCAAATGCAAAGTTTACCATTGCCGTACGTTTCGATGGTCATTAAATACCGTTGCCATACATAATATACCAAACTGAATTGCAATATTGAAAATCCATCGGCTTGCCTTTTTATGTTAATAGGGGGAAGTAAGAGGTTTGGATACCGACCATGTTCCGTTGTGTTTCGTTAAACACATATATTAATTAAAAACCGACATTATCAACAAAGTATACTTCAAAAAGCTTTACCAAGTGCTGTCTAATTCTATAAAATTTCGTTAAATACAGGGTTATATGTGCTAATGCTGTTTAAAGCCAATCCGTATCTCAGTAGTATGAGGAATACTTGACATGATTATTAATAATGATACTTTTCGATTGGCATTGAATAACTAAACTATTTCGTTTCCGAGTAAAAAAGAGTTTTAACATTTCCGCTATGTAATTATTTTCTGTTAAACATGCCGTCTGCTAATAAACACGTAAATACCTGCAGCGTGTTCAGTTACCACTGTTTGCTGTCAATATTCACCATTTGTGTCCCGTGTACAGCGTGCAGAATACAGTAGAGAAAACATATTATTTAAAAAAAAACGCGTTCACGCTTACAAACAGTTTTAAGTCAGATCAGACGCCGGATAACTCGGCGTCTGATAAGGCTACAAACTGTTTGCCATTCGGATTAAAACTAATTAATGATTTCAGTGCAATACGTTTGCATTTAAACTTAATAATAACGTTTTATCTACTGTATTTCAGACAGGGAGCCAACTCGCAATCGATGGCCAACAACGGACATCAACTTCTTCACTGAACCCAATGCAGATTTTTCAAGTCCTAAAATAACAAAACTATCAACGAGTAAATGTCTAATACACTTATGACTGTATAACGATCCAAGATGGATTCATTGAATGTTTAATGTATGCATATATAAACACTGTGACCATTCTAGAAAGGCGTTGAACAGTCATATAATTTCTTGAACATTATGTTACCAGCTTAAGTACTATGAACTTAAAACATATGGACATTCAGGGAATTTCTGTTAACACACTTAGATAATTTGAATGAAATTGTTTACCAGTGAAAATAAACTTTGATATATTTAATAGTTCATGCTTGTTCAATCTGTCTTAACCATTGATGATATCGACCTTTTGATCTGGTGGTATTTTGTCTAATTTTGGAAAATGCCTATTTCATTTTATTGATGTGACAGATCCGATGATAATTGATTTTCAATAACTTTCTTTAGAGTGTTGATTTGATCACGATTACCCGTTGTTTCTGTTCTCTTTCAAGCGGATATATGTATTACCCAACATTATTTGTTGCCTAAAAGTATAAAACTTGCAAAAAAATGTTTAAACTAAAAATTCTTGGAGAAGAACCTAATAAGAAAACATTGCTTTCGTTCTCATCCTAAAGTAGATTTATGTATGGTTATAAAACATGTACTATTTTAAAATAGTATATGTTTAAACTTAACTTGCAAGGAAAAGTGTTATAATTTGGCTGTAGTTTTTTAATTTCAAATGCTGTCTTTAAAATATCCGCTTAGAATAGTATGAGTTTCATATCTGTTTTTATTTGTGCAATGCATGTATAGATATACTAGTAATGTTCATGTAAGATACGAAATTGGTCCAAAAATAAAATGATAAAGAAGTTTTCTAGGTATACTTCTCCAATTTAAGTTAACTTCAAGTAATAATGTTAGAATATTTTTCAATTTGATTGTCCTTATAACACTTTAGACATCGATCATGCTAAGACCCTCATGTATGTTTTCACCTGAAAGAATTGTTCTGTAATATTTCCTACTTGATTATATATCAACATGCATTATTTATATAGGCATATGTTTATTGGCACAATTAATCAATTTCAACAGTAGTCGAAATGTTCATGAAAAATGTAAGGAACTTGTTTCAAAACTGGTAAAGCAGTTTTCTAGGGATACTTTCTCAATTTGAATTAACTTCTTGTCTTTTTTCAATTTGATTGTTTGTTTTTACCTATAAGTATTGTACTGTTAAAATTCCTTTTTGATTATTCCATAGAACTTGAATAAACAATAAACAATGTATTTAAATTTGAGGCCGACGAAAAAGTTTGAAGACGTCAATTATGTTGATGGAATGAACTGTAGTGAGGTTCGATTAGCTGAGTCGGTATTTCAGTAAAATAAACCTTTACCAAACGTTTCCCTTCGAATAAGTATATTCATATTAAAATATGCTCAAACAAGTAACGTATGCCCGAGGTCCCAAACTCCGATGACTTTCTCCCCTATCAGATACCGGCAGCGATAAAAGCTAAAACATGTACCAGAAACATCAACATAACCACTTACCTAATCAGATAATCCCTAAAGCCTTTTTGTACACCAGTGAAATTTGAATAAATTATAAAGCTCCACTAAAATCGTTCTTCAAACATGGATGTATTTTCACTCTCAAATATATCCAAAATTTTGAAAGGGTACCTTGAACCGATGGCATCTACAACCCAGCAAATTAAAGCCAAGTGAAATGTAATTTTTTAGGTAAAAGTCCTATATCCCATACAGTTTTTTAACTTGACACTTTTTTCAATGTTTTCAAATGATAAAAAGTCAAATGAACTAGAAAAATGAATAAATTAAATATTTTCTCAGTACTGGTCAAATATTGGTATTTTCCAACAGTCACAGATTCTGGGTCAACAGTTCCTAATTATAATTTGTCCCTCAGCATAGTAAAAATGGTACTCCATGAATATTTCTTGTTCTCCTGACTGAACCACTGTTCTCTTGTACATATATTTATGAATTTGTGAGGGCTGATGGTGGGTAATTTCTAATGTTGCTCTTATTTAATGTGGGTGATGTTGATCTGAAAGTAATGCAAAAATGGACTAGTTCTTTGCTTACTCATGATAAGGTGATTACCTATAACCCAAACAATACAATGTTATTGGCCTTACATATGACATTGTCATAGTCACGTGGCCTTCATTGAAAAAAGACATAGCTTGCAGACGATGTAGTAGCAAATTAAATTCTGTATGTTTAAGGCATCAACTTCGTTGCTTAGATACAGGTAAGTTTGGGAATAGTGAAAATAACTGGTTTTGTGTGCATATGCATATTCACATCGAAAACATACTTGTGTGTGCTGCATTTTTCACTTGTGTTGTTTGGAAGATGAAATATGTTCATAGTAAAAACGAATCCCACAGTCGGATTTGTGATGTGTGCAAATATCGCGCTGCGCGAGATGTAAACAAAAAGTCATCGGAATTTGGTACCCTACGGAATTTGGGATATTGTCGATATAAAAACGTCAACGTTTAGAAAACTATTACACTGTTGCGGTACATGCTCACATGGAAAATGATAACTTTTACAGCGAGGTTAAACTATGCGACGATGCTAATTAAATTACCGACTAACTCAGTCAAAGTGTGTATGTTGAAAGTATGGTAGCTGCATACCAAGGGCTATACCAGTTTTTAGCACCTTTCAGTATAAAATGTTATGAAATCCGAAACATTTCGGAAGTAACGACGAGAACACGTCTTTAAACTTAAACGAATTGCTAAGCAGTGGCGTTTGATGTTAAAACTAAAGTTTTCAAAACCAACGCTAATAGCCTTAATGTATTTTTCACTAAGTGTGTCGCTCATCAATGTTCCCATCAAATAATAAGTCTCTATTGAATTTAGATTATTTCGGGCGCATTTTACAAATATATACGATGACATTTTGAAGACTTTAAAATTTTGTTCAAATGCAGTTACTCCAAATGTATCAATGTTTTGATCATAATTGTTTTGCAGTATGGTGTTTAACTGATAACACAATATTAGATAAGTTAACTGACGCATGTTTTATCATCTCAATAGTTTAAACACTAAACCTTCAGTATTGACGACATCACGAATGTACACAATAATTATATTTGTATAGCAAATTACTGCGGCCTTTACCATTTTCAAAAATGAATCTCCATTCAGCTTATCACCCTATTTATCTGCAGGACATGTCAGAGGAGAATGAGAAATAAACCTTTTAACTTCGCTTAGACAAATAATTGCCGATGTACAGAGATAAAATACGTCGATACAGAGTCACATCTACTTTAGTCTTATATTGTCGACTGCTTAAGGTTTGTAGCATGCAACAGTTTTCATATTTAATGTTAGGAATTAACAAACATAATTTCATAATTAAACAGTTTAAATAAACCAATTACAAATAGTCCACCATACATTAAAACTGCCAGAACTGACATACACTTCAGACACATTGCGCTTTAACTTTTATTACTGAATTGAGCAGCAACTTGTTAGTTACCGTAGTAAATATTTGCATAAGTTTTTGATAACATGGTCCAATTTCAACAATAGTCAAACGTGTTTAAGGATGCGTATTTATATAGCGTTTGTTATACAAATAAGTGTAAAGTTATTTATACGTTTGAAGCTTTATTTAAAATGATATAAATACGCGTCAAGGCATATGTAGACAACGTATAAACATTTTTGTACATGCCAATAATACAGTCTGGAATAGAAATGTCAAAAAGGAACGGAACGTGGAACAGTAGTGAATAATATGAATGTTAACGTGTTTAAGTTTCATACAGAATAATTTAAATACGCGACATATACCCTGAATACAATATAGATCAACATGCATGGAAAAACCACAACAAACCCCATTAAAGGTAAACACAGAGTATATCACATACCAACTGCCGAATTTAAGCATTGTTTTATATGTTCAAAGTTTGATAATTAAGCTGTATATTTGGCTACAAACTAAATGTAGGCTAATTTAACAGTGGAAATATGAAGATAAGTGCTGGCTGCTGCTGCGACGTAATCTATGATAACGTGTAACTTTTTTATGTTAGAGTTACACGTAACAGATATATCATACGTATCAAACAGGGGACTTGTGACATGCATATGCAATATATTAAGTCTGACACAGGGAGGCGACATAACAGAGTTTTACAGTATTTGTCACAAAAGGTATAATTATAGCGACAAGGGGTACGACAGATTTCAGTTCACTCTCGTCCTACCCCAACATAACTTGTCATATCACGAATAATAGTTGATGAAACAACACGTTTTTGCATATCTCCCTAGCTAACATAAATCCCTTTCATAAAAGCATAACACAAACCTAACTGTTACAAGGTAATTACAACAGTTACTGCGGCTTCCCACCTAAATGGCAGATTTTCGGAAGCTTGTAAAGGCGTTAATATCGCACATAACTGTCATACAGTTTCACATATATACACATTTGGCACGGATCGAAACTGTTTTCCTCTCGAACCATTGAAACCAAAATACATTTACAGTTTTCCATTGCCAGAGAGAGAGAGAGGAGAGAGAGAGGAGAGAGAGAGATAAACTGATAGTGATTGTTTCCAGGTGTATCCAAATAATATTGGTAAAAATAATCAGTTTATATAAATGAAAAAACAAAGTTAAATAACCACCAGTGCATCTCGTGCAAATAGGGTGGCAGAGAGTAGTAGTAGTGACTATAGTACTAATAGTAGTGATAGACGCAGTAGTTATAGTAGTAGTAGTAGAAGGTGGTAAAATATATAGTAGCAGTATAATGGTAGGTGGTAGTAGTAGTAGAAATGGTAGGTAGTAGAACAAGTACCACGTAAGATGTCAAAATCATCTCGTTTATCTACATCTTACAGGGTTTATATTTCACAACTTATTCGTCTTGCTAGGGTCTGTAACTCTGTTGAGGACTTCCACATTCGTCATAAAACTATTACTGAAAAGCTTCTTAAACAGGGGTATAGATTTCATAAACTTCGTATAATATTTTCTAAATTCTTTTATAGAAATCTTCCTCTCATTAACAAGTATAAATGTAACTTAAAGTCTTTTCTGCGGCAAGGTATTTCACATCCGGAGTTTCATGGCGATGTGATTTACAGACTTCGTAAGATTCTTGGACATATGCATTTTCAAAACCTATTTGTTAAACGTATTAGATTTTTTCCTCATAAAATATTAGGATCCAACTATTGGCTGCGCACTTCACGTTTGGTTGTGCGACGACAGACAGGGCTTAGCACTACATGATGATGTATCTCTAAAGCCGTCTTTAACTGGGAGAGTTATGTCGGATTTCCGTGCTTTGATTTTTCTCTTCCTCTCTGTCGTACCCCGAACCCAACCATGTCTTACAGTTACTCGTGACTTCAGACTAGTCGCTTGAGTACAATTTGACCGTTGCCATAGTGGGTTACTTTTAACACGGGCTTGAATGTTTATTTCCTTCCCGTGTTACTAATAATCTTGTCATAGAAATTTGTTAGATGTTTTACATGTATTTACTTACTGTATTGGCGGTCTCTTTGATTGTAAGGTAGTGGAACAGAGTTTGTATATGTTATGTACACTGTTCGTCTTTATAGGCGAATATAGGAGATAAGAGCGAGGTTGGGCGCCCCTAAACCCAGGTTTAACCGCCCACTGGGTTTTTTTAATAATTAATTTATAATTAGTTATTGATTGCTACTGACCGTACTAAGGCGGGTACCTATATTCACTTGTTGTATGGTTCCTGCTGGAGTATTTCGTATATATTTCCATTATTGTCGCGTATTTTAATATTATTCTAAATATTTTTGAACAGTTTAGACAGTACATGTAGTATTATTCACTACAGTTACTAACAAGTTGCTGCCTTTTTCAATGATACAAGTTAAAGCACAACGTGTCTGAATGTTCTCTCTGGTCTGACATTAAAAATGTAGGCTTGAACATTCACATGTATTTATATAAATAAATATGATTTAAAGTGTTAGTTTAAGTTTGTAAACTCCTAACAGTAAATATGAAAACTGTTGCAAACACCAAGAGCAGTCAAAATTCAATTCAGCAACCATGTCTTTGTGACTCTGCATCGACGACTTTTATCTCCGTACATCAGTAATTGAGATACAATACAGTACATGTTAAAGGTCGAAGTAATTGGCTTTACATATTTATTTTGTGCAACCTTGATGCTGTTATGTATGCTCTAATACTGAAATGTTACTTTTCAAATTATATTCGTCAGTTTTGCTCGTTTGATATTATATTTTCAGTTAAAACAATGCGGCAAAAGTAACTGCTACAGATTTAAAGTGGACATTTGGGTAACTACATTTTAACATGGTGTTAAATACTACGAACTCTCATGGTAAACATTTTGTCAAATGTGCCCGAAGAAACCTAATGAAAATGGAGACTACTTGTTTGGAAAATTGATATACATCACAATCAGGAAACAAGTACACATATGATATAAGTGTGGGTGTGTAAACTGTGAGTGTTGATATAACACTAAAACACGCCGCTGTACAGCAATTTGTAAAGACCGTATATGGTTGTTACTTCTGTAAAGTTTCGGACCTCATAACCTTTAATATTGAAAGGTGATTACAACTGCTATAGCCGTTGGTCTACAGTTTTCATACTTGCAACCAGTTATAATTGTTTCGTAACTGGTAAGAAAGTGAAAAGTCATTCCCTAACGCATTTTTGAGTCATTTCGTAACCACCAAAAGTGATTATGTACCCAGAAACATTTTGAAAAGTAACGACCCAGAACATGGAAGAAGTCATTTCGTACCCTTTGAAAATGGAATAAGTCATTTCGTAATCGATTTTTACACGGCCTTTAAAATGTTGTGCTCATATTGTGTGTCTAAAAATTATATAGAATAGTACAATTCCTCACCAAACAATTAAATAAATACAAATTTTAAAAAAATGCATTTAAAGAGAGTTGTTGGTACTTATTTATAATAAACCGTGAATAATAGAATAGTTATCAAGTTGTTGATGGTTATTCAAACAGGAAACTATTACGTATTCCTAATTAAACTAGTTTTAACACTTCCAACATACAAATTAATGTTCAATACAAATCAACTAAATTTGTTTCATATAGATATCTATTGTACTTAAAATAAGTAATGAAATTAGTCAAAAAGCTTGAATGTTACCAACAAACATTTTGGTGACCATTTCGGATTTCAATGAGTCTGAAACTGCTCTAAAACATTTTCAAAATTTGAATTTTAGGTATACATCATGATAACTGCTAACAAAATAACACCTTTAAATCTCTAACACATGAAATAAAAGCCCAATAAGAATGTCAGTGCTTTGCTAAAAAATCCTAGGGCAGACAACTTTAACCTCATTATCTGTCCTTATCACTATTTAATTACGCGGCAGACGATTGTCTTCGAACTCCTGAAGAGATATGCAATAAGATAGTACCAACATGTTGCATGGTGCTTTCAGCGCACATACAAGTGGTCTGCCGCTGAGAATAAGTAGTAAACATCACTTGGTACAGCTGTTTTAAATATTAAGCTCCTTTAATATCGATTCATCATTGATGCGTGGTTTAATGTTACAAATTCTAAACACGGATTCTGGTCGGGATTCAGCCTGATTCGTTTCCCCATTTGACATAAAATTACAAGTCGATGTATTTTTAATCATTAGATGAGTATGCAGGACAATATAATCAATTTTCCATTGAAACGGACGGCAACTTCAAATTTTGCACTTGAAACTTTGCCCCGAGAGACACCGATTAATTTTACCATAGCACGAATACAGTTAAACTTTTCTAAAATTGATGTCGTCATGTATCTAATAATTGAAAAAACGAGTCACAGCTGAAAAAAAACAACATAAAGGAAATACAATCAGCTAAAAGTGTTATAGCATACACGTATATATCTGTATCAATAACGCCGCTTGTGTAGGTAAACAGTCACTGAGGCAGAATCCGGTGTAGAATGACTCTATTGTAAGTCGACAATAATACATCTATGACACTTCGGTTACAAGGTCACACACCCTTATCATGCTGAAATATATAATTGACCTAAACTATGATAGTCCTTAGACAAAATAATGGTCGCGACAGTTTTGAAACAAACCGCTGCAAATATATAAATAGGCAATTAGTTGCATTACCGTGTTGCATACTATTCATATATCTTGCGTTTTTAAAGAATGTATATAAACATTGATTAAACCTAACGGGTTCGTAAATACACCCACATGATTTTGAATAAGGCTGTCCAAACACATTGGTTACTTAAGCGTATCAAAGGCAGACAATGGGATAGTTACATTTACAACCTTTAACCAGCTTTTTATTCTATTTCGTTGTATACAGTTAGCCTTTGTCATTGACCTTTATCATGATACACATTGTTTGTCTGCGTTCGTTTAGATACGTATTTACACAAGCGTTAAATTAAAAAAGTACAAACTGCTGAAAATCTTTTTTGTTCAATCCGAAAATAGGCGTCAAAAGGAAATATTCAGTTACAACAATTACGCTTGATATTTATATGTACCGAGTCAGCGAGGAAATAGTTTAAACCGGAGTTCGTCTAAGTTTTTAAATTAACATTTATAGTTGCATATTAGGTGTTGCGTCAATACATACGAATTTATTTGGCAAACATGTATTTAAAAGATTTACTGATAGTGAATATATAGTAATGAAAAGCCGGACCAGAATTTGAATGCTTTACCAAATCCACATAATAAAACGGTGTAATGACGCTTAAATATGTGTCTAGACTGGGCCGTTTGCTTAAATATTATTATACTTTTTATCTTTAAGAAAAGCAATCTTCTCTTAATTTCCGGCATTTTACACTAAGTATTTGATGATTCACTCTTAGAAAGTGAAAATAGCAAGGAAAATTCTAAACTCGACAAATTCATTGAATAATTATTTTAACATTTCTTAACTCGACAAGTTTACTAAATACGAAAATTATATATGTCTTAGAGCTCGGCCATTTCAACTAAGCATTTGGGGATTCCCTCTTACACAGATGCAAAAACTAAGACAATTTTCAACTGGAAACATTTACTATATAATTTCCTTAAAACGTTAAAAAACTGTTGATTGTTGATGGATTGATTTTATTTTGGCAATAGTGGCATAACATGGCAGCACAAATGCATTCACATATCATTCAATTTATAACAAATAATGCTTACACATGAAAATGCACATAATATGCTCACTAATACCAATGATTGCACATAAAAAGGAACTTGTTTTTGCCCTTATTTCCATTGTGGTCCCCTATAGTAGTGGCAGTTCGATGCATTGATTATACATATACAACATTTTAATTTAATGATATGAAAATATTTACCAAGATTTCAATATCACATAGTTTCTGAAAATATCAAATCACCCTCTCTTAACTCTTTATTTTTTTCTAAGATGAATACACTGACGTTAATGAAGCAGTTATTATTTTCTGAGAATAGTTAGAATAGTTAGTTTGTTGAATGAAATTCATTTATAGACATACATATGTGTGACTATGGGTAAATTCATTATTCGGGACCGTTTTCGGGAGTTTGTTCGGTCCGTGTTTTAGCTTTGCTATTTGGTGACGTTTGTTCCGGGAGTTATTTCCAATTCATTCTGGCAGCAGTATTCGACGAAGAAAGATCTAGTTTTTACAATTCTAAACTTTAATTTACTTAAATATTAGCTTTAATAGTTCGAGGAATAGTTTGGTAAGCTGTCTATTGTCTTCATTGGTTGATTATTTCAACGGGTGCATTGGTTCTATTGATATTTCGGTGTAGGTTAGAGTTGACAGATTTTCGGCTTATTCGCGCCATTATCGTTTCGCGCCTTTTCTATTCGTCCTTAAATTCTTTAAATTCCTTTCGACTGTCAAAGACAATAACTATATTTGCTCATGTCAAACCAGCATGCTAATTAAACCATTTGTTACAGTTCACAACACAAAGCACATAGAGAGAGAGACCTGGCGTGGAAGTTCACTATACCATATATTTTGGTGAGTTATAAATGTATTGTCAATGTACCATTGTTTTATATGTCTATGTTAATTTGCTCAGCAATGCTTTAAGGTTGAGACATTCATTAGCATTATTATAAGTTTAAATAGGATGGATAGGCATATAATTTATGTTTATAAGAAACCATTTATAGTATAACACTGGTAAGCATTGTAAAGGTAGCTGGACGCTCGGCATCCAGCTATGGTTACAATGTGGAGAGTGGAGAACATTTTAAATGTGAATAGAAGTCATAAAGTTACGTGTATAGGCAACATTGTTGTCGGAACCCATGTTTGAATATTTCTTACGTATGTCGTTTCAGAACTGACTGAATACTGACTGAATACCTTAGGATCTTTGGTACGGAGCAACCGTATGATATTTATGTGCTATGGTATTGGTAATGTAACCGTGAGAGAAATAAATATAAACTACACTCTTTGGCCAAGTATTTATTGATCTACCCAAGGAGTTTACATATACGTTTCGCGGAAGCTAGTGGGCCGTTTGTGTTTGAGTTGTTTCGTAAAAGTGGGTCCACTTCGGGGTGGTATGACGTCATTACAAATGACTGAGGGTACCGTTTAAGACATTATTACCTATGGTCTTCATCGCCAAAATGTGATAAAGACCGATATATATAATCAATATATATATTTAAGTAATAAATGGTAACTTTATGTACCACAACTAGCGTAATGACATAATTAGTTCCATAACAATAATTAATCGAATTTCAACGATGTCACTGTGGCTCAATAGGGAACGAGTTGAACTAGCATATCGGGGATAGCAGGTTCGAACGATTCAAAAACCTGCTAAGCTTATAGTTTCCAAATGTTCGGTACAATTATACTCCTTCTCCGTATACTGTCGTCTGCTTCCACTATGTTGTCTGAAATATCGTTTTAAAGTAGTACGACTATTTTAATTACGACTATTTTAATTCAAATGCACGTTCCAAGCAGTTTTAATCCTAATCAGACCCCGCGTTATGTGGTGTTTCATTATGATTCAATTTATTTTAAATTACAATGTGCAAATAGAATGGATACAGCTATAGATCCAAACTTGTTTGCCAGTAATATTTAACCCTCAATCGGACCTTTGAGCAACTATCCTATTGATACTTATGGGGACCATTGGACCCCATTTTATAACTTTGATTTGTTTCTTAGTCAAGATAGGTATTTATTACATAACACATGCTATACTATTAATGACTTGATTTATGTTGTATTGTAGCGATGACACGGAAACGTAAATATTACAGTTACCATGGTAACCAGTGACCATAGTAACACAAAAAATAAGGTTTGTTTTGCAATAAAATATACTTTTGCACAAAATGTACAGATGGCAAGATGTGGGCATATTAATCACTATATATATATATATATTGTTATATTAATAGATCATCTTTTACAGAAAAATGTAATATTTTGAAGAAAAAAATGGCAAAAAAAGGTTGGGGTCCAGTGGACCCCACATAATGATTATGCATACTAACATGGACTATAATGCAATTTTTTAACTATGACTGATTTGAAAACGTTATAAGTTGAATATATGTCACCAAACAACTTACTAGCTAATCAATCTAGTGAATATGTCAAGCTTTATATCTGCTTCTAATTATTTCATAGCAAGAATTGCCCAATTGATTCGATATGTCAGTTTGCATGTCAAAACTCCGTGCAGTATGTAGTATGACGATTGCATTGAGACAATAACGGATAAAATACATATGAGTGAACTAGTAAGGCAAACACATATATATGTATATATATTGCATTTTACAAACACACAACTTCAAATTGTTATAAGATATACAAGTTTTAACTAATAATTGCTTTACAAATGTTTTATGACCATCTGCTTCACATGTCTGATAAGCATCATGTATGAGTTCTACATGCATTTGCAGGTGCTAAAACAGGCTGGTTTAACCTAATGGTACACTTCAAATTTTGTATCATTTGAATGAAAATTGATTTGAGGTTTAAAGCCCTCACCATCATTTGCATTTATTGCGATACATTAATGAAATAACAAGAAATTGTATTAAACATAAGGTATATATGAGTCAACAGTACGGGATTTAAAGGGTTAACGAAGATTTACAATCTCCATATATTAGGGCAAGAAAAATTTAAGAGTAACATAAGCTGCTCTGGGACTTTTCAGCTTCAAAATACATTCTGCTTAACACGCCACAACACTAAACTCATGAAGTGGTAGTAATATATATTGCTTAGCAATACAGTAGAGCATTTAGATAGAATGTTACAAAGCAATGAAAATGTGCCCGTTAACGTATAGACAATGTCACATTTAACTGTGAATTTGTAACATACAGTTACCTTTTTAAAAAATATAAAGCTATCAACTGCTCAGACAGAAAATTTCTTTTCTTAAATATTTTTAAAATAATAAAACAACAAAAAGGGATGTTTTAATCAGAAATGTGCAGTATATATCTCAGCTTTGTCTGACTGTTACAATATACGAATATATTTGCTTATAATCTAAAATTGACTATTTTGTACAATGGTACAGCGAGCACATAGTAGGCGACATTACAGTACGGACACTTACAACAGATAAATAGTTTGATTAAATAAATATTGAAACGCCGAAATCATACACTTGGCTGATCGTACATCTCTATCGCTAGTAAATCGAATAAATATTAACGGAACAGAGAGAAGTTTAATCACTGCGCTAGGGTCATTGAACACGATGACTTGTTAAGCTGTTATATGTGCCATTATACAAACTGACATACGGTCCCATATATTGTAAATCTGTCAACTAAATTGTGTATACTACATAGTGATGAGATCTGAAACTGACAAGACACAATTAAAGTCAACAAAATGGATACAGTATCTTTCTGTCTACAACGCACACGCATGCAAACACAACCAACACATGTTCGCCATACGGTTGCTTTGTAACTATTGATTTGATTATAAAAAAGAACAGCCCAGTTAAGGCATAAGGATGATATTCCAAAGTAATAAATAAATACGAAAAAGACTCAAGCAGGAAACGTAACACGAACAATACACCCACCTCTCAAGCAGAACACACACATACACACAGTCATACCATAACACACACACAAACACGCACGCAATACCATTTCTTCATCCACACGCTAACATAACACACACACACACACGCACGCAATACCATTTCTTCATCCACACACTAAATAGAAAACACACGCAAGACAAACATAAAGCAAAGTGAACATAGGAGCCCGCATTGGTACGGTCAGTAGCAATCAATAATTAATTATAAATTAATTATTAACAGCCACTGGGGGGTTAAACCTGGGTTTAGGGGCGCCCAACCTCACTCTTATCTCCTATATTCACCAAGACGAACATTGTACATAAAATATAAAACCTGTTCCACAACCTTACAATCAAAAAGACCGCCAACACAGTAAGTAACTACATGTAAAACATCCAACAACAATTCTATGACAAGATTATTAGTGACACGGGAAGGAATTAAACATTCAAGCCCGTGCTAAAAATAACCCACTATGGCAACAGTCAAATTGTACTCAAGCGACTAGTCTGTAGTCACGAGTAACTGTGAGACATGGATGGGTTCAGGGTACGACAGAGAGGGAGAGAAAAAAAAATCACGAAAATCCGACATAACTCTCCCGGTTAAAGACGGCTTTAGAGATACATCATCATGTAGTGCTAAGCCCTGTCTGTCGTCGCACAATCAAAGAGGAAAGCATGGTTATCAATTGTAGATTGATCGATAACCAAACGTGAAGTGCGTAGCAATATAGTTGGATCATAATCTTTTTTGAGGAAAAATCTAATACGTTTCACAAACAGGTTTGGAAAATGCATATGTCCAAGAATCTTACGAAGTCTGTAAATCACATCACCATAAAACTCCGGATGTGAAATACCGTGCCGTAGAAAAGACTTTAAGTTACAGTTATACTTGTTAATGAGGGGAAGATTTCTATAAAATAATTTAGAAAATGTTTTACGAAGTTTATGAAATCTGTACCCCTGTTTAAGAAGCTTTTCAGTAATAGTTTTATTACGAATGTGGAAGTCCTCAACAGAGGTACAGGCCCTAGCAAAACGAATAAGTTGTGAAATATAAACCCCGTAAGATGTAGAACGGGGAACGTCGCCATCTAGATGAGGATAATTTACAATACTAAAATCAAAATCATCTCGTTTATCGTAAATCTTAGAAGAAACATGTTAGTATATATGAATTTTTCTTTGAGTAATGTAGTGAATAGGTTAAGGCATGTAGGATCATGATGAAACATATTAAATGATATATGTTGCGGGCCATTTCACATAGACTAAAGATATATCAATACGACAGAAAATCAGTTTGGATTTAGAAAACACGACACATAGTTTCTATCCAACCATTGTGCGATACTTTTTGATCCACTTTAAACAGCAGTTTATATATTAATGACTACGTTCGATTTAGTCAGGTGTCGTGCTAAGCGTCGCTTTCCGCTCCCTAAATGACACATATGACAATTAGACGACACACACGTTTGGTGCCGATGTTTTATGCTGACTATTCGTGGTGATTTGCAACCTAAAATGCGTTTTAACTAACAGATCCCGACCATTTTGGTAAATGACATTATCAATTATGATCAAAAGAGCATTATGCAATCTCTAAATGCTCCGCACATCAACAATAACTTACATAAGCAGTGTCCTCATTGAATCATGATTCAAATTGAATGAAAATAATATGAATAAAACATGATATTTTAGTTCGGGCATATGCAGTTTTTGGACAATTCATTTTGGATAAACAAGTTTTAATATTGAGGTAAGACAATAGTTTTACTGACAAACAGTTATTTCCAATGACCATCAAAATCTTATCGTTGTAAAATTAATTTTACTTTACCTTAGAGTCCCATGGTGCTTTCAGAACTATTTTTAATATCTGAAATACAATAACGGGTACTAATTATAAAATCAATCCGTATGGGCCAAACTGATCTATGAAATGTTGAAAACAGACCTAAATCACCAAAAAGGGCAATTTAAAACCATAACAAACCGAAAATAAAACTTCTGACATACACAATACCGCCCGGCTTAGTGTCACGTGATACGGCCGGTATCAACTTCATAGTGTGCAGCCGTGTTCAGAATATTGTTATACACAGTTCAACACAACTGTAGTCAAACGAAAGCAACGAGGGTAAGTATTTATGCGTATTTTAGGGCCCATCGTATGGCCTAACAGTAAACGCCCTGTTCATCCAGCTGTCAGTCTCTCCGCCCGTCCCTCAGTAAGTCATTCAGACTTTCACACTTTTTTGTACGCTCTCTAACTCTAATATTTTTATCTGATCTTCCACAAACTTGCTGAAAATGTGTAATTAATAAAATGTAAGCCAGGCTCGATAACTACTCAAGTTGCATTAGGCATGTCGGAGTTATAACCCTTGAAATATTAAAAAATGACTTTTTCAGTATTGTCCACTCTCTAACGGAAACAGTTTTTATCGTAATGCACTAAAGGGCTTGACATGTTTATTAATATAGAATCTAGGTCCAGGACGAATACTGCTAAAATCTCTTAAGGTATGTCTGAGTTTTTGCCCTTTCAGTATTAAAAAATGACTGTTTCAGCTCTTTTGTTTATCTTCAACACAAACAAATGTTGTATTGGATCTTCGCCAAACGTGCTTAAAATGCTCATTAATATAAAATCTAGGTTTAGTTTGAATAATACAAAATTCGCATAAAGCACGTAGGAATAATTGCCCTTATATTATTAAAAGTGACTGTTTTAGTCTTTTTGTTCTCTAACACTAAGAGTTTTTATCGGGACTTCATCAAATTTGCATCAAATGTTTATTAATATCGAATCCTGTTCCAGTTTGATTACTACTAGAATCACATGTGGCATGTCTGAGTTTTTGCCGTTTAAGTATTAAAAATGATTGTTTTAAGCACTTTATATTAATACTTTTATTGGATCTTCACCAAACTTGCATAAAAATATATAACATTTTATTTGTTTGATTACTTCTAAAATCGTATGAGGCATGTCGGAGTATTTTCCCTTTAATTATTAAAAAATGACTGTTTCAGCCTTTTTTGCTCTCAAACACAAATAGCTGTTATCGGATATTCACCAAACTTGCATTAAATGTTCATTAATATAACATCTAGGTACTACTAAATCGAAAAAAGTATGTCTAAGGGTTTGTCCTTTATGTATTGAAAATGACTATTTCAGCGTTTTTGCTCGTTAACACAAACACTTTTAATTTGATATTCTCTAAACTTGCTGAAAGTGTTTATTAATATAAATTCAAGGTTAAGTTAGATCACTACTAAAATCGGATAAGGTATATCTGAGTTATTGCCCTTTAATTATTAAAAAGTGACCGTTTCAGTAGTTTTGCTCTCTAACACAAATAGTTGTTATCAGATCTTCACCAAACTTGCATTAAATATTAATCGTTGTTAAGAAAAAAAAGATTGTACCCTGTCTGGCTCGAACCTGCTACCCCCGTCATGCCAGGCAGAGTCGCTATCGATTGAGCTACGGCGACTTCGTTGAAATTTGGCTTGTTAGTTAATTATATTGTGAACCTAATTATGTATTTACGCTTATGTATAGACACTGTTTTATTCAATTAATTATATATTCTACTTATTCTCGGACAATGCTTGCTGCTTTATAAACGGGAGAAGAAAACAATAAATACAAAAGAAGACTCAAGCAGGAAACGCAACACAAACAATACACCCATCTTTAAACGCAGAACACACACACAGCCATACCATAACAAGCACACACACACACACACACGCAATACCATTCCTTAATCTACACACTAAATAGAAAACAACACGCAAGACAAACATAAAGCTAAGTGAACATAGGAGCCCGCCTTGGTACGGTCAGTAGCAATCAATAATCAATTATAAATTAATTAATTATGAACAACCACTGGGGGGTTAAACCTGGGTTTAGGGGCGCCCAACCTCACACTTATCTCCTATATTCACCTATAAAGACGAACAGTGTACATAAAATATAAACCCTGTTCCACAACCTTACAATAAAAA
Source organism: Gari tellinella (assembly GCA_922989275.2). Taxonomy (NCBI): domain Eukaryota; kingdom Metazoa; phylum Mollusca; class Bivalvia; order Cardiida; family Psammobiidae; genus Gari; species Gari tellinella. The sequence goes on from OV277858.1 coordinate 11,755,370, forward strand.
AGACCGCCAGCACAGTAAGTAAATACATGTAAAACATCTAACAAAATTCTCTGACAGGATTATTAGTAACACGGGAAAGAATTAAACATTCAAGCCCGTGTTAAAAATAACCCACTATGGCAACGGTAAAATTGTACTCAAGCGAATAGTCTGTAGTCACGAGTAACTGTAAGACATGGGAGGGTTTAGGGTACGACAGAGAGGGAGAGAAAAACCAAAGCACGAAAATCCGACATAACTCTCCCGGTTAAGGACGGCTTTAGAGATACATCATCATGTAGTGCAACTACACCGCAAATTAACAGTCACACATGTTAGTATGCGAGAAAAGTGACGTCATTTTAGTCGGGGAAATCCCTGACAACGGCAATATTTTACTCTTACTTTTGTTTCACTAACTAAATACTTAAGTATTTTCTTAGAGTAAAAGTTAGAGAAAAATAATCTTAGTTGAAAATGTTAGAGTTTAGAAAATTCTTAGTTAAATACTAAGAATGTTTCAGAATACGGCCCCAGGTCAGAATCCAACCCGATGTATGGCCCCCTTTGACATCAAATGACTAGCCGTATTTTCAATCTTGAAATGCGTATGTATGGCAATAAAATTTAATGACAATATAAATTGACGACAACTTCCAATTGTGTACTTCAAACTTTGCCCCGGGGGACATCGTCTCATTTTACCATGGCAGGTATACAGTTAGACTTTTTTACAACTGATGTTGGAATGTGTGTAATAATTCAAACTAAAAAAATCTCAGCTTAAAATTAAAACAAGAAAATACAATAAGTTAAAATTGTCATAGCCTACACGGTTAGAGCTCTAACGATAAAGTTGCTTTTACACGTAAACAATTAATTGAGGCAGTATCCAGTGTAGATTGACTCTATTGTATTGCGACACTAATATATCTGTGACACTTCGGTTACAAGCTCACACGCCGTTATCATGCTGGAATATATCTAAAATATGATATTATTGTCCTAAGAGATAAATGTATCATAAAACAGGAATACAATTGCATACTATTATAATAGATTGTTTATTTAAAAAGCTTAACTCTACATTGAGCTAACCTTTTGTATTTACAAAAACACCCGAATGATTTTAATAAGGCTATACAACCAACCGTTCACCAGTTTGTTATTCTATTTCGTTGTACAGTCAAACCTGTTATAGCGACCGTCCCTATATAACGACTATTTGTCTTAGCCGACCATAAACATCCCTCCCAACACATTTTCCTTTATGTTAAGACTGTGTATACCGACAAACCTGTGTTACGCGACTAACGACCGTAATATGCCGCTCCCAAAGTCACATGTCCCTATTTAACGCACCTGTTTGCAGCGACTCGATAATTGCCGGTCATTATCGATTTTTCAGTTTTCATTTCCGGGAGGCGAATATTCCTTTGTTTGTATGTCAGATCAAAATGTCTAGTGTTTATTTAGTTATCCTAAAAAGTGATATACAACATCTTTGTTTAATGTTCATTTAAATTATGTTTGATAATATTTCATTCTGAAAAAAAGATTTCCGAAATTTTGATTTATAAACAAGTAATTCACGTTCCAAAACTGCATGTTATAGTTTGTGAATAGACAAATTGTGGTAAATAGTTCAACGGCGATCTTGATTTGGGAATGAATTTGGGGAATTGAGCTACCGAAAAGCAGTTAAATATAAAACTAACTATTAGAACTCGACAAAAAATGCTTTTCTTACCCCGAAAATAACTATTCCGGGGATGATTTACGATTAAAAGGGTTAAAAAGTCGTTCCAAATCCAACACTCCATTACGAAAGAACGGATAGGGGAAATTATGTCGTATCATGAAACGCCGGCGTATCATAATCGTAAATTGTGCGAAAATACCCGTGTAATTAACATTTTATATGCATGTAAACCGACAGTTAGCTTCTTGAATTGATTTTCGTACGATACATTATGAAAAATCACATTAGAAAACAAAGCGATATTCCGAAATTGTGTAGCAGAATTTCTATGCACATTCCTATATGCCGTTGCGAACACTTGGATTTCGGCATATGTGTATTAGTGTGTTACAAGTAAAAAGATGGTTCTTAAGCGTCTTTCTTCCGTCGGTTTTACAAAGTATTTTTTTTCTACTTTGTAAGACTGTTTTTTTAATAGAAGATATTGACAAATAAAACGACGTTAAAAATAGCGCTGTCATATTTTGAAATTGACTTGAACAAAATGGCGGGGCGATAACATTATAGACGCGACACTAAACGTGGACATTTCGGGAAAGATTTACCTGTGAGAGAGACAACAGAGGCAAAAAACAACTAACACACTCTGGGATCGAATTCTTACTCCATAAGACGCGATTCTGAATATGAATTATACAGTAAATAGACTGAGAAAGCGATCCTAAATTGGACACATGTTTATCAGATACAACGGAATTGAAGGACAAATTTAAACTTTTGCGTCGAACCTGTTACGGAATAAATCTCTAAAAAGACCAGACCGACGAATATTTCAGCTGATTGATTGGATCATTTATAGTATTTGATCAACTGGGGATGAATAGTCGACAAGTTAAATAAGTAGATATATTTGTCATAATAGCAATGCAACTTTGTTTGAAAATATAGAAAATGATCTTCTTAATTATTGCTTTTGGTAGAAAGGGTTAATATATAATTTTGTTCAGAGAAACATCCATATGGTGTTCATTTGTATACTAATTTACCCCTGAAAACTGATAACCTGACTTATGCGACTACCTGTCTTATGTGACCTTATTGTGTCTCTCCCATTGAAGGTCACATAAGACAGGTTTGACTGTATTCAGATTGCCTTTGTCACTGACCTTTAGCATGGTGCACACTGTTAGTCTGTATTAGTTCTGATAAGCATTTACACTAGCAAAGAAATGTTTTTAACCGGAGTATATCTACACCTTAATTTCTAAATCAATATTCGAAATTGTATACCGGTATTATGTTCTGCTTTAACAAAAATGAATTTATTTGTCAAACATGTTTTAGAAAGCATTGACTGATAGTGAATATAAAGTGATGATATAATCATTTAAAGCAGGACAAGTATTTGATTACTGGACATTACACACATATTAAAACGTGTAGTAACGCTTAAAATATATATAGATCATGGGTCCGTTTTCTGAAGCATTCTAAGATATTTTTGCTCTCTAATTAAAACAATATTCTCTTAAATTTCGGCACTTTACTAAAGCGTTTGATGATTTTACCTATTTTTTAACTCGACACATTTAATGAAAATGATAATTATTCTTTTAGAAAATATTGTCTTAGTTTACCGCCATTTCAACTAAATAGTTGGGTATTCTCTCTTAGAAAGATGAAACATCTAAGAAAATTCTCAACTGACCAAATTGACTATATAATTTTCTTAAAAATTCAGTAAAAGCTTACCATCTCTTAACGCTTTAGACTTTTATAAAATGGAAACACTAACTTTTGAAAAACAACACTTATTGAATCAGTATAGTTAGGATAGATAATTCATTGAGTACAAATCGGTATATACCTTTAGATACGTTTAGCTGTGGCTTTTGTGCCGACGTTTGTGTTTTGAGTGGTTTCGGAAATTTGGGTCAACTTCGCGAGTGGCTAACGTCATTACAAACGACTAAGGGTACCGTTTAAGTCATTATTATTTATGGTCTTCATCGCAAAATCGTGAAAAATATTTATATTTATTTAAAATCTATATTTGAGTAATAAATGATCATTTTATGTACAAGAACTGTCATGAGTGCATGATTAGTTCCACAATTATAACCAACTAACTAACGGAATTTCAAGAAAGTCGTCGTGGCTCAATAGAGAACGAGCTTAACATGTCGTGAGTAGCAGGTTCGAACCACAAAGGGTACGATCTTTGTTTTTTAAAGGCTTTATTTTAAAAAAATCTTCATTATTTTCATTGATTCGTTTTTTAACCCTTATCCTGCTTATCATGGACACAGACTGCGCTAGACAAGTTAACTCCTCACTGCTGATCGCGGACACTGTCCGTTTCCTGGAGTATATTAACATTCCAACATGGTGTACAGCACTACTGCAACCAATTATGAATGATGGATCGTGTATTCATTCATAAATAGTTCCCAAGTAATTATCACCTAGGTTAATCTTAAAATAACAGTAAGTTCCTGTATTTAAATGAAACAAGTGTGGTTCCCACAGAATCATGTCATATGAAAATATCAAACTGGAGATACACAGAATGAATGTTGAGGATGTTTAGATCAACTACGTGGATTTGTATATACATGTTGAAAACATTTAAAAGGCATTCAGCCAGACCTATTAGATGGTTATCAACTTCATCTTTATTAACATTTTCATCATAATATTTTACTTATTAGTAGGTAATTAATCAAGTAATAATAAATATACATAGAAATTGTATTTGTTTGCCATTAAACATGTATATAAATAACCATTTGTACCACTCCACATTTATACAAGATGCTGATTTTTACACCAATGTGTAGCTGTTTTATTTATCTACAACTTTCTCACAGATACTAATTAGCTAATATTAATGGTCAATGAGATATAGCGGTCAAAGTAGGGTCAGTGCCGTTATCATGTAAACAGATCACAGATGGTAAAGTTTAGCCGCAGTAGCTGAACTGATAAGCCCTTATTTACGTAGTAGGATAAGGGTTAAGATACAAATAACTGCTCAATCCGTTTACTGCCAACTTTTTCGTAATAATTTACTTCTTCACCGTTTCATCAGTCAGGAAAAAGGTAGGTATCATTTTCTGTCTGTTTGGTGATTAAACAATTGCGAAAACGTATAGCAATTCGCTGATACAAAAGCTTTTTACTAAATGTATACGCATCATTTATTGTAATTTGAAGGGTTTTAAAAATCCCAATTAGGTGAATGACTGAACATGCCTTTTAAATATATTTAATCATTAACTTCCACTAAAATGTTTCGCCTTATCGGCTCATCAAAGTGAATAAGTAAACTTAGTAACGTTTTGAACGACGTGACGTCATCCACAGTTAAAAGAAACGTCACTCTACTGTGACGAGGTCACTAACTGCAACATCCGACGTTATCATGGGTAGTAGTTTTTTAAGATAGCATGATGACATGTATTGAAGCAATACTGACGACAGGCCATTCAAATATACTTTGTAATATCGGAAAATAACCTTTTGTTTTCATGAAAGCCTGGCATATTCAATCTTTTATATTTAATTTTGGTTTGATAGTTTTTTATAAATTTCTTTTGCTAAACTAGCCGAGATACTTTCGATATTAATTTAAAAAAGGAAAACTATAAAATTCTAAGTCAGTAATGCTGCAGGTGTCCAAATGACCACTGAGAGGAATTTGTCTTGTTGAAGGGTCTCTGATCTGTTGTGCATGTATGGTTTTTTCTAGTTCTGAGTTTATCTCCTGTCTGGCCGATATAGTGTTCACTGCATCCAATGCACGTTATAACATACAAAACATCCTTAACGTCGCACGACATATTTGCGTTGATATAAATTATTGTGTCAATAAAGTTAAAGTGATTTTCTTGACTTTGTTTACATAAACTGCAGTTTGATGTTCCGCATTTTGTAGCCTTACATTGTCCTTTTATGCTGCGATTGTATTGGGGAAATGTGGCGTCGGTTAGAAATGTTTTTAGGTTTGGTGGTTGGCGTTTGCTATTTATCAGTTTGGTATTTTTGAAACATTCATTCATCTTTGAGTCTATCTATATGAGGGATAGATTATACTTAATTATTTGGAAGAGTTCTTTATTTCTAGTATTAAATGTTGACAAGTTTGGTAATACTTGTTCGTTTGTTTTTTGGTGATTTATTTAGTAATTCATCTCTGGTTAAATGGTTTGCTTTTAATATGTATTGTGATATGTCAGTTTTCGGATAGTTCCTCTCTAAGAGTACTTGATACAATTATTTTAGACGTATTGCTTTGGTTGTAGTGTCTGATACTATTGTACAAATGCTGCGAGCAAGATTAAAATAGAATATCACCACAGTGTCTGATCCGTGGTCTTTTATCAGTTCGAGTTGGTTGTGTAATCTAGCTCGCGTGATCTGGATTGAATACCTAACGAGAACTGTAACAAGACACCGGATCACACACTGTGGTGATATTCCTTTTATAAATACCTAAACTTATTCGGACTAGATCTAGATCTATATGTTGGTTACTTGAATAATCAATTACACATACATGTAGGCCCCTATATGTTAAAAAAATATGTGTTCGTATGCAATCTTTAACTATTTATGGAAGTCATGTGACCACCCAAAATATACGTTATTATATATTTGATGACGTACTACTTTGTTCTCGATATAATCCGTTATGTATGAATTAGCATTTTGCAACTAACGGTCATTTAAACGTTTAAGAGTATGAGTTGGACTGTTTTAATACTTTGGGGGAAACTATTAGTAACAATTGGTGTGGTTGGTTGTTCACGATTAAAACGGAAATGATTTGTTTACAGTTGAGCATCGCTTAGTTTCAACTTTTTTAAAAATAGCATCGGAACTTGGAATTCCGAAACGTTACGCGCAACGATTCTTTATACGAGTGTTTACGAACTATGGAACATGGGTTGTAATTTCCTATTGAAAATACATTTGTGTTACGATTAGCATATTATATCATGTTCAGTTATGGAAAGGTTAACTCTGAAAAAGAATGTAACTTAAAACGAAATATTGAGCTATCAAATATTTACCGTTTTGAATATATCTAGATAAATTTACTATGGGATCATAATAACTTTACTTTCCGGGAACAATCAGTTTCCAAGCTCAATCTTAAAATAATACAACCTATTGTACGTCCATACGCTAAATAAAATGTGTAAAGTACTCTTGTTAAGACAATAAATGGACGGTGTTAACTCATGTGACTCGGAACAGGAGCGTTGTATTCGAATGCGGATCATAGTGCGTTGTAATGAAAATATGCCATACTTTATTCTTAATATATTTCAAAAAGTCATTCATATATATATTTAAGATGTCGAAAACATAAGTATGCATATTTTCATGCAATTTGGATCATCTGCAGATGCATACATTGCAAATGCTAAGCAAGTGAATGCACATTTGTACCAGCAGAATGAGAAATTGCTGTCAATGTCGAACATGTCCAAGTATAAATATGCAGATACGCTCATTCCCTTCAGAATCACTGCACCAATGCATTATTAAGTGTCGGAGACATTCCGTAAGACCACTCTTGTCATGCACAAATGACACTTTCATAGAAACTCCAATGCGGTTTTGTTTCTTACGTTATTATCTACATGGAGGCCATCATTTTTCCCGGAACCAATGCGTTGGATTTGACGTCACCCGCGTGTTACAGCGCAACCCATTCGTTTTGCCTACCCAGTATGACTGACGTGTTGAAAGAAGAAACTCTCTGAAAGGGACACTGAAAGTTAATGCCCAGCAAAATTTCTCAGTATAGGTAATACAGTCTAATTGACCGTTAGACCAATAGACATTGGACAGTGAATGATATCACTGAAAAGTCCTTTGGTACAAAAGTCTGTGTGTACCTGTCCCTGCCATCGTTGCTAGACAAATACAGTCATGTGTGAATAAACGGATATAAATGGTAAATAATATAGAGACAAAAGGCAATCTAGTATTGCGCTAAAAAATCATAATGTACTATCCACATCTCGGACAGCAGATTGCGATCCATATCTGGGGGTCATCTCAAAACGTATAATAAGGTATTCATTCATCCTTGTATATCAAGAGCGGATCATGCGCCAATTAAAAATAGATTATTTTGATGTTTGCCCTGAATACTACTGTTAGTATACTAGGGGAAAAGTAAAATAACATTGATAAACAGGTTTAATCCTGATAAGACGTCGCAGGGTGTTCGGATAGCGCAGTAGAAGCGCACCCGTCTTGAGTTCGATCCCGCGTCGAGGCAGTATGTGGGAGGGTTCATTGGTAGCCAGTCTGAACACGTGGGTTTTATCCGGGCACTCCGGTTTCCTCCAACAGAATTGACCGAATATGCCATTGAGAGTTATTTGTATCAGTTAATGTAGCTTGTTTCGTAATCTATGTAAAAGAAATAAAGCTTACACTTTAAACACTGTTTGACACCTGGTTTGAACAGAACGGTGAATATGATTGGTTGTACGGCACTGCATCACACAAAAAGTCATATAGCGCCGATTAAAATGTGGAAACTACTATTTTAAAAAAGAGTTACATTCGACATTCTGTCTCAGGTTAAATAAATAACCCACCATTCTAAGAGTTTACGAAAACGTGACAAAAAGAAGTTTTCCCTGCTTTATAGATTGTATCATAGAGCCACGACAACAACATCATGAGAGATATCGCCATTTGCACGACATTCATTCAACATTATTATAAGTGACCTGGGAGATATTAAGATTACTTATAGATCAGTTTGATTTATGCCTGATATAGTTCCACAGTGCATTCCAGATTTCCCGCCAAAACTAAATGTATTAGCATACAAGGACTCTCCAAATAAGTATCCGAGTATGACTGCTTACAGCTCTACATAGCTGACTAGAAAGCAACAGAGAGATTTTGCCACAGTGCAGGAAAATTTAAAAGGCTTTTTTAAATCATTTCGAGTGACTGTCGAACATGTCATTGCCAATTTCGAGTCTTACAAACCAGTGAACTACATACGAGGGCTGTCCCAAAACATCGTATACTTTCCTTACAAAAGTGTTTGTTAATACAGCAGAGACAAACGGTCGTCTGTATATATATATATATATATATATATATATATATATATATATATATATGTTTTTGTAAACCTGTGTGAAGTTTTAACGTGTTATCTTTAAAACTGACCAGCACAGAGTATTTTGAAACACCCTACCCGTCAAACCCCGGCGCACATTAGTTAACGTCATGACGTCATCGACGTAAACGTCACTCCTTTTCAAAATACTTGTAGTGGTGATCGATGTATTTTCGCCGACGCACAACCTCTTAAACAAGCTGGTATCTACATGTAGCTCGCGCAACACTATCAATGTTTCTTGTTTGAGCTGTCTTCAACGTTTTCAATTTTTGTCTGCATCATAGAGGTTTTAGGTATGAAAATACTGCAAAATCTAATGGGCTAGGTCAATGGAATGTGGCGCATGTTAAAGCTTTTGAAAACCCAACACGGCAAGTTCCCAATGTGCATGCTGGGAAACGTGGCACGAAGCGATAACCTGGTGAAATATGTTGCTTTTTAAGTTGTCAATGAACCCCGGTCACTTCTCTCGTATCGTATGCAAGAGATCTGTGTGATGGGTGTTTGCTGAAAAAGTCCTGATCTCTCTTATATCGACTCAAACAGAGGGTTGATACCTGGACACTTCTTTCTGTTTCTTCTGCACTTAACAAGCGTGGCACCAATATAGCACCGACTCTCGACATGTTTAGTTTCTCATGGAAATGTATAGACAATAATTATGCTGACCCCGAGGAGTTCAGCATTATATCTCCCCGCAAGACGCCGATCACCATTCATGACACTCCTCACGTTTTCTACAGTGAAACTGTCAATTTCTTTCGACCGTCCCATCTTTACATTATTTTCTCAACCAATCCTTCTGAAAATCGCGTATGCTATTTGAACATCAGCAAGCGAGATGCTGTTGATTGTAGCTGTTTATACGTCTCTTTTGGGATCAAATGCAACTCAAAGTAGTATTCTTTGACATTCTGCTGCGCCGCCTTTTCCTCTGACGTCGTCATTTCTTGCGTCTTCAGAACACGGTATCATTCTCCATAACTAGATATGTATTTTTTAATGACGCTACGTTAATGAATTTTTCCAAGATGACGTCATAAATAAAACAACGTCAACATTAATGACGCAATTTCGCGCAAATTCCGATTTGAAATTGCTTTGTAGGAGGTTGTAAAATGTACATCTTTAAATCTACCTTTAAAATGTTGGCGTGCGCCACATAATCTAAACAACAGTTAATATTTACAAATAAAATAGGGTCATGTGTGTTCAGGAACCTTATAATTTTTTATTCAAATGTGAAAATGTTTGAAACAGCATTGGTAAAAAAAATCATAGCAATATCAGGTCGGGTTCTTCAAAAAAAAAGATTAGTCCACGGTGTTTTGGTACAGCCCTCGTACATGCGTTTTACGACGAACTGTGACAATATGTGCCGGTCTAATAGATTTGCAAGCTTAAATAAACTAGATTGAATTATTAACATACTTCTTAGCTTTTGTATTTGAACTCATTAATCGTTTCAGTTACCGATTAAGTAACCCGTATATCTTGGAACCTGACCTGCATGGGTACCCTTTCACCACAAGTCATGCGCATGTGATAATCGAGATGCCTTTAAAAGTTTGGTTTACCTTCTGCTTGTTATGCAATTGTCGTCTGCAAAACGTTGCCATATGTAACAACTCTCAATGTTCTGCATTTTTGTATAGACATTGTCAGCAGAATGTCAGACAGTTTGACACAAGATGAGCCGCCGCGTCATTCGGGGTTTTGTTTGGATCCAGACTGTTTGCAATAGTTTAATTAAGACACCCTGCAACAGGCAGTAGATTAACCTATAGTCCCATATAAACTCGTTTTTTACGAACCTAATTTATTCCTACATTGCAGAAAATAATTCAAGCTGTTATTAGGAAATAAGCAGACGACAGGAAAAATAGACGATACATAGAACCGAAACAGAATGAGGCCCGACTAGTTTGAGACACCCAGTCCAAACTAGTCGCATGCCGTTACATGCTATGCTCAATCAAAGGCAGCGAAAAAGTATATTTCTACGATAAACCAAACAACAAGCAGATGGCAATTTCAATAAGGTGATGAGTTTGGTATATTTATTCCGGAAATTGAATTAATTGACCATCGAAACGGACGTCCAAGCAATTCGTTGCATTTGAAAAATTGCCCGGAGGGAAACCGAATCATTTCGTTATGGCAAAAATACAGTAACACACGTTAAATTCTGATTTTTGTTTGCATTCCAGTATACATGTTCACCTGAATTCTACCTTCTCAACTGTTGGCAGCCTTGGGGATATCACTACCTTTAGGGTCAGTGTGATTCAGACTGAATTTTGCATAGTTCCAGCTTGCTTGGATCAGATGAGAACGCTTTTAGCAACACGTTTGGCCTATGTACACTTGTCTCTGATGCCTCTCTTGTGTGCCTTGTAGCATCTCCTCTTTCTTTGTATTACTTTGTTTACTTCTTCATTCAACAACAAATATATACCTCACATGGACATCCTTAGTTGACCTTAACCACTGTAAGGTCTATTCAGAAGCTTACGTCAACATTCCTCTACACCATATGCCTGATAAACCACTGTGATTTCAAGAAAGACATCTAAACATTTGTTCTGCACGTCCTGGTCCTTCAGCTTCCAGGGCTAAAACTTGCGGTGTTCATAAGGTTGTATCGTTACAAGGAAATCACCTACCAAATGCCTGTGTTGTGTTGCATATTCCTCTTCTAGGATAGTATCTGTTGAAAAAGCATTGAACACTTACCATAAGAGCAAAGGCTAATGGTTGTTGAAACTTTGGAGGCATTCAGTGTACAAAGGTTTCACGTCTCACTGAATCCGAAATAACTTGAAAGTCCTTAAGATCTGTACATGTAGCATATGATGAAATGATCACATGTCAATAGAATAAGCAGTCTGGAAACGTACATTCTTTATTTAGACAGTTTAAGTTTTTAACTTGAATTCCCTTAAACTTGTGAAAATATTCAGTTGGCGAACATCATGATTAAGATATCGAATCAGTATATGTGAGTCATATAAGCTATCTTGAGCAAACGTCATGACAAAAAGAGAGTTCTCATTTCTTTGCAGACACTTCAGACTCTTTAGACTCACTTTAGACTCTGACCAGTAGTGAATTTGATATTACATAAGTGTACTTACAGTGTACAGGGATGTTAACAACGTATTGAAAATGTCATTAGAGTTTGGAGCCAGATACGAAAACAGGTAACGTCTTTTGAGTCTTACATGGTTCTATGTCTATTTTGTGAACCAATAAAGTTATATATACCGCTGGAAATCTACTTTTAAAATATATATCCTGTTGCAAACTATATTTTTATCCGAGCTTTCTTTTTGAAGTTATTGCCAGTATAACAATGTTCTATCTCCATGTTTATGTTTTCTTGAGTCTAACAATGATATATGACTAATTTATCAAGTTTGTGTTCTAATTGGATCACGTGACAGACATGTTAAATGCGCTCTTCATGGTTATTGGCGTACAATGTAATAAGCGAAATACCCATGTATCTTAAGTTCAATGTGAAATTGTTAATTTAACGCAGATAGCTGCTTAACACATTATGAAAGTAAAACTGACTACCCTTTTAAAGAAGCCCCACCAAGCCAAGTTCAACGAGAGAGACTTTCTAAACCGAGGTCCAATATTTCTGTATTTTACACAAGCCATATCTTTGAAGAACCAAATAGTTCTGATGATAACAGTATAGGAAATCTCACTCATGTTCTCTTTATGAGCTCTCCTCTTCCTGTGGAGTCACATCAGCCCATTTATATGCAAGATATGGATGTTAACAACAACAAACCAAATCAAATGTTTAAGAAGCATTATGATTTTCTTTCATCGCTTGTCAGCGACCTGAGGTTCTTGGCAGACAAAACAAAAATATCCTCTAAGATAAATATATTGACAGCAATTGACTTCTACTGTTTTCTATATAAAACATTTATCTAACACTGATTCTCTTACAAGCTGGTTACGTTCTCAAATGTACGCTCGTATTTTTTTGAGGTTTACTGAACAGTACCTTTTAATTAACCATAGTAACGATTCAATTATAACAAGTTAAGGTAATAAAAACTACTAAAGAAGATTTGTGGTAATTTTAGAATTGATATAGAACATTGTACAAAGTTAATTGATTATGCAAATGTCTATTGTATTATTGATAATGTTTTATGTCCACAAAATGGACATAAAACATTGTAACAATGAGTGAAATAGAAGGTAGAGTTTGAGAAATGATCTATCTCGAACCAAAAGTAAATTATATCTCAAACATTTGCTTACAATCCTCATCAGACTTTAACCAACACCCTTTTGCATTCATAATTCATCAGGTAAAGTCAAAATGCTGTTTAATGGGTCACAAAGTTGATTTTTTCAAAACAACCCTCATGTGAGATAGAACATTATAAGACTTACACGATGACAATACATCAGAAAGAGCTTTAACAATTGTATAACTAATGATATGACCAATATTTATATTCTTGGTCTATACCGTTTTGCACTACATGTATTGTGAATCCCTTTATAAGATGGTGCAAGTCGTTCTTTTAACAACCGAATGAGTGTTTGCATGTATGGTTATGTTTGAGGTTACTTATCATTGTTTGTAGATACACCTTTATTCTTATTGAAACTATGGTTATTTTGAGAAAATATATAATAACGATTATTAGTTTTTAACAATCATTTCGTATTAAATATCTTAACAGATCAGTTGTGAAAAACTGTTGTTTTATTATTTAATGCACGTTAGACAATTCTATATTATTGATTGTATCGAAAAGAAGGGGGAAAATCCTCACGAAGGGTGGTTTAGAAGTATTGAAAAAAATACTTTGGCCACCTAGATTTTATTAGACTTTTTTGTATTATATCACAACACATTGAGCTTGAAAAAACCACACTTATTTTATTTCTGATGCAATTCGTTTGAGGTAAGGCTCCTTTTGCTTACATATTGACTGGTCTATAAAGTATTTCATATTTAAAGAGTTTGAATCTGTTTGGCTTATTTTCAACAGTTTTTATATTTTCATTCTTAGGGTTAATTAGACACACATCTGAAGTTCTTTGTCACCAATTAAAATAAATATTGTATATTTAGAAATTCCGATTTTGTACGTTTTACGAGCCTGGAGGACGTGCATGGTTTTTAAGATCTCGACCAGATAAACGTAAGCCCAAACCTTGGCTACTACATAATTTCTACATACTGTCGTCATCCAAGAACATTGCTGGTTATTCAGAGAATGTTCTTTCAAGGACAATGCAGTAGCAAGCTAAGGATGCTTGAGAAAAAAGGAGAGAACTCTTAGTGTCCTAGAATCGGTTTTAGGTGATAAACATGAAAAGTCAAGTGAAACACATAGAAAGCCACCGTCTGCATCAGAACCTATTGATAATCGCATCCTACCAAAAATTAAAGAGTGTATCAGAAAATTAAAGATGTTCGACGATAAAGGCAAACATCAGGAGCTTTGATGAAATAAGGACGAACCTTCAATCAATGTAATTTGATGACCTCACCGACCTTCATACACGAATTGCATCAATGCAGAGAAATGAACATCCAGTTGACACTTTTTTAAGTATCATCTTGTACACAAAACATGTCGGCACAATTTGAAGACATCTGCATCTTGGTTATCATTTCTAGTGCAGGTGATGCACATTTATACATGTCACTCACGCCTAAATACACATCTTGCCAACAAGTAGTCCTCTCAAAAGTCGAAGGATGACTTAAATACATAGTATCATGTATGTACCATAATATGTTGAAGCTGAACACTGACAAACTAGAGGTTATACTGTTTCAAACAAAAATCGGTCAACAAACCTGAAGACTTTCACGTTCAAGTGGGAAACTATAAAATCAAAATAATATTGTGTGTTAATGATATTGGTGCTAGATTTGATTCCCAATGTATATGACACAGCACATTAGAAGTGTGTACAGGGCTAGCTAGGCACATTTGCGGCAAATGTATCATATTAGTATCTTTCTCCTGAGGTGTCGTAGACCTTGGTCCATTTGTTCAATCGAAATTTGACTACTGCAGCTCACTGCTGCTAAATGGAATTCCGCAAATCTGATAAGAAAACTACGGCGTGTGCAAAATACAACAGCCCGCATCATTACCAGGACTCCTCGGTGCAATCACATCACCCCAATCTTGCAGGAGCTTCACTGGCCTCCAGTTCAACTCAAAATTGAATTCAACATTCTAACACTCGCATAAAAAGTCATATGCAATGCTTCTTCAAGGTAAATTGTCACTATGCTTGACGTTGTATTACCATCGAAGAGAGTTGCAGTCAGCGAGTAATCAGTACCGCTGATTGAACCGAGAAGTCGTGTGGTGAAGTTTGGAGATAGAGGTTTCATGCATGCAGCCCCAAAGCTCTGGAGCACTCTACTATCATACGTCATAGATGCGAGCTCAGTTGCAGCCTTAGATAAAACGTCTGAAAACACACGTGTTTAATATTTGTTATTCTAACACGTATCGAAACCTACGGCATACAAACAAAGAATACCGAGAAACGTATATTACGCCGCGATAATGAACTGCACGCGCGGCGTTTCCATCCGCTGTTCCATTTGCACCATACGCGTAATACATAAATGGCCTTTTTATAATAAAAGCCGCGTTAGAATTAAAATGTGTTACTTCTTAATTCTAACTCGACTCAAAACCTACGGCATGTACACAAAGAATACCGAGAAACGGATATTACACCGCGATAATGGACTCACGAGCGGTGTTTCCATCCGCTGTTCCATTTGCCCCATACGCGTTATACATAAATAGTATTTTTATAATAAAAGTCGCGTTAGAATTAAAATAACCAATTCGTAGGTGTACATTACCGTGCATTAGATCAAAGTTAGTCGTTGAGATGTGATGTGGATAATTAGATCACTCTGCCTAAAGGCCTCGTGATCTAATGACTACACATCTCAACTGTGCAGTCGTTGAGATGTGGTTAATTAGATCACTCGGCCGAAAGGCCTCGTGATCTAATGTCACCACATCTCAACTCCTAACTGTGATCTATGCACGGTAATGAACACCTACGAAGGTGTTATTTCTTAATTAGAACACAGTTGAACTTTATTTTAATGTAGAAAAAAGTCCAAGGGAGACACTGATTGTCATGTAAATGTTTAATATTCAGTATGTAAGAGTTCGTATATTCAATCGTTTCATGGGTCTCTAATGGAACCTTTTGTATTGTAGTCTCAATATCTCTACATTTTCCATAGAATACATTGTCTACTATTTGGACAGTTGTGTCCAGAGTCACATTTACAGGTGGAGTTGTCATCCCATAAAACTAGTATATCGTTGCCAAAAAAAATTACAATCAACACATTCGCCTGTGTGTGGTTTGATTTTTGTGAAGTTTGACACTATTACGCGTAAGTTTCAAGATGTAACTTTTTCATGACCTGGTTGGAAAAGATTTACAATATCTAAAACATTTACACAAGTGGTTTTGGTAAGACAAAGTGTATATATGTCATGAAATTGTTTGGGATGTTGATGTCTTTCATAATATGTGTATTCAGATTGCTCTAAAATCTGTTTTTATTTTTCTGTTAATGTTTGTATTTCTAAAGAGTTCCAAATTACTTCATCAGGACTAGGATTAATAAAACCACGGACAAATAGGTGATTAACCGCGTTGTTTGCTGTTTTATTTTGAAGAAGAAGAATCGGGTTTTCGCGCAAAGTCACATATATATTATACACTAGCATATTGATTGCACATGATATCAGTTAAATTCCTTTTGTTCCTTTTAATATCAGCAATATCTATGGCATACATAATGAAGAAAACGCATATGAAAGCTTTCTGTTATACTTTTATCTAGCATTAATCAGTTGACATTACATGAATGTGTGAGGTAAGCTAAGTGTGAAACACACGTAATGAAGACAGGAATTACAGGAAACTTCGTTCAATACTAAGAAATTGGCCTGTCTATTCAGATATAACTATGGTTCATTGAATAGAGATGTCGGATATTCAAATGCTGAAGATATTAAAACACATGTCTACTGTGAAAGTAAATCATATCTAGAGAGAACACTTAAAAGAATAACATGAATCTGCATTTTAAGATGGAAAAGGTTATTGGGAGCTGGCTCGAAAAAAAAATCAAATATGACCCTTCAAACGCTTGGAAGCAATTATTTCCAAAACTGAAAAATGGTAGATACAGCTTCGTTGCATGAAGGCGACGAATTGCCGGACATTAAAAGAATATTGATTTAATTAGAGAATAAAGCGTGTTGAAGCACGAGTGCACGAACTTGAATATGGAACTCAATCATTGGGTAAAGATGTTGGTTGTCTTTCAATTCGTGATGAGCTGTATGGTGAAGCTATTGACAGACTTGAGCGGCAAGCATATATTACAGAATCAGAAAGGTTGAAAAACTCGATGCGTGTGTTTGGTCTGCCAGAAGATGAGGAAGACGCTGTAAGTCTTGAATCAGTTATAACTTCAAAGGTATTTTCTAAACTAGGCGAAGATGGATCATTAGGTAGTGAATCAATTGAAAGTGCTACACGTGTTGGTAAAAAGGGTGGTACACCGAGATTAATCATTGTGAAATTCAAAGCTGCAGATGACAAATTTAAACTGTTTGGCGTCAGAGACCAACTAAGGCGAGAGGGTATAAGTATTTCGAATGATCTGTCCTACATGCAGCGACAAAAGCTAAAAGAGCTTGGTCATCAGGGTCTTAATGGTTATTTTAAAGGCGGTGATTTAATTACGTACCCAAAGCGTGATAATGCTAGTGCTAATAGAAATATAGAGAGGGTGTTTGTGCCGGCAGCTCGCAGAGGTAATACTAACGGACCTAGAAACACTGAAATGGAAGTAGCTGACGCTGCAGTACCATCTTATGCTGCTGTAGCAGCAGTAAATGCATAGGGGGTAGGTCAAAGCCCATCACATTTCCTTCATATTCTATCATGGAACATTGAAGGAATTGATTCAAAACTAAGGAATTTTGACTTGTTTGATTTTCGAAAGGTGTATGATATAATTACTTTCCAGGAAACATGGGCTACTAACCTTTGTGATTGCAGCGACTCTGTTTTCGAAAATTATGATAAGTTTGTTTGTAATGCTAAAAAGTCGAATCGTGGTGGGAGAAATATGGGTGGGGTAGTTGTATATATCAAAACATGTATAGGGAAATTGGTAAAGCGTATCTGTCCTGAATTTGAATTTGGGGTATGTTTATTAATAGATAAATCAGTGTTTCATGCTATTAATGATATTTTACTCATTTCAATGTACATCCCACCAGTTAATTCGCCTTTTTATGACACTACAACTGAATCAGGTTTTGAGCAGTTAGAAAATTTGCTTATACATAACAATTTACTTGATTATGAACTTTTACTTTGTGGATACCTAAATGCGAGAACAGGTAATTTGGAAGACTTTATTGTTTGTGAAGATGTACCTGAATTGCACGACGTTATTGATATATTAGGTAACGTGAATACTACACAAATAATTACTTGTGATACAGTTGTAAATAGTTTTGGTAGACAGTTGTTAAATTTTTGTAAAGCATTTTCATGTAGTATTGCAAATGGACGAGTATCAAAAGCAAATATTGGCAGTAAAGACAGCCATTTTACGTATATTAGCCAAACTGGTCAGAGCACCATAGATTATTTTATTGCTTCTCAGCCCCTACTGGACGTTGCATATGACTTTGAAGTTCTCAGCCGAGTTGAAATCTCTCATATGCCCATTACACTATTATTCCAAGTAAAAACACCCATTGTCACAGACTTCCAGGTAAACGAGCGTTACGGTTTTAAACTAAACGATGACACAAAAGCTGACTACATTTCTACACTTGCGAGGGGTTGTGTTTAATGGAGATTTCGATAACATTGAACAAATGTTATTAAATCATGAGGATATAAATATTATTGTTGATGCGCTTGAAAAAGCAATTATTAAAACAAGTGAACATTTTATGTATGCCAAACACACAAGAAAACTAGGAGAAAAAACTTTAATATTTGGTATGATGCAGAGTGTAAATCAGCACATGTAGAAGCAAGAAAAGCACTGCGTAAGTATCGGTCCTACCGAAATATAGATAATCTGAACAAGTATGTAGAGAAACGAAATATATATAGGGATATGTGTAAAAACAAGCATGCAATATATGACAAACAGGTTTTAGATAAATTGAATGATAATGTAAATAATTCCAAATTGTTCTGGAAACAGTTGAAAAATCTTACAAACACAAGTACATGTGAGAACAGTATTAGCATTGAAAAATGGTATGAGGATTTTAGTACTCTTTTCAGTCATAATAGTATGCAACAAGAAGAAGATGCGGATTTAACTGTTCCCGATCCGGATAGGGATATCGAAGAGATTGAAAATGTTTTATTTAATGATTTGATTTCATTTGAGGAAATTATGGAAAGAGTAAAGAAAATAAACGTTAGTAAAGCAAGTGGTGGTATTCTAATACCGCAGCATATTGTTTATGGTATACATGTTTTATTACCATATATACATTTATTGTTTAACAGAATTTTCTGCAGTGGGGTATTTCCAGACAAATGGGCATGCTGCGTGGTTGTTCCTCTATTTAAAAAGGGAAATATTCACGATACTAATAACTATAGAGGCATTTCATTAATTGATGTGCAAAGTAAACTTTATATATCCATAATTACACAGCGGCTTACATTTTATGTTGAAGCTTACAAGAAATTTGCTGAATGTCAGGCAGGCTTTCGTGCCGGTTACAGTACAGCTGATTATGCTTTTACAGTAAACCTCACTTATAACGAACTCGGTTATAACGTACACTCGGTTATAAGGAACAGTTTTAAAATCCCCAAATCTTACCCTTCTTTGTTCTATACAAAATAATACGGTTATAGCGTACTCGGTTATAACGAAACCTCGGCTACAGCCTACACCATTTTCCGGTCCCGATCGATCAAATTTCATTAAAATATCATCGGTTATAGCGTACCGTCGATTTTGAGTGTTTCAACTGTATGTCGCCGAGTAATTATCGATCGATAATTACCTCACAGGTAAAATGTTTGTCAGTGATCGTCTTTATGCTTTGTGTGTAGGTGTGAGCGATATTAACAGACAATTATTATGCATCACGTTTAGAAAGCGTTCAGCAAAAGTCGAATCGTTCACATTTCGTAGAATATAAACCCTTGCACAAAACGTACTCTTTCATTACACAAACAAAATGGAGAAAAAACGGAAAGCAGTAACCATTGAAACTAAGTTTGAAATTGTGACTGAATTTGAAAAAGGTAAAAAAAATCGGAAATAGCAAAATATTTTGATATTCCAAAAAGTACGCCATCTGGGTTAATGAAGCAGAGCGGCAGAATAAAGGAAGAATATCAAACCTCAACACTGTCTCCAAAGCGTAGCGACACAGATCGGGTGCATACGTTAAAGTGGACGCTGCACTATTCAAGTGGTTCAAGGACGCCCGTTCTTCAAATATCCCTATTTCTGGGAAGTGAACGGGTTGAATAAGTCTACAAATGATCTCTGTGTTTGTTCCTCCAAGTAAAGTGGTTGATTTATTTATTAAAAATATTTGTTTTGTCAAGTGTAATACATGTATTAGTTATTTGTTGTCCCGTAATGCGAAACTATTAGAGCCTCGTTTTCGGTATTTCAGTAACCTGCCAGTTAGGGTTTTTCCGAAAGGGAATGTATTTTTAGCCTGACACGAAACTGAGGCATGAATGCAAATGGCGACCAGTCGTTAAAGTTTTGTCCGATAAACAATGAAAATAAGACCACCTTCGTACGAGCTGTCATGTTGAAGGTAAACGAACTTGCAAATTACTGAAATACTATTTCGTTAAAACATAAATATTCTTGTTTGCCAAATTTATAATGTTTCATTTAACCGCATTATGGCATAGGTTTACACATGTACACAAGTACATGTACATGTCTGGTGTTCGTTATAAGTCCGATCAGTTATACTAACCTCGCCTATAGCATACTAGTTTGCTATACGGTTATAACAAACTTCGGCTATAGCGAACACTTTTTTGAGGCCCGAGGTGTTCGTTATAACCGAGGTTTACTGTATATTGTACTCTGTTGTAAGGAAATATTGACAACGTAAACGTAAACCTGTTTATGTTGCCTTTGTAGATTTTAAAAAGGCTTTTGATAGTGTTAACCGTTCAATATTATACGATGTTTTGAGGAAAAATGATATTAAAGGTCTACTGTTTCAGTCTATACAGTCAATATATAAAACTGTTAAAGGTTAAGTAAGGACCAGGAATGGTACCTCCGACACGTTTGATTGTCCATTAGGGTTACGCCAGGGATGTAGTTTAAGTCCTATACTGTTTGGGGTATTTATTAATGAATTTTATGATATGTTATGCGATAACAACATTCGTGGCATACAGTTATTTCCAGATCTAGTTGAAATATTTCTGCTGATGTTTGCAGATGACATTGCATGTATCAGTGATACAGTATCTGGTTTACAGAAGTAGTTAAATATGTTACATAGTTTTTGTGACGAGTATAGAATATTTTTAAAAATGGGGGGCGTTTGTCAAGAAATGAAAAATGGATTTATGACCATAATGCATTACAAACAGTTAGTGGTTTTGATTATGTCGGTATTCGTTTCACAAACAGACTTTCATTATGTAAAATGGCCGAGAGTATGTCTGTGAAAGGTAAAAAGTATTACTGTATGTTCTAAATTCGTTAAAAAATTATGAATGTTTGCCATATAATGTATTCTTTAAAATATTTGATACTAAGATAGCACCTATTTTATTATATGGTTCAGAGATTTGGGGTATTAATAGTTATCCATGTATTGAGAGTGTGCAATATTTAGCTTGCAAACGATTCCTTGATGTTAAGCAACTCACATGTTATGATGCAGTTATGGGCGACCTAGCTCGATACCCAATGTATATATGTAGCTCGAAAATGTGTATTAAGTACTGGATAAGATTGCTTTCTTTGACGAATGATCGCTATACTAAATTATGTTATAATATGTTGGTTTATTATGATAGGTTAGGTTACAGAAATTGGGCTACGAGTATTAGAGAAAACTTGTATCAAAATGGATTTGGCTATGTGTGGGAGGCTCAATCTGTTAATAATGCTACATTGTTTCTTAGCCAATATGTCATGAGACTGAAAGATCAATCTATCCAATATTGGCGACCTAGATGTGAGGTAAATAGAAAATTAACATTGTACATCCATTTTAAGAAGTCATTTGATATTGAAAATTATGTAACTTGTATAAATATTGCTAAGTTCAGGTCACTGTTTGCATCTTTCAGGGGTTCATCTCATTCTTTATCAGTTGAAACTGGGCGTTATTATTCTGTTGATCGTGATTATAGATTGTGTCCTTATTGTGATTGCTGTATAGAGGATGAGTATCATTTCGTTATGATATGTCCGCTATACAGTCATCTAAGGACGCTTTACATACATAGTTCATATACAGTAAATCCTTCGATGGAGAAATTTTGCTCTCTTATGTCTAGTGATAAGAAAGAGGTTCAAATGCTTGCAATGTTTATGTATTATGCGCTAAAAGAACGACAGTCGTATATGTGTATATTCGATTGATATCGCATGTTTATGTGATTGACAAAATTTATCTGCATAATTACGTTCTCTATGTTAACTTATGTATATTGGTAAGATCTACTTTCTAAATCAAAATTATGGCTTTAATAGATCTTAAGGCAGATTACCAGGATAAAAGTTATGCAGAAAGCTTTTTCATCAGCTTTCTGTGTTGCTTTTGACCTGTATGGTCTGCTTGGATAACTGCTCAACCAGGATAAAAGTTATGCAGAAGGCTTTTTCAGGAGCTTTATATGTGGCGTTTGACCTGCATTGACACACTTCATATATAAAGCGTTTTTATCAGCTTTCTATGTTGTTTTGACCTGTACATGTATGTTCTGCCTAAATAACTGTTCAATCCAGGATAAAAGTTATACAGAAGGCCTTTTTAGGAGCTTTCTGTATTGCTTTTGACCTGCATTGACACACTTTATATATAAAGCGTTTTCATCAGCTTTCTATGTTGTTTTGACCTGTACATGTATGTTCTGCCTATATAACTGATCAATCCAGGATAAAAGTTATGCAGAAGGCTTTTTCAGGAGCTTTCTGTATTGCTTTTCACCTGAATGACTAAGTTGGTCTGTTTAATTCTGTTCTGAATTTTAATTTATGTATAGTGGTATGATATTGTTCCAAAGTTTCAAGTATGGATTTAATAGATCTTAAGGCAGATTAACAGGATGCTTTCACTACTACACATGTTTATTATATGTAAATTTGTATATATCATCTTGTGTATGGGCCGGTGGCCTTAGTACAATAAATATTGAATTGAATATTGAATTGAATTAAAATATATTAGAATGCTTCAGAACACGGACCCATAATCTAGATATATTTTAGGCGTTACTACACGTTTTAATATGTGTGCAAAGTCCAGTATTCAAATACTGGTCCTGCTTTAAATGACTATATTATCACTATAATAACTGTATATTCATTATTTGTCAATACTTTCTAAAACATGTTTGACAAATACATTCATTGAAACAGAATATAAAACTGGTGTACAACTACGAATATTTATATAAAAATTTAAGTGCAGATCTATTCTGGTTAAAGATATTTTCTCGCCCATCGCTATACATATAAAATCATGATAATATTGTTTTAACCGATCATTACCTTTTGACACCTTCTTTCGTATTAGACAAAATGGATTTTCAGCAGTTTACACATTTCAATTAACGCTTGTGTAAATGCTTATCAAAACCAATGCAGACGAACAGTGTACATCATGCTAAAGGTCAATGACAAAGGAAAACTGAATACAACGAAATAGAATGCCAAACTGGTTAAAGGTCAGTTGTGTAATTATCCCCATAGGCTGTGTTTGATACACTTAACGAACCAATATATTTGTACAGCCTTATTCAAAATCATTCCGGTGTATTTTCGAACACGTTAGGATTAATCAATGTTTATTTAAGATCTTTAAACACACAAGCTATTTTAAAAGTATGTTACGCTATTCCATTTTTTAATGTGCCGCGAATAGATTTATCTCGTAGGACAATAATATCATAGTTTAAATACATTTCAGCATGATAACGGTAGATGACTTTGTAACCGGGGTGTCAAAGATATATTAGTTTCGCCTTACAATAGAGTCAATATACACCGTATACCGCCTCAATTTTAACTGTTTACGTATAAAGGCGACTTTATCGCTACAGCTCTATCTGTGTAGGCTATTACACCTTTTTGATTGTTTTTTCTTGTTTTAATTTTAAGCTGTGATATACTTATTTTGAATTATTAGATGCATTCCGACATCAATTGTATAAGAGTCTGACTGTATACTTGCCACGGTAAAATGATTTGATGTCCGTCGGGGCAAAGTTAGAAGTACACAATTGAAATATGTCCATTTCAACGGTCATTAAATTCTATTGCCAAACATACGCATCCCCAGATTGAAAATACATCGGCTTGTCGAATGGAGAAACAAATCGGTTTGGATCCCAACCAGAATCCGTGTAAACATTGTTTTACATTAAACACGCATCGATAATGCACCGATTTTAAAGGACTTTTACATTTAAGCTGTACAAAGTGATGTTAACTACTAGACTGATCGTTATTTTCGATGTTATCTGCAAGGCCTTGCTCTTTTCTATAACCATACACAATATTATAAAACCTTACTACAATAACGGAGAATCGCTTTGTTTTTCGAAAATAATTTGGCAGATTTATCGCACTAACATTAAAGTCGAAATATCTAAGGTATGGTTTGTTTGAGTCCGTAAATATGTTATTTTAAGCGTTAGAGTGGTGTACTATGTGTTCCTTTACTATGTGTTGGGTCCTTGTATCATATTCCCTTGTAAGGCTTTTCTTCTGACAAATGTGATTTTGGTAGAAATAAACGAACAACAAAACAAAGTTTAACGAGCGACTGACAGCAATCCAAGAACTTAACTTCCAAGTACCAGATGAAAGTTGAGTTAAACTTTTCATTTCACATGTCGCATTGCCAGCCCGTCATGAATAACGTAGAGGACAATGCACATTTATATAAAGTCGCCTCTGAGTAGAATTGGTTTATGTTACATTAACATTAAATAACTTGCCATACGTGCTAACAACAAATAATTGAAATTACATTTGGCCGAGCTATCGACCACACATTAACTCAATCCAAATTTCATAAGCATCCAGCTAATATAGATATATGAAATTCAGCGTTTTAACATACACTTGTATATTTCTGGATACAAGTAATACAGAGAGCTCCCAATATCCTCTTTTTATTAAAATGAAGCTACATGTTCTCCTTTTAAGTGTTCTCTCTACACATGCTTTACTTTCACAGTAGACATTTGTTTACTACAACTTACATCTTCAGCATTTGAATACTCGACATCCATATTCAATGAACCATATTAACATCTGAATAGACAGGCCAGTTTCTTAGTATTGAATGAACATAATGTAGAAAGATACTGTAAATGCTCTCTGCATTACGTGTGTCTAACACTAAGGGTAATTGACACATTTATGAAAATTCAACTCATTAATGCTGGATAATAAATAATACAGAAAACTTTCATATGCGTTGTTTTCATTATTTACGACATAGATAATCTTGATATTAAAAGGAACAAAGGATTGTAACTAACATCAGGTAAAATCAATATGCTTGTATATACTATGTAATAGTTAGAGGTTATTGCAATGCTTCTTAATGATCAAGAAGCCAAAACATGAGGGAGCTTGCGACCGAATGTGGCTTCTTAATTATTAAGTGTTTTGAAACAAAAACTCTAACCATTTTAGTATTTGACCCGCCCACATGTGACGTCATTTGCAGAGTGATGCAAAATATGTTTGCCCCGTCGACAGGACTGGTGTGTCTCCAAGCACTATGGCACATGGTGATTTCTTTTAAAGCGGGATTGAATTAGATTTTAAAACTGATGTTAAATTAGATCTAGTGATTTATTGGAATAATCAACAATTGAGCAATGTTCTACCACTCAGTTATTTGACATCACACGTATATCCATTTGTAACATTATTGATTAAATATGCAGGCGGCCGCTTGATGCAGGATAAAATAATGCAGAAAGCTCTTAATTATTGGAAACTTCTGCATAAATTTTATCAATAATTAAGCAGTCACCTGGGTTCTCAATAAAATCCACATTTGTAGAATTGAATACAGAAGGTTGCTTAAAGCAGCTTTGAGTAATGCAGAAAGCTCCTAGATATATAAAATGTCGTCATTATATATTTTGTTCAGCATTAAGCAGTCAACTTTTAGAGATCTCAGTAGAATATACGTTTTTAACATTGAATACAGGCTGTTTCTCAATACAGCATACAGTACTGCAGAAAACTCTAGAGCTTTCTGCATTAATTTGGTCTTACACTAAGCAGTCGCAGCTCGTTTGTCTATAGTGATCATTTGATTTTTGGCACTCAAAAATTCCTAAATCAGACATTGTAGTTTTTCAAAAATGACCAGAAAAAAGCTTTCTTTTGGACGTTACAGGGCAATAGGGCATGTGTGTTTTATTGAGAATTTATACACAAATGCGTTTCGTCTTTGTTTATATAGAGACGTACGACAGTTTATTAGAATAATTGATAATTATCTGAAATAAGTGTTATTAGCAGTATATAATTATATAGTCATGTGTGCTAGGTGTATTAGAATAGTACTTATGATATAGAATGCACCGTTTTAATTTTGCATCGTATGTATCAGAAAAAAGATACAGACATTGGTCATTCCACTTGACGATTATTAGCAGTATAAGCGCTCACATGAAATAGATTATCAACTCTTGCATGCTACGGACCAAATTGGCGATTCCGTTTGTGTATTATAAGTATAATTACGCGCTTGGTACATATAGCTGGTCTTATTCAAGTTATTGTTTATCTTTCACAGTCTGGATGCTGAAGAATGATTATCCAAATGACAACTTTGAAGTTATGGAATACTTTGATCTAGACACATGGCATCAAAAGTTTTATGCCAGTTTGCAAAAAAAGTGGAAAAGACTACTCCAAACCGTCATTAGTTTCAATAAGAGCAGGTATCAACGGATGGCTTACATCCCCTCTGCACTCAAGGCAAATGAAAATCATGCATGATCGAAACTTCATGCCTTCAAAGCAGGTGCCGACAGGTCTAATAAAAGGTGTACACGAAAAAGAAAAGACTTGTCATATCATAAGGAACCCATATGTGATGAAGACTTAAACAAACTTTACCAACGTGGATTGCTTTCCGAAAGAAAACCCACAAAGTTTACAAAATTAAGTATTATTTAAGCTAGTTGCTCAGTTGGGACTCAAAGGCCACGAGGGACTTCATCAGCTAACGAACAATTCATTTGTAATCAAAACTGACCCAAAATGAAGGACATATGTTACGACGGCATACAATGAAGCTGATAAGACCCACCACGGCCTAGACACCAGGGAGCACGCCAAAGAACCTTATAATGTATTCATCTGAAGGTGAATATTGTCAAGTAAAATATTTTCAATTGTATATATCCAAACTAAATCCCAATTGTGATAGGTTTTTTTAAATGCCTATAAGAACATTTGATGGGTTAGAACAAGAAATATTGTATGAAAACTCTACTGTAGGTGTAAACAAGCTTTCAATCGTTATGGCCAACCGGTCTACTAATGCTTGTTTGTCTAACATATATACCAACTATTGTATTAAGTCTTCAGTAACTACAATATTACACCGCAAGGTTGTTTGCAACACATCAATGATGTCAGTAGCAGGGCATAGACACGTGCAAAACTTAACGTCATACATAAAACAACTGATGCTGAAAGATTCAGTCGAAGTAAAATATCGGGGGTTAAAGCCGTGTTAACCCTTTCCCTTATGCGCGCGTGTCAGAGCGTGTTTCATTATTACCTTATGAGCCCGTAAAAGCGCGACTTTATCTATTCCCTGATAAGCGCGGGTTTCCGCGGGTTATCAATTACCTGATGAGAGCGGGTTAGAGCGAGTCCTCTATTTAACGGCTAAAATCTCATTCTTCTACTGGAATTTTACTGTCCGGGTGTCTACACATTTAAAGTGTGTTCAAATATCTTCCGAAATCCCAAATCTAATTATAGGGTTGCTACACAAATAATTTCATAAAACGAGGCTTAGGTCATTAGGTGTGACCTATTGTTTGATCGGTGATCTCCGTAAGACGTGCATATGATACTGCACGCAATACTCGTCATTTTTCGGAAAGTACGATCTATGTCAACTTATGAAATATGCAGAAAGTTTCTAACTGTTCCTGAGGTCAACATCTAAATATAGTTAACCAATGGAATCGCGGAATTCCATAGAGCACGCTCCACGTGCATGCTATCTACAAAAATATCACAGGGGGATGCCGCTTGACCGTTGCGTGACACACCGGAAGCGTGGTAATAAAGTTTCGGCTCGGGGATAAATATAATCCTAGGCGGTAGACGGAAATAGCAATCAACTAATTAACCAATCAAGCAAATCACATCTGCAGGTCTGTGACAAATTTTTACTGTCCCATCTCACAACTCGGATTCTCATCTTGATCCAAACTGTAAAAATGAAACGAAAAACTGAGCTGTGAATCATTTTTGATCCTGATTAGAACCAAGCTACTCGGCGTCTCATCTACATGAAATGTGTGTAAAAATAAAAATAAAGTAAAAATTGAATAATGCAAAGGTGTCAAACAGTTTGGATCCTGATGCAGAGCCGATCTACACGGTGTCTGATCAAGATTCAAACTGATTGCGTAGGAATTCACGTGAGAAAAAAATTCTAATAGATATCAAACATTTACGACGCAGAGTCACTCAAAATTGTGATCGGGATCCAAACTGTCTGAATTTATATCAAAGGAATATTTCTTCATAAAATGTAAATCTGTTTAGATCTTGATCAGATGGCGAGCTACTCGGCGTCTCATCTTCATCTAAATCGCTTTTGTAAAACTATAATAAAAATAATTGAATGTGTTCTAATATGTCAAACAGTTTGGATCTTGATGCAGTGCCGATCTACACGGCGTCTGATCAAAATTCAAACTGATTGCGTAGGAATTTACGTGAAAACATTTTCTAATAGATATCAAACAGTTACGACGCCGAGTCATTCAACATTGTGATCGGGATCCAAACTGTCTGAATTTACCGGGTTTTTTTTTTCAAAGGAATATTTCTTCATAAAATGTAAATCTGTTTAGATCTTGATCAGATTGCGAGCTACTCGGCGTCTCATCTTCATCCAAATCGCTTTTGTAAAACTATAATGGAAAATAATTGAATGTTCTCTAGCAGTTTGGATCCTGATGCAGTACCGATCTACATGGCGTCTGATCAAAATTCAAACTGATTGCGTAGGAATTTACGTGAAAAAAAAATTCGAATAGATATCAAACAGTTGTGACGCCGAGTGACTCAACATTGTGATCGGGATCCAAACTGTCTGAATTTATACCAAAGGAATATTTAATTCATAAAATGCAAATCAGACTCCGAGTTACTAAGTATCTGAGCTATATCATTGCTTTTAGATCCAGATCAGACTCCGAGTTACTGAGAATCTTAGCTGTTAATGCTTAGATCAATATCGGACTCCGAGTTACTCGGCGTATTATCTGGATTATAGTTGTTTTGAAATGCTATTCTATGGTATTCTGTTGTAGACAGCAGGTAAATCGTTACTCCATGCGGTATATATACTTACCATAGTAACATAAATCTTAAGTAAAAATATATTGGAAATATATTGACTTGTATCGTTTTCACCCAATTGCATGCAACTTATTCAAACTTAAAATTGTATGAAAATTACACAGTTAGAAAGGACATTTAATTGTCTACAAACTTTACATTTACACTGTTATAATTTGGTGAAGCAAAAAAGCAGTTATAAGGGCTTGAAAATAACAGGTACCATCTAAGTGTCAGTAATAAAAAGGATTGGAAATATATTGACTTGTATCGTTTTAACCCAGTGACATTCTACTTATTCATAGTTCAAATTGTATAATAATACCGTTAGAAAGAGAATTTAATTGTCTACAACATTTACATTTATACTATTATGCTATTGTGAAGCAGAAAGGCAGTTAATAGGGCTTAACAATGACAGGTGTCAAAGTCACACTAATTGTCCAATATTTCCAATTAGGTGTATTGGTGAGAGTGTGTACTCTTATCAGACTGATACTGCTATAGATGGCCGTATAAGGCTTATCTATACATCCCTGGCATATACGGATATGGCCTAATTGCTATCAGGTAAAGGGTTAAGTAACAGGAACAGCCACAATTGCGTCGGTAGCAACTGAAAACGCTTCCGGTATCCCGTTAGAATTAAAATAACAGATTCGTAATTGTCCATTACCGTGCATTAGATCACAGTTAGTCGTTGAGATGTAGGTAATTAGATCACTCGCCCTAAACGCCTCGTGATCTAATGACTCCAAATATCAACTTCTTACTGTGATCTAATGCACAGAAATAAACACCTAGGAATTGGTTTATTTCTTAACTTGAGCATGCATATAATGTGATAGAGCAACCGATTACAAATACATGTATACACATATTCCAGAAAGAAGGACCACACATATGAGCGAAAACTGATAAAGAACACACTTATTATTGCTTGATAAGGGAGGCTCAGAGACAGGAGATGTAGATGCTGCAGCAAACAAGAACAGCAGTAAGATACAGAACGTGTTAAAAACATCACTTAAGCCATCTTCTAAAACTCTCAGACACAATACAAACAAGAAGAGCAGCAATACAGACTTACGCTTAAGCAAGCACACGTAAATCAACCAGAAGTTAGTACTGATATGTTTCACGGGAAGTTTCTAAAAACACTTAAACTGCATCAAAGCACACATTACTGATGGCATGAGTTTTCATAACTGTCAGTTCCGAGATTACTAACAAACTGTAGAAAACTGTTATTGAATAATATTCTATATGACTTAAGGCTGCATTTCAGCAATTACAGATTTACTTAATCGATGTACAAAAATGATTTATTTTAATAGTATTCATTCTGAAGAGTGTGATCACACTTTTGAGACACGGGAGCTGAATAAAAAGTAGTTTTCATACATTCAATTGTTGTTGTGAATATTTATAAAAAGTTTCATACATCAATGGCATATTTTCCAATGTGTTTTGATAGAATAGCAATAAGCAACCTTTCAATATAAATCGATGTTCGAGGTAAAAGTTGGTTATGTTCAATGTTTGTTTGACAGGTAATTTTTTCATAGAAAGAATGACTATTTTTTTATTTCACAGAAAGTTAGTTTACTAGTATAATGAAATAAATCATTTGAATAGGATTAAAATGGATTCTTTGAATTTGGAAATTCTGTAAAACGTTTTACTGTACGAAGGATGGTACGTCATTCTTTCGGTAAGGTTGTGTATGTAACAGATGACAGTTTTATATACTTTCGGTTTTCGGATGTTTTTTAAATTGCATTTACGTTAAATGTCTATCCGCCCAGGTTTCTTGAAGAGGATGTCCTGTGTTTTAGTTGATTACTTCGATCAGTTTATTTTACATTTGACCTTTTCGTATATATTTCATTTGGTTTGCTCGTCATGTGACTGAGTACAAGTCATCATTTGAGACTTGACAAAAACCATATTATCTTGTAATTCTGTAGTTGTTGCTGTCATTGACCATACTTATGTTCATTCGTCAATAAAAAACGACTGTTGAAAATAACTGTTCGGCATTGTCACTTATAATGCAATTTGACATGTCTGTCCTTTCTCGTCATTTGTTCGCGTTTGTAATGCTTTTTTCGGAATGTTCATGCCTATTTTGTTTCTAATCGACCACATTGGGTCTCGGTCGATTACGAATGAATTTGATTCGGACGAACTGAACAGTTTATTTTTGACAATCTTTATACATGCTATATTAATCATAAATAGATGATATTGTATGAGTGATCATTATTTATCATTTTTAATCAACGAGTTGACTAAATTAATATTACGCGAGCCTTGGCGGAGTCAAATAATCAGCACGAATATGAGATTCTATGTATCACATAACAAGCTTAATCACATTTTAAATTGATTGAAATCGTAGTTTGCAGACCTTCCGCTATATAGATTTCCGCCAAAACGTTATGGTGTTTACGTTAACGTCGTCGTAAATGAAGTCATATTGCGTCGCGTTACATACAGAGCTTGTGGACGAACAGTTCGTCGTGTTAGTCTTACAACGTTCAATCACACATGAGGGTTGTTTTGAGAAAATCAACTTTAAAGTTTTGGACCCATTAAACAGCATAATTCTGATGATTTTTGAAGATTTTTTCGACTAAACTGATAAATTATGATTGCAAAGAGTTTCAATTAAGGATTGATGAGTATTGTAAGCATATTATTTTAAATCTGATTTACGTTTGGTTCGAGATAGATAAATTTCTTAAACTCTACCTTCTATTTCACTCATTGTTACAATTTTCTATGTCCATTATGTGGACTTAGAACATTATCAACAATACAATAGACATTTGCATGAACAATTTAATTTGTACAATGTTCTACACTGACGAGATAAAGAAACGCCTCATTCTAATTCAAGGTACATTATGTTGTTAACCGAAATCAAATCATGGACGTATTAGACAGCATTTAATGGTAAAATTATGCTTCAAATTTTAAATTTGGATTGTAGAGTCACAACAATTTGACTGAACTAATCAGTAACGCGTGTGGCCACATCTACTTGCAACAACCGCAGCAAGGCGTCGTGCCATGGAACCACACACGTTTTGTAACAGATACCTTAGCATCGTGGCCCACTCCTGATGGAGCGCTAACGTCAATTCTCGGACGTTGTCAGGCTGTGGTTGACGTTGACATAATCGGCGTCCAATGTAATCCCAGACGTGTTCAATGGAATTGCAGTCCGGTCAACAAGCAGTCCAAGGCAAAACGTTAATGTTACTGGTCTGTAAAAAGTTCATGGTGACTCGTGCAACATGGGGTCGCGCGTTGTCATGCAGGAAGACAAGGCCGTGATGTTGGCGGAACATGGGGACAACCATAGGCCGTAATATCTGGTCCATGTAAACGCCTTGCATTGAGGTTACCTTGGCACACGATGAGTTTGGACTTAAATTTATAGTTGATGGCTGCCCAGACCATTACGCCGCCACCACCGTAACGGCATTGTCAGTGTAACGTATATGGTGTCGTCTGTAGACACTGATACGTCCGGCGTTCAATATGTTAAAACGTGACACGTCACAAAACACAACGTCATGCCAGCGCTGACCGAGATGGTTACGGGACCAAATAAGACGTTGTTGACGGTGACGTGTGGTAAGAACAAGGCCACGATAGGGCCTGCAGGAGACAATACCTTGCTATCTTAGTCCATTTCTAACTATATCGACGACCACGATTACCTTCCTCTAGACGTGATGTGGATTCAGTCGTTACAAATCTGTCACGTAGATGGCGTTGACGGATATAATTATCCGTCCGTATTGACTTGACATGCAGTCTACCGGGACGTGGTCTATCATTAAACGTTCCTGTGACTCGAACACGTCGAACGAGACGCAATATTGTTGAACGAGAGACGCTAAAAAGTCTAGCGACTTGTTCTTGCGTTCGCCCACATTCAAGCATGGCCAAAACTCTCAGGCCCTCTCTTCAGAATTTAACCTCGGCATGATTGATGAAAATCTCTAAAATTATGGTTGTGTGTCGACTTACACATGTACCAGTGCAATCATCACCAGATAAAACCACATGGTTGACACACACGAGCTGCACGTGTAAATGGTGCGCAGTTACATGAATTTAGCAATGCGCTGGATACAATCGTTCAAATTTTAATTTGTTCAATTTGTCGGTCAGAGTACATGTACATCTGCAATTTTAGCCAAATTTTCCACTATGGAACGAAATTAACGCCAAATGTCGATATGGTGTTTCTTTATCTCGTCAGTATATATCTATATCTTAAATTACCACAACTCTTCTTTAGCAGTTTTATTACCTTAACTTGTTCTAAAGGAATCGTTGCCATGGTTTATTTAAGAAATAAGCTTCGCTACATGGTTTGCTATCGCCTCATATACCACGATTTGGAGTTCTGACGCGTAGCAAATTAACGACGAGGGACAAAGGCCCAAGTGGTTAATTTGCAGCGCGTCAGAACGGCACATCGTGGTATATGAAGCCATAGCAACCATGGAAGAAGATTAGTTCAATTCTAACATGACAAATAAGGTTTTAACAGGGTCTACACTGCTAGGTTTTCAGTATCGCCTCGGACTATTTTTTATTAGGTCTCCCCTCCTCTGGCTGTTATATTTTACCCATTTAAAAAAGCATAATATCTTAAAACGGTTTGAAGTTTTGTTCTAAACCCCAGCTTTAAATAACTTTAACATCTAAATACATTGAATAAACTATTTTTCATCTAAATAGTTCAACTACCATACAAACTATTAGCAAAACGTTTTAAAATTTGCGTACATTGATTTCAATCGAGCGATCTGGAATTAGAATTTATCGTAGGATGGACACAGGAACAGAAATTGTAACGGGACTATTTTCACATCGTTGTATTATCAGTTCCGGTCATTGTTAATCATACTGATATAGCACGGTAAATTTGTTTTTCGTTCATGTTAGTATCAAAGGTACTGTTCAGTAAACCAGAAAGAAACACGAGCTTATATAATTTTGGTTATTTGGCGAAAACCTCTGCCATGAATCCTATGCCGCTTACAAGCGATGAAAGAAATTGAGAATGCTTCTTAAGAACTGGGTTTGGTTTGTTGTTGTTGTTAACATCCGTACCTTGCATATGTATGGACTCCCAAGGAAGAGGAGAGCTAAAAACAGAACATGAGTGCGATTCTTTATTCCTGTTATCATCAGAACTATCTGGTTAAAGGATTTAAACTGAAGCAATACGGACATTTCAGTCTAGATCTACCCTGTCCCTCTGGACCTAGATATATGCATTGCTTCAGCTGTATATGTAAAAACCGGGATACGCATGTCTAGATGGTATTAAAATAGCTGAGGTCAGAGGTGAACTGCACACGCTTGATGACGTTGTATTTTGTACAGTGAGACCTAGACTTTAAAGACAAATACTAATGAATTGTGCTTACATGTATACCTTCAATAAGAGTTATTTATGTTGGTGTTAAAGCATGCCTAACGTCTCAAACTTCACATTGAAATAACCTTTCAATTGTAGTAAAAATAAGAATAAAATGACATTTTCGACTAAAACAAAAAGCAGAAACGAAGGGTATTCTTACTTTGCTAGAGCCCACGCCAGTGCTAAATAGGTGAAACAATGGTAGCGCGCGAATAAACGACATGAGGGTATACAGTATGATAAGGTCATTCAAATTGAAAACAGATAACAACATTATTACTTGAAGTTAATTCAAATTGGATACCTAGAAAACTGCTTTACTAGTTTTAAACAATGTCCTTACAGTCTACAGGAACATTCCGACTATTGTTTAAATTTATTCATTTTGTCAATCAACATATGTCTATATAAATTATGCATGTTCATATATAATCAAAATGGCAATATACAGGATAACTGGTTTTTGTTCAGTGTAAGATCCTAATTTAATCCATTGAGTGAACATCAGACGCTATATTTTCACGAGTGGCGAAGCCATGAGTTAAACATAATAGTCTGATGTTCATGAAATTGATTAAATTCGATATTTCACTGAAAACAATTACAGTTTTTCTATTTGTTATGCTTTACCTTAAGTCTGCTTTAAGCTACAATACTACCATGCTATCGGACATAGTTCATTGTTTATCAATTTTCCATTCATAACCATATTTAATTATGCTTAACCCATGTCTCCAAAAACTGTTTGTATGTGTGAACACGGGTTACCACTTACAGTTGGTTGAACGTTAAACGGATGAGCAGCCTGCTTTACCGTGAAGCTGCTTTAAGCTACTAACTAACAGGCAGATATCTACTCAATATAAATATAAAATACCATAAAATTTGATTACCTCTTCAACACAGCATCTCCGAATTCCATTTCAACGTTTATATGTGTCAGGTTGTTGGTTTCAAATCACTTACAATAATGCATTTTTTCCAATTTAGACAATATATCTTTATATTAAAGGTGTTTGCAGAATTCAATAATTGACATCTTGATTTTTCATTAAGGTAATCATTTCAGGCTTTGTGTCATTTGTTTTTATCATTATCTGAGTGTGTGAAAAAAAGATAATCCAATCCTTACTAAAATTAATGTGCATGAAACGGTCAGGTAAAACAAACAATCAATTAAGTTTTTTTTATCCAATCAGTAACAACTGTCTGTTTTTATCACTTAATAAATGTATGTGAAATAGTTCGATGGAATATAACAAACCAATTGAGCTATTTATGTTGATAACAGTATCTAATGATACAAACTGAAATATTGAAAAAAATGCATGTATTTTGTATCATATAATTATTTTAACTTTTGTTGCAAAATTTCTTAAACAATAGTTTGATTATGAGTATTAATACAAAATACGCATAATTAATGCTGGGAATGAACAATTACTGATGAATTTTATTAAATAAAAGTCATTTCACACATTGCCTGAAACTCACAAATGACCTTTAGTCTATTTGTGTAAGTATGGCCGCTCAATTTAAGTAATTTCATTAAATGACTGAATATTTTAGTCATTACGTGAACTAAGTGAAACAATCAATTCACGTAATGACTGAAAATTTTAATGACTGATTACACAGATTGACTGTAACCCACAAATATGTATAAATTAGACATTCAATGGTTTTATCTTGGACCTTTAGACAGTCATTAGTGTACTAGACGTTTATTCGTTAAAGGTTTGGTACTGATATCACTGCATTATTAAAGAATGGGGAATTAAATTAACAGTTGTATTGTGTTGTAATTCTTAAAGGACAGAAACTGTATTATTTGAGGACATCTTGTCATTTTATTCCGATAGGAGTATGTAAAGTTTTATTCTGGTTTTTTCTTTATGTTGCGTCTGGCTCATAACAAACTATGAAAATAATTAAAATAATGTCAGAATGTAATCACACGACATGTTTAACAGAAAATAATTACATATTGAACAAGTTAAAGCTCTTTTTTACTCGAAAACAATATAGTTTAGTTATTTAATGCCAATCGAAAATTATCAACATTAATAATCATTTCAAGTATTCTGCATTAAGATACTACTAAAATACAGGTTGGCTTTAAACAGCATTAGCACATCCTGTATATAACCAGCATTATAGCATTAGACAGCACTTGGTAAAGGTTTTTGAAGTATAATTTGTTGATAATGTCGGTTCTTAATTGATATATGTTTGAAATAAACGCAACGCTAACACGGAACATGGTCGGCATCCAAACCGTTTACCCCCCCCCCCCCCATAACATAAAATGACAAGCCGATGGATTTTCAATATTGCAATTAAGTTTTGTATATTATGTAGGGCGACGGTATTTAATAACCATCGAAACGTACGGCAATGTTAAACTTTTCTCTTCAAACCTTGCCCCGAGGGACACATAATCATTTCACTGTGACGACTATACAGTTAAACCCTTTTTATTTTGATGTTGGCTATATATCTTACAACTAACACATTGCGAATCACAGCTTAACATAATATAATACATTCACTACAACTTACGAGTGGTATAGCCTACTAGATTGAAGTGTATTGATAGCGTCGCTTTTATGTGAAAACGGCTAATAATTATGCAGACACTATCCGGTTTAGAAGGACTCAATAGTAAGGCAACAATAACATAGCATGTACACTTTGTTAACAAAGTCACAGTTTTCATGCTGAAATATATAATCTGCTAAAAATATCGCATTACTGTCGTTGGAAATCATCCTTTTTGCGACAGTTTTGGTACAAAATATGGCATATATAAAGTAATAAAAGAGTTGCATTAACGTGTCAAATACTTTTCTAGTATATTGCGTTTTCAATAAAGCCTAAACTAAAGATTGATTTAATCTCGAATAACTTTGAAAGTGGTTGTAAGCATACACAAGTTCTTTCAGGGTATCAAAAACAGACACAATCAACCTTTAACCAGTATTTAAATCTACAACGTTGTATACAATTTGCCCATGTCATTGACCATCATCATGCCGAACACTATTCGTCTTCATTTTTCAATTAACATTTATGTCCCTGTACCGAACCTAACACAGTAGAGGAGATTAAGTTGTAGTCAGCCGGCTGGTTCAGTCGGTAGAGCGTCGGAACGGTAGTCCGAAGGTCCCTGGTTAGAGCCCCGGTCAGGCTGCATATTCTCGCCCCCTTGTTACATTTGGCCCACAACGTCGGGCCGTGACGGTTAGTGTATGGCTCGCTAAACAGCGCCTGCAAATATAACATAGACTAACTCACAATTGAACTTTTTTATGTAGGGTAATTCAAGGACGGAAGTATGTCACAGTACCGTACCTAACACAGTTGGGGAGATTAGTTTGTAGGCAGCCGGTTAGCTCAGTCGGTAGTCCGTCGGTCGAAGGTCCCGGGTTCGAGCCCCGTTCAGGCTGTAACCTTCTCTTCGATACCGTGACGTCTGGCTCCCCGAAGGGGAATTGAACCCCGGTCTCCCGCGTGACAGACGGTGATACTTACCACTCGCGTTAAATTAAACGTGTTAAATACTTTAAAAAGTGATTTAATCGAACAAACCACACATAGGAATAAATGTAGTCACGCTTGATCTCTAGATGTATATCTCTTAATATTCTGTTCAGGGTTGACAGAATGCCAAACCAACATTAATATCTCTATTGATATATTAATATTAACCTCTGCTAAACTGAAGCTTTTACTTTTTTCCCATAAATCTCGTTTTGACTGATTCTTACCGGGAGTTGACTCTGGCGTTCCGAGGAACACCATTTGGATCGTTCTCCCTATAGATAATATTTATAGAAATATTTGTTAAGATTACAGTGCAGACCCCGAGCGAGGGGCTCCTACAGGAGTCTATAATGTTTACAAAGTGTGTGCGCTTGTAGTGCACCCATAGTGCA
Source organism: Gari tellinella (assembly GCA_922989275.2). NCBI lineage: Eukaryota > Metazoa > Mollusca > Bivalvia > Cardiida > Psammobiidae > Gari > Gari tellinella. The sequence continues at coordinate 11,794,514 of OV277858.1, forward strand.
CCGACATTCATTAGTGTACATATTCAGGTATTATAGCTGTATAAAGTTAGAATCATTGTTGCCATCGGCATGTCATTTTTCACCCTCGAAACTTCGAAAAAACAAATACTGAATACTACAAAAAGTGTAATTTACACAGGCCTAGGTTCCAAATGTTTACGGATGGGGCTGGCAGGCCTGTGGGGACAAAGGTCCGTTTTGTATATGTTACTTGTTTGTTTGTTGTTTTCCTTTTACAAAAAGCAGGCAATGTATTCAGTTGGGCGGTACGATACATCTTTTCTAGTATTGTACTACTCTCTACAACATTTCTTTCCTTTAAACTTTGAAAACAACTCTTTACTAGAAAACACAGCAATAAAGCAACTTATTTACCTTAAACCACCATAATATAACGGCAACACATATACATATTACCTCTTTAAACGTTCGCGGATTGGCCAACAAGACAAAACGTGAAACAAGATTTACATGGATCAATAATAAATTAATATCGATTATTTGCTTGCAATACACATATAGTTCAACAGAAACTAGATACATTTTGGGGAAAAAAATGGGATCAAAAGCATATTTTAGTTGAAATAGTACACAAACAAAGGACATAGCTATACTAATAAACTATAACTTCACTTATAACATTATTAGTTATCAATATTAAAAAAAATGATACCAGGTAGGTTACAATCTTTAGAAATAGAAATTAAAGCTGCATTGTGTTTTTGGGAAACCTGCATAAAACTGTTGTTTGGAATCCCATTAGAACTCCATGGGACGTGATTCTTTCAGAAAAAGCAGCTTTATCTAAGAAATTCGCTTTTTAAATTTTATTTATAATATATTTGTGCTGCACCAATTAAAAAGCCTCCCTTGTGAATGGAAAGAAGGACAACTCTGTAAATACAGGGCTTCAGATAACGAAAGTATTTCGAAAACAAAAATCTGTATTTCTGCTTTTAAACCCAATGGTGTAATACTCATTAAAACTGTCTCGAAGAGACGGTTTAATCAGTAGTAACACCATAGCATTCGGTGCTGAAATGAGTGAGAAAATGTTGGATTTGTTCAGTTTATTCCGCTTAACTGGAGCCCTGACATGAAGAAGTTAACCCTTAGTCTGCTGCTAAGACGTCTGCGTTGACATTGACGTCTGCAATATTTGCTTAGTTTAGATTTATGCATAGTTTTGATTAAACAAACATTAAGACGAGTGTCAAACAGTTTGGATCGAGATGAGACGCCGCGTTACGCGGTGTCTGTTCTAGAGTCAAACTGTTTGTAAACTCCGTAAAGTTGCGGCCAGTAGGCACAGGGTTAAATCATGAGATACAGTCATAGCGTGTAAAAAAATTATACACTTGGGGTGACCGTCTACAATACAATACGGGGGATGACTGTTTCAGCCTTGTCCGCTCTCTAACTCAACCAGTTATTTTTTTTATCTTCACCAAACTTGCTATAAATGTTTATTAGTGTATAATCTAGCTCAAGTTTGATAACTAGCAAAGTCGCATGAGGCATGTCTGAGTTATAGGCCTTGAATAATTAAAAAAATGACTGTTTCAGCCTTTTCTGCTCTCTAACACAAACACTTTTTATTGGATCTTCACCAACCTTGCTGGCATTGTGCATTTGTATCAAATATAGGTCAAGTAATATTTTTTTCAGCAAATTTGGTGAAGATCCAATTAAAACTGTTTGAGTCAGAAAGCTGACAAGCCTGTAGTATGCAATTTATAATCATTCAAGGGCAATAACTCCAACATGCCTTGTGAGATTTTAGTAGTTAACATGATTGACCTAGATTTTTAATTAATACACATTTTCAACAAGTTTGGATAATATCACATAAAAACTGTATGTGTAAGACAGCAAAAAATCTAAAACATTTATTTTTGACACTAAAAGGGCAAAAACTCAGACATACCTTTTACGATTTTAGTAGTATTCAAACCAAACCTTGATTTTATATAAATTACCATTTTCAGCAAGTTTGGTGAAAATCAATAAATATGTATTTGTGTTAGAGAGCAAAAAATGCTGTAACAGTTATTTTTTAATACTTAAATGGCAAAAAACCAGACATGTCACATGCAAGTTTAGCAGTATTCTAAAAAGACTAAAAACAGTCATTTTAATACATCAAGGGAAAAAAACTCAAATATGCCACATGCGATTTTAGTAATAATCAAACTAGACCTAAATTTTATATAAATAAACATTTTCAGCTATTTTGGTGAATATCCGATAAAAACTTTGTGTGTTAGAGTGCAAAAATGACTGAAACAGTAATTTTTCATTCATAAACAGGCAATAACTCAGATATACCTTAAGCGACTTTAGAGGTATTTAAACTAAACCTTGATTTTATATTAATAAACAATACGTCGTATCAGCAAGTTTTGTGAATATCAAATAAAAAGTATTATGTTAGAGGGCAAAAAGTGCGGAAACTGTCATTTGAATACTTATGGGGCAAAAAACTCAGACATGCCACATACGATTTTAGTAGTAATCAATATGGACCTAGATGTCAATAAACATTTTGAGCAAGTTTGATAAATATCCGATAAAAACTGGTTGTGTTAGAGTGCAAAAAAAGTGCTGAAACAGTCACTTTTTAATACAAAAAGGGCAAAATGTCTTACATGCCTTATTCGATTTAAGTAGAAATTAAACTGTACATAGATGTTATATAAAAGAACATTTAATGCAAGTTTGGTGAAGATTCAATAAAAACTCTTAGTGTAAGAGAGCGAAAAGGCCTGAAACACCGTTGTGACGAAATGTGACTCATTTTATAGCAATATCGTAGTTCGTTGCACCCCTGTGATATTGATCCCAGCTGTTCCACGTGACACTAATCCGTGTGGTAATATTTATGTCAGACGTTTTACTTTTGGTTTGTTATGGTTTTTAAATCGCCCTATTGGTGATTTAGGTCTGTCTTCAACATTTCATGGATCAGTTTAGCCCATCAGAGTGTCCATGCATTATTATTAACCATTATTGTATTTCGGACATTAAAAAAAGGTCTGAAAACACAATGGGACTTTAATGACAAAACAATTACACTCATAAATATTTATGGCCCAAATTCGGACGATACTTAAATATTTGAAAACCTTGAATACTACCTTAACAACAACAATGAAAAAACCTTTATCAATAGAGGAGACTTCAATATGGTCATAAATGAAAGCGTAGACAAAATAATTGAAACAGAAACACTCGTTCAAAAGGTAAATATAAAACATGGCTACAACACTGACCATTCCCTAATAAATATATATGCAAATCTGTCAAATGTCGATAGAGTACCTTGAACCTGTAAACTAAACAATTTCATTAATTTAGAAACAGAATGCCAAAACCAAATCGAAAGAAGCATAGATGATATAGCAGACATAAATAAAAAAGCGAGTCGGAACACACTATGGAAGCTTCTCAAAGGGACAATCAGAAACGAAATAATTAAATATACAAGTGCAAAAAGAAAAAAAAGAAACAGAATATGAAAACAAACTACAAAATGAAATATTAAATGCGGAAAATGCAATTGCGAATACAAGAAACACCATAAAACTAGAAGTCCAAAAACTTAAATTAAAACACAATTAGATTTAGAATTAGATAAGGTAATAGAAAACAAACTAAAAGGAATTATAATTAGAGCAAAAGCCATCGAGATAGAATTGATTAAAAAAAACTAAAAAAATACTTTGCTACTTTAGAGAAAAAAGCTGAATTTTAAATTATTTCTCAGTTAAAAAGCAAACGAGAAATTAAGAGCGACACAAACACATTTTTACTCTACTCCTTACAAAAAAAAAACCTGACACATCATCGGTAGACGTTTACAAAAAAAACATGAAAAAACTGAGCGACCACGACAAGAAAATATGGATTTTTAACCGAATACGAGTGCGCACAAGCTCTTACAAAAATGAAAAAAACTAAAAAAAAAACCGTCTAGGATCAGACGGTATATTTGTAGAATTGTATGAAATATTGTGGAGAGTCATCAAAAAATACTACGTTATGTTAATTTATTACTCCTTTAAAGATAAAAATCTAACGGAACACTAAAACGCTCCTCACCAAACCCGATAAAGATGTGTCCCTGTTAACAAACTGGCGACCTATATGTCTATTACACATAGACTATAAAATAGTAACAAAATCCATAGCTAACAGAATGAAGAAATTTTCCAAAAACATAATTGACAAACAGGTTTTCATAAGAGGAAGAAATACAGGCGAAATTATAAGAATAATTAGTGATCTATTCTAACACGACTGGAAACCAACGACATATAGACAAAGAATACCGAGAAACGTATATAACGTCGCAATAATGAACTGCACGCGCGGCGTTTCCATCCCCTGTTCCATTTGCCCCATACGTGTAATACATAAATAGTATTTTTATAATAAAAATCGCGTTAGAATTAAAATTTGTTATTTCTTAATTCTAACACGATTCGAAACCTACGGCATATAGACAAAGAATACCGAAAAACGTATATAACGTCTCAATAATGAACAATAATAAATACAAACGACTCAAGCAGGAAACGCTACACAAACAATACATCCATCTCTCAAGCAGAACACACATACAGTCGTACCATAACAAACACACACACACACACACCCGCAAAATCCCATTCCATCATCTACACACTAAATAGAAAACAACACGTAAGACAAACATTAGCAAAGTTAACCCGACAAAATAAGCAGGCACACAATAAAACTAGATACTATGAATGGAGGATTGAAAATCATAGATATTAACCTTTTTATCAACGCATTAAAATGTAATTCGGTAGAAAGAATTATAGAGGAACATAATAACGGTCGCTGGGAACAGCAATATGCTAAATTTTTAAACAAATATGGCGGGAAACTTATTTTCGAAAATGAACTAAATGAAACAGAACAGAATGTTCGAATGAAGTACTTTTCTAAAAGAAATTATGATTTCATGGATACGAATAAAGGATGACATAAATATTACAAAAATTAGCACAAAATTTAAAGGAACAACAAACATTTATTTATCCTAAACAAAACTATATTTAGAAAGCAGTGGTTCAAAACAGGAATTAAACAAATTAGAAATTAGTGACATATATGTCTATAAAACAAAAAATAATTTTATAAGTATGAAACCCTAAACGAATTATACAATCAAACTGAAAATGAGATTTTCTTTTATAATCAACTAAAGTCCTGTATACCAAAACAATGTAGAAATAAATTAAAACATATGAATGATGCAATACAACAAAATGAAACCCTACTGCAAAAGCTGCTAAAACTAAACAATCACATAAATGCTTACTCAATATTCAGGTAAGAACTCAAATTTGACAAGCCAAAACAACACAAAAATTGGGAACAGAACTTAGCCAATACATAAATTAATGGGATAAATGCCTACAAAAACATATAAACCTCAACAAATGACAATACATTCATAAACTTCCAGTACAAATTCATGAATAGTGGTAACCCAACAAACACACCATTTATGGAATATAACAAGAGGTTATTTAACAGTGTTGAGTACAATACTGAATTCTATTGGACGAGTACACAGCAGTCATAATCCAATATGGATTATGACTGCTGTGTTCTCAACACTGTTAAATTACCTCTTTATTTCACACCATAAAATTATAAAATGACAAAAGAAACCACATGCATTTTTTCCTATTCATTCGAGCCTAGCCTTTGACCTTGACATTCCAAAAACAAATTACTGATTTCCTTCCCTACATCAGCCCTCCCCTTACAACCAGTATATCTATTGAATATTTCTATAACCGTCTACACGTATCATTTTGCATAATTTTCTGTTCTAGATCTCATTTTTATTCATTTACTCCATCAATATACATTTTTTAAACACATTAAAGGTGTAACAGTCTAACAAAGGGCCGTTTTATAACGAATTGTATGAATTACCTCCCTTTAATAGCGAAGAAACACCTACATTTATTCCTCAAAAGCATTTTTATATTTTTTCTTTTGTTTGTTATCGTTATAAAAATTACTAATGTTTAGAATTTCAGTCCAATAAGCATACATTATCAATATGCTTTTTAAAACATACACTCGGATAAACAAAAATTATATTCATAACTTGGGAAAAAACTTAACGTCGAAACCGTTCTTTACTGTTATTGACGTTTCAACGTTAACGCGCCAAAACGTCTACAGTACTTTGTTATCGTTACGTCATTAAATTAGATATTGCAAATGTACGCCAATTCTTATTCTTCCCTCCCTATAACGTCTCACTCCGAGCAACACACACTATGTGTCTCCAATTGGGTATCGTTGTAGAGATGGAGCAATGTAGCAGAAAAAGGTGAAATACCAAGGGAAGTTACTCTTAACAGAGTGTCGGAAGATTTGTCCAGTCCAATATGAAAAAATATAGATTTTTTGGATATAGGAAAGCTTTTTTAAATTCCGGTACAATATAGGGTTCTCTTGTACCGTCACGTGATAGAAATAGGGGTTGTCGATTGGTTTAATAGATGTAGGTGTGAAATAATATCAAATAACGTAATACATGCGAACAGTGCAATATGCAAGTAGAAACGATAAAACACCTATTCTGGGAGCGCAATCATATACAATATTGTTTGAATAACATATATAATTGGTTAGAAACCATTTAAAAAAAATTAGCTAAAAATATAAATTACCAAACAGTCACATTAGGAATATTAAAACAGGAACAATATGACAGATCATGCAGATAACTATATAAATATATCTCGACCTCTTTTCCTTACATATCATATAAAAGCCTTTATTATATTCATAGTTCGTCGGATACGCGTCACTGTGTAAACGTATAGACATCGTACATACTACTGCACACCAAGGAGTTTGAAATGTAAATTCAATCGTGTGGAGTAACATACTACAAACACACGAAATTTTGGGACACCCTGTAATGTCGCAACACGGTCTGGAGTTGAAACCAGACATGGGTGTCAAAGCCACTAGATGCTCGCCTGTTTAAGTTTAAGTCTAAAAACATATTGTATCTAAAGTTTATAAATATTATTAAATGAATGGGGAGTATTAGTCTATTTATATTAAACTTTAAAACAAGCCGTCCACACTTTAACCTGGTGATTTGTAGCAAAAACAACTAATTCCAAAATGTGTCAAAAATCATTTTTAAATTTTAACTTCATAACATCAATGTGTGACCACTAACAATCACCATACACAATTTCAACACCTTAACATAAGTATTAAACTTCAAAACAACCCGTCCAAAAAACTTTAACCTGGTATTGCGTAGCAAAAACCTATGTTCAAAACATGTCAAATTGTGACAAAAAATAAAGTTATGTTTAGATTTCAACTGCACAACATCAATGTTTGACCCCAAATAAACCTTCATACACAAGTGCAGCGCAGCCCCCTAAAACAAGCATTTAGCTTTAAAACAACCCGTTCAAAAAACTTTAACCTGGTGTTTTGTAGTCGAAAACCATAAGTCGAAAACATGTCAAATATTGACAATAAACAAAATTATTTTTAGATTTCAACAGCAGAACATCAATCCCCCTTACACAAGAATTAAACTTTAAAACAACCCTTCAAAACATTCTTAACCTGGTGTTTGGTAAACAACACCGAATCCAAAACATGTCAAATATTGACATTTTATAAAATTTTAACTTCATAACATCAATGTGTGACCACTAAAAATCACCATACACAATTTCAACACCTTAACATAAGTATTAAACTTCAAAACAACCCGTCCAAAAAACTTTAACCTGGTATTGCGTAGCAAAAACCCATGTTCAAAACATGTCAAATTGTGACAAAAAATAAAGTTATGTTTAGATTTCAACTGCACAACATCAATGTTTGACCCCAAATAAACCTTCATACACAAGTGCAGCCCCCTAAAACAAACATTTAGCTTAACACAACCCGTTCACAAAATATAACCTGGTGTTTTGTAGTCGAAAACCATAAGTCCAAAACATGTCAAATATTGACAATAAACAAAATTATTTTTAGATTTCAACAGCAGAACATCAATCCCCCTTACACAAGAATTAAACTTTAAGACAACCCTTCCAAACAATCTTAACCTGGTGTTTGGAAAACAACACCAAATCCAAAACATGTCAAATATTGACATTTTATAAAATTTTAACTTCATAACATCAATGTTCGACCGATAATAACCCCCATACTATATTTCAGCACCCTAGCACAACTTTTTAGCTTTAAAACAACCTGTCCAAAAAACTTTAACCATGGCCACTCTCACGCTCACGCATGCTCATTCACGCTCACACTCGCGCCGGGGTATGACATTAGCTTTGATGTTCTACGAACAGGCGAACTAACAATGGGATCGTTTACCCTGGCTGCAAACATTATTTTGTTGTCGTTAAATTCAGGTGGCTTGCTTTACTAATTGCAAGATTAAATGCTGAATGTTTTATTTTGCGTGTATGTGATTTGTGTTAATCCGCGACATCATGATTTGGCGTTGGCACTCATGTCACTTATTAAACTGCCATCAATACAATATTTAAGAATGCTGTCTTGGGCTAAAACTAAATTTGTGTCCAATTTAGTAACTGCCGCCGGTGTAACGCAGTAGAAAGACCCACCCGTACAAAATGACCCGGGGTCCTTATACTACGTAGAGAAATGACCCCAGTCCGTAAAATAAGGACCCCGTCGACTTGTAGAGAAATGACCCCCACATAGAGAAATGACCCCCACCTTTTCAGCTTAATTGCCGTTACTGCTGCTGCTGTTTCTTCTACTACTACTGCTGTTTTTGCTGTTTGTGCTGCTGCTACTACTTCTGCTGCTGCTATTACTTCTGCAATTGTTGTTACTGCTGATACTACTACTACTTCCGATACTGTCGCTGCTGTATAACCCCTATTGCTGCTACTTATACGACTATAACCGCTACTGCTACTATTACCTTTGTTTGCTTGAGTGTGCTGGGTTTTAACGCACTGCGACGCTGAAGGGTCATATAGAGCCGATATATGTATACTATATTTAGACGTGCAATGACCATACATACAAGTATGAAAACCTGAATATGCTTGTAGCACGGTTTGTCCACGAGTAATCTATAAACCTTTGTACAATGTACATGGCTTTGTTCCAATGCATTCAAGACAACGCTCTCTTTTAAAATAGAGATTTGAAAGAATCAAATGATAAATAAAAGTTTATATAGAAACATCCATCTTTTGGAAAATGCATTTCATTTAATAATATTTAATAATACAGTGCTCCCTCTACATGAACACCTAAGTGGAGATAAATAGTATGAGTATTGTTCGGTGTGAGTTGTTATATGGAGGGCAACTGGTTTACATCGCAAACAGCTTGAATCAAGATCAGACGCAGCGTAACGCGGTCTCTGATCTGGATTAAAACTGTTTGTCACATTCTTGTTTTCTCTGTCCAAATGCCATTTATGTGACTTTGAGAAAAACAGCAAACGGTTTTGCAGACGTGAAATGTTGAACATATTTTGTCTTGTTTCATGAACAGTGACAAGCGTTGTTGTGATGAGGGAATCATTCTTGGGAGGCCCGTTGTACAGAGAGGGAGCCTTGACTGTACGTAGAAATCTCACACCACTTGTACCTCCAAGATGCTGTCGGTTCATAACCGCAAGTGGAACATAGTAGACACATACCATAAACGAGCCTTCTAAGCTGAGGGTCTGACTCTACAATGTTCGTAACCAAACTTAAACAATATGCCAAATATTTATCTCTGACTTAGCCATGCTAGGTCACACTGTAAATTCATGTTCTTCTTGTGTATACTTATACTTATGACCCATTGTCCATACTTTATGAAGGAAAATGAAGGTCTGTATTCTACGTGAAAAAGCCTCTCCAACTCTCACCACCCCTAATCGCGTAGAACCATATCTGATCATGGAAAAAGCCATATTATCACGTGCAACCCTACTGACAAGTATACTCGTCATTCTAAGACATTTCCTGACGACCTTTCGGTCATAACGCCTTGCCAGACAGTTTCCTTGCAAACAGGATGGGTCTTGTGCACATGCAGGTAGCAAATAACCATTGAAGCGTCTCATGTGAGACCCGACCTTTATATTTGATAGTTTGGTTAGAAATAACCTGGAAAAGCCTCTAGAGCCTCACCAGGTAAAGTGAGATTGGTGTACCTGCCGCCAGCTTATGCTGCATACTTTTGCACGCCTATGGATGGGGGAACCCCATCAATGGAATGAGGAAATATCTTTAAAACAATGTAGCTGGTGGGAATATAATTGTCATATTCAAACAATGTAGACCCGAAGAAAAATACCTTACCGTAGACGCGTGGTGATTTACGCTGGTCGCCATAATTATTGAGCTTTGCGTGTCGTAGTGTTAGGACTAATGTTTATACTGCATAATACAATACTTACACATACCGGTACTTCGCTCAGTAATTTTTATCAACACTGTTTAGATAAAAGATATTCCTGGTGAGTTTATTTGATTCTACGGTGACATTATTAAAAGGACTCGCATACATTGTTGGCATAAGAATGTAAACGTATGTCAAATGATTATATAAACAGTTACACACGTTAATATTAGTAAAGGATAAGAATTTATGCTAAAACTGCATGTTTAGCTCTGGCGGGATTCGAACTCTGGACACGCGTAAGAAAAAAAACTGACTCATACGTCTTAGCCACAAGGTCAACGAGCCATTCGTACCTATTTAACCTACTTTAGTGTACAGTGCATGAAAATACATTATTCTTTCCTATTTATGCCTGAGCGTACATAAAAGGTGCGAAATGGATTTCTTGCATTGATCGACGGAATAGATTTTGCGAAAGATTTTTGAAGTCGTAATTGATTTTATTTATCTGGGCAAAGTGTTTAAGTGCATCGGGATGTTTGAGCTCATTCTATTTTTACTTCGTCTACTACTGCTATTGTAAAAAGGTGTTGTTCTAAAACTAGCAGCAGTAGCAGCAGCCATAGTAGTAGTTATATTAGTAGCAGTTAAGTAGCAGTTCTAGAAGTAGTACATGTAGTAGAAATGGAGGCAGTGGTAGCAGTTGTAGTAGCAGCAACAATAGGAGGAGATTATCGGTAGGAGAAGAGGTAGTAGTAACAGTAGTATTACCAACAACACCAGCATTATAACTATAAATGGTAGCAGTGGAAGCACTAGTAAAAGAAGCAGTAACAGGAGTAGAAATAGTAGTAGTTACAATAGAGGCAGCAACAGTTGCAGAAACAACTGCACCAGCAGCAGTAGAAGTAGTAGTTCCAGTAATAGCAGCTGTACAAAAAAGCAGTAGTAGTATCAGCAGCAAAAGAAGTAGTATATTATAAGTAGAGGTGCTAGGAGAAACAACAGTATTAGCAGCAGCAACATCATCAAAAAGAGTAGTATAATTGTAGTACATGTAGTTGTAGAAACAGTAGTCGTTGCATTAGTTACAGCAGCAGAAGCAAACACTGTTGTACTAGAAGTACTTGAAATTAGACATGGCATCAAAGTTGGTAATATATTCTTACACGATAAAGAAACTGTACATTAGGTTTGAGGGACTTGTGGTATAATAATGGTGTTAGTATATTTGTATTAGAAGTAGTAGAGGTGATCTAAAAGCAATAGCAGCAGCAGCAGTAGTACTAACAGATGTTGTATAAATAGTAACAACAACAGTGTAACAGAAAAAAGGGGGGTCATTTTCTACGGGGGTCGTTCCTCTGCGTGAGGGTGGGTCATTTTTCTACGTAGTAAAACGACCCGGGTCATTTTACTACGTAGTGAAATGACCCATTGGTCATTTCAGCAGGGGTGGGTCATTCCACTGCGTTACACGGCAATTGTCGGTATTACTAATCGCTATTTGTGAACGAAGTATATGGATTTTATAACATGTGTTAAGTATAGGTTAGACCATGGTTGCAAGCGAATAAATGATATAGTTCGAGGGGGCGTAGCCCCCGAGAACTATATCGTTTATTCGCGCGCAACCATGGTCTAACCTATTTAGCACTGGCTTGGGCTCGAGGAAAACAAGAAAACCATTCGTTTCTGATTTCTGTTTTAGACGAAAAAGTCATTTTGATTGTAATATTTTACTAAAATGAAAGGTTATTTAAAATGATAAGTTTGAGACATTAAGCATGCTTTAACACCAACATAAATAACGCTTATTGAAGCTCTATATGTAAGCACAATTCATTAGTAATTGTCTTTAAAGTCTAGGTCTCACTGTACATAATATAACGTCATGAAGCGTGTGCAGTTCACCTCTGACCTCAGCTAATTTTAGAATTGTGACGTCAAATTGCCTTGAGATGACGGAAGCTTGGAATAAGTGAACAGTTTGTTAGTTATTCCATGGTTTGTCGAAATAAACGATATATTAACAGGTTTTTGAGGCATCTGATTGGCCGAGAGCTCCAAGCCATGTGCTAAGGCTGATTTGATCAGCATTTACTGAACTTTCGTATATATAAACCTTTTTAAAACTGCTCACTATTTTATCTGGTATGTTCATTAATATACACGATTGCTGAATGTTATAATTTTAAGTGTTGATGTTAACTGTGTGATAATATTTTGACCGGTTGGTGTACGTCTTTTGATCTAAAATGTTTGGTTTGGCATGCTAGATTTTTGGACCGGGCATGTAAAACGTAAATGAATAATCCAAATAATATAATGGCTAAATGCCGCTGTGAACGAACAGACCGATGTTTAACACTGTTGTACATCTGAACGAGGTTGGTTTTACTAAAGCTGTATATGGTCCACAATGCTTTTTCAAAATAAACGACTCAAACTATTATCGGTTCAAGTATGTACGGCAAATTACAACTTAATTCAGGATAAACGTTGTGTGGAAGATTCTTACACCGCATGTTCAGATAACTGTATCTAGTCCAACGTCCTTTAGCATGCAAACAAACCTTATAGTACGACATCTAATGTTCATCGAAACTCTCCAATAGTCAAGCATTGCACCCCCATGATTATTAAATTGACATGGGTACGGAATAATTATTTACGAATCGGAATAACACACGCATAACTGTTCTAATCAATTGAAACACATGACTTTTAGCGCATATTAAAATAAGAGTTAGCTGCTTAGACGTAAGCTGCGTTGTTTGATATATTAAGAATAGGAAAAGTTGGTTTATTGAAGATAAAAATATTTTGGACACCTTGCTGTTGCTTGTGTACTCATTTTGACGCAAGTTTGGCATTCCTGTTCGCCTAGGCCCATTTTCTCTTAGACCATTTGTGTAGATGGCCAACGATCATTCAAACATGTCGTTTCTGAGTAAAATGTAATGTTTGGAGGCCATCGATGGGCATCGATACGGTACTTGAACACGCTACACGTTTGTCACATATTTATACACTGTTACCTCACGTATTTACGGAGATCAATAAGCACAATCACACTTATTTTATTTTCTGGTATTTATTTTCATACACACAATTATCGTTTTAATATACGGACATTGTACCGAAGCAATACACTTCATTTAACAATTATTTCCAAGACAGTACGTTATGTATGATTACCAAACATAGTAACAAATAGACAAATAGAAGGCTGGGATAGAAATGACAATATTCGTGTTATATCTCTGTCGTACATTACTCCAATTAATATTTCTTATAGGATTATTAGCGAAGATATTGAATCCACGTGTTAACGTAATCGTGAATTTACTCGAAAACTATATTCCGGTTTAACATTATTGTCGCCTATTCTTTTTTTTCTAAACAGTTTTGAAAGTAATATCATTCGCTACGGTTTCTAACAAGCTACTGCTTATTTCGATGATACAAATTAAAGCACAACGTGTATGAATTTTAGTTCAAATGTAGTCTGGAATAGTTAAAATAAGTTATATAGATGCATATGATTTAACTATTTTAATTGTTAGTTCAAGTGTGCAAAATCTTAACAGTAAATATGAAAACTGTTGCAAGCTACAAACCTAAAGCAGTGGACAATTCAACAACCAATTTATAGTGACTCTGTATCGTCGTATCGTCGTGTGAGTCTTACAACGTTCTATCTCACATGAGGGTTGTTTTGAGAAAATCGACTTTAAAGTTTTGGACCAATTAAACAGCATTATTTTGATGGATTTTGAAAATTCTTTCGACTTTACCTAATGAATTGTGAATGCAAAGGGTTCCATTTAAAGTTTTATGAGGATTGTAAGCATGCTTTTTGAGATATATCTTACTTTCGGTTTGAGATAGATCATTTCTCCAACTCTACCTTCTATTTCACTCATTATTACAATGTTCTATGTCCATTTTGTGGAGATAGAACATTATTAACAATACAGTTTCAGACAACTGCATGAACAATTACAGTATTACAATGTTCTATGTCCATTCTAAATACTCCCCATAGGGGATATTTTTGCTTATTTTGATGAAATTATCCCCTCGGCCAAGAAATACAGGTCGCTGACAAGCACATAAAATAGAATACTTCTTAAGAATTGGGTTTGGTTTGTTGTTGTTGTTAACATCCGTACATGCGACCTCGGTTTATAAAGTCTCCCTTGTGCGACTTGGCTTGGTGGGACTTCTTTAAAGGGGTATTCTGTTTTACTTTCATATTGTTTTAAGCAGTTATCTGCTTTAAATTAATCACTTTACTTTGACCTACACATGTAGTTAAAGATACATGGGTATTTCGCCGATTACACTGTACACCAAAAACCATGAAGGTCGCAGCCATTTTGGAAATTTCTGTCACGTGATCCAATTGGAACACAATGACTGGATAAATTGGACATAGATCATTGTAAGACTAAACAAAACGTTAAAAATGGAGATAGAACATTGTAATATTGGCGATAACTTCAAACAGAAAGCTCGGATAAAAAAATATGATTTGCACCAGGAGATAGCTCTTGAAAATAGCGTTCTAATAGTATATAGAACTCTATTTGTTTACAAATTGGACATAGAACGTTGTAAGACTCACGCGACGGTATGTTATCTCTGTACATCAATGGTTATACGGGGAAGCAAACTTGTAAGGTTTATTTCTCATTGTCCTCTGACATGTCTTGCTGATAAATAGGCTGATAAGCTGAATGGATATACACTGTTGTAAATGTCAAAGGCCGAAGTAATTTGCTATACAAATATATTCATTGTGTGCTACCTTGATGCCGTTATGTATGCTCCAATACTGAAATGTTAGTTTTCAAACTACTAAGATGATAAACTATTCACCAGTTTTACTTATTTGATATTGGGTTTTCAGTTAAAAAAAATGCCACAAAAGTCAGTGTTACAGCATACCATTGGACATTTTCAACATAATGTTAAAGGCTACAAAGTACCATCGTAAACATTTTGTCAAAAGCGCCCGAAACAATCGTACGAGAATAGAGACTGACTACTTGTTGGGAAATTTGGTATACAACACAATATGGAGAAGAACACAGATGATATAAAGTGTGTGTTTTTAAACGTGTTGTGTTGAAATAAAACTAGAATACGGCCACTGTATAGCAATTTGTGAAGACGTTAAATGTTTGTTACCTCCGTAACGTTTCGGATACCATTAACCTTTAGTATTAAAAGGTGCTTAAAGCTATAGTCTACAACTTTCATACTTGCAAAGAGTTCTATGTATATTTTGTAAACAAATATAGTTTTATATACCGATGGAGAGCTGTTTTCAAATGCTATCTCGTGGTGCAAATCATATGTTTAACCGAGCTTTCTAAATATATAAAATGTGTTTACAATATGATGCTAAGTGACCTAGATAGTCATCCTGGTAAAAACTCATGGGCAAAATCAGTAAAGTCATTATTAGAAAGTTTGGGTTTTAATGAAGTTTGGTTAAATCAAGGGGTTGAACACACTAACCTCTTTTTGTCAATGTTTAAGCAACGACTGAAAGATAACTATCTACAAACATGGAATAATGATCTAGAAAATTCATCTAGGGCAAGGACATACAGTTTATTTTGTGACTTTGCATTTCAGCCATATCTCAATATTGTTAAGACTGAACATTTTAGGATAGCCCTTAGCAGATTTCGTTTATCAGCACATATATTGGTAGTTGAATCCGGGAGATGGCACAAACCTATGAAAATTCCATTTAATGAAAGGAAATGTCAGTTATGCAACACAGTGGAGGATGAATTTCACTTTTTACTTGAATGCCCATTGTATTGTGAATTAAGAAAAGTTTTTATCAATAAGTATTACTGGAAACGTCCAAATATGATAAAATTAATAAATTTGCTTAAATCAGAAAATGAAAGCATACTGAAAAATTTAGCTATGTTCATTTATAAAGGTTTTGACAAGAGAAACAATTTATATTATCTTAACTAGTATAAAAGCTCATCTCTCATACAAGTATAAGTATATGAAAACAGAGATAGAGCAATATTTTGTATAAATGTATAAACTCTTCTCGCATATGTTCCTAACTATATATACATGTACTATGGAATACTTACTGTATTTAACCTGTTTCTAGTTTTGAAATTAGGTTACCACTTAAAGCAGATTGAAAGTAAAAGAGAATGAGCCGTAAAGTGCATTCTGTTTTACTTTTAGTCAACTTTATATTCTGATCTATATATACTATGGAATACTTACTTTATTTAACCTGTTTCTAGTTTGAAAATAGGTTACCACTTAATGCAGATTGAAAGTAAAAGAGAATGAGCTCTAAGGTGCATTCTGTTTTACTTTTAGTCAGCTTCAAGCCAAAAGCATCAATGCATAGTGATATTTAGGATTTATTATCTATGGATAGTTATAGTTACAGTTTTTTAAGTGTAACCACTTTAGACTGGTTGAAAGTAAAGCAGAATACATCTTCATAGATTTTCTGCTTTACTTTAACTCAGCCTGCTTTATGCTTAAAGCTTTAAGCTTTAAAGTATAATTTTCAATTTTTGTATTACTTTTGATTTGTATAAATATGGAATAGTTATTGTATTGTTGCCTGTTTTTAGTTTGAAAACAGGTTACAGCTAAAGGGAGGTAACTCACACAGATGATTGTATTTTAGAAAATCGGGTTATTTCCCTTAAATTTATTGAAAGCGCAAAATCGGAGCATTTTGAATGAGATGTTTGAAATATTTACTTACCCATTTGTGCCTTTATCTTCTGTATATATGTTGTTGGAACAGATAGTCGTAAGATTAACATATAGATGTGTCAGTTTGTAAGATTGTAAGAAATGAAGCTGCAAAGTATGTAAAAAACGACAAACGGAGCAGACCCTAATTAGAAGTCTGATGTGGGTCTGTACTGTTTGCAAATGTGCAAAAGTCCACATAGGAAGATCCTAGGCACATGTGGGTAATTGGGTATATCTGAAAGTGTGAATCAGAGTATTGGCTATACCAAGGGAAGTAATCAAACCGTAATGGTTTCTTGGTTCTGACATAGTTACCTTCCCTTTTGAATGCCATTGAGTATGATAAAAAGTGTGTATATATATATATTCACCATTAAACGGTCGTGAAAAACAATTTACAATGTTAATGTTAGTTTACTGTGGTGACGGTGGGCAAATATTGCCTAGATTTCCTGAATAAAATCTATTTGAAGTTATCGCCAGTATTACAATGTTCTATCTCCATTTTCAACGTTATGTTTAGTCTTTCAATGATCTATGTCCAATTTATCCAGTCATTGTGTTCCAATTGGATCACGTGACAGAAATTTCTAAAATGGCTGCGACCTTCATGGTTATTGGCGTACAGTTTAATAGGCGAAATGCCCATGTATCTTTAACTACATGTGTAGGTCAAAGTAAAGTGATTAATTTAAAGCAGATAGCTGTTTAAAACAATATGAAAGCAAAACTGAATACATCTATAAAGAGGTCCCACCAAGCAAAGTCGTACAAGGGAGACTTTATAAACCGAGGTCGCATGTACGGATGTTAACAACAACAACAAACCAAACCCCACTATTAAAAAGTATTCCGTTTTGTCTGCTTGTAAGCGATCTGTATTTCTTGGCCGAGGGGATAATTTCATCAGAATAAGCAAACATATCCCGTATGGGGAGTATTTAGAATGGACATAGATCATTGTAATAATGTAATTGTTCTTGCAATTTTCTAAAAAATGTATTGTTAATAATGTTCTATCTGAACAAAATGGACATAGAACATTGTAACAATGAGTGAAATAGAAGATAGAGTTTGAGAAAGTATCTATCTCAAACCGAAAGTAAGTTATCTCAAAAAACATGCTTACAATCCTCATAAAACTTTAACTGGAACCCTTTGCATTCACAATTCATCAGGTTAAGTATTAAGAATTTTCAAAATCCATCAAAACTATGCTTTTTTCATTGGTCCAAAACTTTAAAGTCGATTTTCTCAAAACCACCCTCATATAAGATAGAACGTTGTAAGACTGACACGGCGAAATGTTGTGGTATTTGGTAGAATTGACCCTCAGTATACGTGTTTGTTATAAGCTGATTCAATATGGCCATGTACCCTTAGTCCATGCTTATATTTCTTTTCGATAAGCATGAAGACACCAAAAGGGCAACATAATAGCGAAGGCATCGACGAGATGTTGACTTGAATTATTGCTCTATATAAGTCAGCTATAGAGCTGTTTTTGAAGGAAAACAAATCAATATGAGAGTCGAGCAGTCTTGGATCCTGACCAGATGCCGCGTTACACGGCGTCCGAGCGGGATCCAAACTGTCTACAAAAGTCGAATTTTTACGCGTTTGTCAGTGTAAGAGTTAATCTGTAATAACTATACACATGAAAGGTACATATATAACAGGTCTTACTTTTTTGTTTATGTATGGAAGGTATAAATATGGTCTCGAGTGATTACCTTTTAACTCAGCTAGGGACGATAACACTCGTCATCTATAAAATATTGATATTATAGGAACACATTTGTCACATGCAAACAGTGTATACTCGGATCTGTCTATAAATATATTGTTATCATCTTTATTAACCTGAATAATTCAGGACCATATTTAATGCCAAAATCATTGTACAATATCAGAACCCAGTTATTATGGGGGTAATCAATATACATGTATAACATTCAAAGGTAAATGCTTACTTTTCACCTCATGGATCGACTCTGAAATTCTATTCATGAATGAGGTCATACATTATAATGGCGAAATTAATAAAAACTTAATAAACAAACTAAACATTTGGAGCAACTGGTTTTTCTAAATTTACAAAATTAAAAGCAGCAATTCCGAATGCCTGGAACACCATTTTGAAATCAGACCAATCCATAAAAACACAAGTTAGTATTAACACAAAACCAATTTTCGGTAAAAATTGTAATATCACTAAATTAGACAACAAGGATATAAAGAGAAAATTTGTTGCAAATCAATTTGAAACTCCGTACATACACAAATTATGGGAGGAAAAACTGAAAGAAAAGTTCAGTTGCATGAAGTCTGCTACACAATGAATATTCTGTATATAGAGAGCAGACTAAACAAGCTTAAAGTCAAACTTATCCATGAAATCATTGCAACTAATGAAAACCTTTTTACTTGGAAACTAATACAAACCCCATTCTGCAAGTGATGTAATGAAATTGAAACATTCGAACATTTTTTCATCTATTGTCCGTATCGCAATACCTTTTGGATCAAAATACATAATCTTCTTTCAAAATAGGCATTATCACCGTATAGCAACGACTCCGGAAATAGGAACCAGCAAATCGATAAATAGATGGACGTTTATACAGGGGCATGTTAATAAAATGCAAAAAGTGTGGTAAATAGGAGGATCTAGAATTGCATTTCTTGTAATTTACTGATAGAAAGATACAACAATTAGTAGGCTCTTCCTGATTCTACCTAAACTATGTGTGGATACCTTTTTGATTGCATAATTCCCGGGTTGGTAAAACAAAAACAGCAGCGAGTAAGACAAAAACGTTCTCTCAAGCACATTTCTTATCTTCTTACCCACACTTTCAAGCGTTTTTTGGCATCATACTACAGATATAACGTCTGTACAAGCGATGAATACAGCTTATGAGCGAACATGGCTTTGAAATTGACTAAAGAAGAAAGGTGCCGGTGTACGGCGAATAGGTCTTTATGTCTTGATGACTGTACGGTGAATAGCTCGAGAAGTGTACGGCGAATAGCTCTATATAATTACATGAATTTTAACACGAAATGTACGACGTCCTGAATGGTAAAGTATAAGGTCGGAGTTCCATTGCTGCCTGATACACTATACGTTTGTAATCCAAGATCCGCATCTGTGAAATTTGCTCGCTTATTAACCGCTTATATGGACTTTGAATTCGAAATAACAATGAGACTGGTAGAACAGTGAAATGAAAACAATCTTGTAATTGGGACATAGAGAAATTTACAAATTGACTTTAAAATGTCCATATGGTTAGACAAATAACCAGTTTGACCACCATCATCACCAAGGGAAGATGGCGAGGCAGTTGCAAGATGTAAGGGTAATAAGAAGAGCTGTCATGAGTTAAGGCTAGATGTTGCAAAAGTTTATGGATCATTGGATGAGAAGAAGCTTCCAAGCAGAATTTCAGAACACGATGAACTTAGTACATTGTAAATGACCATCTGGAAATGGAAATCGGTAACTTCAAGCATCGGATTCTTTGGACTGGAGAAAATTAGGAAGGAATAGTTGATATAAGAATAGATGTGGAAAAAGACGTAAGAAAGGGGCTATTCTACAAACTAAATATACTAGGTAATGCGTGAAGAAATAGTTAAATTACACCCATGTAGCACTTGACAAAGGTGCAAAGAGACATGCAAAGGCATGAAGAAGAACTAGACAGACTATCTGGCCACAGAAACTGAAGAAGCAGCTGCAAGTATATTGTAAAAACCACTAAGGCACGGACAGGATTATTCAATTCCTCAGATGCACAAGCTTGAAACCAACAGAGTGAAATCATCTCCAACGATGACCAAAATCTGAGGTGCTGGTAAGAGTATTTCGATAGTGTACTTAATAGTAAGTACCCTGCCACTTAGGCTGAACTTACACCAGCAGAAGTGCCACTGGACATCAGAATGAAATCAACAGTAGGAGATCAGGAGATTAGGCAACCCACCAAGAAACTAAAGAGTGAAAAAGCATTTTGGATAGCACACCTACAGGCAGAGTTTCATAGTTGCTGAAAGCGGGGGACATAAATTTGTAAATGATTATATGCTCCAGGTTTGTTAAGGATCCAGATTTGATTTGATTTGATTTTTTACGTCACTTTCAACAGTATTTCAGTCATATCGCGACGTCCAGCTAATTACAGGTGGAGGAAGACACCAGAAGTCATTTTTGCACTGTTTCAGGCATAAATTGGCATCTGGGTAGACCCACCGACCTTCCGCAAGCCAGCTGGAAGGCTTCCCCATATGAAAAATCCGAACGACCCTCCTGGGATTCGAACTCACAGCGGTGAGGAGCTGAGTAATGTAAGTCACAGTGACTATACCACTAGGCCACGGAGGCCCCTTTTTTAAGGTAAAGGATCCAGACAGGATACGTAGTAATAGGATATTTCTTGAAAATAATTCAAGATGGTAGTAAACCATTCGGTTTCATATTATAAAGTCTACTCATCAAATATTCACAATATGTAATGTTATCTATTTAAAGTCCGATTGTGTTTTCAGACCTTTTCTTGATGCCTGAAATACAATAACGGTTAATAATAATGTTTGAACATTCTTATGGGCCAAACTGATCTATGAAATGATGAAGACGGACCTAAATCTCCAAAATGGGCGATTTAAAATCATAAAAAAGCGAAAATAGAACGTCTGTCATAAACATTACCACACGGCTTAGTATCACGTGATACAGTCGAATTCAACTTCACTGGGGGCAACCGTATCTACTTCCGCCCGTCCATCCATCAGTCAGACTATCACACTTTTTTGTCCGCTCTCTAACTCAACAATTTTTTATTCGATCTTCCACAAACTTGCTGAAAATGTTTATTGATATCAAATCAAGGTTTAATTTGATTACTACAAAAATCGCATAAGGTATTTTTGAGTTATTGCCTATTAATTAATAAAACATGACCGCTTCAGTCATGTTTGCACTCTAAAACAAACAACTTTTATCGGATATTCACCAAACATGCTGCAAATATGTATTCATAAAATTTGTTAGGCCTAGTTTGATTATTACAAAGATTGCAGGTGGCATATCTGAGTTTTTGCCCTTTATGTATTAAAAAATGACTGTTTTCAGCAAGTTTTGCTCTCTAACACAAATACATTTTATTGGATCTTCACCAAACTTGCTGAAAATGTTTATTGATATAAAATCAAGGTTCAGTTTCATAACTACTAAAATCGCATAAGGTATATTAGAGTTTTTGCCTGTTTTTAAATGAAAAATGACGGTTTCAGTCACTTTTTGCGCTCTAACACATACAGTTTTTATCGGATATTCATTAAACTTGCTGAAAATATTTAATTATATAAGATTGAGGTCTGGTTAGATGATTACAAAAATCGCATGTGGCATATCTGAGTTTTTGCCCACTATGTATTAAAAATGACTGTTTCAGCATTTTTCGCTTTCTAACACATACAAATTTTATCAGATATTCACCAAACTTGTTGAAATGTTTACTAATATTAAATCTAGGTCCATCATCTTAACTACCAAAATCGCACAAGGCATGTTGGAGTTATTGCCCTTGAATGACTAAAATTTTGCTATTTTAACCTTATTTTTGCCTGTAAAAGGACCAGTTTTAATTCTATTTTCAGCCAAATATTTGGTCAATGGTTGCATGTGCTTCATCTTAGCCGTGTTGGTAATAAGTTAAGTAATAAATGACCACTCCATTTCGCCTTTACCTCTTTATTATTCTTGAAGGATTTTCATTCAACTGTATTCGATTTTTTTCCTTGACCTAGATTTAATACCAATACACGTTGGCAGCAAGTTTGGTGAAGATCACCAGAATACTATATGCATAAAACCCAACAACCTTTAGTTTACATTGTGGTTGTTCATGCGTTACGATGTAAAATTCAATAAATATTTCAGACTAACAGAAAAGTAATTAGTCAAGTCAAAACTCAAATATTATCAAATTGTTCATAAAGTCCAAATACCTACCATTAATATACCACTCAAAGTTTGCTAAGCACCAAGAATAAAATTTCCATAGGTTCCCATGCATTAACCCTATAATATCGCAACACATAACTTCCAACGTTTCTGTCCGATTTCTTCTTATTCAGAGATATTTGGCCAAAACTTTACTTTACAATTTCTAAAAACTGTAAAACTGTTCAGGTCCTTTAGGCGAAACCTGAGGAAATTATCAAAATGTATGTTATACGCTGTAATGTTCTTAGAGGTGATATTTGTTAGTAAAACAATGTTTTATTTTTTAATGTTCAATTGTACCCATTTTTACATCTCTAAGAACATTAAAATGTAGAATTTAATGGATTTGAAAATCTGAGAGATTTCACATTTTCATAATTTATTCGGGTTTTGCCTAAAGGACTTGAATAAGTGTAAATCTTTTAGAGTCTGTAATGATGTTATCCAACCCAGGCGACTAAGAGTTAAGGGTTTATCAAACCCATAAGCGAAGTTTTCAAAGTATTTAACTTTTTTTCTTTCATGCTTTTTTTGAAAGAGCTGTTTATGATAAATGAACAAACAGAAAAAAGATCATATGTTGATGTGCATTATTTTGCATTACGGCAATTTGGAAAAGATGTGTCAAATTCAGACTTTTCTCAAATGTTGTCAAATTTAAAGTATAAGCTTCAATAAAATGTATTTTAATTAACAACAAACATGGTAATTTTATTTTTCATTATGTATTTCATGTCTTAGGAAGTATTTTGACATAAATAAACTAAATCAAGACCAAATAGGCAATTAAAATTATGAAAATAAATTGATAGGTTAGAGTTGAAAATGTTGACTTATTGAAGAAAAAGGAGGTATCTCCCTTTACAAACTTAATAAAAAAATAACATATCGATGATATTTAGAGCTTTATAAATTTGACAGTTGGTGCTTGTTTTGTTTTAAATTAGTGTTTGTATGAAGAAATACTACTATACACGTATTGAAGCGGACTGTTTGAAAATTTTACACCTTTTAAAATGGCCGTAGAGCCAAAAGTTGTACACCAAAATGTACACTTTTTCTATTTTTTCACTCATCTTAAATAGCTCTTTAGTACGCATCTATCATAGAGTGTTTTCATATACTTAGAAAAATTTCCAAAATTCATGAGTTTGATACACCCTTAACATGAAAATGACTTGGCTCATGATCTCAGTGTGGTCCTTGGCTAGGTCTTCTTCGAGATGTTGGTGAATTGTCCAGTGCCGACTGCCCTCCAATCGTCCGTCCGAGTGTTCCTGAGTCCTCTCAATGACTTTCCGAGTAGTCTGGCTCACTACTAGTGATTGTCCCAGTGTTGCAAAGCACTCCCAGCTTCTTTCAGAGTGTGCTGCAGCCCTCATAGCGTCCTTCTGAGTGTTTCCGAGTCCTCCCATTGTATTTCCGAGTGCTCAAACATCATTCCAGCGTCTTTCAGAGTGTCCCTAATGCCCTCCAACGTATTTCCGAGTATTTTCTAGGCCCTCCTATTGTGTTTCTGAGTGTTGTGTAGCCCTCCCAGCGTCGTTACGAGTGTTCCTGAGTCCTCCCAGCGTCTTTCATAGTGATCCCTCGCAATGTCTTTCCGAGTGTTATGCAGTCCTCCCATTCGAGTGTTCCTGAGTTCCTCCTGTGTGTTTCCGAATGGTATGGCGCCCTAACAGTGTCTTTCCGTGTGGTCCAAAGTCATCCCAGCGTCTTTTAGAGTGTTCCTGGTCCCTCCGAGCGATTTTCCGAGTGCTTCAAATAAATAAATACGAAAGACTCAAGCACGAAACGCAACACAAACAAAACACCCACACCTCAAGCAGAACACACTCAAAGTAATACCATAACAAACATACACACATACACACACGCGCAATACCATTCCTTCATCTACACACTAAATGGAAAATAACACTCAAGACAAACATAAAGCAAAGTTAACATAGGAGCCCGCATTGGTACAGTCAGTAGCAATCAATAAGGGGCTCCCAACTTCATTCTTGTCTCCTAGATTCACCTATAAAGACGAACAGTGTACAAAAAATATAAGCCCTGTTCCACAACCTTAAAATCAAAAAGACCGGTAACACAGTAAATAAATACATGCAAACATCTAACAAAAGTTATATGTATAGGTTAGACCATGGTTGCACGCGAATAAACGATACAGTTCGAGGGGGCGTAGTCCCCGAGAACTGGGTCGTTTATTCGCGCGCAACCATGGTCTAACTTATTTAGCACTGGCTTGGGCTCGAGGAAAACAAGAAAACCCTTCGTTTCTGATTTCTGTTTTAAACGAAAGTCATTTTGTTTGTAATATTTTACTAAAATTGAAAGGTTATTTCAAATGATAAGTTTGAGACATTAAGCATGCTTTAACACCAACATAAATAATGCTTATTGAAGCTCTATATGTAAGCACACTTCATAAGTATTTGTCTTTAAAGTCTAGGTCTCATTGTACATAATATAACGTCATGAAGCGTGTGCAGTTCACCTCTGACCTCAGCTGTTTTTAGAATTGTGACGTCAAATTGCCTTGAGATGACGGAAGCGAGGAATAAGTGAACAGTTTGTTAGTTATTTCATTGTTTGTTGAAATAAACGATATATTCACAGGTTTTTGAGGCATCTGATTGGCCGAGAGCTCCAAGCCATGAAGAGTATTAGTAACACGGGAAGGAATAAAACATTCAAGCTCGTGTTAAAAATAACCCACTATGTCAACAGAAAATTTGTACTCAAGCGACTAGTCCGTAGTCACGAGTAACTGTAAGACAATAATGTGTTCAGGGTACGACAGAGAGGGAGAGAGAAAAAACAATGCACGAAAATCCTACTTAACTCTCCCGGTTAAGGACGGCTTTAGAGATAAACCATCATGTAGTGCTAATCCCTGTCTTTCGTCGCACAACCAAAGAGGAAAGCATAGTTATCAATTGTAGATTAATCGATAACCAAACTTGAAGAGTGCAGCAATATAGTTAATCTTTTTTGAGGAAAATCTAATACGTTTCACAAACAGGTTTTGAAAATGCATATGTCCAAGAATCTTACGAAGTCTGTAAATTACATCACCATAAAACTCCGGATGTGAAATACGTTGCCGCAGAAAATACTTTAAGTTACATTTATACTTGTCAATGAGAAGAAGATTTCAATAAAAGAATTAAGAAAATGTTTTACCAGGGCGACCAATCACGTGACTTTTGTATTGATAGTATTTACTAACAATGGCCGACAGCTTTCAAGAAAAAAGGTGAGTTTTGCATTTTTCTTCGTCTATAGGTATTCTTGCAATCCGACTTATCGACCATGGTCTGGTCCACACATTTCCGGTCATTTTGGTACCAAAGGCTCAACGCCACATGCCATAGTTTCTTTGGAATGCTTGTCACAAGTTTCGAATTGAGGGGAAATATTCTTAAATTTTCGGGATACGGTTTACTAACGAAGCTTATTGTGGCATCTAACTCGAAAACGGTTTTATGTCCTGTGACTTTAGATGTAGAAACACATTCTACAAGATTCAGTTTGCCCAAAAATGTGTGTTTTTCATAAAAATTCAAATAGTTACGTGATAGAAAGGATGATGTACAAGAAGAGTAGTGTATTTTAACGAAATAATGGAGATAGAGTATCCTAATCAAAATGGATAGAGTATTTTAATGATGACAGTATGTCCAAAACGAGTCAGTTTGCGGGGCATTTCCGAAAAGAGGCACCGTTTTTTCAAGAGCTCATGAACAACATGTCATCATTACCTTTGAACTTTTCTGTTTGTTTGTTATAGTTTGCTAGTCGCGTTCAAAAGGTTTAATTATAAAACCGGTAAGTGTGCTCGCCAAGTGTTCCATGACATTCTAGGACAGTTTAATTGACCACTCTGACCTGATAGCTTTTAGAAAATTGGTTACTCAGATCTAATATCTCTAGTTGAGGTCTGTGTTCCCGTTGCTGATTTTGTTCCTTTTAGAGCGGACTCATACGCCCCACCACGATTGCCCAAATTTATGAATTTTTAAACCGTTTATCTTTTTAAAAAAATACGATTAAGTTTAGTTTCGTTGGCCAAAAGTTCGAAAAACAGAATAGCCTGCCCTGCAGAACCCTAAAATAAGAGAATATTATTTGTTAGAAGTGCTTACGACCTTGTTTTGTTTTTGTTGTTACGAAAGTCTGGAACCTAACCCGATCCACCTATCTGAAAATCATGGACCCGCACCTGATTCACCTTGAACCAGCGATAAGGAGATACGTAACAAAAATATCCCACAAATTTCACGCATGCACGTATGTTTAACAATTTGTAAGGAGTATTGTTTATTGCTACTAAACATATTTTAAAGTAAAACACGCTCATACATTCTGCTATAGCTGCCCACATTTAAGAACCAGTGAGTGTAGTTAAAGTTGTGTTTTGCTCATGAAAAAAGGGTGATGGTCAAAATTGGCTTCCAACGATGGATCATAATCCGTAGGATTCTCTATACTGCCAAAATGTAAGCACTGATACAATAGAAGGGGCTCGTGAGGTTCGAATCCAGTAGAAGGTCACCCGAAAATAACTTGTGTAAAATTATATAAGATAAATAACAAAGGGGGTATCTGACGAAATAAAGTAGCAGGTCACCAAAAGGTAACTTGTACAAAATTATATTTAAATCGGTCCACTAGTGTCTGAAAATATTAGTTTTTAAGTTTGTTTCTTTTGGTTCCAATGATCATATAAATAATTATAAAGGAATTATTTCCTTACCCACTGGCGGCAACGTTTTAGGAGCTTGAGAAAACATAAAAAAAAAATATTGAAGAGGGTCACTAGTGGATTATTTGTATTAAAACAAATCACAGCAAAGGTTCCAGACAATAACATTATTCAAGTTTGTTTCATTTGGTTGTCCCCTATGACCACATTAGGAAATCTTACCCGACCCTGCAGCAACCTTGTTAGATAAACTAAGACAAACATTAAAAAAATATTGAAGTGGGTCACTAGTGGATCATTTGTATTAAAACAAATCAGAGCAGAGAGTTCAGACAAGAATATCATCAAAGTTTGTTATAACCAAATAAGAAAATCTTACCCCACCCACTGGCGTCCATATTTTTTTAAGCCAAGAAAATTATTTGAATTTTTTTAGAAGTACGTCACTAGTGGATCAAATATGTAAAAGAAATCACCAAAATTGTTCCAGACAAAAATATTTTAAAGGTTGTTTCTATTGGTAGTTATGGCCAAATAAGGAAATATGTCCCCACCCACTGGCGGCCATGTTTTATGAGCTAAGAAAAATATTGCAAGAATTATTGAAGTGGGTCACTAATGAATTATTTTTATAAAAAATAATCGTATCAGCACAGAAGTTTCAAACAAGGAGATGTATAAGTTTGTTTATTTTGGTTGCAATGGTCATATAAGGAAAATAGCACCACCCACTGGCGGCCATGATTGATAAGCTAAGATAAGAATTACAAAATATAATTAAAATAGGTCACTGGAGGATCATTTGCGTAAAATAACAAATCAACATAGAGGTCCCATACAAAAAGATTGTTAAAATTTGATTCATTTGGTTGTTATGGCAATATAAGAGAATTTTACCCGACCCACTGGCCGCCATGGTTTTCAAGCGAGGCAGATAATTTCAAGATCTCTTGTATGTGGTTAATCATTTATCGTTTATATATATTCAAATTAAAAATGGACCAATAATTTCTTAAAAAATGAGTTTTAAAGATTTTTTCAATTGGTTGCTTTTGTAACGACAATGGATAATCTACATTTCAAGAAATTGCATAGAGCATCGTCTAAGAAACATATATTATGAATATTTTAATGAAATTGGCCAAACAGTTTCGGTTTAGGACTTCTTTAAAGATGGTTGGCGCACTACATTCTATTTTTTTACTCACACCAAGGGCCATAACTCTGGCAAAAAAGGTTTTAGCATAACGCAATTAGCAAATTTACAACAGCATATCAAGTTGAATCATTATGGGTAGTTTTCACAAATTGCAGGCAGAACCCTTGGAGGAGTTGAAGTTTAGTCATTTAAAAAGCATGTTTTATTGACGCCAAGGGCCATAACTCTTGTATAGTTTGACCATACAGTACAAAATCATAGATGTTTCGTCAAATAGATCATTTATTGCCGTAAACACATAGATATAGACTCAAAAAATGTTTTCTAGCATATTTATTAGCAAAAAGATAATAACATTTAAAATTGGAGTCTGCCATTTTGGCCACAGGAGGACTTGAGCTGGGGTCCCGTTTTAAATGACATTGTAGGTGCTTCAACTTTTTACCATCATATGTCAAACAAGCTGATTTCTGACTCAAATTGTCGCTCATTGATCAATGAGATGACATCTGTCAGCACACCGGGTTTTCTATCTTTGTAGGGATCGAATGCACGTAGAACAGAAGGGTCTGGGACCGCAAAGTTAATTTCAGAAGACTGCGGATCGTAATGTCCACGATCAGTGTTCAGCACTGTGTCACCCTGACTTTTAAATCCTGCCATGCAATGTACAAATCTCTTGCCAAACATTCTCCATCCTAACTTCCAGAATTGTTTTGTTTCATTGGAATACCTCATGCGAGTAGTAGAGGAGCAGTCTTACCACTTTATCACTTCCGACCACAGCAAGAAGGCAATGTTGTCCAAGGGAAACGTCTTGTTGGATACCATTTCAAAGAACCGCAACATACTATGATCCATGCCATCATGTTCTGCAAGGGATTTCATAACACTCGGAATAAGCTCGTGCATATTTCGCTATATGTGCTCCTCTTCTGTGTCAGACACACCTGTTTCCAGTTGATCGCCCAAGTAAATGTTATCTCTGGATACTATTTCAGAACTTTCAACGCAGTCTTCCCAAACATCATCAAACTGGACAGTATGCGTTGGTGGTGCTGCTATTGATGTCGAAGGTGTGTAAAATAAAGATCGCGCTGGTGTCTTCCTGGACGTTAATTGTTTGCCATTTAGTTTTCTGGGCGAAGGCGAGTTTAGTTTACAAACTTGGTCTTTTTATGGAGACTTGACTGATTTAAACTTTTTCGTTGCAGGCGCACATTTATATAGAGGCGACTTGAATGGCGATTTTAATGGCACCTGTCTTTTAGTCCGTTCTTTTCCTCTTCCCTGTGTGAAGAACGCATACATTTGTGGTCGCCGCACTTCTTCGCCATAGGTACTTTCTTAAAGTGTTTTTTTTCTCCCATTATCTGAAATAAAAGTCACACTGTAGATAGAAGCCAAGCTAAGTTACACTTTAGATAGAAGTCAAGTTTAACTGCTTTAACCGTTTGCTCCACTCCTAAGTATATATATACCATGCAGACTGGCTCGTTTTGGACATACTGCCATCATTAACATACTCTATCCATTTTGATTAGGATACTCTATCTCCATTATTTCGTTAAAATACACTACTCTTCTTGTACACCATCCTTTCTATCACGTAACTATTTGAATTTTTATGAAAAACACACATTTTTGGGCAAACTGAATCTTGTAGAATGTGTTTCTACATCTAAAGTCACAGGACATAAAACCGTTTTCGAGTTAGATGTCACAATAAGCTTCGTTAGTAAACCGTATCCCGAAAATTTAAGAATATTTCCCCTCAATTCGAAACTTGTGACAAGCATTCCAAAGAAACTATGGCATGCGGCGTTGAGCCTTTGGTACCAAAATGACCGGAAATGTGTGGACCAGACCATGGTCGATAAGTCGGATTGCAAGAATACCTATAGACGAAGAAAAATGCAAAACTCACCTTTTTTCTTGAAAGCTGTCGGCCATTGTTAGTAAATACTATCAATACAAAAGTCACGTGATTGGTCGCCCTGTTTACGGAGTTTATGAAATATGTATTCCTGTTTAAGAAGATATTCAGTAATTGTTTTATTACGAATGTGGAAGTCCTCAACAGAGGTACAGGCCTTAGCAACACGAATAAGTTGTGAAATTTAAACCCCGTAAGATGTAGAACGGGGAACAACGCCATCTAGATGAGGATAATTTACAATACTAAAATCAAACTCATCTCGTTTATCGTAAATCTTAGAAGAAACAATTCCGTTATTTTTTAAAAGATCCAAATCTGAAGATGATGCCGACAAATTTGACTCGTTTGTTTTATTAAGGCGCATTTATTTTTGGTCAATAAAAGGAAACAACGTAATAAGAAATGGGTTGTCTATATTAGAAATATCATCTAGATAGCGCGATGAATTGTTAAAGAGGCTCGCAACCGGATTTAGCATTAAAAATAGTGATTTGTAAATATATGTCAAATGCTTATATAAATTGGTAAGATTTAGTTTAGGATAATAAATTCTGTTAAAAAATGCATTTAAAAAAAAAAGAAGAAGTAGCTCTGATGGGATTCGAACACCTGACCCTCAATGCGGAGACAAACATGAAAAATGAGGAAGCGCCTTTACTACCTAGGCTACCATCGATCTCTATATATATGGTAGCGAATTAACGTACTTCAATGGTAGCGATCGATAATACTTTATTCGGCCCGGGTTTATGTCTGAGCCCGTGTAGAGAAGCAACAACAACAAATATACAGTCAGCTGACGCTATGGAAAAACGATGGAAAATATCTAAAAAACTAAGATTCGGTGACGATTCTTGAAACTTTTTTGGGACTGATAATATTTTTTTAATGTCAGAAGCCAAATAATGCCACAAATTTGCTTTTATTTGAGTAATTTATTTTATTTTGATAAGTACACTATCCGGTTGCGAGTCCCTTTAAAGGCTTCGATCATATCTGCCTGTGCATCAGGTTTTAGACTTAGCATAAAGTCCCTCTCACAACAGTACAAAAATAGGTCTGCGACAAGGGGCGGCGCAGTTTGTTCCAATAGGGATACCACTCACTTGGCGGTATATGGTACTCCCAAAATGTACATAAAAAGTATCCATAAGAAATGATAGTGCTTTACAGACATCGGCGCAAGTCCACATAGTGTAATTCTTAACCGTGTCATTTGTAAAAAAAATGCACGATCAGTATTACACACAATAAATAGTTTCCTTTATCTGGCAAAAGTATTTTCAATAAGTTGCATAAGTTTAGTTTTTATTAAATTATGTCTTAAGGTAGTATATAGTATTGAAAAGTCATACAAAGCCCTCCCAGCTTTTTCAGATTCTTTCGAATCTCTTCCAGCGTCTTTCCGAGTGTTTCTGACCCCCCAATATCATTCAGAGTGTTTTGCAGCCATCCAGGCGTCAATCCGAGTGTTCCTGAGTCCTCCTAATATCTCTCCCAGTGGTGTGGTTCCCTCCCATTGTCTTTCCAAGTACTCGAAAAATCACCCCAGCGTCTTTTAGAGTCTCCCTGAGGCATCCCAGAGTATTTCCGAGTGTTTCTGATCCCTCCCAGTGTGTTTCCGAGTGTTCTGCAGCCCTACCAGCGTTCATCCGAGTATCCTGCGTTCTCGCAGTGTCTTTCCGATATTTTTGCAGCCCTCCTAGCGTCGTTCACTGTTCCTGAATCGTCCCAGCGTCTTTCATAGTGTTCCTGAGCCCTCCCAGTGTCTTTCCGAGTTTTTTGCAGCCCTCCCAGCGTTCAACCGAGTGTTCCTTAGTCCTCCAAATGTCTTTCCAAGTGATCGTGCTCCCTTTCAGAGTCTCACAAAGTGCTCCAAAGCACTCCACCATCTATATGAGTGTTTCTGAGCCCTCCTAGTGTTTTTCCGAGAGTTCCTGAACCCACCCAGTCTGTTTCATAGTGTTCTGATCCATCCAAGTGTCAAAATGAGTGTGCTGCTGCCCTCCGATTGCCCTTCCGAGTGTTCCTGAGTCATCCCTGTGTCTTTTCAAGTGGTCTGGCACCCGCCTAGTGTATTTCCTAGTGTTCCAAAGCCCTCACATCATCTTTCAGAGTGTTACTGAGCCCTTCCAGCGTATTTCCAAGTGTTCCTGATCCCTCCCAGTGCTTTTCCGAGTGTCCTGCAGCATGCACAGCTTCCTTTCAAATGTTCCTGAACCCTCTTTGTGCATGTATTAGTGGTATGGAGCCTTGCCATTGTATCCCGAGTGCTCAAAATCCCTCTCAGTGTCTTTCCGAAAGTTCCTTAGCCCTCACAGTGACTTTCCGTGTGTTATTAATCCCTCTCAGTGTCATTCCGAGTTATTATGGGCCCTCCAGGTGTCTTTCCGAGTGTTCTGCAGCATTCCTCTCGTCCTTCCGAGTGATCTCGAGTCCTCTCAGCGTCTTTCCATGTGGTCTTGTTCCTCCCATTGTCTCTCCGATTGTTCCACAGTCCTCCCAGCGTCTTTCAGAGTGTTCCTGAGCCCCCTGCGTCTTTCCGAGTGTTTATGATCCCTTCCAATGTCATTCCGAGTGTATATTGGCCCTCCAGTGTCTTTCCGAGTGTTATGCAGCCCACCCCGCGTCCTTTCAAGTGTTGCTGGGCCCCCCTAGTGTCTTTCAGAGTGGTATGGCTCCCTCCCATTGTCTCTCCGAGTGCTCCAACGTTTGATACAGACACCCCGCGAATGACAATTTGTGTGCGTAAAAATATTTATTTAAACATAAATATGTATGCATATATAATCAAACTTGGTAAATTATTGGGTTCTGCAGCCATCCAGTATTATTTGGTCCACATATTTCCACTGGTCACATAGTGTTATCCACCATATGTCCGTGTGTTGGGCCCCTCACATATGCTACATAATTATGGTTTTATTTCACATGATTCTCAACATAGTGACTATACCGTATATGCAGCATTCAATTTTCACCAACTGTTGGACACACATGAAGACCCAACAGTCAGGTATATATTTTCATGGAGTGTGTGGGTTGTATAGACCAAACAAGTGAGGTTCAAGGTAGACGGGAAGCAGGAATTTGTTTAAATACAGTTTTAAATGAAATTAATATGCAACACATGGGTATATGATTTGTTTGGTCTAGACCCTCTAGTCGACTTGAAGGACCCAATTAACCACGTTGGACCAAACAGTACGAACCTAGTATGCATTGGCGACCCAAGTGTTTACCGAGTATAACGTATATATGAGCCTTTCCATGACAAAACCTGTATTAGCTATATCGCGTACACAATGACGTAACGATCGATTAAAGTTGTGGTCATGTATTTAGAAACCTTTTCCCACCGTCAACCAGGAAGTATGTGTGTTTACAAATAATTAGATCTCTAACTTTAGCTTGTACAATGACAAATGGATAGTGATTTTGAGGTAAGAATTCGTATTGCTACAATCACTTGATAACGATTTTACGGAATAAATCCGAATGTTTTTAAAGAGATATTTAACCAGCCACGTGTTATGTTTATGTATGCCGCCATATTCGTTTAAAAACACATCGGAGCAATGTTTATCAACCTCAACGGAATGTAATTGGTATAAACCTTTAAAAAAGGTTAACTTCTTATTCTAGATTATCATATCTTTAGATTCATATACGTTGACGATTTATAGACCTATAGAAATGAATGTTGATTTGTAGCCATTAATTTGTATAATTTGCTGCATATGCAAATAAATGACTTTGACCAGGTTAGTCATCATATGGATCTAGATCATTCTTAAAATGTTATCATTTTTTAACTAAAATATTTGCAGGCACTTAGGAAGGAAAACGCGCCTTGGGGCACACTTATCATTCAGTGGCGGATCCACTCATTGTTTTGTCTTTTGAAATAGCCTACTGACTTTTTTTTTTTCGTTTTCTTTTCGGGGGATGTCTTGGTTGTCCGCTTAAATTTGTGAGAGAAACAAACAACGTCGGAAATGCGTATTGTAGCGTATATCTAGTACTAATAAACAAAACTTAATATATTATTGGCAAAATTATTGTGAAACCCCCTCCACTCCCCCAAATGCCCCAACCCCTACGGACCTGATATGGGCTGATATGTGTCTGTTTAGATTTAGGGTGTGTGTGAATATGTATTTCAAATTCTATGTATATCTAGATCTAGATCTATAATAGAATCTAAAGCCGAAATCTGGATATCAGTGATATGTAGATCTATTACGCAGAAATTTAGATTTGAAAATTCAAGCAGACTATACGTAGATCTAGATCTAAACATGAAACTTGATGCTGTAATCGAGGTAATGGAGCAGTCGGTTTAACGTTGACTTCACTTTGAGACTAGGGTTCCTTGTTCGAATCTCATCAGTTACACATTTTTATGATACCATTCTAACATTGCGATATAAATCTAATAGGAGCATAATATTGTTTCATTATTTCTATTTTATCCACTCATGATAATTCATGTAGATCTGTTGGGATTTAGATACATCTATAATTCAAACAAATGTGTTCATGTTTGCAAATTGTGTAAACTAGACCAAATTTTTTGTCGAATTTCTCTAGGCAATTGGGACCTAGCTACGAAAATTTTGTATAGAAATCTAGATCTAGATCTATTGGGACTATGGAACTGAGGATTGATGGCAAACAAAAGCAGCTGAATTTTCTCATTGATAAAAATTAAGACCATCAGTATTAATTGTCCTGATGCATGGTCTAAATGCTGTCATTTCTATTAAAGACGAGCGGTTCATGAATCTCTATACATACCGACAATTGCCAGACTCTATTAGTCTAAATATCACATAGATTTAGATCAAACTTTGTTCTCCAGACCAACATTTTACAAGTTTGCACCTGATATTCTCAATGTTCTCTATAGAAAAAAAATGAACTCAACAGCTTGCATATAGATCTCGATCTAGTTGCATACATTTTTTTCTAATAGTGCCAAAACCGCTGAGTTGGTGCAGAACTCTCTATAATAAATTTGGTTTGGTATCAATTTACTCATTCCTAATTGTACATTCAATTTTGTAAACAGGCACGTTGTAATATCATAATCATACGTCATAAATACGGATGACGAAATGTCGCTGCTAAATGACGGCTACAATTATAGTCTGTTTCACTATTTGATCTCATCATCACTACTCTGCATAGAGTATTATAATCGCGATATGGAATATTTATGAATGCTTCTATTTGACGACTATTATGAATGCAATTGTTCAAACAATGCAGAATTAAGCCACCAATTGCATCTCACAGGTGGAATGTAATCCAGGTCTTGTGAAAAAAGACCACTGCTTAATTATTTAATATGTATGCGCATGCGTGGAATGAGTGAAATTGATGTGACCAGGTTTAAATTTGTCATTCTGCCATTATTTGTCCCATTTCGTTTATATTTGCTACATTCCAGCTTTTAATTTCTATTGCGGTTTTATTATGTCCTTTTGGATGATTACGCCTGAGTGACGTCATTGAAGAGTAGCTCTTGCATTATAGGCAGTTCATTGGGCGTTCTCACTGGGTAAAGATCACTGCTTTACCCGTGACTTGTTTAACTTGTTTAGAAGGTTTGAAGAAGATTGTCGTTCATATTGGGGAGTGTCAGCTATTTCTACAATTGGTAATGTATAGGAAATGTTGTTGATATAGTTCTGCAACGTGGCATGAATTGTTCCGTTTAAATTAAATATCATTTGAGGCATTTTCGGTTCGTGAATCGTTTGTAATGTGTTTTCGCGCCATTCGCGAAAGTTGAAATGGAAGCTTGAACCTTCATTTATCTTATTAACATTTGTAACATAGTCACAACATCATACTTGGAATGTTCACCTTTAATCTTTACAGCAGCACATTGTTTGGACACCATGGAGTGAGTGAGTTTGGTGTGGAGTTGGTACTGAAGAGCGTTTGGTTCGATAAACTGGTAAGAATTGTTCTGTATTGAATATTGTGTTATTTTGTATATTTAATGCATAGAAGGCATTCAGTTATTATATATGTTGAGTCCATTTTGTAAATGGGGGTTGTATGCTGTATAGCCACTTAGAACATTGATACAAGTATTGACAAAGGCGTTGAAAGTTGGTATTATGTTGTTTCAACTGTTATGTTGGATAAGTTACATTATGTTGTTATGTTGTAAATATTCACAACAGTCATGTTGTGAATGTTCACAACATATATGCTTATTTTTCAGTTTTAAGGAAATATTATAAGACAAATGCTTAGTGTGCTTTTAACCAATGTATTTTCAGGATGCTAATTCTTTGAAGTATTTTGACTTGATGTTTGCCATGGTATATGACTTCTTTGATGTGTGATGGTGTGTAAAGAGAGTACCTAATTAGACGTATGACAGAAATCAGGCTTGTCGTTGTTACTTGTCTCACGCCCGGCGACCCCACCCTTGTAGTGTTGACCGTTTAATTTATAAACTGTAGACAGTTCAGATATATATATATACCACTGAGCTAGTTGGTTATAAAACGGCGCCCAACGAGGGAAAATATGTTGCCTTACTTCCTCTATCATGGATGGCGGAATTCTCCTATGGCGTTGCTTAAAGGGAATGTCGTTCTCTAGGTCTACTCGGTGTTTCATAAGGTTGCATTGGCCGATATCCAAATCACCAGTTGAAAAGATGTCCTTATGATGGTACAATAATTCCTCAAGTTTCTTTCGTTGGTTTTCATCTAAAAGTTTGTCCTCATCAACATGTAGAGTACTCAAAATTTCAGTCTGTTTATCCTCCAAATTTTCAAACACTTCATCTGCAAATTTGACAGGTTGAATTTCGCAAATAACACAGCTAGGCGAAATGACGACTGTGTCTGTTGATAGGTTGGACAAAGTTACTGTAAACTCCTGAGATTTCAATCCATGTTGATGTTGAACGATTGCAGGTGTTATATCTAAATGGGATGGAAGGTTGCTATGTTTGGTCTCCTGAATCAATGCTGCAGTAGTAGGGTGGTTAATGATCTGGTCTGTGTAGCCTCTAACATCAATTATCTCGTTTGGCTTAAGCAGAATCTTCTCTGGACATGCACTTCTGACAATGGCAATCCGGTATTTATTCCTTGCCAAAGACTTCTCCATCAATACCATACATCTAAATGACAGAAACCAAGGTGTGTATAGGTTGGCCTTCTGTAAAAACTGATCGCCAAATGTCTTCTTACAATCCAATAAAAACTCATGAAGGATGTTAGTTCCAAGAAGAATTGGTGCCCGCTTGGAATAAGCTGTGTCTGGTGTTACTAGAAAAACACAGGCTAATGGTGATGCTTTCTGCAGACCTTCAGGTATTCCCAATGTAGCTTCTATGTAGCCTAGGTATGGAAGAGACTGTCCATCTGCGCATTCAATTGGTAAGATCCTGTCTATTGAATGCAGCTCTACATTAGACAAATGTTCCTTATAAAAGGATTCCGATACGGCAGACACGCATGACCCAGTGTCTAATAATGCCTTCCCTCGTGCCCCATTCACCACTACATCTGCCTCATTCGGTTCTCCAAGTAATTTGGGGTCAGATTTGTCAGTGCTCATACTTGCCCCAACAGCCTGAGCACTTAAGCTTTTGGGCAGTTCCGCTGTACGTGACCTGGCTCTCGGCATTTAAAGCAGATAATGCCGTCGGATAACTGTGGACAGGTGTCCCTCATGTGCCCCTTCCGGTTACAGTTAAAACAAGTTGGCTGAAAACTAGTGCTACCGGTTGGCCGTTGCGGTGTATATGCTCCTCTGCCTCTAGCTCCACCTTGAAAGTTTCCTCTTCCCCTGCCTCTATTACCCCCAAGTCTGTGGTAGTTCCTATCTTCTTTCTCCTTCTCCAGTGTGTCTATCCTACTGTTAAACTTCAGCAGTAATTCCCTAATCTCCTTAATTTCAGATGTCTCCTTCTGTATAGGGACGGCAGATTTACTAGGCTTCCTTTCTGGGCTCTTCTCTTCCTTAAGTTCTGCTTCCAACTTTCTAAGTTCTCGCTTGAACTCATCATACTCCTTGATCTTGTCACACTGGTACCGGGCAGTTTGCTTCAGTTCTGTTCTGAGTCCTCCATACAGTTTCTCTTTCAAAACCAATGTGTCACTTCTCTGTAGTGCTGTCAAGGCAACTGCTTGTGCAAATATCTCTTCCAATCTGGAAGCGAAAGATTCAACTGATTCTCCAGGCTTCTGAACACAGGTGTAAAATTTCCTCATCACTGTTTCCCTGGACTCAATGTTGCCATAAGCATTGTCAAGCTTATCCATAATCTCTTGGATGCTGACACCAGTTCCCAATCTCCGAACTTTGTCACTAGCATTTCCCTTCAGCGCTCTCCTGATTCCAAGCAGAATCTGCTGCGACGAGAAAACCTTCTCCATCACCAAAGAGTCAACCTCAAACTTAAAGGTCTCCCACGTCACCTCTCCCTTAGTATCTTCACCATAGAAGGTAGACAACTTTGGGTAACTGTAATGTCCACCCCTATGTTCTGTCACTGGTAATGGTATTTCCTTCTCAGCAGGCTGCTTTGCGGGTATCTCTTTCTCAGCAGGCAGCTTTTCCTTCTTTATCCAAGACGCAGGTTTAACATACTTTGGAATAGCTCCTTTATCCTCAGGTTTCTCTGTCTTAGATTCTCCAAACACTTCGTTTAACTTCAGTAAGTCCTCCGGCGAAGTAACCTTTGGCTTAATTCCCATCATCCGAAGGGCTTCAATCAGTCTGTGCTCCTCAATAGTCACATCCCCTGACAGTTCCAGTTTCTTCTCAACTCCAGAAACTATATCGGCTCCTTTTTTATTAACTCCTGAAGCCTCCATCTCCATTTCCTCCTCTGACTCATCCTCCATATCCGATAAGTCTATCAGGGAATCCTGCTTAGATTTCCCTTTACCTGCAATGTTTGTATTTCTAACAAGGCAAACCACACCAATTAGCAATATTGGTTATTTCTTGTATGTAAAACTAAGTTTAAAATAGCAGGATAAATTTTCAAAAATCCTGTAAAGTGTGTAGACAAAGTTAAATATTATGTTTGGCAATGTATTATAGTTGTGTTTGTGTTATTACAGTGAATACGTATTACACCGTAACAGCAAAAGGTGTTACGCCAAGGTGCGAAACAAAAAAAAAATAACGCGAGTGGCCACTGAAAGATATTTGGTTACTATAGCGACAGTCAACTTGACTATAAATACCAGCTGAAATAAAATTCTATGCTATAATAATACAATCTATCACTGCTCCTAATATACCCTAACCTATTACTGCTACCAGCTAAACTACTCAATATGAATACCTAACTAAATATCTGAAAGTACAATCCAACTATAAACCTGTAATTCTGAAAATACAATCTAAACAAATACCTGTGTCTTTTCTTCTATATCTATATGCTGTAGGTAGATGTCTCACATTCAATGTAAAGTCAATGTCAGCTGTCAAACAAAACAATTCCAAAATTCCAACAGGGGGGGAATATTTCACTTTCCAACAAGGACTATAACTGAATTATCTCTTTCCTTAAGAAGAATTATCCAAAATACTTAGACAAACCAAGCTATACAACTATTAATTTGAAAACAATAAGCACAAGGACCAAAGTAAGCTTCCAGTAATTAACGCCTTTTTCCACAAATTAATATGAGTTTCAATATGGCATGAATTGCAAATAAAATTCAATAGATATTATCAAGAATGAAATAAGTCGGATACTGTTATTTCCGTTTTAGATATTCGAAATGGTAGCTTGAAACCTAGGGTTAGTCAATAGGGATATTTGGAGAAGAGAGCTGAAAATATGTATGAGTTTACCTTCACCAATCCTTCACCAAAACAAATTATTAAACATGCAAGTGAAAGAAACAATTTCTCTCTTACTTTACAATAACTCACTTGGCATAAGTTATTAATATAAGGAATTGCAGCTGTCAAACAATGCTCCAATAAATTTTTCTGTTACTGCTTACATTATAACCTATGAACAACCTATTATGACAATAGAGAGTCAATAAATTACAACGTAACAGGTAAAGAACTGCAATATCTCCCTATTAATACAAAAATACCATACTCACACATCTGATGTTACACTGCTATAGTAAACTGGCCACTAGACCAATGATCCCACCACCATAACCAATTACATCATCAATACATGACCGTTTCAACCAAGGTGTTCCTGTATAATATGTAAACACAAATAAATTACATGGTCAAAGCAAAAGAAATACATGCAACACACAATAATTACAATGATTAAACTGTCTATAAATAAACACTTTACTTATTAACACCAGAAATTACTTTAAGTCTCTGAATAACAGTCACTGGTTCAATTTATATAAATAAATGTCACTTTCTTCCTCCTGGTTGTAGAAAATACTGTCCTCAGTAGTTAAATTACTAAATTACATATAAATATTACAAATAAAGCACTGTAGAATGTCTGTTTGCTCAAATCTAACTCACACACAATTACTCGTTGGGCGCCATTTTATAACCAACTAGCTCAGTGGTATATATATATATCTGAACTGTCTACAGTTTATAAATTAAACTGAGATCGAGTGAAAAATATTTAATTTTTCAAGTTTTGAGGAGTTTTTGAAGTGAAATTGTGTTGAAGGGAATTCCTTTTGGCGTTATGTAAGGAAAAGTGAATTTGGATCCAGGGTACATCACGCCGATCTTCAAGTGGTGAAATTGACTTGAACAGAACTGAACAATGGCGGAAGTAAACAATGGAAATTCTACTTCCGGTACAGGTACGAAGCGAGGGAGGCCTGCAAAAAATGGTAAACAGAAGAAGTCAAACACAAAACAGTCAATAAACGGTGACAGTGACAAGCAGGTAACATGTGTCAAGTGTTCAGATGTATTTGTAAATGATGACGACAAACTATTGGGCTGTGAGAGAAGCAGCAGTTGGTTCTGTGTTGAGTGTTTAGGTTTATCGGATTTCGAGTACGAAGTGATTGGGAGAAGGAAAGATTTTCACTGGTTTTGTGAAGAATGTGAGAAGCCTGCCATAACGGCAGTATCATCTGATAAACAAATAGAAGAGAAATGTGCAGCATACATGCAGTCAATGACCGGGAGAATTGGGTGCTTGGAGGAGAAGTTAAGTAGTAAGGCGGACAGCAGTGATGTTGTGAATCTGGAAAAACGTGTTGAGAAATAAACCTGTGCAAAGTGAGGTACAAAGTTACACTGTTCGGATGACAATTGAAGAGCAGAGGGAAAGGGAATTCCGCAAGAAGAACATAATCATTCAGAACTTGAAAGAGTCTAATAAGAGAGAGTATACGGACAGGAAAGAGGAGGATATTGAGTCAATTTATAAGCTATTCAGTGCGATGGGGGTTGATGAGGAAGATGTGGTAGAGAGCTATGATAGGATAGGGAAAAAGGACCCAAGTAAGCAAAGAATAACAAAAGTGACTGTTGACAGCGTAGAGGCCAATAAAAAGATTCTAAAAAGCTCAAGAGTGCTAAAGGATGACGAGGACTACAATAATGTGTATATAGGGCCTGATATCACAAAAATGCAGCGAGCAGAAGATTACAACTTGAGAAAGGAGTTGAGAGATAGGAAAAACCAGGGCGAAAGTGATATTTTTATCAGAGGAGGGAAACTTGTCCAGCGTCAACAGAGAGCCCTGCAGTTCAGGGGTGGAGCCATACGAGCCTCCTACACAGGCACAGGCTCGGAGGGTGAAGAGTAAACAGCTCAGTAACTCATGTGTAAATAATTTTATCAGAAGTGGACTTAATATTTTATCGAGCAACGTGGATGTGATAACGACCAAAATGTTAGACTTAGAGCAGTGTGTTAAGGAACATAAACCAGACATTGTAGCACTAACAGAAGTAAAACCTAAGTACTGTAAGACTAAGCTGACGGAGACTGAAATAGTGTTGGAAGGCTACCATCCACCTTTCCATAACCTTGACTCAGAGGGACGTGGAGTTTGTATGTATGTTTCAAACCAGTTCAGGGTGGAGGCTTTTAATGTTGAAAGAGAGAACTCACAATGCTTCAAAGAATCTGTATGGGTCAGTGTCAAAGTTGGAGGAAATAAGACTGTTGTCGTAGGATGCGTTTATCGCAGCCCCTCACGTGATAGTGAAAACAATCGGAGCCTGGAAGACCTTCTTCGGCATGTAACAGATATGAACATACGATATATTATTATTGTTGGGGATTTCAACTATCCTAACATAGACTGGAAACATGCAGCAGCTACTGATGGTGAGAACACAGAGAGTGATCAGTTTACAGAGTGTATCAGGGATTGTTTCCTCAGCCAGCACGTAGACAAACCGACAAGGTATCGCGGTGAACAAAGACCATCTATTTTGGACTTAATACTGACAAGTGAAGAGAATGTGATTAAGGACTTAAGGTATTTAGCCCCACTAGGGAACAGTGACCATTGCACTTTGACATTTAAGTATGCATGCAAGACTGAGGTATTGAACAGCAAGACAACTAAGTTCAAATTTGATAAAGGAAATTATAAGGGAATGTGCGAAGTGTTGTCAGACATAGACTGGGAAAGGGAATTGGAAATGAAAGACATTCAGGAAGCATTGGATACCTTCAGTGACAAGTTGGAAAGTGCAATGCAAG
Organism: Gari tellinella; assembly: GCA_922989275.2. Taxonomy (NCBI): domain Eukaryota; kingdom Metazoa; phylum Mollusca; class Bivalvia; order Cardiida; family Psammobiidae; genus Gari; species Gari tellinella. The sequence continues at coordinate 11,838,214 of OV277858.1, forward strand.
AACACATACCAACCAACAGTGTGAGCAACAAACCAAACAAAAAGCGTCAGGCATATATGGACAGACAGGGGATGAGGCTACTGAAAACTAAACAGAGAGCATGGCAGACGTATACAGAATCTCAAGATTGCTATGACCACCAGAAATATTGTCAGGCAAGGAACAAGCTACGTGCTCACACAAGAGAAACCAGACAGAACTTTGAGGAGGCAATAGCAAGTGAAATAAAAACAAATCCAAAGGCGTTTTGGAAATACACCAAATCAAAATTGACTGTGAAAAGTGGAGTTGGCGATCTCAAAGATAGCGAGGGTGTTGTGTACAGTGACGATAAAGCCAAAGCTAGACTACTGAACGACTTTTTCTGTAGTGTGTTCACCGATGAGGATATAACAAGTGTGCCTGTCATGGAAGAACGGTCAGAGAACAGTGTACTGTCAGAGTTGTGCATTATGGAGGAAATGATTCTGAAGAAACTATACGCCTTGAAAGTCAGCAAATCATCAGGTCCTGACGGGTTCCATCCGAGGGTCCTAAAGGAGATTGCACCCAGTATTGTCGCACCCCTGAGGATCATTTATCTGAAATCGCTAAAGTCAGGAGTACTGCCATCCCAGTGGAAACAAGGACAGGTCACGCCCATCTTCAAAAAGGGTGACAGATGCTCACCGGGGAACTACAGGCCAGTCAGTCTGACTTCTGTCCACTGCAAGACTATGGAATTCATCATCAGACAGGCAGTAATGGACCATATGACTGAAAACGATCTGTTTTGCGATGAGCAGCATGGGTTTGTGCCTAGGAGATCGTGCATGACGCAACTCCTTGTGTGCCTTGATGAATGGACGGAGGCACTTGATAGAGGGGACCCAATTGACACCGTGAACCTTGACTTTAAAAAAGCGTTTGACGCCGTCCCGCATGAAAGACTGTGCAGCAAACTTGACAGCTATGGTATTAAGGGGGACATTGGAGCCTGGATCAGAAACTTCCTACAGGGTCGCACACAGAGGGTTTCTTTGAACGGATACACATCTGAATGGTCAAGCGTCACCAGTGGCATTCCCCAGGGCAGCGTGCTAGGCCCTGTCCTCGTTGTTATCTTTATTAACGATCTACCAGACGTCGTGACTTGTGTCACAAGGATCTTCGCAGACGACACTAAGGTCTCCGGGAGAGCGTCAACGGATGAGGACAGGGTCAAGCTACAGGCAGACATCGAGCGACTTTCCGAGTGGTCAGACAAGTGGCAACTGAAATTTAACACCGGCAAGTGTGGTGTCATGCATCTCGGCAACAGCAACCCTCACCATACGTACCAGATGAGAGACAACAATGGCCAATACAGGGAACTGCAAGAAACAGAGCCTGAAAAATACCTTGGTCTACATATTGACAATAAGCTTACTTTTCACCAGCATGTTAGCCAGGCAGTAACGAAGGCCAACAGAATACTAGGCATCATTAAACGCACCTTTGTTAGTAGAGATAACACCATCATCAAGAGACTGTATACGACAATGGTACGGCCGATTCTGGACTATGGAAACGCACCCAGGATCCACCAGTTTGCCGGGGACATGGATAAGTTGGAAAGGGTTCAGCGGAGGGCAACAAAGCTCTGCAGAAGCATAAAAGACCTCCCCTACGAAGAGAGATTGCAGAAGCTCCGACTACCGTCCTTACACCATAGACAAGAAAGAGGAGATATGATCCAAGTGTTCAAGATCCTGACTGGAAGGGACAACATAAATGAGAAGAAGCTGCTTCCAAGAGCATATGAAACCAGACCAAGAGGCCACAATCTGAAGCTGGGGAAAAAACAAGGCAGACTGAACATCAGGAAGCACTATTTTGGTCTGAGAGTAGTGAACAGCTGGAATTCCCTACCAGACTGGGTTGTCAGAGCCAAGGATGTGAATGGATTTAAAGACAGTGTAGACAAGTGTTGGACAAACAGACAATACATCACTCGCCCCACGCATGCGACGAGTATGTTTCAAAGAAGACCTGAGCGGGAGTCACAGGCTTAGGCCTTTATCCTGTATTTGCGGTATCACGGTATCACGGTATGTATCCATTATTCTGAGAACAACATACTTTTCATTTCAACCTTTCGTCTGCGTGAGTAATAACTTGTTAAACTAATTAGTTAGGGAGTTTTCAACAAAGTGACACAGAAAATATAATTAGATCACTGAGGGTGACTGACCTACTGTCAATCTGCATGAACTAACCTATTTGCGTATTCTGTTTTACAGTGGCGATCAGCGTGATAAAGGTTAATTTTAATTTCGTTGACTGTTACCCTAACCATCATACTGTTTTAATGTTGATTTTTCAGGCTAAAACAAGACTCGATACATGATTGGGTATCTCCAGTTGCGAGTTCTGACCTGGAAACATTGTTGGGACATTGAAATAGCAGATAAATGTAGGCCTACTGAAGTTGTCACTGCTAATGACGCTGGCCGCTTATGATCATCAACTGTATCGAGAGCAGTGTGCTAAAGTAAACAAACTATTAGCAAAGTCAAGGGTTAATTTTTACACAGAAAAGGTAGAATCCTGTCAATAGGACTCGAAGAGTCTTTTTATAGTCACTAAGCATCTCCTTGGTGCAAACAATGAAATTGCACTGCCAAAGAATGTGTCCTCCGAACAACTTGCGCATGATTTCAGCGACTTTTTTATTGAAAAGGTGGACTTTCTTTAGAAAGCTTTGACACTGCTACAGCAGCATAAATTAGGGAGATTGTGAAGGCATCCCCATGTAAGTCCTTTGAACTCGACCCAATACCTACATGGCTCTTAAAATTATGCCTTGAAAGCTCCAACCGTCGTTAACAAAAATTGTGAACTCTTCGCTGGAAACTGCCTTTGTTCCAAAAGAATTCAAAAAGTCGCATGTAAGACCTCTCCATAATCACTGTTTAAGTCAGTTCCCGAAATCAAGTTAGTATTTTTGAGTTGTCTAAGGCGCATTAAGCTATTCCCGCTGTGGAGCAAGTCAGTAATCCACGTTTTAAACAGCATAATAATGCTAACAAATTGTTCCAGTTTAGGAAAAAAAAGTATGGAAGTTCTGCGTAGTAAAGGTAGCTTACTGACATATTTAATTCGGGCTCCAACACATTTTTACTTTTAAGTATAATATACAACTATTTTTTTGGTTTCTGAATCAAGTTATCTCAACAGCCCAGAAAGAATACTTCATATTTCCAAGTTTTCTTACTCGGGTTCTTATTTTCATTCACAGTAAGCTTCAGTACTTCAAAGTGAACAGTGAAGAACGCCAAGCTCTATCCATGCGTCACGGGGAAGACAAGCCAAAACACAAAGTAAACATTTTGGTGCGATATTGCGTGATCAGCAACTTGCCTTCTTTACTCGAGCCTGTGGGTCTCGGCGACGAGGGGAAGCAAAGTCTCAACAAGACCGTTCGACCACATCTGAGTGCAGCAGCCGTGACGTTGCATGCCAAACCTGTCATAAATTAGCTCATATGTTAATGGTCAGAGAGAAAATAAAATTAGATCTTTTAGCTTTAAACGAAGATAAAATTTATATATACAACACCATAAACGGGGGAACTCGTTTTTATTTACCATTCAAGCAATTGAAAGCAACGATGAATATAAAATCTTCAATCGTTTCCTCAAGCATTTCAAATAATAAACTTTCTAAATTTTGGACTGGATTAGACACCGAGCAGATATTTTTTGGGTTTCATCTGGTTCCAAATGTTTCGAAAATTTAGCCGTATTCAATGTTCATTTTGCTTAGTTGGACATATAAATACTTACCTGCCGTGATATCACGTTTACAAGAATATTGCCAAAACAAAGAACGCTTTGACGTCGCAAATCATGACGTTGACGTCATTTCTGTTTTTAAACATAAATCAAACTACCCGCCGCGTTAAAACATCCAGAAAATTATAAAATATCGATATATCGCCGAAAAAAAATTGAATTCGACAGTGTAAATAATCCTCTTTTAGAAAATGAGTAAATTAAAAAAAATACCGGTTTTGCCGTGGAACGGCCCATATATATTATGCCACTTTAGTACTTGGTTATCTGGAAGAGATATTATATAAACAGATAGAAGCTATACATGGAAATGAAATTGCAACCTATATAAAGAAAAAATTGAAAAGATTTCTGGATGATTGCTTATTCATTAGGATCGATACACAATATTGTCTCATTGATTTTCGAAACATGCTTAACAGTTTACATAACGACATACAATTTACAGTTGAAATTAACCAAAATGAACTACCTTTCCTAGATATTCTGCTTTACAAAAAAGACGGCGTTTTAGAAACGGATATTTATTTTAAAGACACAGACTCAAAGCAAAACTTAAATTTTAAATCGTGCCACCCTAAACATACTAAATTAAGTATTCCATATAATCTTGCGAGGAGAATTTACACAATTGTATCTGATCAAAAAGTTAGAAACATTCGGCTGAAAGAACTATCATCCTCACTTTTGAAAAGAAATTATCTAAAATACGGTAATACAAAAAGGCATAACGGAGGCTATTAAAATCCCAAGAACTTCATTATTAAAGACACGGGCGAAACTAAGTCAGGACATAATACCACTTGTCTCAACTTTTAATCCGAAAAAATCTGAATTAATCGACAATGTAAAGAATAATCTACTGATTGGGTATGCAGACGAAAGAATGTCGGATGTCTTAGTGAACAGTAAAATTATAAAAATAGTAAACGGTAAACTACGAATTGGGCAAAAAATACTGTCCAGAGCAGAGATCATAGTCTACATACTGATGAACATAATACTAATTTCAAAATCACTATATGCAAACGTCCAAAATTTGGCCATTGTAATTATTTGAAAGAAGGATCCTATTTTACTCTCGATGGAAAACAGTTCTTTGTTCATGAAAATATGTAATGTGATGTTTAGAAATAGACGCACAGTACATGCCTAACAAATACGGGACACGGCAAAATAGATAATACGTCGGCTAGGTTGATAAAAGAACACTATTTTATTAATTGCTTCAAACCCAAACTAAATAGCTCATGTAAATAAATATAACTCTATACGTTCATTACCAGTAAAATATATTTCAAGTATTTGTTGTGATTGTGACGTCATAGCGTTGAATTTATGTCGTTACATCATTACGTCATCGCTATGACGTCACATTGTAACGTTATCAACAAGAAACATTATTTACACTGATGAGCCGCGAGGCCAAACATACTTGTATACTTGAATATTAAATATTAGTAAAACCGTAACATTAAAAGTCATATTTTCGTTTTTTAAATATATATATATATATATATATATATATATATGTCAACGATTTGACGTCATATGATTTAAGGGGAGGTAATCATGACGTTAAGCTGTAAAATACATATTCTGCCTGAGTCTAATTGATTTTTAATTATTATTGATTAACTTTGGTTTAATTATTTTGATGAATTGTTTTTCCTTTACTAACCTAGCTGACGGATTTATGGTTTTCATTTTATAAAATATAATATACTCAACACAAAGAGTTATGGAATTCTCAGAAACCATGGAACAAAAGAACACCAACGCAAACCAGTATTTAATTTTTAGTTATTTAATTAGATGCATGTACTGGCTAGTCGCAGGTGGTTATATTTGTTTGATAGCTCCTATAACCTCGATGTAGCACTGTGCTAAGTAACCTAGGGGTCGAAGTCATTTTTTACAAAATTAGTGTCCACAGAATAGTCCCTACATTTATGAAAAACACAATATTAAGCTGTGAGTTTCAATATTTGTAATTAAGTTCCTTTAGTTGTCACATGGCATCAACGTAATTACCACTACAGCAATATTCCTATGCACTATAGGAATCCTGTAAGGGCCATCTTAATCCACATAATTGACGCAATAGTAACATGCATACACCTGCAATAGCTAAGTACAATCGCTATAGCAACCTATACATATTTTAAACCAACATTCTTTCCCGCTATAGAAAATTTTAGCGACATATGCTACAACTACCAGACTAAGCCAGAGGGCACCTAGCAATATGATTGTATGGTAAAGCCCCACTTAACGTATCTAAACGTACCAGCAAATACCAGCAACAACAATTGACTAAAGACTTGTGCACTCATATTAAGCTCCTATACATCAGATTAGTATGACCCAAACTCAATTTTGACATTCCAAATTAATGATTAGGTCTTCATAAGACACACTCCACGTCGTCCTCAAGCACCACTCTTGTAAAAAACGTAATAAGAACCGCAACTTAAAGAAGATTAAGAAAGTGATATATCAGCAAGAAGTACTTGCTATTTAGACCAAACAAAGGCATATGCAGTCCACTACACTGTATTGAAGTGCTGTGTTAATTTAATCTTGTAACCATACCTAGATTTAACAAGTTGATTCTGTCATTAAACCAGTATTCGGGATTAATTTTAGCTGTGGCGCCAGATCACAAAAAACTAGATGTTATTTGGATTATAAACTCTCCTGAACCTATTGTACTCAAGATGGGACGTTCACACACTTGTACGTTTGCCGTAGCTGCAGTATAGCAAACCCAAAACTGGGGGATGTAGTTTATGTTGTGTCCACCATCTGCGAATAAATGGTATGTACTGATTCGGTTGGCAGGTCAGAATATATGACTAACGTCTTCCTCGATGAGCCACAGTCGCCAACAACAAACTGAAGGAACTAATTCAAATAGAAGCAATTTCCTCAATAAAGTTTATACGCTATTTCTATCTCAAAAATTTAGATATGCTCAAGTGGATGGGGTAGTGGATACAATTATGTACAAAAACAACTTGCGTCATTATTTACCCCAGCAAATCACCTACGACTGGCCTGTGTCACATACCGACACATTCGCCCCTAAGCAAAATAAGTGTTATTATACTGAACACATTATACTAATATAGTTTCTAGTGTTAAAATATTTTGCTCTAATACTTAATATATTACTGTTTCTACATGTACAACCACTTTTACTACTACTTCTACTATAACTTTTACTACAACTTCGCATAATGATACTAATCATTATTACTTTTCTTACTATTTCTTCTACTACCAGAGATATTACTACTTCTACTACTGATACATCAAAATACACCTCATATAACCATTATTTATTCGACCACTGCTATTGCTATACCTCCATCTACTACTACAACATGTAGTTAATTTCTAAATACTGTTACTGCTACTAATGATATTTTTCCAACTAAGATTAAATTTACTACTACTACTAATATATAAATGTTTTTAATTTATATTAGTATAACTGCAAAGTGTTACTGTTCAAGTACAATTTTTTTATTCTACTTACATGTATATATGAACGTATCATAAAATACTTTTATTTTAATACTTCTAATACTAATATAGGGTTAATACACCTTTTTTCGTACATTAACGTCTGAAGAAGCCCGCGGGCTGTATTTGAAGCCCGAGGCTTTAGCCGAGGGCTCCAAGACAGCACAAGGGCTTCTGCAGATGTTAATGCACGAAAAACAGGTGTATTGACACTATTCTTGCATAAAAATATGTCTATTTCCCCTTCTTTTTGGATTTCACCTAACTCTGTTCTCTAATACAAGCGCACCTAGCGAGGTCAAGTTTGTTTACAAAATGTTCATGTGTTTTATATATCCGCCGCCTAGAAACAGGGCCACATGCACCGGATTTATCAATGTCGGCCATTTTTAAAAGCGACTCGATTCGCATGTGTAATTTACGCTTGGCTTCTACCAATTAGTTCTACCAATTAACGGCCGCCGTCATCTTGCTGACTATTCTGTCGTAAAAAGACATCATGTTGTTCTTCGTCTGTTAATTCAAGGACTTAAAAATGTTACAATATGTCTGGACATGAGGAGAAATTGTGTAGTTGGATGTTGGAATAACGTTGAATGAGTTGGTTTGGTACAATGTGAGACCGGTTAGGTTCGACGCAACACAGAACGTCAGAGGTTTTCTCTTGACCAATGCTATGGAAATACAGGTACACCGATTTACAATTTAGCATGTTTAGGGTAGGACTTTATTTATAATGCTATATTTATTAATAAATATCAGACACATGAATGGATTCCCATTAAAACTTGCAGTTCCATAATGTAGTCTAGCGGGATCTAGAGTAGTCTATTTCTATTTCTATTTATTACTTCTACTCAATCAATTCTGATGATTATGAGAAGGGGCACTTTTTAGATGCACCATTGGGACTGTACCTGTCGAACACAGGTACAGAGGAGATAACGTTATTCTTTCCCGTTTTTAAACGCAAAGAAATGCAAACGCAGTGCACTAAAATGGAGACAATGACATCTTTTTTATACTTCTGACTGTTTATTTTAATCTGAGTAGCAAACAGTTTGGAGCCTGATCAGACACCGGGTTACTCGGCGTCTGACTTGGCTTCAAACCTACGTCTGATCTGGCTCCAAACTGTTTGCAATGGAAACAATAGTTTAAGTTAAAGTTCAAACTTTAAGAGAATAATGTTTTTTCCACTGTTATCTTAGTAGAAACTCAACAAGTCCCTACATCTCAGTCGTTAGAGTGCTAGAATGTTACGTCAGAGACCCTGGCTCCAAGGTTATAAAGATATGAGTTGAGTCTGAAATCGTCCTAAAGCGTTTGATTGTCAGATTTTAGTTTTTGATGAGCAAAAACTCAAATTTGACTGATCAATGTCTAAAAACCATATTAGACTCAACTTAAAAGCTTTATAACCTTTTAACTTTCTATACGTCTAACTTTTACCATTTTTATAATACAGTTGTCTAGGAATTTAAAATAATTTTAAAAATATATTTTGATAATTTTGTAAGCCATTTAAATATTAGGAGCGTACTAAGGGTCAGTTACTGAAATAGCTGGAACGGAATTTGGGTTGACATGCTATTTTATTAATATTGACGTTATAGATTCTAAATGTGTGTGTCTGTTAGATTTACTTGTAGGTTTTAAATAAAGATTTGAATTTGAATTGTCTCATTCAGTCAATGCTTTCACTAAAGAATCAAAGATAATTCTGAATAAGATGATAAAGCTGTCTATATGTTTAAACTGTTATTATTTATTTTCATACATCTTTGTTGTTTCAGATTCTATCACCAGATGTCACCATCAGCCTTGGATGTTGGTCTTAATCTTGAGAAGTCTGCAATATTAACCCCGGAGTCATCCTTTCTCCTTGACTGTGAACAGAATGTGTTTGGTGCTTACTGAACAGAGAACAGTGACAATAACTAGAATGAACCAGATTTAACAAAACAAAGTGTAATTCATGGTGAATTTACAAAATGTATGTTTACACAGTCATCACCCGGCTGATTTCAAAATAACAGGAACAGTCTTAGTTTAATGAGGAACAGCTAACCCAAGACATCTATTACATGTACATAATTTGATTGCACATTAACCTATCACTCAATCAATATGCAGTTTTACCCCTCTTATTTATTTCTCCACTGAGCAAAATAGTTCCACACTATGGAATCATGAATGTATGCACTATAAGGAGCCTAAAGCATTTTGAAAGTAAAGCAGAATATACCATTAGGTACTTTTTACTTTACTTTCAACATGCTGTAATAAAAAAAACCTGGATAAGGGGTAATGGTTTAAACAGACATAGTCTGAAAGATCAAATTACTACAGAGCTACAGGTAAAAGGCATGATTTTTATCTTATTTTCAAATATTCTTAATGTCTATTTTTTCATTTTTAATTCCATTTCTAAAAAATAATTATTTTCTAAATGCATTACTTTGGCTACTCAAACTTCTTAGAACATATCTTACCAAGTTCATTTATTATCTTGAGCTATGTAATTTCTTAAGAACTTGAAATATGTGTATAAAACCAGCATTTCAAATAAAATATATTTCAATAAGCACAATATTTGCATAGATATAAATCATAACAAGAACTTTTGTCTATATATTTGAGATCCATTTCCATTTTTTTTATTAATATCAGTCATTTTCTTCCATATCACAGCTTCCTTTATTCTAATTGCACATCAACTGTATATCTTGCAAGTATTGTGCTTCACTACAAACAGTGTACTTACAAAGAATGCACTTGTCTTCTACCTCAGTGTAAACTTTGAACAGAACATTCCCTAAAGGAGCCCTCTGATCAAGGTCGCCACACGAAGAATAATGTTCAATGCATCGGTGTACATGTTTACTTTAAACAGAACGCAATTAAACAAGATGGACAAAATTTTATTTTGATTTTAAATGTACATTTAAAGTTTCAGTGGTTATTGAATGAGAGGTTTCGCCTAATTGTGGACAACGTATGCAAATAGTCGCTGTCATGGACATTTTACTGAAATGAACTATCTGGTCGTAGACCAATCGGAGTGTCAGATGGCCGATTTTGTCAATTTCAAATTTGATTGATTTGGGTTTACGGCCGCAAACTGTGACACAAAGTTTATCATAATAGTGTGTCAATTTCATGTCATCTGTGATAGCAAGTCGCTGCCGTCGAAAGTTCGGCATTTTAAAAATATGTACATGTATGTGCACAATTACGGTACAATGTATACATAACTCGTATACGAAAAATGGGATTTAAATTGTTTTTATCGCTTTTATTAATGAGTTAACTGCAAGTTTTAATAATAAATCAAAATTTGCTTTGCCTAGTGTGTTTACTTATATGGTGTGTTCTGCTTTGTATTCATCCTAGAGTGGAGAAAACGTTAGTCTTTCCCGTTTAAACGTAAACGAAACGCAAACGCAAAACACTAAAATGTAGAAAAGGACAACGTTTTGACAATTCTGACCTTTAAATTTTTTTCAGAGTGGAAAACAGTTTGAAGCCTGCTCAGACGCCGGCTTAACCGGCGTCTGATATGGCTCCAAACTGTTTGCAAAGGAAATAATAGTTTTAGCGTAAACGCGTTTATTGGGAAAGAATAACGTTTTCTCCACTGTACATGTACCTAATAATGTCACCTGTCAACAGAATTATTTTTCCCCAATAAATTCGTTAATGCTAAAACTATATTTGACTATAGTTTTCCAGTGTAAACAGTTTGGAAACAGATCAGACGCCGGATAACTAAGCGTCTGATCAGGCTCCTAACTATTTTGGACGTAATTGCCAAAAAGTAAATGTAATTTTCTACCTGTAAATACACTGTGTTTGCGTTTTGCTTGCGTTTAAACGGGGGGAAAATGTCTTCTTTACTGTCTATTTCTTGAAATAGATTTAGAAACTAATCGGACATCTCTGGCTAGGCGTAATGCTATGTATCGTAATGAGTTCAAAAGGTGCAAATTGAATGGGAAACTGTTTAGATCCCGACCAGAATGCTCCCTCGGGAGTCTCCACCATTTGTTAGCTATTGTCTGTCCAAATACTTGGGGTTATTACAGTAAAACCCTTTCGCATTTCGCCTTAATGACCGTTATGTGTATTTGGCGCACGGTAATTAATTGTATTTTCAATTACAATGCATTCACCAGCATCTTTGCACTGACAGTGTAGGCTGAAGTTTGGCCAGAACGCTGTTCGAACCGTCATTGTTATTGTTTATACTGGGCCCCGGAACAATCATAACTATAGCGGGCATTAACGGCGCGTGTGCACGTGAATCGCCTTGTTAATACACGTTAAAGTACTCGTTAATGCACCCCCTAGGAACGGCTTTTTATGCAAGAATACTAATTGATATTACACTTTTACTACTACCACTACTGTTACTAATACTACTTATAATGATATTGCTGTAACTGTTGCAACTAATACTATGTATTATATTTGTATCAGTACCACTACTACTACGTTTTTGCTTTTGCTAAAAATCTAAATTTTATACAGGATAAGTTAACTGGTCTAGGTGACTGTAGCTTGGTCATCCAGGCATGTACAGTAGATATATCACAGCGGTTTGTAAGCCAGTGGTTAGTATGTACTCGACAGTGTGACAATTCGCATGTGAAGACAAGGTGTGGTTATAAACTATAACACTAACCGTTAACATGGCGTGGACGTAATGCTAGTTGACAGGAATTCTGGGTAAGTAAGTTAGCTTTTTTATCATTACTATAAAGTTATGGATTAAAATACTCAAAACGAGTTAAGAAGGTTGTTAGAAATTTCAAACAACATGCATGTATTTAGCAATTGTATAGACCATAAGGAGTATGAGAAACCGTGGTTTATGTTGATTGAGGATTAAATGAGTAAGTGTACATGAATGTACCTGTAAGTAACACCATCAAATTCCAACAACTACTAATATACAAACATCTCTCCAAAGACATTGGTAACTTTTGACTGTATTGACGTTGATTTGTTTATAAAACACTTAATACACAACCAAAATATAGAATGTATTAGTAGTTGGAATGTTAACTGTCATCACGCATTAAACCATAACATGAACTTATGATTTCATGAATTCACAATTAAATTTAGTTTTCATTTATACTGACGACCGATACAGCGAACATGAAACATTTTACATAACTCCGTTTGTTAGTGTCACTTTGGTAATGGGGATGTTAATGTTTGACATCATGAAACTATCTTATATGTATTTAATTGTAAGGTCAATTAGTATGTATTGTTTTTTAAAGCGTATTCAACGTTACACACATAATAAGGCATATACTGTGTGCAATCCAGTTCCAATGCAGTCCCAAAAGAGTTTTTTCATTGCGTAGATACAGATTTGCAATTTGAGAAATGTTACATGTTTGTATATTTGTAAGGAACGACGTCTTTTATAAAACTTTAAGAACAGTTGTAAAATGTTCAGTTTAATTTTCTTGAAAATATTTTCGAAAGCACTTTATGCAACATTTGATCAGTTTTGCACTAACCGGAGTTCCAGCAAAATTCCGATGCTCATTAGAAACATCATACTCTTTTAGATAAGCAGGTATATAATGCTACTAAGTGTGTTGTTTGTTATCATCAAACGGAATTTTATGCTTTTGTTGGCAATGGGAACGAAACCAATTGTTGAATTTCAAAATAATATGACACAGTATTATACGAACAGTAAAAAGGAAAAAAATAATTGCAAAACAAACATTTTTGTTCTATTTATTGCAAAAACGGTTTGTACTATAATTCCAATTGACAGCGTTCATAATGACCAGACAAGAAATCCACTTTCAATGTCCATCGGAAACAGTATACTTCATTAGATGAGCTTCTATACATGACCAGTGTGTGGCTTTTTTATGTATCCGAGTACCATTTAAGGTACTTCGCATATTTCCTGCACGTGCTTATACTAGAAAATTTATATATAGGACAGTTTGATAAGATTTAGTGTAGTTCTTCATAGCGCAATCGGTTGAGTGATTGACTAGCAATGCAAAGGTCATGGGTTCGATTCCCTTTCGATCCAAATATTTTGTTTAATGATGTGTCCGATTTATTGACTTGTAAATCCATAACGCAGTGATCAAGGGACATGTTATATTTAGTCGTCGTTGATTAGAATAAGTGATTAGAATAAGTGATGTTATATATGCGATCCAATTTATATCCACTTACATGTACGTTTTACAAGTCAATAAAATAGGTATACATGTATAAGATTTGATCGAAATATAAAGCCACACATTGAAGCTTTTTAAGATCAATAGTGCCCATTATTATGTTTAAACAATATAATTAACCTTGTATGCAAGTTCATGAATAAAGTCCATGAATAAATAATAATGCATTTTAATGACAGAATTTTAATTTCCAGGTATATAGGTAACTGTGTCTCAACTTCAACTTTCTGACATTTTAACCCTTTACCTGGTAGCAATGACACCATCGGCGTATACGTCGGGGATATAGATAATAGTAATTTGGCTATCTATAGCCAGTATCTGACGGATAAGAGTACCCACTCTCACCAATACACCTAATTGGAAATATTGGAAAACTAGTGTGAATTTGACGTGTGTCATTTTCAAGCCCTATTAACTGCCTTTTTGCTTAACAACAGCATAATAGTGTAAACGTAAAGTTTGAAGAAAAATTAATTCCCTTTCTAACGGTGTATTTTTTATACAATTTGAAGTATGAATTGGTAGAGTGCCACTGGGTTAAATGGATACAATCTCTTTTATTACTGACACTTAGATTTATGGCACCTATTATTTTCAAGTCCTTATAACTGCTTGTTTGCTTCACAAAAAACATGCATGTTTACTGTAAATGTAAAGTGTGTAGATAATTAAATTTCGTTTCTAACGGTGTATTTTCATACAATTTGAAGTATGAATAAGTAGGTGGCAATTGGATTAAAACGATACAAATCAAGATATTTCCAATATATTTTTATTTAGATTTATTTTATTAAGCATATAATATACCGCACGGAGTAACGATTTTTCGACTGTGTACAATAGAATAGCGTTTCCAAAACCTAGATCAAGATCAGACGCCGAGTAACTGATACAGCTGAGACACGCAGTAGCTCGGAGTCTAATCTGGATATAAGCATTGATACAGCTCAGATACTGAGTATCTCACCAGAATCAGCTATATTTATTTCTATGTCACTGAAAAGAGTGTCGACCCTAATCAGGCGCCGTATTTGAGGAACGACTTCTAATCTGAGCATCCACAGTCTGCAATACGTGCGCCATGTCTTGCATTTATCTCACGTTCATTTTTTATGCATTTAGTCAAACTCCAATAAATACTCAAAATCTACACAAAATTGCATTTGTATCACTTATTTTGTTGTGAGATCGAACAGTTTCTGTGTAGACGAGACGCCGAGTAGCATGCGATCTTATCAAGGTCTTAAACTGTTTTACGATTCTAGAACGAATTATTTTTCTCGTATTAATTCAGACAGTTTGGATCTCGATCACAATGCTGAGTGACTCGGTGTCGCAACTGTTTGAAATCTAATAGAATATTTTCTTTCTTGTGAATTCCTAAGCAACTAGTTTGAATATTGATCAGACGCCGTGTAGATCGGCAATGCATCAGGATCCAAACTGTTTGACACCTTAGAATAAATTTAATTACCTTTCATAATAGTTTTACACAAGCGATTTGGTTGAAGATGAGACGCCGAATAGTTCGCCATGTAATCAATATCTAAACAGATTTACATTTTATGAAGAAATATTACTTTCATATATATTCAGTCAGTTTGGATCCCGATCACAATGCTGAGTGACTCGGCGTCGCAACTGTTTGATGGCTGTTAGAATTTTTTTTCACGTGAGTTCCTACGCAATCAGTTTGAATCTTGAGCAGAAGCAGTGTAGCTAGGCACTGCAATAGGATCCAAACTGTTTGACACCTTAGAATTATTCAATTTATTACTTTCTTTCTAGTTTAACACACATTTATATATAAATGAGACGCCGAGTAGCTACTTACTTTTGATGAGCCGAAGCTTTAGTACCCCCGAGTCGAATCTTTATATTCTTTATAGTACCTAGAATGTGTTCATTTTGACAACGCTATGGTAGTCTCTTATAATTCATAACTGAATGACATGGAACATTCATTTGTTTGTATTTATTATGTAAGTGTATTATGTTGTATCCATGATGAGACTTGAATAAAGATTATAATATTATTACTACCGTATCCGGTGTGTGACCCAACGGTCAAGCGGCTTCCCGTTGATATTAGATAGCAGGATTGTCGAGTGTGCTCTATGGAAGTCCGCAATTTTATTGGTCAACTATATTTAGATGTTGACCTCAGGAACAGCTAGAACCTTTCGTGTGATAATGTATCTGCATATTTCATAAATCGACATAGATCGTACTTTCCGAACGGTGACCAGTAGTGCGTGCAACCTCATATGCCAGTCATACGGAGATCACCGATCAACATTAGGTCATGCCTGTCGACCTAAGCCTCTTTTTATGCAATTGTTTTGTATAGCAACACTATAATTAGATTTGGGAATTCGTAAGATATTTGAACATACTTAAAATGTGTAGACACCTGGACAGTACAATATAAGTAGAAGAATGAGATTTTAGCCTTTAATCGAGGACTAGCTCTAACCCGCTCTCATCAGGTAATTGATAAGCCGCGGAAAGTCGCGCTTATCAGGTAATAGATAAAGTCGCGCTATTACGCGCTAATAAGGGAATAATGAAACACACGCTGACACGCGAGCATTAGGGATAGGGTTAATAAGAAAAACTGTTATTACAACCAACCCTGACTGTAATATTTTCTAATTTTGTATGACCAACTACTTCATCAACCATATATTCGAATAAAATGAAAATAAATATACATTGAATGATTCTTTTTTTTGTAATTCAATCTTTGAGCATTTTGCAAAATTTAAATAGCTGATAACATCTTTCTGAACACCTTTATTCAAAATGTGTTTAGCCTTTCTTGCAATGAATGATGTTGACTACTTATTGAGCGAGACTTATATTCATTAGCTTTGTTTATTTTTAAAAAAAAATAAAATCATCAAAATTCCAAGTTTTTGTCAGAAAAAGAGACCTTAAAGACAAACCACATGATAAGTTTTGCCTATATTTTCACACATTGTTTTTTAGGCTATTACCATTCTTCAAGAAATGTTTAATAACACCTTGTATGGAAACTAAGCGCACCCGCGAAGTACCTTTATGCATACATTTGCGTCGGAAAACGAAGTCATTTTTTGTTTTTAACTGAATATGACCGAATATATACTCAACCAAGACGAAAATTGCCCACTTTTGTATTCTAAATTTCTCAGCATCTCATACTTCAATTGTATTTAACGTTTATTTTATAGAGAGTGACAGACAGCATAGAAACATTGTGACTCACTAACTGGCACATTATTTTGAAAATAAAATATATATTACTCTTTTTCCTTAAGATAGCATTTTTGCTAAGACATGTTTTCCAATGAATAAAAACGATGACGCTCATATTTAGCAGCTTTAACCTTTTCTTAAATAATATAAAATCACATTAGACTTTTGTTCATCACAACTTTAAAGGCGTTATTAGGGCTTGAAGCTCTTATTATATCAAATTACCTCCTTTAATTTGAAATTAGATGAACACAATAAGTGAACGTATGAGCCTTTAAGATCTCACACAAAACTTGATTTGATAAAGTACTTTATATAAGGATATGGAGTTTTGAAATTTACATAGTGTAAAGTAAACGTAAAAATGGATACTATCTTTGTTGGCTGAGTCTATAAATAAGAAATGTTGTGAAAGGTAATATAACTTGCATAAATGATTGATTAATATGAATCAAGCAACGGGATGGTTCGATTTAAACACTTTTGAACTGTTTATTGCAACCATGTTTTATTGCAATGCTCTTGCCAACTAGATTTGCAATAACCTGACTTGCAGTAAAATGTCAAAGTCCATCGGAAACGTGTTACTGTAGCACATGAACATATTATTAGAGCTTTTATCATCCGACAAAATTCATTGCATTCGTCGGCGTCGGGAGTTATGTTTAACGTTTAACAGAATGTAACTCAATATTATAAAGAATGAGTCACGAACATATATGATTGCGTTTTGTGTTGACATGATTGAAATAAAAGCAATTGCAATATAAAACCATTTAGCAGAGTTCATTCAAGAACTTGTTTAATAATTGCATTTGCAATGGACACATTCAATCATATTTGCAAAAAATGGTATCATCAGAAATATACTCCATAAGATTATCACATGGAATTGCTATTTTTAGGCTTTTTGATCATCCGACATAATTTGAAGCATTCGTCGGCGTCGGAGTCGGGAAATATATTTTGTTTCTATTTTAGCAGATTATAGCTCAGTATTATTCGAAAGGTAGTCTAAAATCAGAATGGATCGCGACATCGATTTATTGCAGTTCGTGTTGACATCATTGAAATAAACGAACATGCAAATTAAAACTTGTTGGCATTGTTTATTAAAAAACGTTATTAATGCAATTCTGGTGGACACGTTCAATCACTTTGACATTCACCGGATTACAATAAAAAATTAAAGTCCATCGTATCGTAAACGTTATACTCAATTTAATGATAATCTGTACATGATATAATGTACGTCTTGATCATTTGACCTAATTTGACACATCGGTCGGCGTCGGTTTTTTTTTACTTTAAAATATAAATTAGAAATGTTTTCTAATGTAAAACAGAATTGCCAATTTGGTTCATTGAACATTTGGTTAACATAAACTTAGTAACTAGAAATGCAATAAAACATTTTAGCAGTGTTTATTGTAAAACTGTTTGAATTGTACTTGCAGTTATCACGTTCAATCACTGTTGCAAATTTCGCAATAGCACAAGAAAATACTTAGTCATAGCACTCGTAGGCATCGTGCATTTATAATATCGTGTTCAGGTAAGAAAGTCTACTAGCTGACTTGAGAGTGGTCGGCGGGTCTACCCCGTTGCCGATTTGTATATGGAACAGTTCATAAAGGGTCTTTTGGTACGTCGTGTCTGTCTATAACTATACGTCGTGATCATACATTAAAATAGTAATTTCGTCCCTTACAAGCAATGTATACACAGGTCAGTAAAGGGCTTACTGAACTGTTCTGTATTGTTAGTCATTTTTGAATGCATCTTAAAAACAATCCTTAATAGAAAAAACTGGACGAAACTGGATTAAAACTAGATATTTTATGTGGATATTTCTTGGATAAATAGGCATACGGTCTTCAAGGTCAAATGTTTCCCCTCAGAACATGCGGCATATGTTATTATTTATTATAGAAGTAGCTGTCTGCTACACTGTACAATTGTTACTTTAGACTATCGTTGAGATGTTTGCAGTGTTTCATTCCATTCTTTTAGTACAAATGGTTTAACTTATTAACTCTTAAGTTCAATTTTACGCCCTTCGACTAATTCCTTCGGATGAGACTAAAAAACCGAGGTCCGATGTCCGAGGTCAGTGCTTTTAGGTGGATATCCGAAATAACTAGATAATGTTATCTAGTGTAAGAGTAGGGTATCACGCCTCGGTCTCATGTGTGTGTGTGTCACTCTATCCGGGGGACACATTAGTCCATGCTCCTTCAAGACCCCTCCGAGCAAGGTTCAATATTTTACATATAACCTATTTTCTATTCACTGGTAGACTGTATGCAAATGACTAGTATACTCGTCGCTAAGGTTGAATGAGTTGACTGTATTATACAAATGAATATTGTCAAAGGAATTAGCATAAGATTTCTTTGATAGATATAGCTTCAAATTATGGCAGCATTGCAAGTAGAGTAGTACATTTACTTGCATAAGCAACATCTTGATTGCGTATTTGTTACAGGATATAAATATAGCCAATTGACAGATACCAGATATCAGTTGAATCAAATTCATTTAATCAAAGTCATTATCAAAAATGGTGATAAATGACAATATAAGCATACTAAAGATGAGGAAATAAACGGTAACTCTAAGTAAGTGTTACAACTATTTTGTCATGTAATTAAAATGATTACATATTATTCATGTGTTGATACATAGCGAGGGGAAATATCGATTAGGAGATCATACTTCATAATCACATTTTACCTTATGTATAGTCATAAACCAACCATAAAAATCTTAACTATCTGATATTATACTGTGCGAAAGGATTTCGACGAACTTAACATCTATATTGATTGCAGACACAGTGAACACGGATATATTTATATATATGTACATTCATATATTATATACAGAACATATATAAACAAAATATTCCCCTAGTGCAGTAGAAATATCATTTCAGTGTGCAACTATCTGTACATAAATAATGTAACTATCTAATTTGCTGACAGCAATTTCTAAATACTATTTAAATTAACATTTCCGAAAATCGCCGGTTCAGGTTGCATAGTAAAGTAGATATCGTTTAATAGACATTTGAATATATAACTCCAGTTACACTTAAAGAAAAACCAAATTCGTTTAAGGAGTTTAAAGAGGATCTGTTTGTTGCCAAATCAGCAACAACAAATACAATAATTGTTAAGTGACGAGCAGAGTTCGATTTAGACAGCATCAGTGCGACATGTATTACTGAGCAATAGCGGTATCAATTGTAAAGCTATAACAAGTAGTTTTTAATGTGACGACGTCAATAACTACAAATTCCGACGTTATCAAGTATTGATAGTCGTTCTTTAAGATATCATGAGGTCATGCATTATAGAAATACTGACGTCAGGACATTAAATTATACTTTATAATATTGGAATCTAATATTTTGTTTTCATAAAAACTTGAACTATTTATCCTTTCGTATTTAGTTTTGGTTTGAAAGCTTTTAAAAATATATTTTCACTTTCTAATCTAGCCGAGGTACTTTCGATTTTTAATTTTAAAAAGAAACATATGAAAGTTTAATGCAGTATTGTTGCAGGTGTCTAAATGACTACTGCGAGGGAAGTGTCTCGTTGAAGGGGTTCTGATCTGTTGTGCATGTATGGTTCTTCTAGTTCTGAGTTTATCCCCATGTCTAATCGATATAGTGTTCACTCTATCAAATACACATTATAACATATACTATGCCAAACCTCCAACGCAACACCCCGGATATTCCCATTACTTCCAACGTTAAACATGTCTTAAGTTAGTCTGGTCAATTCTGTAATGTGTGTATATCCTGAATAGATTTATTCTGCAATTCATAGAGTGATAAATGGACAATATTCTTGGTAAACAAAAACAAAATGAATTGGCATTTGGTCCAAAAAAATATGGAATTTTGTGAAATCTCATTTTAATGCATTTTCAATGGGGAATGTTAACCAGAAATTAGCGATACGTTTTGGATACATGGTTATTATTCGTCAGAAGTGTCAATGAAAATTCGTTGCCATTATTAACAACTTTGAGGGCAGTACATCAATTTAAAAACACAAATAAACATTTAATAATTTTGTGTCAACTTTACCATCGATTTAAAACACCCGCTCTGATATAAAAAATAGAAGGGAGCTCGGAGGTGTTGCGTTGGCAGTTTGGCCTAGTATACAAAACATTCTTAACGTCGCATGACATATTTGCGTTAATATCAAATAGTTTGCCATTAAAGTTAATGTTCTTGTTTCTTTGAATATGTTTACATATACTACAGTTTGATTTTACGCATTGTGTTACCCTATGGTGTCCTTTTATGTTGCAATTGTATTGGGAATTTTGACTTTGGTTATAATTATTTTTAGGTTTGTTGGTTGGCGTTTACTTGTTATCAGTTTGGTGTTTTTGAGACATACTACTGTGTGTACCTGTCTTATGATGACGTTTTAATCTGATAATTGTTGAAATAGGTCTGATAACCCCCGAATGTTGTTGTGTTTAGAGTAAAACTAACTGAATGGAAAGTAGTGTTGCTCGAGATCAGTTTCTATATTTAGCTTAAACTGCACCAAGAACTGTATCCATACCCTAAACACAGCCATCTAAACACACACGCAAATTGCTTTTTTGAAATTTTATTTTTCCCGACGCGTTTCGTACGTTATTCATCAGTGGAATGAATACAATATGTTCATGGTAACTACGTGGTATCGTTAACACACATTTTATGACGTCACGTCATCATGACATCATAAGGCTTTGTTTAATTTAGCAATGTATATTTTTACGAAATACTCTCTGAACGTTTGGGAGAATTATATCATAATACTAAACGAAAGAATGTACCAATACAGGTTATACATACAGGGATTAAGTAAGCCTTATATATTCCCAATTCACAGTTACTAAAAGTCAGGGACAAAAATATCACAGACATAACACCATTTATATATACGCACACTCCCAAACACAAGGAGGTATACGGTATCATAAGAAAAAACATGGATGTTTTAAATTCGGATAAGAACATGAAAATAAGTTTGAATGAAACGAAAGTCGTAAAATGCAAATGACAACTTCTTTATTGAAAATTTCTACTGATTAAATCCGAATTTATTAAACTAAAACATGCCCGTCAGTCACCAAGTGCAACGAGCCCAGATGTGGACTCTGTAAGCACTTACTAGAAATGTTAAGCTTAACTATCCATGCTTTAAAAAGCAACGCCGACGTAATGACGTGACGTAAATTTGTTGTAACACAGGGAACGCCACTCTAGGAGACGATAAAACAGCCATTTGAGTCTTGGTTTAAACATTTGAATGAATCTTTCCCTTCTGTCTTCTGGTAACGATGCTGTCTGTTTGCATTTTGAAACAAGAGTTGCATGCGGCCCTTAATCGCTCATCTGGTACTTCTGATTACGGTCATGTAAATTGACCAGTAATGAGTATGTTTTTACTTATTCACGCCACCCACTGGTGACGATGTTGTTTGTGCTAGTAAGATTATTTAAAGAAAACTGGCGATGGGTCAACGTCTCTGGTTGCAATTATTTTTAAGATAACACAATGATTTGAAGAAATCTGGTACAGAGTTATCAATTGACCAAGTGTGTAAAATTATTTTGAATTTGAACCAGATGTTTCAGAGAAGAAGATTTTTAATGTTTTACTCAACATTAACATAAGGAATACGTACCCCACCCACTGACGGCCATGTTTTTGAAGATAACAAATTTATTTTAATAAATCTGGTACATGGTCATCAATTGACTATTTGTGTAAAAACATTTCTTTCAAATCGGACCAGTAGATTTTGACAATAATATTTTTAAAGTTTTCACTACATAGCCGTATAAGGAACATCTGCCCCACCCTCTTATGTTTTTTAAAGATAGTGAAAATAATTTTAAAAAACTTATAGAGGGTCACAAATGGCATATTTGTGTAAAATTATTTACAATTCGGACCAGTAGTTTTTGACAAGAAAAAGTTTTTTCAATTGGTTTCCATAGCAAACACAATTTCAATTGGATGACCTATATTTGTAGATATCTAAGAGAGTACCTTACAATGAACAATCCTATAAAGTGTTAATGAAATTGGCCCAGTGGTTTCCAAGAAGAAGATTTTTGAAGAAAAAAATTGCGACGGTCGACGGACGAACGACGACGGACGACGGACACAGGGCGATCACAATAGCTCATCTTGGCACTACGTGTCAGGTGAACTAAAAAGGGGACACCCGGAATTTCGGTTCTACTGTTGCACAACTGTCGATATGTTCTTACTCTTGTGTCTCGTAGGTGTTGTCTGTGTACTGTCATGTGTTTTCTTAAGTCGTTAGTCTCTCCAATATACTCTTCGTGGCATCCGTTGCATATAATTACATAAATGACATTTTTACATCACAGCTAGTGTTTTCTTTCACTGATACTTTCTTGCCACATTTAACGATTAACCATGCTCCTTTCATTAGATAGTTGCACAAACCGCATCGAGTGACTTTTGGTATCGTTTTATTCTCTTCAAATTTGGCTTTAGTGATTAGTCTTTTTAGATTGGGTGATAGTGCTTACTATTATTACTACTTACTAGTACAACTGCTAATATTGCTACTCACTATTACTGCTACTGATACTTTCTATTACCTTACTCGTTCTTATTATTTTACTACTACTACTACTTCTACTTCTTCTACTACTGCTTACTCCTACTAGATCTACTACTACCTACTAGTACTAGAACCTATTAGTTTTGTTACGTCTACCACCAGCTACGATTTCAACTACTACTAGATATTCTACTTCATGCTTACAACTATTACAACTGCTACTACTACTAGGCCAAATAAAAAGTACCTGTGTTTCCTATTACATGCCAAAAACATAGTATAATACATTGAACTTTCTGATGGAGTATCTTATATAGTTAGATCTATATTAATATATGAAAATAAATGAAAATGTTTTATTGTGCAGAGCCCTGTGGTTATTCATAAAATAACTATTATAAATATCGTTTCAAATTGTTATTCTATTGGTAGACTCCATTACAAAAATTACCTTCAAAATCTAAACTGGTATCATTGATGTTCAATATTGGTGTACCAAAACAGCAAAGTAGTGACATATATGATATATGGAGTTAATTATGTTTCGAAATGTGTTGTATACATGTCAAATGAGTCAATGAGATGTAGTGTCTGCATGTTGAATGTGTCAACGGTAAACTCACTAGCAGATTATATGTGCAAGGAAAGTACTTTACGACATATTTAGAGCAAATTTCACTTAGAAAGCTGCTAAATCTTATTTAACAATAAACTGTGCAATACTTAAACGTCTATAAATGAGCTTTTTAAACAATTAAGTGGTACGTAGCTTCTATTACACGGTCCGCAGAAAACGTCTGTAACAAGCGCCGCAAAACTTATTGACATTCGCTGATACATTTTTCGAAAAATAGAGAAAAAACAGTTTATGGTCGGAGGGAAAAAACTAGGGTTACCGGAAATACAGGTCTGTTTTTATTTTACCCTACTACTATCAAAACAATTACTACTACTATTACAACAATTACTACCACTGTTAAAACTATAACACGAATGACTACTACTATTATTATTACCGCTACTTTTACTATAAGATCAATAACTAACACACTACTTACCAACCACTTCTACTACTGCTAATACTTAAGAAAATATACTATTCTAACGGGTGGTTCCACCACAGGTTTTGGTGCTGAAATGAGCGCGAACAAATTATTCATTTTACTTCCTCTTATCTGGAGCTCTGATGCAGTGTAAAATTATGGAACTATTATGACGAGTCCTGGGTCTAAGTGGGGCATATCTAAACAGATGTTTACCCAAAATATAGGAAGTTGATTCCATTAGATGTCCCACAAGTTGCTAATATATATGTGTGTATGTCAATTACGGTTGAGCCTCAGTTTTTTCTCTTCTCTCTATCTTATTCTCACTCTTATAGTGTTTGTATTATTTGTGAAACTGTAAGGGAAGGGTCATCTCTATGTTAGCAGAACTTGTTGACCAACTTCTTTTCCTGTAAAAATATTGGACATAAAATATGTTTGAACGAAACTACTACTAATTATAACAGTTACTTAGTCTACTACTACTACTACTTTCTTCCATTATTAATACTCCAACTACTGTAACCTACCATTACTACTAATTCTTCTTCTACTGCTACCAATTACTTTTATTACTGTTACTATTACTGCAACTACTACTACTACAACTTACTATTACACACTAGTACTGTCACTACTAATACTTATTCTACTGCAACTACCACACTACCATATGCACTACTACTTTTAA
This sequence comes from Gari tellinella, assembly GCA_922989275.2. Lineage (NCBI taxonomy): Eukaryota > Metazoa > Mollusca > Bivalvia > Cardiida > Psammobiidae > Gari > Gari tellinella. The sequence goes on from OV277858.1 coordinate 11,863,397, forward strand.
CATTACTACTTCTATTTCTAGTTTTGTCGTTGCATTTTATATCTTTACAGCAACAAGTAATGTATTTCTACCTCAATTTCCGACATAGGTTCCCGTTATCTGTTTGACCAGGATACATAAATCATACTAGTTTTTTTATGCCCATAAACTCTATACTTGATTTTAAATTCCACACTCCAACAAACTATAATTACTTCAATATTGATGTAAATGCGAACAGTGTTAACAACTCAAGATTAAACTAGTGACAGTTTTAAAAGAATACAGCAGCCAACTATTGGTTGAGCCTTCTGCGTTGCTCCCGTTCAGTTCGCTTAAACACGGTGGACAATCATTCTATAGAAGTTCATACCTAAGCCAGCAAGGTTTACCCTTAATTGATGCATGCAATATATTTATTGAATTCAAATTATATTACAATTAGTCCTTATACTTGTATAATTTGGAAGTTATGTTCTGTAAAACAAATACCTCTGATTACATATTATAGTCATATTTTCTCTGCAGTCGCCAATGCACAAAAAACAGATAGATCGGCGCATTTAGCTTTACAAATAGAAATGTTCATATACCGGTAGGTAAGTATAATCTACCTACTCAGTACACAATATAAGTGCAAACCTGTTTTGACTACCGAACTCATTATGGCTATTCCATCAAGTCAGTTACATTACTTTTACTTAACAGTGTCGGCCCATTGACATATATAAGATGGAAGTAATTCTGATGGATATTCTGGAACGCATATCTTCATTACTTATTGCTTTTACCGTATAGTTTCTCGAAAAGAACACGTTTTCGGAACAGTATAAGGTTCCAATGTTGCACTTTTCTCTATATTATACCAACTAACACATTCTATATTTTAACTAAAAAAATTGCGATTCACCTAAATAGAGTGCCACGACCTTGTCTGAATAACTGCACTCAACCAATGGTATGTGTGAAATGCGTTAGTATGGGTGGACGCTTCAGTCGTGATGAAAGAAAAGTTGACAGTTCCTATTGGAGCATTCCGCTTTACTTTCTCTTTAGCCAAAGTAACCATCCACCTTGCAGAGAGTTACCATGTGTATACATGCTATAGGACTATAATAAATGCTATATGTAATTTATGGTTAAACTATCGGTAGATTAGTATCATTTCTGGATGAATGAGAGACATTCTCGACAAAAAGAGAAAGTAGATCTCTAAGAAACATTACAGTTTCGATGATAATTTAAGTTGTGTAAACACAACCTGAACGATGTTAATTGTGAGCTATTTGAAGTTATCTTTAAATGATTGAATAGCATTAAAGGCACTCTTGGCATCACTAATATTTGAAGAACGGATTTTGATATTCCATATAATAAAAGGGTCTTTATTTTTAAACAATACAGTTTTACATCTTATTGATCCAGATCAGATACTAAATGTATTCATGTTTTATTGGATATACACTGCTCACATTCTGATGTTTAGATAGTTAGCTTATATTAAATTTTAACCAGACAGAACTTTTTCCAGACCAGACTCAGATTTATTCAGTGTCGAATCTGGTTTCTCACTCTCTGCACTGCAAACATTAAGATCAAACTATACATTACTTGTTCAAGAAACATATTATTTTATAAGATGTTACAAAAACAACTTGTATTTAGGCTTTGCCTATGGACGGAAAAAAGCAAAATTGTACTAATAAGTAAAACTTAATGCTTCTTGATTTTGACAATATTGTGGCACATTTACCAAGAGTCTTAATAAACTATCATCTAAGATATGACATTGTGACCTATTTTTTGACCCCATACGACCAATCTTCAAAGTGAAGCAATAACTCTTAAAGATGAATAGCCTGAGCAAATATGATCTTAATGGGGGTAAATCTATGGCCGCTAGAGTGTACCAAACCAAATGTTGATGGACAACAGACATCTACTGGTCACTATAGTTCACTTGAAAAGTCTCAGGTGAACTAATAAAAATAGGATTACGAACAAACAAGAATTGTGTCACAGAAAGTGACAAATGTCCCCGACGGCCGAGGTTTTTGTCACTGCAATGTATTCATTTGGCTTTCAAATAAAAACATACAGCAGGCTATAATTGTACTCCTTGTCGTTGTTGTGTTGCAATATTTAAAGAAAAACGCTTGTTCTAGCTTATCCAAATGAATCATCAACATAGTATCATGACGTCATATGATGACATGATGACGTTGTTGTGATAACAAGGTTTGTCAATGTCATAATGAGGACTTATTTCTTAATTAAGAAATGATCACATTATCAAAGAGTTATGGCCAGTTAGGATGAGTTACCTCCCTTCCTATTCACTTGAAATAATATAGGATGAGTTATCTCCCTTTTCACCGGAGTTGACCTCTAAATGACCTTGACCTTTGCAGGACGTGACCCAAATTGTACTGACCTCAATAGATTCTTGTGGTGAGTACACATACAAAATATAAAGTCTCTAACCCACGTTATTTAAAGTTATGGCCAAGATTAAAGTTGTGTGCAGACAAACAGACAGAAAGACAGACCAAAAACAAATATTCCCCCGACTAAGTCGCACGGGTGCATAAAAATGATGCAAAATACAGTAATGCTGTGTGGTCAAAACTTGCATTCTGGTTCAGTATAACAGAGACCATACATTAACCATTTCCTCCACAGAAGTGCCTACAACACCTCTACCTACACCTCAGTATAAATATATCAAATGCGTACTTGCTACCCAGTGACTGTTTTGAACATATGAGGTAGTTCAAAGCAAGATAAAAGTACAGCAAAAAGCTCTGACAGGAGCTCCCTGCAAAAAGTTACTTTCATCTTACTTTAAGCAGTCAGTGTTTATGACATAGTTTGATATAGGATATTTGCACTTTTGGCTATGGAAGAAAGGGGTAAAGCAAGGTTAAAGTAATCAGAAAGCACCTAAGAGGCTTTGTGCTTTACTTCTATCTAAATATTCTTACATAATGCAGTAACTTGACAAGTTGTCTTGCACATCAATAATTGGACATCATGTAGTGGTTGAATTAAATGTTATACTGTAAATGAGACAACTGTTGGCATCGATATTCAAAATAAGTGTGTCAGAGAGTGAAATAGCACATTGGCAAAAAGACAAACATGATCTTGTTAAGATTAAGGTTCTCTACTAGGGCTTTCAATTCTGATTTTATTTTACTGGCACTTTAGGAATTATTTATAAACACAGCAGGAAAAATATTTCGTTATGTATATTTAATTTGCTTTTTTTTTATTTCATCAGTTCGTATAATACACAGCAGTAAAACAACACAACAACACTAAAGTTACGTTTCAATTTCATATATACATAATTACAGCTTTTAGAGACTATATTAAACTCATTTGTCACAAATTGACACAGCATAGTTTTTCTTTTAAATAATTAACATGGATGCAGGGCTCCGCATAAGGAGATTTCTTCAAAAACTTAAATTTTTATGTCTGTATTAAACCATATGGTGTGACAGTCACTGTGACTACTCATTATAATTGGTTCAAAGGGACAATTTTAATGATTAGTTAAAATACACCATAGGATTTGCTGCTGTCATGGAATTTGATCCATTTTAACTTATCCACCGCTCTAATCAGTTCATCTAATTACTACTTCAATTCAGCTCAAACTTATGTTGTTCTCTCTTGAAAAAAAATCAGTTTTAATTTGTATCAAATTCTCTGACTATCTGTATGAAAGTCCATATTGGATGGGAAACTGCTGAATGTCATGGTTGATGCTTGTCCTACATTGTTTACCAGTTCAGGCAGGGAAACATTCCAAACATTGCACTGGTGAGTCAGGAAACAGCATAAAGGCTATGCTGATTCTGCAATAGATAGTACATAAATAATGTATTGTTATGTATAAGGCACTCTACAGGCCTCAAACATCTCAGGACTTTTGTGTTGTTGTTTTCTTTTATAATTTGTGCATGACTTAACATATTGACCAAATAACAGGTTTTATTCCGCACAGTGACACTAGTGTTCTCTAACAATTGTTCAGCATGTCTGGTATATGTATTCAATCAATGGAGCTAAAGTTCCAAATCAGAATGATAATAAATTAATGTTGACATAGTTATACTCATACAGGGCTACAGATAACTGACATGAAGAAAAGCTGCATTTGGTCTGATTACTCCAACTTATGTGGAGCACTGACCTGTATCGTAAATAAGGTTTCATGGCCTGAAATGAAAATAATTATACTGTTAGAGTCAGAACTGTACACATTATAGGCTTATATTTCAATCTAAAGCCCCCCACACATTGCCTCTAACTTGTCTTTCCAATGCTTTCTTTCAAATATTTACTATATACTGTACTTTGTAGGCTCTTTCAATTATAACATAATATACGAAAATAGTTTGCATTTTAAGGAGACTCAGCTTTTAAAGGCCAAATACGCAGAACTTTGCCATAACTGTGTAATTTCACGTGATAGAGATTTCATTTTGGCATGTGCATTAAAGGGGCTCGCAACCGGATTTAGCATTAAAAATAGTAATTTGTAAATATGTCAAATGCTTATATAAATGGGTAATATGTAGTTTAGGATAATCAATTATGTTAAAAAATGTATTAAAAAAAAAGATGTGGCTTTGGTGGGATTCGAACCCGTGACCCTCCATGCGGAGACAAACATGACAAAATAGGAAGCGCCTTTATTCACGCGGCTACTGGCCCTTTCTATCTATATGGTAGCGAATTAACATACTCCACTGGAAGCGATTGATAGCTACATATTCGGCTCGGGTTTATGTCTTAGCCCGTGTAGAGAAGCAACAACAACAACTATACCGTTAGCTAACGCTATAGAAAAACTATGGAAAATAATTAAAAACACTAAGATTCAGTGACGATTCTTGAGACTATTTTTGGACTGATCATATTTTTTTAATGTCAGAAGCCAAATAATGCCACAAATTTGCCTTATTTGAGTATTTTATTTTATTTTGACAAGTACACCATCCGGTTGCGAGTCCCTTTAAAGAATCTTTGATAACAGTACAACTGACATGTAAGTAAGACGAAGGTCAAGGCCATGTAGATGTCCTCTAGAAGTAAAATAGGATGCAATTGACATATGCCACAACTTTGCAGCTACATTTGATAGATACTTCATATTTTGCATGTGAGTCTACAGGGCAGTTTGTATCTGGTTCAAGTACTTCAAGGTACAACCCTTAACAAGTCTTATATATTACACATAGTCTACACACTTAGCTACATGCTCAATATTGTATGATAAATTTCAATAAACATCTTTTTTACCTACCAGAATTAGAATCTAACTTCTGGATGTCAAACAGAGTAGATCCAGATCATGCCCCGCATTAGTGTCGCATTTTCAATAAAGGCTAACCTCAGCTGACTGGTGGATTGTTGTTTTTCTTAACTTTTTCAAAGTTTATGTAATTTCTTAATGAAAGAGGCATTAATTTACCAGTTTTATGGCTGTTGAATTCAACTTACCTGATAACTGATCCCGGGTGTAGTTCAATTCTGTGTCACAATCGTGGTTTCCAGTGGAATATTCATGTCAAATAGTAGAATCTAATCGTTAAATGGTATGGTTCTAATCACTCAAACTGTCTGACATAATTTGACGACGGAACTAAGACGAAGTACTACGCCGTTTCCGGCGTAGGTTATCACAGAATATAGTTCGTTTAACTACGATTTAAAATAAAAAAGTCCACGTAAATAACGTCTTACTTCATCAATTATTGCTTCATTGTGGTGAATAACAAAACAAAAATTTGAATCGAGAGCTTAAAACTGACGGCCACTTGCATTTGTTGGAGTCTTTAAGTATTATTTTCAGGATGTCAGCCCCTATGTCGTCTTGTTGCTTAATTTTTAAGGAAGTTATACACGCGCAAATCAAACACTTTTCAAAGTCTGTCAGTGATTGAATTGAATTGGAATTCCTTTTTTTTTCGTGCATTACCTAAGATCGGAAAAAAGCAAGCTTTTTTTTCTTATATAAATGCTATAGGTAATTTATGGTTTAACTATTGTTAGATTTGTATCATTACTGGATAAATGAGAGACATACTAGACAAAAAGAGAAAGTAGATCTCTAAGAAACACTACATTTTGGATGATAATTTAAGTTGTGTAAACACAACCTAAACGATGTAAATTGTGAGCTATTTGAAGTTATCTTTAAATAGTTGAATAGCATTAAAGGTACACTTGACATCACTAATATTTGAAGAACGGATTTTGATATTCCATATAATAAAAGAGTCTTTATTTTTTAACAATACAATTTTACATCTTATTGATCCAGATCAGATACTTAATATATTCATGTCTTATTGGATATACACTGCTCACATTCTGATGTTTAGTTAGCTTATATTAAATTTTAACCAGACAGTACTTTTTCCAGACTAGACTCTGATTTATTCAGTGTCGAATCTGGTTTCTCACTCTCTGCACTGCAAACATTGAGATCAAAATATACATTACTTGTTCAAGACACATATTATTTTATAACATGTTACAAACACAACTTACTTTACTTTACTCCTTTATTAATTTGAAGTCATTTATCAAATATCCAATTTATTGCGGTGTTCTTTACCAGGAACTTTTCTGTTAACATGATTATCAGTTACAATTGTATATTTTTCTGGAAACAAACACTTTGTTACCCAACATATGTAGGTGTAACGCATTGACACACAAGGAAACGGCCATGTAGCAATGTGTATGACTTAAGATGTCACACAGTTGCTCGGGACTCTCTCCTTTCTGTAATGTGACTATTTACTCCTCCGCTGTCTTATACCAAGTACAGTTTAAATAAGCAGCTTTGTGGATTCTGATAAGATGCAATGTTTATTTGGTGTCTTATCAGGATCTATCAATTTCGATACACTTTACAAAAAAACTGATTAGATAATAGACCACCGTGAGTTCGATACCTCTGAGGACAACGTCTTTCGGATGATACCTAATGAACCGAGGTCCAATGTGCCAGTGATTTACAGTGGGTATTTAAAACGAGCCAGAGGACAGTTAGAAATTGGATCGCGTGAAATTAGAAATAGGGATTATGTGTTAGACTGGCCTATACAATCAAAAACCGTACTTTTTAGCAACACATCCACCACAAGCTACTGAATTTGATAAATAAACACAGAGGATGATTATATAAAGTCAAAGACAACATGGCATTACATGTGTTATAATTAGTGTTATTATTTTTGCTGAATTAATTGTTCATTTCTTTCAGGTCTTTTTTCGAGCGAAACTAGCCAAACGGATGATATGAGTGTATACGCAATATTCTTCAACAAGGTAATACTAAATGTTTTAAAAGAAAAACTGCATAGTTAAAACAATTCAGTCAACAATTTTAATTCTCAGAAAAATATGCCCCTGACTGATATTACCTCAGTTGTACATAGTGTAACGTTGTCTTACCGAACATGTTAATATGAGAAGGTGATCAAGATTATCCTCTCTGTAGTTTCTTTCATTGTCGCTTTCATTGGCAATATAGATGTTTGTTTGATTATTTGTCTATAAAATGTGTAATAAAGTATTACTCCTGCTATAATTATGATCCCTATTGTTAAAATATCGCACAATATTTACATAATATTAAATGAGAAGCGTTAAGGAGCAAACAAGAAAAATACAGAAATAGAGACGTTGTGTACGTATTGATAGAGATAATACTAGTGAACAACAGTGAAATAATTACTCATGAATAAAGACATACGGACAGGCACGCATACTGATATTTAGATAAGTATGTAGGCTGTCAGGTAAACAGTTAATTGTGCAGACCCACAGACAGTTACATGGATACATAGGCTGAAATAATAGATAGGTAAACAAATAGACAGACAAAAAAGACAAGTAAGCAAACAGACCGACATACATATATAGATACCAACCAATAGCTCCAGGGGCAGACACAAATATAGAGATACAATATCACAGTGGAACATCTGTTTGAATATTAAAATACAAAACATAACCTTTAATAAACTGTTGTCGAATTGCAGGAACACATTCAGCAAGAAACAGTTGCAGCCAAACAAGTAGTATCAGCATCATTACCAGCGGAAGACGCAACAACAATGAAACAGAGAATCAACAAATAGTCAAACTGACCTTATAGAGATATAATACAATAATGAAAATAACACGGATTGTCTCGACCACGTTTAGTCACGTAACTCTTCAAAGTCATTGAAACAAACCACTTTATCTTATCTTTTATTATTTTTATATTATTCTTATTAATTGTCTCGGTACCTGACGCGCGTCAAAGTCAGGTCCCCACAAGTGGTTCGACTTGAAGGCAGATAAATAGATAGATAGAAGTCAGTTCACACTTTAACAAGCCCACATATAAAACAACCGTAAGCCAAATGACACCAGCATTTTATTTTCCCCCACCGGGTTTGGCTCAAACATTTCTGTGTTGCGTTTCTGTTTCGTTTGTTAAAAATGATCACTCTACGGACGTGACAATAATCAGGATTTCTAACACATTATATTGTTGAATGATACCTACCAAGATATGATAATGGTTTTACTTGTTAAATCAGTTTCAAATGAACTCGTAAGTATTAACATGTTCGCCAAATAATGTGTTTAAATTGGAGTTGATATCTGACAGTTAGCGCATTGATCATTGAACCAATGAAATAGAATGATACAACCCCTCCTGACACAACCTCGTTTCGTTTTATTCAATGTGGAGATATTGGCAGCATTGACAAAGAGTAATATACCTTAAGGAATATAAAAACTCGATGACAGATGATGTAAGTTAATGTGGCATCTATTAATAAAGTACATGTCCCAATCAGTGTTTTTAGTGCAAACAAGTATTTTTCCTCCGCAACAACTCCTCTATGACACGCTTAGCGCAAACGGGATAGTTTTTCACGGTCAATTGCTTTGATATTTCCCTTAAATGTTTAACTATAAACACATCGAACGCAAAGCTGTAGGTAAAATCGCATATATAATCCCCTGCTTCTTTATATATTATTGTTAAACCGACAGTAATGACCTTTTCAACGAACTCAATTTCAAGCATAAAGGTAGTTTGTTTTAGATGTATTTGAGGACACTTCCACTGATTATAGATCAGCTGTATCGTGTCTTGACTTTAATCATATCGAAGTTTTAGCTGTAATATATTGGCGAAACCTTGACTTTTCACTTTGAAGGTATGATTCATTTTTGAGAAAACATATAGATAGCGGATAATCAAAAGTATTCATTTCTTCGATTAAGTTATGCCAAGTCTAAGAAAATTGGTATGCAAACAAGTTTGCAAGAACGAAAACCACGAATGTTATCTATCGCTTTCGGAACATGTTTTGGCTAGAGTTGAACACGTTTTACTTATTAGTTGTACTTATTATATTGTGTGTATATGTTGAGGTGATGAACAGAGACATTACATGAGTCGAGCACCTTATCTGTTACACATTTGGTTGTGCAGCCGACGGCATATGTTCAGAGTTAAAGAAGACATAACACGAAAACGTTAAAGTTTAACCCACTTTACCATGGTTGAGACACATTTTACTGTTTGGTGTTATATGATATTTAATTGAGTGATCAATGCACGGATAGTGTTCATTTTGATCAGGCTGCATCTGACTTTGTGGAGTTACCCGATCAAGGGTGGTCGTTGATAATCCGGGTTGTTATCCTATGTTATATTATCTAAATATAAGGGCAGAGTGACTATACGCATAGTCCCTGTGAGCAATGGTAACATCAGAAGAAACAGATAACAGTAGTATTTGTAGTAATATTAAACATAAAGACAAATATAGTGGTGGTGATATAATGAGAAGTGGTAGCACCATAAATGGACTAGTAGTAGAAGCAGAAATAACAGTAATAGTATCATTAATATAAGGAACACACGTAATAGTAGTAGCTGAATAAGAACATGAAGTAGACGTAGTTGTAGTTGTGGTGGTGGTAGTATTAGTAGGTGTATTAGTAGTTGAGATTTGTCACTTATGCCAATGCCGATGTTGACGATAGATACGAACATAATACAGAAAAGTCTCTGTTTATAACGGCCATTAAAATGAAAATGGCTATTTTGCCTTTAATCAAGTAGGTGAATGCTTCAAGCAAGGTGCAAGTAAAATAAAAAACTCCTAAATAGCTTACTGTTTTAATTTCACCTTGCTTTAAGCTGCCACATATTATTCATACAATAGTTAAGCCTGAAGTGGATGGAAGGAAATGGTTTTACTGTAGACATTGAGAATGAGGGACTTGCTCCAAATTTCTACAAACCTACAACTGGTGGGCGGATTAACCCTTATCATGCTGAATTGTCGTCTGCGTTTTTCTTATTGAACAAACTATAAATACGAGTGGCAAACAGTTGCGCTACGAATGATGATAATAGTCCGGCTGCTTAACAGCCAAATACTTCGCTGTGTAATGCAAGCATCGGATTTTGCACATATATGCTTCATCATATGCTTTCTCGGAAAATCACGAGATCAACTTGAAAAAACCAAATGGCCGCCATTTGAATGACTTTAAACCCTAATGAACTAAATTTTGATTGAATAGTCCTTTTTGAAGATCTTGCATACAGATATATGTTTTCGAGTATAAGAAAACCAGTTCTGGAGCTAAACAATAAAAATTATTATTAAAACTTATGTTGATTTAGTATGAGTTAAATAAAGATTACTGTCTCGTTGTTGAATTTGTAATAGGTAGTGTAGCACATTACTGAACCAATACTTTATTTGGTAATACAAGCATCAACTTTAGCACTTATATGCTTCATGACATGCTTTCTTGGTTAAGAACAAAATCCAAGTGAAAAAACAAAATGGCCGCCATTTTTCAAGATGGCCGCCTTTTGAAATAACTTCAACCCCTTGATGAACTAGGTTTTGATTGAATAGTCCGATTTTAAAGATCTTTACAATCAAATTTATCTTTTTGAGTATAAGAAAAGGTAAGCTTTAAAACATCAATTATTAAGAATTATGTTGATTTAATTTGAGTTAAATAAAAAAAGTGCCTTTATACTGTGCTTGAACTAGATTTTGATTGAATAATCCTACTTTGAAGATGAGTGTATGTACATTAAAATATTTGAGGATTTGAAAACCATTTTTAAATTGAGAAAATCGAAATTATTGAAAATTAGGATAATAAATATAATATGAATAACATGAAAAATTACTGTCTCATAAATGTTTTAATTGTTAGTGCCGCAGATGACTAAAACAATACGTAAATTGGTGATACAAGCATTAAATGTTGCACATATATACAAGACATGCTTTTTCGAAAAGGCACGAGATCCACATGAGAAAATGGCAGCCTTTTTCAAGATGATCGCCGTTTACACTCTGTTTGAACTAGATTCTGAGTTAATGATCCTATTTTGAAGATTACTACATCAAAATATATGTATCTTGGCTTACATGTATTCTATCTTCGACTAAACGGCGAACTTCTTGTTCAGATGACTTCATTTGTCTCTGATGTGTCCTCGGTAACTCGACCTAAATGCCTATTACGTTTGGCATCTACATGGGCTCGCTAGTGAGCTTGGTCGATTGCTATGCTCCAGAACTACAAATGTGTTCCTCTGTAACTCATTGAACACCTGTGAGTGGGGTTTTGTTCCAAGCATTCTCTTGGGCTCAACGGAAGTCATCTTACCTAGTTGCTAATTTATTTTTGCAAATACGTAAGAGCAGATGTTTGACAAAGCAAAACAATGTGAGTTCTCCATATCAAAACTTATGACTCACTTAGTGTTTGTCAAACTTCAGGGCTTTTTCACTCTTCTCTGCACAATGATACGCATGTGCCTCCTTGGGAGCAAGCAGAAGCAGCACGGTGAAACTTCGTGTATGCATGTTGCGTGTTCTTGTGAAACCTCAGACAAAACGAAAGGTCCCTGCTGTACCAGCCAATCCACATAATCTCTTAATTTTCTTTTTTCAACCAAACTGTAGTATGGTACCAAGTGATGAGAAAAAGGTCATATGTACATTGAGATCAACAGCTATGACAGCACATTCATATGCGCCATTTGAATCAGGCCAGTGTTACTTGAGTTGTTTGGTAAAAGCACCCTGACGACCAACATCAATGCAATGATTTTTAAATCCATCTAAAACCAAACAATCTCCTCTCATTTCTCGTCAAGCAAAAACACTCAAGTATCCCGGATTAAAATGCTTCAGACAGCAACCATTCTGGAATCTTATTCACATCAATATGCTAATGCCCATTTACTAATTGTAATGGTATATATTTCCATATGATTGACAATATTAGTTTTAAGCTCGGTAGAGAACAACTTTTATGTCGACTCCTTATGCAGTGGAGTAAACGTAAGTCTTTCCCGTTTAAACGCAAACGAAACGCAAACAGATTGCACTAGAATGAGAAAAAATACAATATTTTGACAATTTCGATGTAGTGGCAAACAGTTAGGAGCCTGATCAGATGCGGAATTACCCGGCGTCTGATCTCGCTCCTAACTATTTACAATGGAGATAATAGATTTAGCATAAACGTGTTTATTGGGAAAGAATAACGTTTTCTCCACTAAAGTAAGTAGAGTTTCTATTAAATTAATGCTAGTTTAAATTAATTAAATCATATGTAAGTTTATATGGGATATCATTCGTATTTTTGTTGTATTGGTCAGCTTTTTTTCCATTTCATGTCCTAAATGAGCTAAAGGTATTTCGTGTTGGCATTGATTTAATGTTCCTATGTAAAATATTCAAATCTGGACGTTTTAAATCTGCACCTGGTTTTAATAAATGTACGGGTAAGATTGGCATGTTTCTCATCGTTATTCTATGTTGTCAATTACAATTCCTATATAAACCTCTTTACAGGTTTGAAAATACGAAAGTAGTCGATTCATATCATAAAGGCGATTCAGAGCTTATTATCTTTATTCTTCTTCTTTTTTTATACCGAAACGCTAAATTTTAGTGGTTTTATGGCCATCATCTTGATATTTTGACCGTATTGAGATCTTCCTGTCAATAGTTTTTAGGTTCGATGCTTGCATTATTAACGTATTTCTATTCATAGATGTTCTACTCTGAAAACATGTATTTAAAGATATATATGTGACGAGACCATAATCTTGAAAACAAGGTGGTATTTTTGAATGTTTCAGGAGGATACCGTCTATATATATTAGTATTTAGCTCATTATTTGTACAAATGTGATCCTTGTAACATCAAACGAACGGTTCATATAGATAATGTAAGATTACATAATATACAGTGGTAAATACGTTATTCCTACCCACTTTAAGCTCTTCTTACGCATTTCTTAAACGTTTCTTACGAGTTTATTATCCGTTTCGTTAAACACTATTCCTAGCCGTTTCTTTACGCGTTTCTAAACGCGTTTAAAAGAACCCGGATGCCGCGGTCTTATCCTACTTAAGAATTTAGTAAATAGCGTTACTGTGGAGTAAATATAATCTTACAACACACCAAAATGCGTTTCCTGCTCGAGTGTTTCGTATTTATTTATTACTAAGCATATGATCCGGAGCACTGCTTGGATCCCAATCAGATGTCAAATTACCGAGTGTCTGCTTTGCATAAATGTTTGGTCCAGATCAGATGCTGAGTTACTATGAGCATGCGGACTTTCAAATATCACGTGTGACATGCGTGTTAGTTACATGTACACATATCACTGGGCAGGCCGCTAATGGTGTTGCGTCACAAACCTGATATGGGGTAATAAAACTGCGGCTTATCAAAGTAAGTATCCTAATTGGGATTGATTGAAATATCAAACTAATCAACCAAATCAAATATGCGAGTATGTGTAAGTTATTACACTGTCTTATCAAAGTAAACAAATATCTGTTTAGTTCGAATACGGATGAGACTCCCGCAACTCGGCATCTCATCTTGATCCAAACTGCAAAAATGAAATAAAAAACGTATGCAACATTCTTAGCTGTTAAACATAAGAACCGAACTACACGGCGTCCCATCTACATCCAAATATCTAGTGTTAAACTATTATTAAAAACAATTGGGTTTAATCAAAACTGTCAGTTTGGATCCTAATGCTATGCCGATCTTTTCAACCAGACGTCTGATCTGAATTCAAACCGTTTGAACATTAATCAAAAGGAATTATTCTTATAAATATCAAACAGAAATAATCTCGTTGAGACGCCGAGTCACTTAGCATTATGATTGAGATCCAAACTGTCAGAATTTCTATAATTTCTATAAGGGAAACAAGTTTAGATCCTGATAAGAAGCGTTTCATCTACAAAAAAATGTTTTCAAAAATCGCATTACAAAATTAGTTTTATAACGAAAATGCATTAGTGTAGATCAATTAGATCCAAAATATCCGCGTGAAACGGAAAAACTGACGCACGAATCGCAACACCTCGGGTATAATCGTTTATTAACGCGTTTAAACGTGTTAAAATCGTTAGGCGTTAACAGTTCGTTAATCGTTTGTTAACCGTTCACTATGCGTTTCTTACGCATAGATAAACGCGTAAATGGGTACGAATAGCGTATTTACCACTGTAGTAATTTTATACCAATAAACGCTAAGTTTCAGTTATCTAAAGACCGCCCTCTTGAAAATATCAGTCTTGTTTAATTTCAATTGACAATGTTAAAGTATTCGAGTCAAACTTACTCATTTCTATATTTGGATCATTAGCATACTTCTATGTATTTACATTATACTCTGAAAGCATTTGTTTTCGAAATTACAAGTAACGAGGCGGCCATCTTGAAAAAAGGGAAGCCATCTTGGATTATCCAAGTTGATAACCTATTTTTCTTAAAATATAGATGCGGGGTATCATTTTTTTTTCACGTTTAGTACTTTAAACTCCAAATAAACGGTCCTTATAGGCACTATAAGATAACATAATAAAGTATTTTTATTCCAAAAACGCCAATTTTGAGTCATTTAAACGCCGCAATCTTGAAACGAGTTGTCCTTTTTTATTTCGATTTAAAATATTAAGTAATTTGAGTCAACATCTTCGAAATTTGGATCATTAGCGTAAATCTTTTCATTGACATTCTACACTGAAAGCTTTTGTTTTTCACATTTACATGTATGGAGGCGGCCATCTTGAAAAACGGCGACCATCTTGGATTTTTTAGGTAGATAACCCATTTTTACTAAAATGTAGATGCGGGATATAATTTGTTCCAAGTTTGGTACTTGTATCTCCAAAATAAACGGTCCTTATAGGCATTATACGATTACTTAATAAAGTATATTTATACCAAAAACGCTAATTTTGAGTCATTTAATCGCCGCCATCTTGAAACTAGTAGTCCTTTTGGATTTCAATTTACATCACTAATTTATCCGAGACAAAATCTATTGATTTTGATATTTCGATCATAAGCAAACTTATATTTACTGGCATTCTATTCTGAAAGCATTTGTTTTCACATTTACATGTAACGAGGCGGCCATCTCAAAAAACAGCGGCCATCTTGAATGTTTCAGGTTGATAACCCATTTTTCTTTAAATGTAGATGCGAGATGTCATTTGTTCCAATTTTGCTGCTTATGGCCACCATTTTAAAATTATTTAGTCCTATAGGATTTTAATTCACTATGTTAAGTTATCCAAATCAAAATTAATTCATTTCGATGTATGGATTTTTAACATACGTGCAATTTTAAAAATGTAGATTTTGGATAACATTTGTGCCAAATTTGCTGCTTTCATCGTCAAATGAACGGTTAGTATAGGCATTGTAAGGTTAAAGGATAAAGTATATTTGTTTAAAAATGCTAATTTTCAGACATTAAATACTAACTAATAGCCGCAATATTGAAACTATCAGTCTTTATGGATTTTAATGGACACTGTTGAGGTATCCTCGTTAATTTACATTATTTTTGATGTTCTGATCATTAACATACTTCCTTTTATTAACATTCTACACTGAAAACATATTTTGCTCATTTTACGAGGCGGCAATCTTGAAAAAAATGGCAGCCATTTTAGATTTTTTAAGAGGATCTCGTGATTTTTAAATTAGATCCTGGGCATCATTTGTGCCAAATTTGGTGCTTGCATCACTAAGCGAAATACTCTCTTCATAAAAGTGACTAAAGCAGCCGGACTACAATACTAGTATAGGTTAGACCATGGTTGCGCGTGAATAAACGATATAGTTCGAGGGGGCGTAGCCCCCGAGAACTATGTCGTTTATTCGCGCGCAACCATGGTCTAACCTATTTAGCACTGGCTTGGGCTCGAGGAAAACAAGAAGACCATTCGTTTCTGCTTTTTGTTTTAGACGAAAAAGTGATTTTATTTGTAATATTTTACTTAAATTAAAACGTTACTAGTATTTCAATGTGTAATTTGAGACATTAAGCATGCTTTAACACCAACATAAATAACGTTTAATGAAGCTCTATATGTAAGCACAATTCATTATTAATCGCCTTTAAGGTTTATGTCTCACTGTACATAATATGACGTCATCAAGCGAGTGCAGTTCCCCTCCGATCTTAGCTGTATAGTAAAGACAATCTAGACATGCATATCGCGAATTTTACATATACAGCTGAAGCAATGCATATATCTAGGTCCAAAGGGATGGAGTACATCTAGATCTGTTAATGATACTGTGGAAGTACCGTATTGCTTCAGTTTGAATTCTTGATCTGGTGTTTATTCCGATTATTTATCGTTAAGCCTACAGTACAGGCAAAAGGTTTTCGCGGTGGCCCGCTCGGAGCATTGCTAGGGTTGTGACGTCGAAATGCCTTGAGATGACGGAAGCGTGGAATAAGTGAACAGTGTGTTGGTTATTTCATGGTTTTGTAAAATAAACGATATATTCACAGGTTTTTGAGGTATCTGATTGGCCGAGAGCTCCAAGCCATGTGCTAAATAGTTTATTACTGTAATAATTTAAATTTATTTTGTTGTTGCTTTTGTAATTACTGACCCGGCGATTCCTATGAAATAACACAATTAACAGCGGTACTCATTCGGGCTGGAATGCAATTTGGTATACGTTGACCACAACAACTATCAAAAGACAGTCATGATGGACCAATCCATTTTATATGACTTAACAATTTATCAATACTGTAATTTATTTAAAGATATCGATTGTAAGGTATTTGAAAGGAAAATAAGAAGGAGAAAACCCATACTAACATTTTTAAACTATATAGAATGAAAGCAACTTTAGAAAAATAAATGTTACACGACAAATACAAAGACGACTGTACACGATAATCTCGTGCACATTATCGCCGTATGATGTTGACTAAGGCGATGTACAGCTTCTTCTCGTTTTATGTACAATTTATCAGAGAAGGAAAATTACTGTCCGCTTCTGTTAGGAAGAGGCATTCGTTCTTTTTAAAAAACAATTACATGTGCTCCTTGAGTAAAAATGAAACCGTCCAGGGATATTTCAGGTGAACGATTTAGGTCTACATTGCCCTTTTTACATATCAATTATACTTCAAATAGTTGCACCTATTGCCTTCGGACCCATTATTTTAGACCGGATGCCCTTTTGGATTGAAGGGTTGCAGCAGCGACTGCGTTATCCGTCGTTCATGGCGAAGCACCAAGACGCCCGAAACGTCAGTCGATGTTGTGAGCGAAACTCATGAGTTTATGAAGTATAAAATCTCAAAATTCGTTTGAGAAAAGGATTTTCAAATGATTCTGAGTAAAAAGTATAGTAGTAGTAGCAGTAGTAGTAGAAGTACTAGTAATATCAATATTAGAAGCAATATCAGTAGTAGCGGAAACAGTTGTAGTACCAGTCGTAGTTGTTTTGTAGTAGAAGAAATAGTAGAAGGAGTCGTTTTTGAGACTGCAGTAGTATTAGTAGTGGTAGTAGCAATAGTAGTAGTAGCGGAAACAGTTGTAGTACCAGTCGTAGTTGTATTGTAGTATAATAAGTAGTAGAAGGATTAGTTTTTGACAATGCAGTAGTATTAGTAGTGTTAATAGTTATAGTAGTAGTAGCGGAAACAGTTGTAGTACCAGTCGTAGTTGTATTGTAGTATAATAAGTAGTAGAAGGATTAGTTTTTGACAATGCAGTAGTATTAGTAGTGTTAATAGTTATAGTAGTAGTAGCGGAAACAGTTGTAGTACCTGTCGTAGTTGTATTGTAGTATAATAAGTAGTAGAAGGACTAGTTTTTGACAATGCAGTAATATTAGTAGTGTTAATAGTTATAGTAGTAGTAGCGGAAACAGTTGTAGTACCTGTCGTAGTTGTATTGTAGTATAATAAGTAGTAGCAGGATTAGTTTTTGACAATGCAGTAGTATTAGTAGTGTTAATATCAATAGTAGTAGTAGCGGAAACAGTTGTAGTACAAGTCGTAGTTGTATTTGTAGTAGCATTAGTAGTAGACTAACAAGTAGTTGAACTATATATAACTGTATTACCAGTATCAGTAGTACAAATAGAAACAGTACTAATAGCAATATGTCTATCAAAATACATATTGAACAATATTATTTGTACCATGGTTGTCATTCCGCTACATTTTAAAGCAGGGAACGTGGAAAAAAGTCTGGTCCTGACTTATCTAGTAATACATCACGTTTACTTGTTATGCATGATAATATAAGGAATGTACGAAACTAAATGCAATATTTATGTATCGGTGTAATTTATTGGATGTAAATCAGATACTGTAATACTTTTTAATGAATAATTTACCTGAAAAGGGTCGAACATAAAATGATTAAACAGCAAAGAAAAATGTTGACTGCGTATTTTAAATGATGTTATAAAAACATCAGTAACCAGTGTGACCTATAATTTTACCAATGCATTTGCAGAATACGTCACCTCATTGAATTTACGTTGCCATTCTAACAAAATTGCATTGTGTAGGTCATTTACGATATCAATTTGTTGATTGGACCTAGTCTCCCGACCCAATTCATCCAAAGTGTCACATGTGTTTGACCCATTTAAACATTCGTAAAAAATGTATATTTGTTTACTCTACTGTATATATAGAGACAATGCATACAACGGGAGTCGAACAGGTAGTCTAAACTCTTAACCTAAACTGCTGTAAAAATCTACTAAATTACCGATATTATATTGTGGTGCCCTCAGGGAATAATCACTTATCAATACATACTTTTTATTTGATCAACTACCGTAAAAAACTGCAACAGTACGTGAATTTATAACGAAAATGTGCATGCAGTTTTTACTCCTTGGTGTTTAACTTAATTCGCAATGGACGCAAAATAGTCGAAATATTTCTTTTCATCCGTTACTTTTACTCAAGATATCACATATAAGGGATGCAGGGGCCTCTAGATACTATGATAAATGGTTAACATGTTTCATCTTTCTTTGCTTTATAAATATTTACAATCGCCCCATTCAATTCCATTGACAAAAAGTGTGTTCATTTCATATAAACACCTCTTTTCGAGAGGGCTGGACTTGTGGAAATGTTTCGAAGGGGAGGCGGGGCATATGCAGTTTACATTCGCGAATTAATCTTTGGAACATGAGACAGCAAACATTTGGCGGAGTTTTTCAAAATATGTTCTTAACCGATCTATGCCTTCCTACAAGTGGACACAATGGTTCCCGACTAACATTCTTCTTTATTAATGAGATAAATTGCAAGAAAATTGACATAAGAATCTACCTGATAAACAGCTCGGCTTTCTGCGTGTCTTTATGACAAAAAAACCCGATATATTTATCCTACTTTAAAATGACGTCACTTCCATAACATCAGAAATCGGCAATTTTCGCGCCAAACTGTCAAGTTATTGACAATGGAACTTATTTTTTCTGCATTCGAATGTACACAGATTCAGTAAATCGGTCATGGCTGTTCCTTATAGGGTACACATTATTCGTGTTATCGACCTCTAATATGGATTAAACATACGTGCGTACTGACACATCTTTTATTTAATGTTAGAAATTACAGCAAATATATTGTAAATATAAAAAATAAACTGATTTTTGTCGGCGTTCAAGCGAAATGAACGACAGACAATTATCGGCACATTTACCATGAATTGCTAGTGCGATTCATGGTATTTGCCGATAATGTTCTGTCGTTCATTTCGCTTGAACGCCGACAAAAATCAGTTCATTTCTTAAGTGTTGTGTTGCCCTGTCTATACCTACTTTTCAATACAAGTTTATGTTATTCCATCGATGCACTATTATTAATGCAGTCGATGATAGTCGCATGAAACTTCAAATTATTGCGGAAATACAAAAAGTGAGGTAAATCATGTGAACAAAACGGCATGCTTGCTTCTACAATCCATTCAGGAATCCCGTCAGATATGTGGCACGGGTGTTTTATGAGTGAGTACTCAAGACGTTGATTTTGCAATTATTATTTTAAATTCTTATATCTTAACCATTTGAAAGTATGCGTTTGTTACATTCATAACATATGTTTACCATCCAAGTTCTACCACAAATATTGGAACTAGCTTAAATCCACGTCTTCTCATCTGTACGGTTTGTGCAAAAGTATATTCATAAAATTGAATTAATAGCAGAATACTTAGTGATTTGTGTTACTATAGTCACTGGTTGCAATGGTAACAGTGTGAACAATGTATCAGTGTTATCACTAACATATAGCATAAACAAAGCCATTAATAATTCTGTATTATTAATGTCACAAATGCCTATCTTGACTTAGAAAATAAGAAAAATGCACGTTTGAGTCTAATGGACTCCGAAAGTCTAAAACGGTAGATCTAAATGAGGGTTAAGGATATCTGCTCGTGTGATATTTTGTGCTGAATCAATTGGAGTAGAGGTAATGTTAATATTTAGCGTTATCTATGTTGTGTCTTTTATAGCTCCAACACTCAACAATCTGTTGTATTTTTATATATTTGAAAATTCATCGTCGAAGCAGCCTTTGAGATATAAAAGCTATACTTCTATTTGAAGATTGTAATGTGGACTTATTAAATCCATCATTTCATACTTTAAAATATGGTATGCTACTAAATTCATGACATAATGTGACATAATGTGTTTTAGGTTCTAAGCCGACAACACGCAATACTTGATTTTATACTTACATAAATAATTCAAATTTAGTAATTATTCAAGTACCCAGTAAAATCAGTGATCTCAGTTCTACATATATGAATATCGTCACGTAAACACCATAAAGACTCAAGAACATATTTTGTCAAGTTTGACCTTTTATTTGAGAAAATTGACTTATATTCAACGTAAACTGTATAATAAATTAGTATTTTGCAGGGATTACTGATTTTAATCATACCAGTATAACAGATTCGCTTGATATTTTTACTGTTTTCCAATATCAAGTAAATTCCAGTGGCAAAATGGCTCATAAACAGCCAAAGGGACTCAATATCAGTGAAAACGTGCTGTTGAGCCATTTCTATGTCAATGTATAATAAACCTAATTATTATTTTAAATTGAGGTTAACTGTTTTTTCGGTGTAAGATAGAAATGTAATATATTGAACATCAGACGTTAGTTTTTCATGAGTGGCGAAGATCTTACACTGACAGAATACAGTTGTTCTATTTATTTATGCTTTTAAGTCACCTTTTTAAACGAAATTATCCGGTAATTGAATACGAAAGTACATTGTATATCCCGTTTAGAGCTCGAATTTTATATGGAACACATTTTGTGACATTTTGCCGTACAATCACATCAGTGATTTATTTATTTGACGCCATCGGAATTACGTTTTTACTTTCGATCGTTTAGTCGTGTTCTTCCGTTGAGTGATTCGCCACAATTCGGGTTGCGGGAATGAAACGAAAAGACGCGGTTGACAGCGATTCTGTGGAGCCCTATGGGGAAAACTAATTAAAGAAGCACTCGCGACGATAATCCCACTGCTTGAAACAGTAAAATTATCTAGTGATAATTCACATTTTCTCGTAATCCACCGAGAAGCATAAATAAAAGCCATAGTTTGTAGTTACACATGTACTGAAATTAACAGAAATCACAGTGTAATAGTCGTTTTCGTTGATGAGCCGTTCTGACTTTTAAGAAAATGTTCACACACTGAATAATATAAATAAATGCAAATACATTGAAACCTGTTTTTTTGAAAACATGATGCATTGCATTCTACTACTACTACTTACTGATATTATATCTACAGCAACGTGTTAGTACTACAACCTACTACTTCTAATACAACTAACTACCATTATTATTTCTATTACTACTATATATTGTACTTCTTGCTATTTCTACTACTGCTGGTGCTACTACTACTATAACAATAACTACCACTACTACTATTACTACTACTACTACCACTATATTTACTACTTATAATGCTACAACTGGGAATATTTGTCCAATACATATTCTTACTTCTTTACTTGTACTACTACTTCTACTACTACTACTACCGTTACTTCTATTACAGCATTACTAGCAGTTCTAATACTCCTTCTATTACTACTTACTACTACTGCTACTACTACTATTATTACAACAATAACTACCACTTACTATTACCAATTCTGATACGACTACTACTGCTACTACTACTACTACCTCTACTACTACTATCACTACTATTACTACTACTACTTGTATTATTACTACTATTACTACTACTACCGTTATGACTATTACCACCTACCATTATCAATGCTGATACTACTACTACTACTACTAATAATAATACTACTATCACTACAATAACTTCTACTACTACTACTACTACTACTACTACTACTTCTACTGCTACTTCTACTGCTACTACTACTACTACTACTGCTGCTAATACTACTAATATTACTCCTTCTACTACTACTACTACTAGTCTAGTTGCTTAGGGTGAACATCGTTACTTGGTGGATCAAAGCATGACACTTTGTATACGGGTTGCATTTGCAGTATATAATCATAATAATTGGGGGTGCCCGACCTGGCTGCCCTATTTCGGCCAAAATTCAAAATGGCGTCCAAAATGGCCACCATAAAACAATAATTTTGAAAAACGCCTTTATTTGGAAATTTTTACAGATTAAAATTGTCTACAAATATGTAAACTGAACAGGAAGGTTGCACTGTGATAAAGTTGGGCCCAATTATATCATTAAAATGTTGTTTTTTTCTATAAAATAACTTAATTTCTTTTATCTGAATAGAACAGAATAGAACATAAATCGTCTAAGGTATTGACTAACAGTTCACAGATGTATATTGTTATTATTAACCCGAATTAGGTGGTTCTGATTTTAAACTGAATACACAACCACAATCAATTCATTCAAAGTTTTCAAAACTATGGAAAATATCATTCTTTCTTTCTTATTAGAATACAATCGAACCTCGATATCATGTGTATTTACTCCGTGCTAGAACTGCTTTAAGTTGAATATTCTCGTATTTTTTCAGTTGAAAATCGATAATTCAATCATGCTTAAGCCGAACATGTCTGTGTTTAAAAGTAAGAGCATGACTAAGATACATTTTAACTGTGAAATATAGATATGTCGACTAAAGGCAGTTTCGAGTTTACAAGGTTCGGCTGTATAACAGTTGTACTTGTATGTCAGTTTTGCAGTATATAACCTTAATGCAATCGTGATCAGGAAAATTAATAATTTCCTTTGCATACACATAAACATCAATCGAGTATTTTAGCATACACACTGTCTAGAGCACATAGGCATTGCCTTAGAGCCCGTTTAAGTTCTCTGCAGCTTTCTGCTTTTTTGGAGTGTTCTCCAGGGAAGTGGTTATTTAAAAAGGGGTCTTGAGACGGTATAGTCTGCTGTGACTATATACTTAAGAGCCATATAATGGTTCGGTAGCGGCTTTTATTGGCATGTTGTTACAGAGATGGTAAGTCCTGCATAAGTTTAACATGTTAACCCTGAGGAAACAGATCCTGTCGTAGCTCATTGGCTTTGTATAGTTGTGATGTATGATCATAAAGTATTCAAGTGAATCTTTTCAATACACTTATATTCTTCATTTAAAATGGTATAAATAGATTCTGCAAAGGAAAAGAAAATGGTGCCAATACTTGAAAACATGATTTCAATGTCTTCCACGATGTCTTTGACATGAAGACTTTTTCTTGTATCCGCTTCCTCGTGGTCATGGAGCGGTATTTGTGTACTACAGCCCTTGGCAACAACATATTGGCATGCAGTGATGTGAATAGCTTTGTTTCCTTGATATTCAATGGCAGCCACATCTCCCGTCTGGAGATTCAAAAACTCTTCTTTGTTTTTTTTTTAATTCTAATGAAATGAGTAGAAATTCACAAATAGTCTCATGTGAAACTTCTTTTCTTGTGCCCTTCCACTCTTTTCATCGGATTGTCTTTTTGAGACTATGTGTATGATCACTTTTGTAAGTGTCTCACACAAAATTAGCCCCTTAGCAACTTGTCCATGGTATGAAAGTATTTTGACTGTACTATGTCGTATCCAATGGTTCAGACTTGCAGGTCAAACGTCTCAGTCTTTCCTGCTGAAAACGTATTTCGTGCCAATGTCGATTTCCATTGGGAAAGAAATGATTCTGGGCTTGAGGTTATAACATGTCCTATACATGTATAACTAGTATCTGCATATACATAAGTCTACTGTAAAACTATAGAAATATAAGGTAACTTAAACCTGTTAATGTGTTCATTTTACAATCTAGAGCCTGTTATCGAAATTGAGTTTTGAGCAGATGGTTCTATTTTTGTTTTATAACCTCTGGGCCACACTATTTTTACGTACTTGGGAAATTGTTAAAAGTTGACTAAAAATACAATTTTTGCTTTTTAGTTCATCACTTTTATGTTTTAATGTTGACTTTCCGTCAGTAATTGGTACTTCAAAGAGTGGTATATTGTTGTTCTTTAATGGAATCTGAATTGGTTGGGTCCTTTCTATCACCACTTGTTGCACATATTCTTGCATCACTCTCTTAAGTGTGCCTTAAGCATTTCCCGTTGTCATGCGTATGCACTTTCAGAACGAATCATGTGACTCTTCTAGAAATAGATTTTTCATACTGTTCGCTTGTTCATACAAATAATTGACCTACCTTTTGAAAGTCTCCTGTTTTGAGGATCTAATGGTCATTGCTACAAAATGGATTTTCATCAAAGTTTTTTTTCTGAAATTCATTTAGAATTTTTACATTTCATGCCAAGATATCATCTAGCGTTTATGTGCATCCGGATTCTCTGTCAGTTCAATGTCACATTGATTGTTCTGCTCATTTGCCGGATGAAGCGGTTTGGCAGAAAACTATTGATTTATGTTTGGAAATACCCCAGTATTTTGGGATGTCATCGTTGCTGGTATCAGATAGTGATTTCACAATTATTGTATGAGCTGATAACTAGTGTGCATAATTGATGTGGTCAAGAATAAGGAAGAATATGGGGCGAGCTGCTCTAAAACGCTGACATAAAGTACGCAGTTTAATTCACAATGTGCACGTACAAAAAGGAGAACCAACATATCTTGAACGTAGTATAAGGTCCCAGTATTTGAATGTAGAACACTTTTCTGCCATATGTTCTTCCAGGCAACAAATATTCCGTCATCTGCTTGATCATTCATAATTTGGAATGCTATCTGATTTAATTAAGCTAATGTCAAAACTGTCGCTTGGTAAGCATAATGTGTTTTAATGAAATAGTCAAATGAGCTGTTGAGATGGAGGAATCAGTTGTTCCCGGTGTTGTCACATCAGACATTATCCCAGTCCATTTATTGATCTCACACCCTATTGTGCTCACTAGGCGTAAAGGTAACTGTTAAGCATGAGAAGTGTGCAAGCAACGGCTCAGCCATCTGAAGTTTTGTATCGAGACCCTAACATACTAGATCTCAAGGTTTTTTTCAATGGGTTTTACTAACCAAACTGTCAATAATAAGGTGCAGGCCTCACGTTAGACGCCTGACTGATTTTTTGCCTAGATGATAGCCAAGTAAGTGCATGTTCTCCATGTTTTGACTCGAATTTAGGTGTTACCACCCAAGCTAGGTCAAGTAATGTTTTTAAGGCTTGTCCATCCAGATTCGTCTCGCAGCTACCCGCAACCCTCCAAATGGAAATCTCAACAGTCGATATGCAGACCTCCAAGCATCATCACGTAGAAGCTTTCACATTGTGAATATGTCCACTTCCACTGAACGTCTTTGGCTAAAGTAAAGGGTAAATGTCTCTAGGCTCTCAATCTGTCAGTAAGGCATTACAATTCACCATTGCCCATCTCGCAAACACCACATTTGTCCTAGGCCACAGTGGAGGAACTAATACTTGATATTTTCTTGATATAATAAACTAAATGCCGATAGAAAATATGGCCAGTACATGTACCTCATCAAAGTCATGCAAAATATTAGATTTTGATGAGACAAACAGTTTCGACTCAATAATATGGTCGTAAGTACTAATCAATTTGGCACGAATGGACTTCTGTAGTTTAAAAAATGAACTTGGAGAGGTCTAATGAAAAATGCATATTTACATTTTTTAAAATATATTTACATTATATAGGCAATATATGTTTCATCCAATTGATTATTGCGCATTTCCGCAATTTTATTCCTCAGGAAAATGCTAATGTTATTTTACAAGCTGCGTGTTTGCAGCAAGTCACGAAAACACATGACAATTACTTTTTCTATACTATATGATAACATTATTCATTTTCATTTCAGTTAAACGTACTTGTGTACTTTGTTATTTATTAAAGGGAAATAAACATTCTTACCTTTATATGGTTATCGGCTATTGATCAGCCATCGTTTCAAAAATAGAAACAAACAGACGTATTGTGTAGTGTGTCATGATTATCAGACGCCCAAATCAGAAAAAACATGGTGTGGTGGCCTCCATGAGACGTAACCTAAATTCCGTAATCTATCAAACAAATGTTTTTCTTTAATAATTTGTAGCCAATAAGTTATTATTTTATATACACTTGTTTCTTATATATTTATGTAATAAAACAGTATCATTCAGATTTATCCGTCCTAGCTTAAATGTGGGCCACATTTTATCACCGTCTCCATAATGTTTCGCGAGCTACACTGTTTTCCATAGAAAAGATGCACCAAATGTAAATTTAGCATACAGATAATATATAGTTTATGCATATTTTCTATTAATCTGCTCCAAAACATCACATTATAATGCAGTTCTTGCTGCTGAAATGGAGCCCCTATAAAGTTTGTATATGTTGGCGGCCATTTTGATCATTTCAAAAAGTAG
This sequence comes from Gari tellinella, assembly GCA_922989275.2. Classification (NCBI taxonomy): domain Eukaryota; kingdom Metazoa; phylum Mollusca; class Bivalvia; order Cardiida; family Psammobiidae; genus Gari; species Gari tellinella. The sequence continues at coordinate 11,890,707 of OV277858.1, forward strand.
GTCACCCAGCCCGGTCACCTATATGTCATTTAATTATATAGCTGTCATACTATACATGTGAGAAGTTTGGTGCTTGAATCCACTCTGTAACGATTTGGCCAAAAAATGGACATAAGCAACTAGACTATACTACTACTACTACTAGAAGTAGTACCTACTACTACTTCTACTACCACTTCTATTTTTTCAACATTACTAGCCCTTTTATGACTCATTATATGTTTACCTACTACTACTACTTTTACTATTACTACTGCAACTGATACTACTAAAACTAATGCTACTATTAATACCATAACTTTGACTTCTACTACTACCTTTCATCACTACACCTTCAACCTAGCAATACTGCTACTACTGCCTACTATTACTACAACTACTTCTACATATTACTACCTTCTAACGACCCCCTACTTACAACGACACTTGCCGCAGTTCCCTAAATAGAATATTTATGTCCAATGCTTTTACTCCTGCAATGCCGTCTGTTTACAGTTGTCGTCTGCTGTTTTACATGATGGACATTCTGGCTGAAAAAAACTTAACGAGAAGTGACAAACAGATTGAATCCAGATCAGACGTTACTCGGCGTCTGATCTGGATTCAAGCTGTTGACAAATGTACGCCAATTTCCTTCCCTATAACGAATCCCTCCGAACAACGCACATAATTGTTGTATCCCATTGGATGTCGTTGTAGAGAGGGAACCCTGTATTGCTGTTTTTACTCTAGATTCTACTACTACTTCTACTATCAATACGACTACTGCTTTACAGAAACTAATTGTACTGTTTACTACATGTACAACTACCAACCTTCTACTTTAACAACGACATCCCTTGCTACTTCTACTTCATTTTTATATTCTTGTATCTACTTCTATACAGCATGATGTATTTATATCTCAACTACTCATAAACCTTCCCGTTATTTATACAGCGCGTAAACATAAATCATACACAGTTATTCCAATTTCCTTTAACTCTTTCTTTGACCTAAAAAGTCACACTCCAACGAACTATAAAAACTGCAATATTGAGGTACAGTCAAACTAATTTGACCTGCTCTAACGACCAGCTCCACTAGGCGATCATGTTTGAGACCGCCCGTAGAGTTTTCCTATATATTTTACCTGTTTTAAACGACCCCTCTCTAACGCGGCCAGCGACCGCTGCTTTTCGGCCCACGGTCAAAATTTAACGACCACCTGTCCCAAGACTGGCCCTTTAATTGTCACACCTACGAATTGTTGTTTAATCTTCACGACCGTGCGCGTGTTCTGAAACGTCGATTAGACAAAGCAGTGTTTGTTTACCCCAATGAGCTTACCTTTAACATGATTTAAGAATGTTGTCCGTTGATTTTCTCATCCGAGTTTTTTTCCAAAGTGCTTCGATGTTCTAAATCTTTATTCGAATAAAATTGTTGTATCGGTTCGAGCGCCACGCGCAACAAATCTACGTATCATCCTGCCCCTGAATCACGCAAATACCGAATAAGCGTATTATTTGTTCAGTAGCCACCTCTTGGCGATAAACGGCTCAGAAGAATTAGTCAAAGTAAAACGCTTTGCGTGAAGCTATCAATATTCAGTAATGCTAAACAGCAAAAAACACTTACAGCCAATTAGACATCGTAAAATGAAAATTTAATTAATATTTATAGAAAGTATTATCGAAACATCGAATGGGTACACTGCAGATTTCATGCATAGAAAACCGGAGGTTGATCTATTACGCTTTAATTAGGCAATAAACAATGACCGTGTCTAGTGTAACTGGCCTGTGTTAGAACTAAATATTTTCGGTTTTAAGACCTTATCAGGCTTACGACGAACTGCTTGAATAATCGCAAAAGCTCTACAGCCGCCATGACCGGAATAATCCGAGCACTGTAGAAACGCCAACCTAGGTACATGCATGTGTATGTTTGGGTCTGTCAAAAATACGTCGAATAAGTGACATTTTATTGTCATTGGGATAGTTTGCGTGTTTTACTTTTATCTATTTTTAATATATATTCATAGCGTTTTAGTAAATAAGTGTGAATAAAATAAGAAACTGAAGGAATCTTAATTTTAATATCCAACAAAGATATGTTTCACAAACACAACTCTATAACATATACGGTCAAATGTGGCGTACTAGTAACATATACCTAGTTTCTTGTCAGTCGAAATTCCCTCTTGGATTAAGAGACCACCTGTATAAAGAGACCGCTTTTGTCAGGTCCCAAGGGTGGTCGCTTAATCCAGTTTTGACTGTGCATGCAAAAAGGTTATGAATTGAAATTTTAAAAGAATGTCTTGATGAAATATAAACAAAGCTTCCTCCTCTCCATAGCTTACTTTTTGTGATATAGACATACAGTTGGTTAAAGCTGGTTGAAATTTAAAGCAGAATACTGTACTCACTACTTACATCTTCTATGTAAATGTAATACGCTGTCAATTTATACGGATACAACACGTACTTTATTTAGGGGACTTTAAGACGAGTGACTGCTCAACGCAAGCGGAAATATTTAAAGGCAATTCGTTCACAAATTGATCGCTTTTGTGTGACCGCTTAACTCAAGTGTAACTGTACACGTCCGTGTGCAGATCTTTAAACATTAATATCAGTAGGAGTACGTGTTATTGGTGCTCGACTGGTTTCTGGACACGTATAACTTCATGAATAAAGAAAGTAAAAAAAATTTAAGTCAGAATGGGCGAATGAATGAGTGGGGTTTTACGACACTGCTACACAAAATAGCCCATTTAGCGTCGTTAATTCATGAGGAACGTTGAGAAGAGATGATGATGATTTCAGGAAGATGATTTTGGCTATTTAAATTCATTGCAAGGCAGGGCATGTAATAAACACCACCGACCTGCTTTCCCTTTACTTACTGGCAGAAGGGACACTATCGGGCTTATCAAAAAGAAATATTCCCTATAACAATAAAGCCCTAGAACTGCGGCAAAGTTTGAAGGTTTATTGCCCAAAGTCAGAAGGTATAGCTGACAATTAGATGAATGTTTAGGTACAAACAGTATCAACGTGTGTCTAGTAGTTCGATAAAGATAACTTGAACAACATTTAATCACCGAGACTATTGTTTTTGTTAATTTATTAATTTTATTATTTTTAGGTATGTGTGTGTGTGGGGGGGGGGGGGGGGAGAAGATTACTTCATCAAGCACTCCTGTGTTGATTAACTGTTGAATTAAAAGTTATTATTGCAATTATGTGGCTCACTTAAATATTAACAAACATTTGATGGTGAACCTTATTGGCTGTAAATATTTTACCTATAAACTCGACAAATATCCAATGCAAGAAGTGCTAATTAACAAAGTGATCAACATCTTTATTTAAATAGTGTTTATTTGTAATGTTCTTCATAATAGTATGGCAGTTGGACACCCAAACATACAATAAAAGTTGTGTATATTTAGTCTGTAAATGTAAAAGAGGATTTTAAGAACTTCAGAGGACTTATATCAAAACTATAAAATGTGTTAATGAATCATTTTTGGCGTTTAAGTGACTGTCTACTCTTTCCATTGTCTCATCATGTCCTACCATGCTTTGAAAGAATATGTGGCTTTATTATAGGCCAAATTAAGAATTATCAAATCAGGCATTAAATGGTAATACTTTATAAGATGGTCTGTAAATGTTAAAGAGGATTTTAAGAACGTATCTAAGCGTCAGAGGACATATATCAAAACTATAAAATATGTTAATGAATCCTTTTTGGCATTTAAGTGACTGTCTACTCTTTACTACGAAAGCCCCGTGGTGACATTTCATATTTCCACTTCCAAGTTCCATGTTCCGACCTTCAAGTTCCATGTTCCATGTTCCAACTTCCATCTTCCATGTTCCGACTTCCGAGTTCCATGTTCCATATTCCAACTTCCAACTTCCAACTTCCACATTTTTACTTCAAAATTCTAACTTTGCGCATGAAGTCAGTTTCGCGCCGTTTTTCTTCACGCATGTCTATTTTTAGACACCTGGCCCTAGGTTACGGGCAAACGGTTTTCCGACTGATAGTGATAAACCAGATCGCTAACACATACCATTCTAAAGCTATCGTCGTTTCACTATAAACTCAACCCGGCTACATAAATGTATCTGTCTTATCAATGTACCTGGAATTGGATAAAGAAGTGGAAGGGACGACATGATTCAATGTCTTCTTTACCCTTTATTATATTCGTTTAACCGGGAAATTAATTGATTTACACATCTTTCTTAAACATAAAATTATTAGAAAAAAATTAATTCAATAAACTTATCATTGTTGAAACGAGCGTGTATGCCATGTTTTAAATTTGTTTTTGTCTTCGTGTTTCACTCCCCTTGCAATGTGTTGAACACGCGCGAAATGTATGTGACGTCATAGTCTATACATGAGCTGAGGATAATTGTGTAAGTCGGAATGTGGAAGTCGGAACATGGAACATGGAAGTCGGAACAAGGAACGTAGAAGTCAAAACATGGAAATATTGAACTTTGAACATGGAAGTCGGAACATGGAAATATGGAACTTGGAACATGGAAGTCGGAACTTGGAACGTGGAAAATGGAAGTCGGAACTAAGAAGTAGGAACTTAGAAGTAAGACTTAGAACTCGGGCGATATACATTGACCATAATAGCAAACTATCTTGGAAGTAAGAAGTAAGAAGTTGGGAGATGGAAGTTGGAAGTAGGAATATGGAATGTCACCACTGGGCTTTCATACTTTACATTGTCTCTTTCTGTTCTACTATGTTTTGAAATAATTTGTGACTTTATTATAGGCCAAATTAAGAATTATCAAATCAGGCATTAAATGGTTATACTTGATAAGATGGTCTGTGAATGTAAAAGAGGATTTTAAGAAAGTATCTAAGCTTCAGAAGACATATATCAAAACTATAAAATATGTTAATGAATCTTTTTTGGCATTTAAGTGACTGTCTACTCTTTACATTGTCTCTTTCTGTTTACTATGTTTTGAAATAATTTGTGGCTTTATTATAGGCCAAATTAAGAATTATCAAATCAGTCATTAAATGGTAATACTTGATAAAGTGGTCTGTAAATGTAAAAGAGGAGTTTAAGAACGTATCTAAGCTTCAGAGGACATATATCAAAACTGTAAAATATGTTAATCAATCCTTTTTGGCGTTTAAGTGACTGGCTACCCTTTCCATTGTCGCATCATGTTCTACCATGTTTTGAAATAATATGTGGCTTTATTATAGGCCAAATTCGGAATTATCAAATCAGGCATTAAATGGTAATACTTGATAAAGTGGTCTGTAAATGTAAAAGAGGAGTTTAAGAACGTATCTAAGCTTCAGAGGACATATATCAAAACTGTAAAATATGTTAATCAATCCTTTTTGGCGTTTAAGTGACTGGCTACCCTTTCCATTGTCGCATCATGTTCTACCATGTTTTGAAATAATATGTGGCTTTATTATAGGCAAAATTAAGAATGATCAAATCAGGCATTAAATGGTAATACTTGGGATGTCTTATAAGATGGTTCAATTCATTTGTCGTGTGATATTTTTACCGGCATGTCTATGTCCTTTATTAAACAGTGTATTTCTTCTAAAAAACATGTGTCCAGCCTTATGCTCAGCAGCAGTATGATTCAGAAATGCGAAAAATGTCTAGAAATAGAGAATGAATAAAAGAATTGCAGAATCTTCTCAAAACAATCAGATTGGTAAACAAATGAACACTTTAGAAATATTGTTAATAAGTTAACCACTTAATATAATAGCCTTTATAGCTTGTATCTAGATTTGATGACATATGACCACTAAAAGTAAGATTGTATGATTATGACAAAAGTTATAATCTGTCCAACACAGATATGCCTTAACCCCCGTCCGGACCTTCGGGGTCCATTATACTCCAGCAATTTAACTTTTGCCAGAAAAAATGTGTGCATACAAACCACGCTTTTGTCATTGTTATAGTTGTTTTCGACCTTTTTGTAAAACATGTACTAAATAGGTCAATTCGCATGAAGTGTATTCGCAAAACACGTCTGGGGTCCAGCCGGACCCAATAATTCTTAAAAAATGTAAAACATAAATAATGCCATTTTAAAACCATACCTTTCCTGTTAACAACAATAATAATGTCATTTATTGAAAACCAGAAATCAATGACGATACTATGTCTCTATTTAACCAAGCAAACTATATCTTAAGTCATCTGTGATCGAGTTATATTCCTTTGATATTCTAACTTGGGATGCAAACCGTGAGTCAAAGAGGGGTCATACCTTATGGAACGAATACAATGACATCAGACCTAAATATCGACATACCGTCTCAAGAAACAAATAAGTACATTGCAATAATTCTGATTCCGTTTTTTGCTGATATTATCCATAGCACTTATTGGTTAAGTTTAGTGAACTTCGTTTGCATCTTTCAATTTTGACCTTCACCTTTAACATACATTTGCAAAAACTAATACAAAACTAGAACTTTAGAACCAATAGACATATGGCTTCTGACCTGTATCTTTCTTGTCCTAAGCATTTTTCAACGACACTGCCATATTATTCTAGAATATCACTTTTCACCGCTGTTAACTATTTTTTTTCGTTATTGGCTCTCTCTCTCTCTCAATAATACTAATTACCTCTGTCTCTATATCGTTCTATTCGCTCGCTCTTGTGTGTAAAAGTACTTTGACCGGTGAAACCGTAACTTTTTTATTATTCATTATTGTAAAATAACTTCAGTTCCATGTATATCAGTGGAAATAGAATAGGTTTAAACTGAATAATTATCCCATTAAAATAACACATTTTAAGTATAGGTTAGACCATGGTTGCGCGTGAATAAACGATATAGTTCGAGGGGGCGTATCCCCATAGAACTATGTCGTTTATTCGCGCGCAATCATGGTCTAACCTATTTAGCACTGGCTTGGGCCCGAGGAAAATAAGAAGACCCCTCGTCTTTCTTTTTGTTTTAGACGAAAAAGTCATTTTATCTGTAATATTTTACTAAAATTGAAAGGTTATTTCAATGTGAAGTTTGCGACATTACGCATGCTTTAACACCAGCATAAATAACGCTTATTGAAGCTCTATATGTATGCACAATTCATTAGTAATTGTCTTTAAAGTCAAGGTCTCACTGTACATAATATAACGTCATCAAGCGAGTGCAGTTCACCTCTGACCTCAGCCTGGGTTTAAAGACTATCTAGACATGCATATCCCGATTTTTACATCTACAGCTGAAACAATGCATATATCTATGTCCAGAGGGACGGGGTAGATCTAGATATATTATTGTTACTGTGAATTTTCCGTATTGCTTCAGTTTAAATCCTTGATCTGGTGTTTATTCCGATTATTTATCGTTAAGCCTACAGTGCAGGCAAAAGTTTTTCGCGGTGGCTCGCTCGGAGGATTGCTAGTATTGTGACGTCAAATTGCCTTGAGATGACGTAAGCCCGGAATAAGTAAACAGTTGTTAGTTATGTCATGGTTTTGTTAAAATAAACGATATATTCACAGGTTTTTTAGGCATCTGATTGGCCGAGAGCTCCAAGCCAAGTGCTAACATATGTTATACAATACAAGAGAATCAAACACGAGACTAATCGGAATAATTCACTGTCAAAAGACCGCATCTAATCCCTCTAGTAGCAGTTTACATCTTTATTACAATACCACACACTTAAGCTCATAGAGGAATCAAATATCGATAACTTCACACAAATATTTGTTTTAGGGACAGGTGTGAAAAAACAGCCCAAGATAACCAGCTATATAAATGATTGAATGCATATATTGCAGACCTGGTGATCCGGGTTCAAACTCTGGTCTGAATGGGTGCTTCTTTTATATAAACATCTGGTTACCTTAGATACGACCATTATGTAACCACTTGAAACAAATTTAATTTGTTTTTTTTTTATTGTATAAATACGTGCATATTACACCAATAAGGAACGGAATATATCGTTTATATAATAATTTGTTATTTTTACTTGTGTGTTTGTTAGTTGAAGCATATAACTACTGGATAAGTGTGGAATTCGAGAATGGTGGATTGTGTTTCTTGTGGAAGGGCTGTGGGAAGATGTCAGCGTTCAGTACAGTGTGATGTTTGCGCTTGTAGTAGGTACAGAATGTGTCCAGGTTAGTGTTTTTATGATTTAATTTGATTGTCTCTCTCGAAACTATTATCTTTAACCCTTCACTAGCCTGTATTTGCAAAACTCATTTAAGAATTTCATATATATTGACCGAGATAAATATATTTATTATATCTGAACGGTGTAGTTTCGACGACTTTTGAACTCGCTTTCAATTCGCAATATTGATTGCACTTTGAATCCAATCAGCTTTGTACATATAAGTTGGACAGTCGTTTCATTAGGTCAAACTAAATACCATGACAGTTTTAGAAAAACAAACATATTTCTTTTTCTAATATGAAGTTAGAAAAAGACATATGCGTGTTCATACAAAAACGAACTATTCCGTGTATATCTAAATATATTCTGTCTTCAAACTTTTGTGTCCAATGTGATTTGTCTATGACTGAATGGTACAGTAAATCATTGCAACTAGATATTATGTATACATTATACATGAAACGGGTGATTAGATCTGTATGAATCTTGAAACCTATAACAGAAACTTCTGTGTCGAAACATTACAAACAGTTTACAGGGAACAAAACAAAAACAACGAATGACTAGATATATTTGTCTACTGTGATGTATACCTGCCTTTTCTGTCAACTCAAATCACTGTGACACATGTTAACCGAAATGAAAACAAAGTTTATTCTGGTATCCCTCATAACACCTCTGTTCACCTCAAATTCAAATAAAAGAAAACATTATAAACGGTTGAAAATAAATCATTGTCAGAAAAAGGTGATGATTGATTGCCTTTTGCTGCTATTTAATTCAGCACTTTACATGAACAACACAACACAGATAAATTATTATATTTAGAACACGTCGACTTATTATGAATACGGATACGGATAAATGTTCTGTATGAATTTAACTAGCCAGTAATTGATAGAAAGCAGTTCAAATTTCAATTTCTGATTCTGTTAGATGTTTGTAACTTAACATTGACAAACAATCAAATTGTCTTCAGCTTCTTATCACTACATAGTCCATGTACAAATAGGATGTTTAAATGGCTCGTATGTTTACTGCTGTTTTAAAATTAGTCTAACAATGTACCATTACTAATATTGAAACGATTTCAATCCGTAGGATTCAGAAACAAACTCATCTACTCATTCAGCAAATGGTTTTTGATTAAGAAATATTACACTGACACGATAAAAATGCAAGTCTTCACAATGCAAGTTATATTCTGCTATGCGAATGAACACACATTTTGATCGTTTTATAAACTATCTATACAGTGACGAATTTGTTGTTTATTCTGAGACAAGTAAGAGTGTTGGAGATGTTTATGATGCTAGACTGATGAGAAGTAATGCAAATGTCGATAGCTCTATTTTAATTTTTACAAGCATAATGAAAACTGTCATTGTCGAACTCCTGCTTATCGTGCAGTCATTTTTTACACTTTGACCCATTTGGAAATCTAAGTCGACCATGTTTATATTCGGTGTAGTAATACAGTACGTTGGTGATTCGAAAGTTGGTATAAATTATATGCCCAGATGGACTTATGATTTTTACGGACCTATATAGTTTTCACGTTTATGTGATAACGTAATTATCTCTGGTTATGCTATTTTCTTTTCATAGACCTTTAAAATCATACATTCTAAAGTTTGCGCAAATGCAAAACAAATCACGTCAATTGACTACAACCCGTAGCTTCCAAATGACCGGAAAGACGGAAACGTGATTCTTTGTAGGAATAATAGGCATTCAGAGTATTTCACGTTCTAGACATTCAAAATCAGAATTCTAAAGACAATAAATGTTGCCTCATCCTCAGAAAAAATAATGTCATATTCACTAAGCACAGTGGCTTGCATTGACTAGAACTAACGGTTAGAAATAAACTTCCAATCGGCAAAGTAGGCTTTATATGTATGCTACGTTTTGGTTCTGTATACTTTATTTTATAAAATGACAATAACATCATATTAAAGTTTGCTTTATCCCCACCCGCCATCTTAAATGGGCGCACTTTCATTCACTAACAAACCTAGTTCGCACATGACTTAAAATGTTTTTCCTGGCCAGAAAAATATGTGTCTCACTTTATTTGTTATGTACTTTTTTTGTCTGACACCTATTTTGTCAGTTCTAAAACAAACTTGCAAACAAGCGAAATAGACTTTCCGGATAGAACAATAATATACGTGTTTTACTGTAGGATTTTACTAGATCTACATATTTTCAATCTACTAATTCTACCCTTTTAAAGTCACTTATTCTTAAAAGTATTCCGCTGCCCATTCGAACCAAGCTTGAAAATGACGTGAAACGTCTTTTCCGGTCGAAAAATAACAACAGCAATACGTGTTTATTTGATTGAAATTATCTCATTATACCGATATATGTATTGTTTACTTTGTCTTACAACTTTTCGCCAGTTTTTAAAACCACCTTTGCGTTATCATCTTGTAGTACGAAATACATGGGGATGTGGTACTGTTTGGCATTGGTGTATGTGTATAAGCGGCAATAAAGGAACTCGGTGAGTAAAATCGAACAATTTCTTTTGTTCTCTTTTTTAGAACTTCTTGATTGAACACTCAAATTGTCATTGTTTTTCAAAAGGTTTCTGCACAATACTCATGGTCACAATTTTCAAGAATAATAAAGTTTAGTTCGAGGTTAATTGATATATTCATGTCGATTTAGTGAACAACTTGAGTCTTATAAAGCTTATGCTTGCCAGACAAGAGTTGTGTCGCACATGCATCTCTCTTTGACGTGCGGCACATACATCGACCCTATGCGACACATCACACTGTGCTGAAGTGTTTGAAAAACCAGGACAATCTAAGTCATCGAACTGGTAAGTAGGACATTCCGTGTGCTATAGTATTTTCAACTGGCAGTTCTGTAAGAGAAATGCTATTCGTTTTTACTCACATAATATCGTTTAAGCAATTACATCGCGTGCGAAACAACCACGCACTCCATGTGCTGCGTTATACACGGTGATTTCTAAACGTATTCATAGCTAATGTAACAGTGAAACGTAATACAGGCATAATTGTTTAATTTGCATTCCACATTCTGCTATGCGAGGTATATCTACCAAACATTCCGGCAGCTGTTTGATACATATATTAGCGTAAAGAAATATATTGTTCACGAAGTTCAATTTCAGCTTATTATGTAATGTCCTCAACCCAACATCATATAACAAAATACAACGGACACTGAAACAGCTATGTATGTCCCAAGCTTGATTTGTTCAACAGTCAGCTGTATTAGAACTGATGATGTGTTAAAAGTTTGAACTTCATCCAATCATGAATGAGCGTGCAAGTTTTCGTCGGCTTTCAAAAACAAAAACACGTCTAATCACTTCAAAATACAAACTTAGACTGATTTTAATGTGTTGAAATATTATTCTATCAATCGAAGTGTTCGGTTCATCTAGACCATCCCATTTCTACCAAAATGCTTTATTACATTTCAAAATCACACAGCTGCAATCAAGATGGCGATTCATTGACGATGTGACCAGCGTTGAGGTAACTATTGCGTTTTGTTTACTAAAGTAATGCATATTTTAAAAGTCGTATGGAGTAAAGGCTTGTAAAAATGTTTCGGAAACTAATTTCCAAAGTTCTTGCTATCGCATTACTTCGACAACTTGATACCTTACTTGATCGCGTAATTGGATTTGTTTGAAAACAACTGTATTGTCTAATTTTCGAGAAGTTGAACGGAACTTGCCGCCTTTTTCAAGCCTTGTGTTTAATCGCTGAACAGTTTTTACCGTTTTTTAAAGCACATACATCATCCTGCTAGCAGACTAATCATCGGTTGATGTTGGTAAGCAGTAGAACATTGAAGTTGACGCTTTCATTTGCCATTCATATTTCCTGACATCATTATCAAGGTCAACTATTTGATAAAATTGCATTTGATAATGCTAAAAACAATTTTAACACATGTAATTTAGTTGGATGATACACATATCATTTAATTATATTACACTATGTGTATTATTTCTGTTTCAGTTACTTCATTTGTCAGTACTGACAATGCAAAATGGTCTATACATGCTGGCACATCTAAAACTATTTTCTTTCTCGAAGTTAGGAAAATCATGTTTTTTCACGTTAGAGATTACTTATGTCATTCTAATGCTGCATGATATACGGAACATTAGAATGATTCCCAACCCCTCTGCAAAAACCTTGTTGAGGTGGTTGGGTTAATTTTTCGTCATTTGCCTTTCTTTGAATCAAAGTCCTCAGGTATCCAGGGTTGCTTATGTTGGTTTAATACAATTATGAGTTTCAGTTGGCACATTTGCCAGCTATGCGAGACGGCATAGGGAATGGACATTTCGTAAGCGCGACTCAACATTGTAATTAGAAAAAAAAATGCTGTTTTGGTACAATACGCATTTGATAAGCGCAAGTCTCTGAATTCCGTTTTGCATCACATACTCGTAAACTGTTGTACACATGTGTTGAACAGATGACTTACCTCAATGGTAAATCATCTTTGAAAGGAAGATCTGCAAGTTATTTTAATTTCTTAAACACTTTCATGCTAAGCATATATGACAAATTCAACAGTAAATATGCATTGTTAAATCATGTCCGATAGATAGGCGTGCAAGTTCCGTTCATTTCCAAAACGACTTACAAGCTAAGCATATATATAAAATACAAAAATTAAAATATGATTGACTACATTGATAAATAATCTCCAACAGCTAGTCTTGCAACATCGTTCATTTCTTAAGGTAGCGTGTAAGTTTTGATACTGCCAGTGGAGTTTTCTAATCTGTTTTTATGATGTATAATTTATCCCCGCAGTTCATAGCTGATAGGTTACAATGGTACAAACCCCACCATAATATGTCATTTTAAAAAAAATAACAAAAAACAATATTTTAATTGTTTACGATTTATAATACCAATTAACCAAAAAATCATAAAGCGAGTACAAAGTCGTCTCAATTTGTGACGTTTTCATAATTAACCAAAATAAACTGTATTAACATATCTAGGGATCCGTGTCTCAGATTTGTAGAATACCCCTTTGAACTATTAGTATGTAACATCATTTGAAGTCGACTTCTATTACGTAACGCCTTGTTGCAAACAGTTGGAGCAATTTATCAAAGTTATGAGACATGGTTCGCCCTCGAAAAGATACTTTCCTTACATCTGCTTCAATCCGCATGGCAAACGGCTATCAACAGTGAAAGCTATCGCAAACGTACCGCCGTATATTTGTAAATAAGGGGTGCGGAAAACGTTAATTAACTAATACTCGTGTCATTTAGACTGCATGACACAGTACGTATACCCCTGGGTGTTCAAATGTTGTCCTTTTCATTTCAAGCAATAAGAAGGCACATATTTCGTAAGTAATTTTCCTTAGCTCCATCCCTAAAAAAAATACATATCAATAATGAGTTTAAAATTGGGAAACCCATATATAACGCAATAGCAAAAACGCCTCTCTCTGGTTTCGTGGATGGACCGGCTGAACCACGGGGTGCTAAATTGGGTGTGATGTATTGATCAAATAGCCGTGTAATGCATGTCGTTTGGTGTTGAATATTTTGTTCATTTGCAAATTTTGCAGTTTTAAAGGTATTACGACACCTTAAACGGTTTACAGGCTAAGCACCCTGCCTTGTCAAAGCACCGTTTAGTTCTTGAACGACTTAAAAGCTAAGTATGTATGACAAAAACAAACAATTTAAGATGATAGACAGCATTGTTAATTCATCTCCAACAGCAAGTCTTGCAAGCACTTTTAATTTATGAAATGACTTCCAACTTTTGCGTTTATGAGAAAAAAAAACAGTAAAAAATGATTGACTACATTGTTGAATCATGTTGAGACGACTTTGTACTCGCTGTATGATTTTTTGGTTAATTGGTATTATAAATCGTAAACAATCTCAATTTGTGACGTTTTCATAATTAACCAAAATAAACTGTATTAACATATCTAGGGATCCGTGTCTCAGATTTGTAGAATACCCCTTTGAACTATTAGTATGTAACATCAAGGTTTTTGTTAATTCATCTCCAACATCCAACAGCTAGGCTTGGAAACCATTTTCGTTTCTTTAACGATTTACGAGAATAGCGTTTATGAAAAAAGAAAGTAACAGTTGATTGGCTGTATTGTTTACACATCTCTGACAGCTTGGCTTGTATGTTCCGTTCATTTTATAAACACACTTACAAGATAAGCATATAACAAACACAAACAGTAAACTATGAAATATGTCCTTGTTTAATCATCTCTGCCAGCAATACTTGTATGTCCCATTCATTTCTTATTATACATATAATATAAGCATATATGTGACCCGCAACACGAAAGGGGCCCTTCAGGGTGAAAAAATCAAAATTGATATTTTCATGGTAAACTGTAGACATCATTCCTCTATCTGAAAATGGGATTCATTTTGCTGAAATCATCACCTAAACGCCATTTTTCTCGGTTTAGTTACCCCACCCACCGCTTTAAACATGGGAATTTAAGTATCTTGATATTGATACTTTTGCTTGATTTATGCAACTTTAAATGAAAAATTTATATACACGATCTTTAGATCTTAAATTGTATAAACATTCTTACCGATTTCTAAACGCAGCATTTACCTCACTAAGAATCGTCTACAGTTTTAATTTTACCCACCCACTCTTTTTAACATGGAAAAGTACAAGTCTTGATATTGTCGTGATTATACAATTTCAAATTTTATAATAAAATAGTTTGCATAAAATTACAGACATCATATATTTATGTACAGAAAATAGAAATGAACTTCGACACAATGGTAAGTGAGGTGTAGACCATGACGTCACTGTGAAATGTTGACAATGTTATGTGGCTCGACAACAAACCGTAACCATTTGTTTTCGAAAATCAACGAGTTTGAGACACATAGCATCAGTTCAATGCCATCGTCCATATTTCATTTATTGCTTTGACATGTTCTTTCCTCAACACTATTCTTACTGATGACCGGCGGATGTGGTCCATTAGTATTCCACTCGACTGCGGTACCAGGGGTCGTGAGTTCGAATTCCCGCCGGACCAAGTTTTTCGGTTAAGACTACATAATCCGAGGTCCGATGTATCAGTGGTTTACACTGGGAATCCAAAAGAACCAGAGACCTCTGTCGATAATAAGAATCTCTCTCTCTCTCTCATTCTCTCTCTGTCTTTCTCTCTCTCTAACCTAACCAAACATTATTACTGTTGTGACAGTGTTCATTTGTAGGCATCACATACTAAAGGCTTCAGGTTTATGATAAAAGATGAACAAGGTTTACTTTACCGTCGTGGCATTTGTATAATAATAAGCTTTTTAACAGCATCAATAGTGTATACTCTATTTCTAAAAAAACATTGTTCTTTAACAAATTGTGGCGTGTAATACAGCATGTGTCCTGAACAAAGGTCGAGTAATTTGGCTTCTGATCTCGATCCATTTATGTTTTACATAATGATTGAGAAATAATCGTTCAAGTAGGAATTGTTGGAGAGTCAAACAGGTTAGCTACCAAATTATTCGGCGCCAAATCTGGCTCAATGATGTTAATATACAAAAGTTTAGTTTTCTATGACTTCGGTTTTAACAGTAAAGGGTTTAATCCCTTCACTGTCATGCAATATATAGAGCATGCTAAATATTCGGTCTAGTTTCCGCATAGGCTTAAATACAACAAATTTCTTCCGTATTTCCTAGTGTATACAGCTAGGACTAGAAAAGGACGCCGAGTTCCATGTCCTACTTTTATTATCGACATAAATATGTGGTTATTTTTGTAAACTAGTGAATAGCACTGATAAACCGGACCTCGTTTTGTAAAGTCTCATCCGAAAGACTTTGTCCGGCTAGGGATCAAACTTAAGACCCCTTGTACCACAGTCGAAATACCGTAAGGCGGGCTCCTATGTTCCCTTTACTTTATATTTGTCTTGCGTGTGTTTTCTCTTTAGTGTGTGGATGAAGAAATGGCATTGCGTGCGTGTGTGTGTGTAGGTGTGTGTGTGTTATGGTATGACTGTGTGTGTGTGTTTTGCTTGAGAGGTGGGTGTATTGTTTGTGTTTCGTTTCCTGCTTGAGTCTTTCGTAATTATTTGTTGCCACAATAGTGTTACTTGTGCCGTGTGGAGGCCGTAAAACGTCGCCCCGTACATGTAATCAATATTGTTATCATTCCTCCTGCAGGAGCGTTCACTTGTTGTACAACTCGTCTCTTTGGCTTTTTTTCTTGCACAGTATGGTAGGTCTCTATGTACCGATGGTCAGATGAGCTTCGGTATTGTACCGGTTCTTCATTAACTCTTTACATATAAGGTTAGGCGATGAGTTACTCACGTCGCACCAGTTACTTTTTCACTACTTACATTAACCTTTTTCAATCTTTACAATTTCCAAATTGTAATTACTTTATAATACATTTCGAACTTTAATATATTTCGAACTTTCTTTCTGTATAGTTATTGTCGATACATAGGGACAGGTGCTTACTTACTTCTCTTCAACACATGGAACTACAAACAAACAAAAAGCTACAAATACCACTTACACCACTTAGAATGCACTATGCGTGTTCTGTTCATATCCTATTCAAATACTACTAATTTTGCATCACTACAGCCGTGCGTACAGTTAATACCACTTAAGCTCTATTCGGCATCTTCTTTTCACATTCCATCTCTTTCTATTAATATTTGTTTTCATAATGGTCCTAAAGTGGTGTTTTCACCTCTAAAATATTATATTCAACGCAATAATTCAGTTTTTACGACCACTGAACAAAACACGTAGAGTGCTTCATATTATAGAAAAATGCAATGCTAAGAGGTGAGCGTGTTGCAATTATTTATCTTGCAATTTTACTATACAATCAACAGTAAACGGTAGATTATTTAGTGTTGTCATAGATTTAGACATCAACTGACGAACTAATCATATTATATACGTGTTAAGGATGTCGGCCTGTCTTTTTGAGCATTATGAAATTTCCGAAAAAATGTACGAACTCATTTTCAAAAAAATGTTAAGAACTCATTTTTGGTGAATGAATACAGTAATAAAATACTGTTTTCCCGGGGAAAAAATGGATGTTTGTTCCGGAAGGGACTTTTTAAGTTTTATGTCCTATTCGTAGTTTACAGCATACGCTGTTTTCATAGGTAGGTTGGATTTTGTTACATCCGATTTCATTTCAATTTCTCAGAATATAAGCATGAAATGTGCATGGTAGTACAGTTTTAGTATAAATTATAGATAACGCAATAGATAAAATGAAATTTTATTGAAAAAAAATAGTTTTGGTAAAAATACACCAAAAATTGAAAAAATGAGAAAAAATGGATTTTTTTTAGATAACATGATCTATATCTTTTTAAAAGATCCGGGATCCTGTGCTTTTATTTGCTATTTCACTAAAACGTTTTGTTTGCAAGACTAAAATCAATAAATAAAAAAGTTGGTAATTAGTTTTTTACAATTTGTAGGGCAATTTTCACTGTGCCTTATTCTCCCGGTATAAGAAAGTGGGTGGGGTAAATTTTACTCCTTTCCGGTGAAATCAAACATTTTTATTTTGGATCTTGAAAAAACATTATTTTCAGGGTTTATTTTTACTATGGTAATATAAATTAGGATACTTTTTGTACAAATAGAGTGTTTAAATAAAGATTGAAAAACCGTAGTACAAAAGAGTAGTTTTTATGAAGCTTCAATTTTAGGGGGGTAGCCTTGAAAAATCTCAAATTGTGAAAAAGAAAGGTCCGGTACCCCAACTTTTTCACCAGTTTTGTCATAGAAACTAATTTTACCGTCTGTATGCAAAGTTTGAAGAAATTGGTAATTACTTTTCAATGAGGCACCTACCCCCTTAACTTGAAAAGCACCAGGTTGTGGTATCCAGTATGTTAGGCAAACCGGTCGTCCTCTCAAAACTAGGTTTAATGAACATCTTCGTACTTGTAGAAACAAAAATCTGTGGAACTTTCTGTATCAACATTTTCGGAAATCTGGACATGGATTAGATTGTATTTCAATTCAACCTGTCGAACATATTACGTATGGTAGAAATGCTACTTATAGTTTCAAATGTAATGCTAGATTTATAACGGAATTAAAATGGATTTAAAATTTACAGACACCCTTTCCTTTAGGCTTGAATGATAGTATATACTAATCTAAAAGAACCTTCAATTGATTTGGTTCGATTTATTCTACACTCAACCGTATATATAGATCACATGGTATTCGTATAAATGGAAATATTAAACGTAAATTACGTCAGTCGATTTCTATAACAGATTTGCATAATCTGCTGTTATTTTCTGGTAAACATAAAATGCTTCTCGGCTTTCTTTGTTGTCATTGTCGTCTTTAAGAGATATTGACGACAATACTGATGGAATAATTTTGCACACAGATCCTCTGTATTATACTGCAGGTTTAATACAAAGTTATATTCAGCATGTTCTCAGGCCTCATGTTGATTCTTTAAACGATCACAAAAGATATTTCATTAAGGTCCCTTTTATTAATAAAGGTATTGATTTCATAGATTTACCAAGTATTCTCCGAAACAAAAATGTGATGAATGCTATTCCAAATTATTTCAAAAATCTTGAATCACCTATTATTTGCTATAAGTATAATAAATCTGTTAGAGGGTTAATTTTTAACTACAATAAAATTGTTTCTGATCTTAAAATTCTCGAAAACACACAGGATACATGTGACTGTACCTCATCTAAATCTGTTACGCTCCAGTGGGTCAAATAAAAACAGGCACTTTTTATATCATTAAAAGCGCATCAGAGCGTTTTTGAGTAAGGGACCTAAATTTAGAGTACCTGCCCTAATTGATTTCGATACTTGCCTCAATCATATTTCGGAAGCTTTGAATAATTATAGTACAAACTGGTGCCGAAGAGAACAAGCCGATAATGACGCTCTTTTAAAAATGGAAATAATTAATTTTTGATAGTATCGATACCCGGATTTCGTTCTATTTATCTAATAACCATATTTTACCACGTAAACCTAAATTTAACATTCGTCACTTACAGAAGGGCATACAAGACTTTAATTCCAAGTATGTACTCGTTCCTGCAGACAAAGCATCCAATAATGTGATAAGTGTATGACGATTACATTATGTTGATACTTTAAACCAGGAACTTGTGAATATCAATTCCTATACATCAACCAATTTTACGGAGAGTAATGGAGTATCTGATCATCTTGATACATGTGAACAATTAAAATCTGATGTCAATATTACATGTCACAAACTTCCTACAATGTACTGGATACCCAAACTCCATAAAACACCATATAAGTCTCGTTTTATTTCTAATTCAAGTGCATGTACTACAACTAAGCTTTCCAAATTTTGAACATCGTCATTAATTAAAATCAAAGAACATGTTCAAAGGTATTGTGCAAAGAAGTACACAAATTCTGGACTTAATCTGTCTTGGTCTATCAAAAACTCAAATGAAATTTTGACTAAACTTGACCATAGAAAATACCAAGCTTGCAATATAAGTACGTATGACGTTCAACACTTTATACTACCTTACCTCATAATTTAATAAAAGCTAAACTTATACAACTTTTTGAAAATAATTTTGCCAGAGAAAGGAAACTATTTCAAGCGTGTAATACTCATCGTGCATTTTTTACAAATGACACGGTTAAGCATAACACTATGTGGAATTGCACCGATGTCTGTAAATCACTATCATTTCTTCTGGATAATATTCAGTACGTTTTGTGAGTACCATATACCGTCAAGTGATTGGTATCCATATGAGTACAAACTGCGCGCCCCTTGTCGCAGACATATTTTTGTACTGTTATGAGAGGGACTTTATGCTAAGTCTAAAACCTGATACACAGGCAGATATGATCGAAGCTTTTAACAATACATCGCGCTATCTAGATGATATGTTTAATATAGACAACCCATTTTTTGATACGTTGTTTCCTTTTATCTACCCAAAAGAACTACGCCTTAATAAAACAAACGAGCCAAATTGTCGGCACCATTTTTAGATTTGGATATTTTAATAAATAACGGAAATGTTTCTTCTAAGATTTACGATAAACGAGATGATTTTGATTTTAGTATTGTAAAGTATCCTCATCTAGATGGCGACGTTCCCCGTTCTACATCTTACGGGGTTTATATTTCACAACTTATTCGTTTTACTAGGGCCTGTACCTCTGTTGAGGACTTCCACATTCGTAAAAAACTATTACTGAAAAGCTTCTTAAACAGGGGTACAGATTTCATAAACTTCGTAAAACATTTTCTAAATTCTTTTATAGAAATCTTTCTCTCATTAACAAGTATAAATGTAACTTAAAGTCTTTTCTACGACAATGTATTTCACATCCGGAGTTTTATGGTGATGTGATATACAGACTTCGTAAGATTCTTGGACATATGAGAAAAATTGGTGAACCATAACATGAGATGCCGAGCCACACTTGAAACGTCTCATGAGGATCCAAGCTGTTGTCCCACTATTTTGGTGAGGCAGTTTGGTAATTTGCATTGTCATAATTAAGGACCTACGAAAGAAAGATAGTCCGACAGTAGTAAATTGTTCAATATTTTAATCTAAATTCTGAATTCATTGTTTAAGTCTTTTAAAAAGATTCAACTGCTTACAGTCAATAAT
Source organism: Gari tellinella (assembly GCA_922989275.2). Lineage (NCBI taxonomy): Eukaryota > Metazoa > Mollusca > Bivalvia > Cardiida > Psammobiidae > Gari > Gari tellinella. Next base: position 11,911,582 of record OV277858.1, read on the forward strand.
AAAACAAAAGAAAAACAAATGTACAGTTGGTGGGACTCGATTCGACAGGCACACTACCCGTCATTTTGAACCGATTCGCCTCGACGCCCGTCTACAGCGGGCCAAAAGTCATTTAAAGTATGCCTTGTTTGTTGCTTTTTTTCTCACAGTTTATACTAGCAACTTCATGCCCTTGTGGTACTTGTAAGTAAACATTGCGTGATGATGTCATGTAGTGGAATCATAATGCATCTTATGATGTCATTAAGATTTATTTACAGAAAAAATCAATATCTGTGTATAAGGAGTAGATTCTAGCTCTGGTCCCTGGACACAAAATACTTTATTGTTAAATTGTTTAAAAAAGTATGACAGTCTACAGAATATACGTTTAAATAACTGTAATTCATTTCGGTTACTAGATCCAGATCGTGTGTTTATTCGTCGTTCGTCAGATCATTTAAACTCAGAAAACAGAGAAAAAGTAAATCTACTAGCCGATCTTTAATTTACGACTTTTCAGTTAGCCTTGCTAGTCATGTTCAAAGGAAAAATTAAATTCCATCATACCGATAATCCGTTGAATCTTTAAACAATCAAGTAGATCTAGATGTGTACACGTTGCATTACGATGTTTACATTTGAGAGATACACTTGATATATAAGACATTCGCTAATAAATACCTGTTTGCGACAATAAATCACTAAAGAAAAAAGTTGGGAAAAGAACTATTGATTTGTTTAAAGCATCGAGTAGATGACACTCATTCTAAATACTGATCAAAGCGTCAATGTTGTGATATTTGTATTTAAGTTAGCTGTAGTTTATTCACAGCGTACGTCATGTGGGTTAAACAGACGTTTTAACGTTGTACGAACTTTGACGTCGTTTTCTATTAATGACGTTGTCACCCTGATGGGCCCTTTTCGCGTGGCGGGTCACATATAACAAATACAAACAGTAAAAGATGATTGACTGTATTGTCAAATCCAACTCCGATAGCTAGGCTTGCAAGCATCGTACAGGTCTTAAAAAACTTACAAGCTGAGCATATATGACATATGCAAACAGTAAAAGATGATTGACTGCATTGTCAAATCATTTCCGATAGCTAGGCTTGCCAGCACCGTTTAGGTATTAAATAACTTACAAGCTGAGCATATATGACATATGCAAAGAGTAACAGATGATTGACTGCATTGTCAAATCATCTCCGGCAGCTAGACTTGCAAGCACCGTGCAGGTCTTAAATAACTTACAAGCTGAGCATATATGACATATGCAAACAGTAAAAGATGATTGACTGCATTGTCAAATCATCTCCGGTAGCTAGGCTTGCAATCACCGTGCAAGTCTTAAATAACTTACAAGCTGAGCATATATGACATATGCAAACAGTAAAAGATGATTGACTGCATTGTCAAATCATCTCCGGCAGCTAGAATTGCAAGCACCGTGCAGGTCTTAACTAACTTACAAGCTGAGCATATATGACATATGCAAAGAGTAAAAGATGATTGACTGCATTGTCAAATCATCTCCGGCAGCTAGGCTTGCAAGCACCGTGCATGTCTTAAATAACTTACAGGATGAGCATGCATGACATATGCAAACAATAAAAGATGATTGACTGCATTGCCAAATCATTTCCGATAGTTAGGCGTACAAGTACCTTTCTGTTCTAAAACGGCTTATAAGCTAAGCATATATGACAAATACAAACAGTTAAAGATGATTGACTGCATTGTCAAATCATCTCCGGCAGCTAGGCTTGCAAGCACCGTGCATGTCTTAAATAACTTACAGGATGAGCATATATGACATATGCAAACAGGAAAATATGATTTACTTCAATGTTCATCTCTGAAAGTTAGGCGTGCAATTTCAGTTCGTTTCTTAGACGACTTATAAGCTTTACATATATAGCAAATACAAACAGTAAAAGATGATTAACTGCATTTTCGAATCATATATGATAACTAGGCTTGCACATTCAGTTCTTAAACAAACAGTAAAATATAATTGATTGCATTTTGAAATAATCTATGACAACTTTGCACATCCCGTTCACCTTAAAATATATTTACTAACTAAGCGTGTATGAAACAAGCAAACAGTAAAACATGATTTAGAGCCATATTCAATCATATATAATATATATGTATGCAAGTTTCGTTTATTTCTTAGACAACTTACAAGCTAAGCATACATGACAAATGCAAATAGGAAAAGACGATTGACTACATTGTCAAATCATCTCCGATAGCTAGAATTGCAAGCACTATTCAGTTCTAAAACGACTAACAAGCTAAGCATATATATAACAAATACAAACAATAAAAGATGATTGACTGCATTGCCAAATCATTTCCGATAGTTAGGCGTACAAGTACCTTTCTGTTCTAAAACGGCTTATAAGCTAAGCATATATGACAAATACAAACAGTTAAAGATGATTGACTGCATTGTCAAATCATCTCCGGCAGCTAGGCTTGCAAGCACCGTGCATGTCTTAAATAACTTACAGGATGAGCATATATGACATATGCAAACAGGAAAATATGATTTACTTCAATGTTCATCTCTGAAAGTTAGGCGTGCAATTTCAGTTCGTTTCTTAGACGACTTATAAGCTTTACATATATAGCAAATACAAACAGTAAAAGATGATTAACTGCATTTTCGAATCATATATGATAACTAGGCTTGCACATTCAGTTCTTAAACAAACAGTAAAATATAATTGATTGCATTTTGAAATAATCTATGACAACTTTGCACATCCCGTTCACCTTAAAATATATTTACTAACTAAGCGTGTATGAAACAAGCAAACAGTAAAACATGATTTAGAGCCATATTCAATCATATATAATATATATGTATGCAAGTTTCGTTTATTTCTTAGACAACTTACAAGCTAAGCATACATGACAAATGCAAATAGGAAAAGACGATTGACTACATTGTCAAATCATCTCCGATAGCTAGAATTGCAAGCACTATTCAGTTCTAAAACGACTAACAAGCTAAGCATATATATAACAAATACAAACAGTAAAAGATGATTGACTGCATTGTCAAATCATCTCCAATAGTTAGGCTTGCAAGTACCGTTAAGTTCTAAAACGGCTTATACGCTAAGCATTTTTGACAAATATAAACAGTTTATGATGATTGGCTGCATTGTCAAATCATCTCCGATAGCTAGGCTTGCAAGCACCGTTCAGTTCTGAAACGGCTTATAAGCTAAGCATATATCACAAATACAAACAGTTAAAGATGATTGACTGCATTGTCAAATCCAACTCCGATAGCTAGGCTTGCAAGCACCGTGCAGGTCTTAAACAACTTATAAGCTTAATATATATGACAAAATGCAAACAGTACAATATAATTTAACCTCCATGTTAAACAATCTCTGAAATTTAGGCGTGTAATTTCCGTTCGTTTCTTAGAGGACTTATAGCTAAGCATATATAGCAAAGGCAAACAGTAAAATATGATTGACTGCATTGTCAAATCATATTCAATAGCTAGGCTTGCAAGTACCGTTCAGTTCTTAAACGACTTACAAGCTAAGCATATATGACAAATAGTCAAATACAAACAGTTAAAGATGACTGGCTGCATTGTCAAACCATCTCCGATAGCTAGGCTTGCAAGTACCGTTCAGTTCTTAAACGACTTACAAGCTAAGCATATATGACAAATAGTCAAATACAAACAGTTAAAGATGATTGGCTGCATTGTCAAACCATCTCCGATAGCTAGGTTTGCAGGTACCGTTCAGTTCTTAAACGACTTACAAGCTAAGCATATATATGACAAATAGTCAAATACAAACAGTTAAAGATGATTGGCTGCATTGTCAAACCATCTCCGATAGCTAGGCTTGCAAGTACCGTTCAGTTCTTAAACGACTTACAAGCTAAGCATATATGACAAATAGTCAAATACAAACAGTTAAAGATGATTGGCTGCATTGTCAAACCATCTCAGATAGCTAGGCTTGCAAGTACCGTTCAGTTCTTAAACGACTTATAAGCTAAGCATATATGACAAATGCAAACAGTAAAATAGTATTCACCTCAATCTTAAATCATCTCTGAAAGCTAGGCGTACACTTTCCGTTCGTTTCTTAGACGACTTATATGCTAAGCATATATAACAAATACACACAGTAAAATACGATTGACTGAATTGCATATCATCTCGGATAGCTAGGCTTGCAATTACTATTCAGATCTTAAACAAACAGTAAATATACTTGATTGCATTTTGAAATAATCTATGACAGCTTGGTTTGCACATCCCGTTCACTTTTTAATATATTTTCTAGCTAAGCGAATATGGCACAAGCAAACAGTAACATATGATTGACAGCCATGTTAAATCATCTATAATAGCTATGTAGTCAAGTTCCGTTAATTTCTTAGACGACTTACAAGCTAAGCATATATGACACATGCAAACAGTAAAAGATGATTGACTGCATTGCCAAATCATCTCCGATAGTTAGGCTTACAAGTACCGTTGAGTTCTATAACGGCTTATAAGCTAAGCATATATGACAAAAACAAACAGTTAAAGATGATTGGCAGCATTGTAAATTCATCTACAACAGCTAGGTTTGCAAGTACCGTTAAGTTGTAAAAACGGCTTATAAGCTAAGCATATATGACATATACAAACAGTTAAAGACGATTGACTGCATTGTCAAATCATCTCCGATAGCTAGGCTTACAAGTACCGTTAAGTTCTAAAACGGCTTATAAGCTAAGCATATATGACAAATACAAACAGTTAAAGATGATTGGCTGCATTGTAAAATCATCTCCGATAGCTAGGCTTGCAAGTACCGTCAAGTTGTAAAACGGCTTATAAGCTAAGCATATATGACAAATACAAACAGTTAAAGATGATTGACTGCATTGTTAATTCATCTCCAAAAGCTAGGCTTGCAAGTACCGTCAAGTTGTAAAACGGCTTATAAGCTAAGCATATATGACAAATACAAACAGTTAAAGATGATTGGCTTTATTGTCAAATCATCTCCGATAGCTAGGCTTGCAAGCACCGTTCAGTTCTAAAACGGCTTATAAGCTAAGCATATATGACAAATACAAACAGTTAAAGATGATTGACTGCTTTTTCAAATCATATCCGAAGCTAGGCTTTTTCAAGCACCGTTCAGTTCTAAAACGGCTTATAAGCTAAGCATATATGCCAAATACAAACAGTTAAAGATGATTACCAGCATTGTTAATTCAACTATTCTTGTAGGCGTCTATGAGAAAAACACACAGTAAAAGATGATAAAGTGCACTGCTTAATCATCTCTGACAGCTGGGTTTGCAAGTTCTGCTCACTTTTGAAAAGTACTTACAAGCTAAACACATATAACAAACGCAAACAGTAAAATATGATAGACGTCCATGTTAAATTATTTCTGCCAGCAATACCTACAATTTCTTCTTTAAATTCTTACAATCTAAACATATATTACACATACAGACAGTAAATTATTGCCTTGTTAAATCATCTATAATAACTAGGCTTGCAAATTCATTTAGTAGACGACTAACAAGCTAAGCATATATAACAAATACAAACAGTACAAACGTTAAAAAGATGATTGCCTGCACTGTTCCATATCCGACAGCTCGGCTTGCAAGCTTCGTTCACTTTTGAAAATACTTACAAGACAATCATATGACAAACTGAAACACTAAAAAAGAGTAAATCCAATGCCAAAAAAACTCTCTGACATCATGGCATGCAAGTTTCGCTCAATTCGCAATATACTTTCAAGCTGAATAAACATGTCAACATCAAAGTTTTTAACAGTAAACGATGGCTGATTGCATTTTTATATCATCTCTCACAGCTGTACTTGCAAGTTCCGTTCGATTTTGAAAATGCTTACAAGCGAAGCATAAAACAAACGCAAACAATACAACATGATAAACTTCCGTGTCAAATAACTACTGACAGCTAGATTTCAATTTACTTTCATTTTTGTTGCACAACATACAAACTCAACTTTTATACCAACACAAACAGTAAAAATGCAAATGAATTCAGTATAAAGATGAACATGATATTGGAACAACCTGCTGTGTTTTGGTCATTTTTTGCACGAATTTAATTCATCTGTCCATACTTGGACTCAATTCAAACTGCAAAATGATGCTCTACAACATTAACGAACTGGTTCTCGACAGGTAATGCCGACATATTTAGGAATGTGATATTCCAAAGAGTTCGGTATAACCGTTGTGAGCCAGCGGGAGGTTGTTTAATATACATCTTGAATTTAAGTTTTAAAACAATTACAAATGTACAAGCAAAGCCTATATGACAATACATACATCATAAAAATATGAATACTTAATTGGGGAATGCAAACGAAAGGAGGTCGACAGAATCAGACTAGGTTCTTGCTCTTTGACATATTTCACAAGTTTATATCAATCAATATTAAGCCCGGAAGTATTAAATCGACCCACCCATGGGTCACAAGCTTTAAAAGGAACTAAATAGGAAACTTTATAAAATCTTAATAAAAATCTCAAGGCCCAGAATTTGCAATTTTAAGTGCAGAGTATCGCCGTGAAAACCTATGTCAATTGTTTTAAATTCCTAGTCCTCATATAAATTTAATGAGTCTCTTAGTTTTTACATTATTAGTTATACATATTACCTAAATCTCCACTCTCTCTTAAATCTCTTGCTGGAATTAAAGTGCATGATTTGGCAGATGCAGGTAGGGAGATCCCCCAGCAGAAAATCAGTCCTCATGCACCCATGCCCAATATCAAGATCTCAAAAGATGGTGTTGAGAAGCTTCTAACGAACTTAAACCCCCATAAGGCCGCTAGGCCTTATAAAATCAGACCAATAATCCTCAAAAATGCCCATAAAGAATTTGCCCCAATTATTTCAGAACTCTTTAGAAAATCTCTAGTGACCCACACCCTACCCGATATATGGAAAATGGCCAATGTCGCTCCCATATTCAAGAAAGGCTCCCGGTCAGACCCAGCCAACTACCGCCCGATATCTCTAAACTGTATTCTGTGTAAAACATTAGAGCACATAGTAGCTTCCAGCATCACCAAACACTTTACTAATCACAATCTCTTCTATAAGCTCCAGCATGGATTCAGGCAAAAAAGGTCATGCCAAACGCAACTTCTTATGCTGATAGACGATATCCTCCACTCTGTAAATCTCAAAAGCCAAGTAGATATCATACAACTTTATTTTTCCAAGGCTTTTGACATGGTTAATCATGGTAAACTTCTGTACAAGCTCCACTTTTATGGTATTAGAGACCGACCACTACAATGGATCAAGAGCTTCCTTGATAGCAGATCCCGGTCCGTTGTAGTAAATGGATCCTCCTCCTCCACTATCCCTGTATCCTCTGGAGTCCCTCAGGGCTCAGTTCTTGGCCCAACTATTTTTCTAATCTACATTAATGATCTTCATGAGCATGTCCAGTCTTCTACTGTGAGGTTGTTTGCGGACGACACAGCCATCACAGTAAAATCCGGTAAGTAGGCGCATAGTCAAATTTAAGCGCATAGCTAAAATAGGCGCAGTCGACCCTTCACGATTGTTTTCCCTATAAAATAAGCGTATACATAATTTGCTTACAAAATGTCTGGCGGAAGTTCTGTACGGTCTAACCCATGAGCCGAAATATATACGGCGCCTTACCTGTCGATAATAACGGTGTTTTCACGCTTTACCGATGCATTGTGTAATGCATTGTGTAGTGTCCGCAGGCAACAATAGGTAGGTATTTGATATGGGTAAATGTGTGAAAACTAGTAGAAAACTTGATAACATGACAACTTCTCACTAAAATTCGTTTATGCTTAATAACATCAGGTGAACAGGTGAGTGGTATTAGTTACTGAATGGTCCAGTCGCCAGGAAAATTAGCGAGAAAGTCATATTCTAGCGTTTTTTGATGTTATGAAAAAACAACTTGAGGTTTTACAAAATAAACATATGCACGAGAACCTAAATCAGTACCGGCTCCATTTATGTTAATCACTAAGTGGGTAGGTGCAGTCTGGGAAATGAGCGGTAGGAAAACAATGACCCAGTCTACTTTCACTTTCGACTCACTTCCGGTTAAAACACGATCAAATCAACAACGTGGTAAGTTTATTTTGACTTCGAAAGTTAGCGCCGTCTGTCCTTCTTTACAAGCGCATACGCTAAAATAAGCGCATAGAGGCGTCACTAATTTACAAAATAAGCGTATACGCCTATATTCCGGATTTTACAGTATGTCTCTAACTGTCTCCCCTCACTCCAGCCTCCTACAGCATGATCTTAAACCACTTGAAATCTGGGAAAAAACATGGGATATGGCCTTCAACCCTTCAGAGTGCCAAGTACTACACATAACTAAACACAGGACACCTATACCAACATACCATACCCTTCATAACACCACCCTTGACACAGTTTACGCAGCCAAATACTTATGTGTCACTCTTTCCAATGATATTTCATGTCACACACATATTGATAACATAACAAAAAGAGCAAATCAGACACTCGGTTTTCTCGACGAAATGTAAAAGTCCATTCTGAAATCCTCAAAGCTGTAGCCTATAAGACACTTGTACGGCCGCAGCTTGAATACTGCTCAACTGTCTGGTCACCCCACACCAGCACTCTGATAGACCAACTTGAAGCAATGTAGAATAGAGCGGCTCGTTAGACTAAAAGGGACTACGGCCTACATCCTCTGTAACTGATATGCTTAATGCACTAGAATGGAGACGACTGGATCTCAGCCGCGTTGATCAACGCCTAGTCATGTTCCAGAATATTCTGCATAACCAAGTAGCCATCCCACTTCGAAATTATTTGACCACTCTCGAAATTCACATTCACAGGCAATCCAAATCATACAAACCAAATCTGACTACCATAAATTCTCTTTTTTCCCTAGGACAGTAGTCCAGTGGAATGCCCTGCCATCTGACATTGTTACCCTGTCCGGCCCAGAGTTCAGTCTGGCTGTTAGCCAGATTGAACATGTCTCACCTTAAGTTCACCTGTCCTGTTTTTATCTATATTTTAACAAACTACCTTCTTATCTTTTAAACACTCCTTTTATATGTTCTTATTATGTTCTCGGCAGTTGACTCGCGTCAAAGTCCAGGTCCCCACAAGGGATTTGACTGAAAGGAAGATAGAGATAGATAGATATAGTTTCGTCACAGGGTACATGATAAATTATTCGCGGCTGAAAAAATCATGTTGCCCGAGCCGTTAGGCGAAGGTTACATGATTTGACCAGTCGGGAATGAATCCTCATGTACCCTGTGAAGAAACTGTATAAATAATGTATTATACTGCAAATTTTTTACTGTTCACATGAAATATTTCGAATTTTTTCGTGCACAGCGCCCAAAGTAAACAGTAAAACCAGCGTCAAAACCTATGACGTTGATCTGAAATGACGTCATCTTTCTGAAGGTTGTTTTTCAAAAGAAAAATAGGCTCGCTCGTAGACATTGTCGTCATACTTTCCCAGAGTGAATGTGACTGTTGAAAGATGCCGCCCCCCCCCCCCCCCCGATTAGTTCTTAGCTGAAATGGACTTAAATGGAGGATGCACGATTGAATGCATCCCATCCTGTCGAGCAATTTGCCATCTTTTTTTCTACCAAGACTCAGAGGGCTGTCAAACAATGAACATAGCTGCATGTCTACGAACCCTTTTAGCTCACATGGTACTTGAGGTCACGTATACGGCTCGGTATCCAATCAGAGTTAGGGAATTTACTTTGCAGTATAATAAATACTTGGTATTTGAAAATTTGAAAACTTAAACAACTTCATGTCAAAAACATTTTGATATTTAGTGTAAACCGTTACCTAATACAGTGATCCTCCAATACGGTGTCCATACTTACAACGATTCGATCGTTACAACATTGATTACCACTTTTGCCCAAACAACACAATGTACCCTTTCTAAAACAATTTCTTCCTAACAACACACATATATTATTGCTGTAAAGGGTCAGCGGTGACAAAGAATGAAGAAAAAGTTTTTCCAAACGTGTCCAAACTATACATCCTAGTTTGTTCAGAATCATGTAGTAGGCCTCTATCAGATTCGTTAAAAGCAAAGCCCCAGTATTAAAAGTGTCCCCAACCCGCGGCTCTGGTGTCAAATTCTATAACACTGTTGAGAGATATAGAGACATTATGGTCCTCTTATTCAAGCAGTTTGATCAAACAAGGAGTATATGTTGCATGGAGAAAAATATATGTAAATGAAAATCACCTGCTTCAAAGATAAGTGTTTACTTAATTTCTAAAGTAAAAACATTGTAGATATGAGATATAAGTGTTGATTATACCAGGTTAATCCAGACAAAAGTCAATAACTGCTAAACAAATAGAAGAATAGGAAGGTAGACTTATTGGTAACACTAAAACCACAATATCCTCAATGAGACAATTCTCAACACTATCAATACCCTAAGCCAACGCACAGGCGAATGCAATCATCAAGGGCAACGGGGTGCAATTTGCATCACAGATGACCTTTAGCTGTTAGACGCTGAATTATGGCGAGCCCAATTCGAGCATATTATGTGCAGAGTTCGAAGAATGATTAATCGCTAAACACGATTATGGTAGTGCAAGTCACCATAAGCATGCAAAGAGTTCACATACGTCACTGATTTAGAAAGTGAAAATGTTGACATCGACCATCAATGAGAGTGGCAATCCTTTCCAACAAGACTTAGGTCTCAGGGCTATGAATTTACTAGAATTTATAGAGGTATTCTAGGCGATACGCTACACAAATAGATTAAAGCTCTCGGCTATAAGGGTTGTGATGGTCTAAGTTTCCGTTTTAAATACATGTTAAGCTAGTGACCTATTGCTGCTGTCATTTATTACTCCGGGACTATAATGCTTTTGACAATCTGGGTAGAGGTTTACTAGGCTATGCTTTTCATCAAATATCTCAAATTTGTGGCTTTGTGATTTGACACACATTTAGACTGTATATGATAACGATAAATATATGTAAAGCTTAGGACCACCCCCATCAAGGCCTGTTCAACATACTTACGAGGGTTATTCATATTTTTTTTTCTTGGGCATATTTTTGGTACTTACCTGTATACTTATCACGTATGATACATCGTTGAAAAGAGCATGTTCTTGGAGATACTGCAATGAAACATAGCTTGAAAACACTTCGCTTACTTTCCAGTTCATCGGGACTGACATTGACGATTCATTAATTCATTCATTTATTAGAATTATACTGAATAACACTTAATGTTGAAATGACTTAATAATAAAATCGAAATATGCTTCACCTGCTTTAATTGACAGGTGTGTGACTTTCTATTTTGTATAAACATTAAAATTCACTATAAAATGATATAAACTGAATTATTAATGAAAAATGTTAAAAGTGTTTTAAACTTTCTTGATAATATCAACTTGTTTTCGGAAAAATGACTTATCTTATTTTCTTTTTCATCTAAAAAAGGATCCAGTTTAATAAATACTGAACAATTTTACATTTTGCATTAATTCAGTCATTAATGTAACAACTATATAGGCTTACCGATTATATGAATGTCGTTTTTATCGACATACACTTAATACATCACGTTGTTTTGAATCTATGTCAATATATCAGACAAACGATGTCGACATGTTAAAGAATAAAACGATATTTGTCCCTTCAGTGAATCTCAATAGTATTTCAAATTCTATAAAATTGCATGAGTGTAGAGTCATTCGTTTGATAGTATTGTAACCTAATTTAGACTGTGTCAAATAAGAGTAATGACTTGTGAGATGTATGTTTGTATCCGCAAGAAATAGGCCTTTAAAAGCTTGTATCATACATAAAAATAGTACATGTATTTTTCAAGAAAATGTCAAAGTAACGCAACTTTTTAAAAGACCCTCGTATATTGCTATATACATGCATGACAATACAGTTCATCCGTATTGTAATATACTGCACTATAATTTTCAGCGAATTGTTACAACTTTATAATTAAGAAAAAAATACTATCTAAATAAATCTGCAATGTAATACAACCCATCAAGTATCTAAGCTTTGTGCCTTGTTTGTTTTACAATAAGAATTTGTAAAGATTTCTCCAGTTTTTCACTTTGTCGCCATGGGGAAAATAGTTCTTCATTTAAAAACAATTATTCTGAAAGATATTTACCTAAAGAAATTTCCTGTAAAGTGTGGTTGCAGTTAGCCACGAAGTTTGGGAGAAGGAGATGTAATATATGTGTATTTGTTCCCCGAAATACCGGATACTATAACGAACAAAAGGTGTTTAGGCGGCCATTTTTTCACTATTTTTTGTGTTTTCATCTTCATGGGAGAGAGTGAAACACTACCGAAATGGACGAAACACACCTAAATTATGATTTAATAGCTTTCGTTAGTAGTTAGGACACGGTCCGACGAAAAGTAATTTAATAATCCTTCAAAAATTACATGTTCAATTCAATTCATTTTTTTTTATTTCCTCCATAAAGGAGATATGTTTAACATTACAATAGAATCAACACAAAAAATGCAAATAATTAATTACACATGAGATATACATGTGACAAATCAATATTTACTACAAAAAGGTACAGTACTCCTTCTCTTTAGCAACCCCCGTGTAGGAAGTACATTAATGACCACGTTGTTTATTGCAGGATAAAGGTTTTTAAAGGTTTTGTTGAGAAATTGCTTCTAACTCTCGGGATCTAAGACTGGTGGTATTGGTGAACCTAAGCTTTTTAAAACCCAAGCAAGGCTGTCTAATTCAGACAGCTTGTTTAAAAGAGGCATTCCAAGGATTGTTCCGAAAATGTTATTTAAGGTATTTTTTAGATCATGTGTTCCAGTACATTCCCTAAGGAAGTGAACAAGTTCCTCATACGTTGCTGACCCACACAATTTGCACGTTTCGTTCTCCAGTTGTGGGGGCTCTGTGCCATATGTTAGCTATGGTTGCCATGGTGTATCTAGCTGAACTTTCTTTGAATGTTTCATGCACAATCCATGGCTTAATAGTAGGCTGGATAATTCTAAAGTATATGAAGTCACTATCAGTAGACATTCGCTGGTCCCATAAGTTAGATTCGTTCATAGCAATAGCATTGTACACAATACTTTTCCATATATGTTTTGCGGGAGTGGATCTGAATAGGAAATAAATGCGTGAACGATAGCGGTAAGTTTATACTTTGAAAGTAAGGTACAAACGTATGGTATGAAACCATACGATACTGATGTCTTGCTAGATAGGTACATACAGTATTTACGAGTGAATATTTCTTTCATTATACAAATTGAGGGTAAACTAAGGATTTTGTGTAGAAATAAGAGTTTCATTTTTTCAATTATTGAGCAAAGCCTATATAGCCCTAGCATAGATTTAGCCATATCTGATTGAGTAGAAATAGGGAAGCCTTGTATTTTCTTAACGATGAAATGTTGAAAAGTTTTAATCGCTGTAATGTCGGATTTGGTCATGTTGTTCCATAGTTCTGAGCCATACAGTACAGTGGGAATGATTATCTTGTTATAAATATTTCGAGAGACTATTGGGTTGACTCCCCGGGGGTGAATTCCCTTTCCGGCCATAGCATAGTAAACCGTAGAGAGTACGCCCTCCCCCTGACGTACGCCTCTCTGTACGTCAATGACGTCTGACGTCTAAATTAACAACATATTACAGTCCCCAATTGATGATTTATATCTTACATCTCACACTTGTTACTTTTGCCTAGCGTTTTTGCACTTGCATGAGACTTACGATTACGACATAACTTGAGCAAAATGGAAATGGCAGCCATTATGAAATGGCCGCCATCTTGAATATGAATTGCAAATTGAGGTGGCTAATGGGATAGTTTGGATTAGACATGTCTATACAATAATTGTAGATAGTCCCTTGCTTCCATCATGATTTGAAGTATTTTGCCAAATTATCGAGCTAACGGACCTGGCTAAAATGCAAACAAAATAATTGTCATATATATATTCAGTTTTGTTTAAAATGTAGTGTTAGGGGCTCATTTTCAAAAATTATTATAAGCAGGTGTTAATATAACAATATTGCCTTTATAGATAAAACAATTGTCCTTGTTAACATATTTCCTTCTGGATAAAACGAAATAATTCGAAAACAGTAGAAAAAGGAAACATGCATAAGGGGCCGAGTCTCACGATCGTTCAACCTGAAACCCCTAGATAAGGTAAAGTGCAATGTATTTTAACATCTAAGTACTGGATCTAAAATATCTGTGCGTGCAAGGAAATGTGCAAGAAAGTTTCCATGGTTAAAAACAGGAAAATAGAAACATAAGTTGACTAAGTGTCCCACATCGTTGCAGCCAGTTCTGACATGAATCCAACAATGGAATAAGCATTGACTACATTCGATTATTATTAATGCCAGTGCCTTCATTATTACAATAATACAGTAAACCTGGTCAATAACAGGTCATGTATTACAAAGTTTGGACTGTCGCTGTTATTCATTTATCTGACATACTCGACGTTTGGCACTTTGTATACTACTAGCAAACTCAACCCTACCAACAATACAATAGATAACGTCTGGTTGGGGCGGTTACATCATTTTCTTTATATTTACCTCATGACAAATCATATTATAGTTTATGTTTATGCTACATCCTTTGTATTTTTTCAATATTTGAGGATGAAACTTTTAAAGTCAAATTCCAATGTAAATGTACTATCCATCGGTCATGTAAAATAATTTGTAACTGGTCAAGCATTTTTCCTGCAACCTTGCATATTTCCTTTAATCTAAAATAATTAACGTCGGTTGGGGACGTCTAAAACGTTTCCTCGCATATTCTCGATTAAAGCTATGACGTTGTTAGAACAAAGGTCCAGTTATATTTTTAATAGTTCTTCTTTAACGATCAACCTATCTTAAAGTAGCAAATATTTTGTAAAGAAACGGTTTCCAGGTGACAAACAGTTTTTGTTTTGTCAGACACTACAAAATAATTGGATCCAAACTAATTGATGCATCTTCAATATTCTGAATCAAAAATGCATGTGTAGACTTACTTTTTTGTTTATAAACAATAAGAAATACCTCATGTGAACGCAAAAACAAGATTTATTATTGTCGATGATGTTTGAACTGGCACTCATCACTTTCCGTCAACTTTCGTCGATGATGTCGGGATTTTCCGTTGAATGTTTTGATAAAAATCAATAAATGCTTTCAGCAAAAATGTTGGATTTCATTACTTATACGAATTTTTGTGTAAGACAAGTTTCACTGTACACAATTCACACAGGCATGCGTCTATCCGACAAAATGATTAAAAGAAAATAAAGATCGAAAAAATATAATTGTATTTAAAACTGCCATGACTGGGTTCGAACTCACGACCCTGATATTGGTAGTACGGTGATTAAACCACTGAGCTACTGTCGACTGTGTAACAGACTATGATGTACATTTCATTGTTCAATGACTAAATCTCCAACTGTTGTCCGGAAGATAAAAATAGCTTACGGAAAAAGGCGGAATATGCATAGGGTGCCAGTTCAAACATCATCGACAATACTCAAATGTATTTTATAGTTTTTGTCTTTTGTCTCGTATATTTTGAAAGTATTTTTTTTAATACAAGCATATTGAATACCAAGAAATCGTACACACTAAAAAATGTACAAAAACACAAAGCACTACCACACTTTAGTCACAAAGTATCGAAAATGCACCCATCGACAGAAGGTCCCCAATCCAAACGTATCCTCTGTTGAAGTCAAAATGTTACCATATAAAATATATACTATATCGTCATTTCAGCGCCAAAAGGGCTCATCAACAGTGCTTGAGTACAATTTGACCGTTGCCATAGTGGGTTATTTTTAACACGGGCTTGAATTTTTAATTTTTCCCATGTTACTAATGATCTTGTCATAGATTTTTTGTTAAATGTTTTACATGTATTTAGTTACTGTGCTGGCGGTCTTTTTGATTGTGAGGTTGTGGAACAGGGTTTCTATTTTATGTACACTGTTCGTCTTTATAGGTGAATATAGGAGATAAGTGTGAAGTTGGGCGCCCCTAAACCCAGGTTTAACCCCCCCCCCAGTGGTAGTTAATGATTAATTTATAATTAATTATTGATTTTCTGCTGACCGTACCAAGGCGGGATCCTATGTTCACTTTGCTTTATGTTTGTCTTGCGTGTTGTTTTCTATTTAGTGTGTAGATGAAGAAATGGGATTGTGCGTGTGTGTGTGTGTGTGTGTTTGTTATGGTATGACTGTGTGTGTGTTCTGCTTGAGAGGTGGGTGTATTGTTTGTGTTGCGTTTCCTGCTTGAGTATTGTGTTAAAATTATCTAAAGAGCCAAAATGGCTCATAGAAAAAACGACTATTGTATTGTACATATTCAATGCGATTTAAATTAATTTTAAACACTTTTTAACAAGAGAAATCTTTATGTTTAATAAAGCAAGATAGAATGATGCACACATCATGGATGGTAAGGTATTATATCTTCACAACAAAATTTCATTGAAAAACATTACCAAGTTCAAGTTAAATTCAATGTCATCAGATTGAGTAAGTTATGATGGTAGGATGGTTTGTTTTATTTACTCTCCGCGTTAAAGTTAAGGATTCAGTTTTGGAGGGATTGAATGAAACGAGCCAAAGATCTGCCCATTTTGAAATAATGGATATATCAGTGTTGAGAGTATCAGCGGCAGTATAAGCATTTTCAACAGCAATATAAATGCTTGTATTGTCTGCAATGATTTCATTGTGGAGTTTTTTAAATTTGCTCCAAGTATAAGTAGTTTTGTCTGTCTTAGCTTTTTTGGACAATCTTTTACGCGTTCTAATTTTTCTTTTGATTGTTGATGTAATCCACTGAGGTTCTAATGGTTTTATGGTGACGGTTTTATTAGGAATGCATTGTTGACTTATATCTAAGATTATTTTAGTAAGTTTGCTATTGTATTTATTTATAATTACGTCGGTCACGTCAGTCCAGTCAGTCAGATTTGCTCTTTCACGTAAATTTGCGTAGTCTCCTTTGTCGTAGTACCATACATGTCTGTCATATGCCTTTAGTTTAGGTTTGTCATAACAAAATAAAGCGTAGATAGGGCAATGATACATTTGTTCTTGATCTAAAAGGTGGTCCCACACCCCACTAGTTATAACTTTAGTATATTGGTTTGTCAGAATAATATCTATAAGTGATGACGAGTGTTCTGTAAAATTCGTAGGTTCATGTATAATTTGCTTTAAGACGAATTTATTGCATAAATAATTAATAATTCGAGCAGTAGTTTGTTGTAACATATTTAAGTTAAAGTCACCTGTAATAATAATATCATTAACCCGTGAATCAAAGGCAGAGTTTAACGAGTCTTCAATCAAATTTGGACATTATTCGTATCCTGGGCGAGTTATTGACGTGGACAGTGTTACTTTGGTGTGTTTTATATGGACATATCGACGATTTCACTTGATCACCAAAAAATCCGCGTCCTCATATGTAAACACCATTGGCAGGTTAACGTGATGGGTCAAAATTTCCGAAGATTTTCCGAGTTTGAGGCCGTGTGTACTGTGTGTTTCATCTTCGAATGGGATAAATAAGGTATCGTTGGAGAGAAAAATGTATTGACAATAGTGCAGAGTACTTTATGATAAACCCTTTAATTGTGTAGCAGCGCCGTGTAATTTGCGATAGGTGTTTAGATGTCGTTGGTGCCCTTTCTTTTCTATATAGGATAGACATTATTTTGTGTGACTGGCCCCTGTGAGTAAAGGGAGGTATGAGTAAAATGTTCTTATACCACTACTATTAAAGCTTTCTGCTCAAGGAACTCCATATATATGTTGGCCACAATAGGTGACACAGGGCTTCCCATGGCTGTTCCGAAGTCTGGGAGTCTGACCTTCGCGCTCGGCAGATGAAGGAGGCCATCCAGATAAGAAAACAAAAGTCCACCATGAACAGGGACGAGGGGGCCTATAAGCTCTCTCACGTCTGGGACCCGGTTTTCGTCAGCAAGTGCGCTGACGGAAACAGCCGATGATCCACGGAATCAGTTGGATTTTCGAGAAAGGTGACAGCAGTCACCGAAACTGTCAAAGTAAGAACAATTTAATAGTAGTGTTATAAGAACTTTTTACCAGTATGGACTTACCTACTAAATGAACTCTTTCAAGTGTAAAGGGAGGTAATTGAATAACACACATATATAGCAGTAGACCGCATGTGAGTTAACTAATTACATTTCATTTTCTTCTGGGATTAAAAGTTTAGAAGTTTATTTTTTTTACACTTTGCGACTGGTTTTCAATGCATCGTATACTATCATTAATATTATGACTGTTCCACCATTGACATAACTACACGTATACTTGTATAAAGCGAATGTGAAAAGATAGGCCACTGGCTTTTGTACTGAATGAACTATCTATCTATCTATAATGATTTATTGGCGCAATACTAGATAGACTCGGGTATCTATAATAAGTTACCATTCATTTCCGTTTCCGCAAATTTTTGTAAAGGACTTTTCAGTGTTATCAATAAATAAATACGAAACAAGACTCACTGTCAAATGTATATTGGTCTAACGGTCAATTAGACTGTGTTATCTATACTGATGGGTTTTGCTGGGCATTAATTTGCAGTGTCCCTTGTACAAAGAGTTTTTCTTCCAACACGTCAGTGTCGTCTGTTAAACACAACATCTGCTAACACTCTCAAATTGTTTTTTTTCCCATATTTGTAGAAAAACGATAATTATGTCAAAGTACTTAGATTCTGAACATGCTACACACTTTATAGTAAACACGTGGTTAAGCCTGGTTAGAATCCAAAATGTTCACTTGTTTTACAAGTCTAAAGTGTTTGATTAATTGCTGTAATTAAAGGAGGTATTTTGACTTAACAACTGTCCTGCAAACAAAAAGCTAATGATTGCAAAAACTCATAGATACATTCACATTAAAGTATTGCCTAATTAAATGCAAACTTGTTACGAATGCAGATTGATTCAGAATAAAGGAGTCTAATCACAACTTATTTAATGAGTTTGGTGATTATTACGTTTCCATAATAGTAATCGCTAATTCTATTAAAATGATGATGATTCACTAAATAAATAACTGAAGTCTAGCTGATACATAAATACATTAAACTATCCGAATTTTAGAATAAATAATGAACAAATTATAAAACCATAGATACTACCATAAAAAAGATAAAAACACTCACGGAAGTAATATTTTCACCGATACATTATGATGGAAATTCTGTTAAAAAACAAAACCACATGCATTGTTTACAACATCGAGACATTCGCTTCAATTGTTTAGAAGCAGGAATCTTGATCAAATTTATGTTCATCACTTGTTTTGCTTTAGAAAATAATTGATGAAAATAATGTTGATATAACGATAAACTATAATATTAACAAAGGACAACTAGTTTAATGCTTCAAACCAACGTTGTTGAACACAATACAACGTATGTAAATAAGAAATTGCATTTAAATTTTAACAGCGACGACGTCACGACGTCGTGTTTATGCAGATTAATATACCCTTTTTATAATGACGTCGTATATATAGCAACTTTCCAACCCTGATGAGCAATGCGAAATCGGTTGTTTTTTATGTTTATGCACTAATAAAATATATTAAATCAGGCATGTAAGTCAATCATATATTTATTCATATATACATACATTCTTACAATCTTGCTCGCAGAATTTGTACTATAGTATTAGACACTAAAACCATATAAATACGTCTATAATAATTATATCAAGTACATTGAGAAACTATCCGAAAACTGTCATATCACAAGACATATGTATAATTAAAAGCAAAGCAGTTAATCAGAGATGATTTACTAAATCAATAACTAAAACACTAAGACGTATTACAATACGTGTCATCATTTAATAAATACGAAATACTCAAACAGGAAACGCAACACAAACAATACACCCACCTCTTAAGCAGAACACACACACTCATACCATAACAAATACATATATACATATTAACACACGCGCAATGCCATTCCTTCATCTACACACTAAACAGAAAACAACACGCAAGACAAACAAAAAGCAAACGGAACATAGGAGCCAGCCTTGGTACGGTCAGTAGCAATCAATACTTAATTAGACATTAATTATTACAACCTCTAACGAAAATTCTATGAAAAGAAGATTATTAGTAACACGGGAAAGAATTGACAATTCAAGCCCGTGCTCAAAATAACCCACTATGGCAACTGCCAAATTGTATTCAAGCGACTAGTCCGTAGTCACGAGTAACTGTAAGACATGAATGGGTTCAGGGTACGACAGAGAGGGAGAGAAAAGACAAAGCACGAAAATCCGACATAACTCTCCCGGTTAAGGGCGGCTTTACAGATACATCATCATGTAGTGCTAAGCCCTGTCTTTCGTCGCACAACCAAACAAGAAAGCATAGTTATCAATTGTAGATTGATTGATAACCAAACGTGAAGTGCGCAGCAATATAGTTAGAGCATAATCTTTTTTTAGGAAAGCTCTAATAACCCTAGAAATAAAGAACTCTTCCAAATAATTAATAATAACTTCAAAGATGAAAGAAAGTTTCAAAAATACCAAACTGATAAATAGCAAAGGCAAACCACTAAACCTAAAATGAAACTAACCAAAGCCATATTTCCCCAATGCATGTGTCGAGTTAAGAATGGTCTTCGTTGTTTTTACTTTCAAAGGGTAAACTCGTCAAATGCTTTAGTAAATTATTCGCCCTATTTTTAGAGTGTTCTATCTCAATTGTTGAACAAAAATGAGTTTTTATATCACTCGATTTGTCTTCTCGAGCTCTACCATATACATAGATTTTATGTCAAGGAAAAAGTTACCGTGTAAAATCTTGCTCTATCTATAATGGGTAAAGCGGAACTTTAATGAATCGAAGTCGCATCAGAGGAAAATCTGTTTTAAGTCGAAGCTGAGTATGCATGCAAATGATAAAGTCTATTAAACATAATTAATATTTTTGAAAAATAAATACATGTACATCTAGGCAAGACACAGAGTAACTGGACGTCTCATCAATATCCATAGATCTAAACTGTTTGGTACTCTGATATTGTTTGCTGGGGAAGATGTAAAGACAGTACACCTATACTTTGGCTGCTGACGACATTATTTTCAAACTACAATATAGTGTGCGTGTTAAGATAAGGAACTTTCAATTAACCCTTTCTTCTATACAAGTTTACACATATTTTTACGTTTTCAAACAGAGTATACCTAGATGAGACAACTTCTGTCGAAAAATACCTCATTAGAGTCGATTCTGATTGTGTGTTATATATATGAGCCAATATAAAGACAAAACGTACTTAATTATGTAAAGCGGTCAAAAATAAACATACATATTGATGAAGGTCAGGCTTTAACATTTGGCATGCACTTTTCAGTCATGCAGAATAATTAAGGTCAATGTAACGTCGAAACATTTAGTTCCATAGATCCACATGCTAAAACTGATTGGAATCTTCTTACAGTAGCTGATTAAAATAGAACAGTCAGGCATTATGTGAGTCTACTCTGTTTACAAATTTATTTGATACAATGCATATTTATGGAGGAAAAAGTTAAAAGCCCATCTATATGTAATATTTCATTTACACACACTCGTACTAAAATAATAAGACTGCGTGAATGTTATACTGCTCAAAGTCCATAATCGTTATTCAACACGTGATCAGTACAATGGCGGAAACGTTTTTATAACTCTGAAGAATATTTTGGTTATTTTGGACTCAATGTTTGGATTATCAGTAAAAAAGTGTCATCGAACGATTCAGCATAAACATTTGAGTGTAAAGGTGCTTTAAATGGCTAGAGACAAGAGAAAGAATAAGAGAAAAAAGAGTAGCAATAGTGATTTGAACGACAAAGGTCCCAAACAAAGGAAAGATGGCGGATCCGTAGAATCAACTGGTTCTGTATCAGTAAGTGACATTTTGAATGAGACAAATTCAGTCCTTTACACAAATTCTGATTTGCCCTCCGTGTTTCCTTCTCCCGGAACTAAGTCTACAAGTGAAAAACAGAACCCTGCTACGCCGAGTGCCAGTCACTCAAATAACACTCTTGAAAACATGGCGTCGGGTTTAGGAAATAACAGCGAACATGGGCACGTACAAACAGACTCAAACATTGGTCTTGCTAGTAAAGTGGACTTGATATTGGCTACAGTGTCTGATATTAAAAATTCTCAGGAGGGTCTGCGGATTGCATTAGAACTGAAAATAGATAAAATACGGGTCGAAATGATTGAAAATATTGACAATAAAGTGAGGGATTTGCGACATGAAGTGAGCTCAAACATCACACAAGAGTGTACACGTATTGATGCATTGTTGACAACTGTTCACTCGCTACACTCGAGATTAGACAATTTGGAACAGTCACGTGACGTTGACGGACAATTTCCCGTTAATGAGCATCGACAGCCGACCAGACAGCCCACCAACCCATTGGATGATCCAGACTTGACAATCATGGCTAGCGGGTTATCTTTTCGGGAGGGTGAGGATATTCTTTCAAAGGCAAGAGAACTAATACAAGCCCTCGGGGAGGAAGTCAAATCTACCGTGTCCGTTACTGACGCATGTCGCCTACAATCATACTATCGTAATAGGCCTGGTGCTGTGAAAATCAGCTTTAGATCATTACAGGAGAAAGTGCTAGTTCTAAGGAATAAAATGTCTCTTAAGGACAACCAGACGTACAGCAGAGTCTATTTAAAGAGTAGCAAATCTCACGCGGAACGGTTAATTGAACAAAATGCACGGACATTATTACGTAACCTACCACAAGGCAGAAATTTCCGCATTGACGCCAACGGGCGCATAAGACAGCGTAACAACGACCCAGCCAACCCAAATCACCCAGATTCCGCATCCGGACACACATAGGAAGCACCCCGGTCCCATGAACAGCTTACAATCGCACATTTAAATGTATGTGGATGGACAAAAAGTAACAATGAATTGCGTTGCGCTCTAATTGAAAACATTGACGCTGACATTTTTTCATTATGTGAAACTCACTTAATTGGCAACAACAATATATCTGTAGATGGTTATGTATGGTTTGGGAATAACAGGAAGGAAGTTCATGTTAATGCACCGAAGGGTTCAGGGGGAGTTGGAATCCTGATTAAGAATTGAATCAATTTATTTGAGTCAGTTTATAACAAACGTTTAAACGGTTGCAAGATTGAATAATAAAAACTGATCAATGTTTCATATTAATTAACACTCTGAAACTTTACTAAATTTTGTATATTTATATCATTAAGGTGACATATAGGCCCATGGGGCCGGGTGATTAATCATATGTGTTTACTTTTGATAATTTGTATTTTGTTATGTAAATATCACATGTCACTATAATAAACAATTTCTCTCTCTCTCTATTCAATGTTGCTCTATCTCCCAATAGAGCAGTACAACATTTACAAAAATGCTATAGATTTACTATACTGCTCTATCTCCAACACAAAAATGTGCAAAAAAGTCTTAACTGGTAAAACAAATTATATAGTTTAGTATACATTTGTAATGTGCATAATATGCAGAATACACTGGTATAATTTTAACAATTTTTATCAGAAAATAAATCAGATATAACCCTTCAAACCTTTGGAAACTATTTTTTCCAAAAATGAAAACTAGTAGATAGAGCTTCGTTCCATTAAGGCGACGAATTGCCGAACATTAAGAGAATATTGATTTTATTAGATAATAAAATATCTTAGAATGCTTCAGATACGGATATATTTTAGGCGTTACTACACGTTTTAATATGTGTGCTAAGCCTGCTTTAAATGACTATATTATCACTATGTATTCACTATCAGTCAATACTTTTTAAAAGATAATTGACAAATAAATTAATTTGTGTTGAAGCAGAACAAAATACCGGTATACAATTACGAATACATGTATTGATTTAACATTTTAGGTGTAGATCTACTCCGGTTAAAACTGTTTTCTCGCCCATCGCTATACATATAAATGTCAAGCTTAATCTAGTTTCAGCCGAACATTTCCATTTGACACCTACTTTCCGATTAGACAAAATGGAGATTTAGCAATTTACAGTTTTTAAATTAACGCTTGTGTAAATGCTTATCAAAACTAATGCAGACGAACAGTGTGAATCGTGCTAAAGGTCAATGACACAGGCAAACTGAAAACAACGAAATAGAATAACAAACTGGTTAAAGGTTGGCTGTGTAACTATCCCCATCATCTGTGTTTCATACACTTAACAACGATCTAACATATTTGTATTGCCTTATTCAAAATCAATCGGGTGTATTTGCGAACACGTTAGGTTTAATCAATGTTTAGTTGCACAAGCTATTTTTATAGTATGTTACTCTTTTCCTGTGTTCATGTGCCGCGAGTAGATTATAATTATCTCTTAGGACAATACTATTATAGTTTAATATATTTTAGCATGATAACGGTGGGTGACCTTGTAACCGAAGGGTCATAAATATATTAGTATCGCCTTACAAAAGAGTCAATCTACACCGGATACCGCCTCACTATTAACTGGTTACGTATAAAAGCGACTTTATCGGTACAGCTCTATCTGTGTAGGCTATAACACGTTTTACTAAATGTATTTTCTTGTTTTAATTTTAAGCTGTGATTTGCTTATTTTGAATTATTTGATACATGCCAACATCAATTGTAAAAGAGCCTAATTGTACACTTGTCATGGTAAAATGATTCGTTGTCCCTCAGGCAAAGTTTGAAGTACACCATTGGAAGTTGTCGTCCATTTCAATGGTCACCATATTCTATTGCCATACATACGCACCCCCTGCTTGAAAATACATCGGCTTGTCCTTTTATGTCAAAGGGGGAAACAAATCGGGTAGGATCCCAACCAGAATCCGTGTTAACATTGTTTTACATTAAACACGCATCAATGATGAACCCATTTTAAAAGACCTTTACATCATAACGCAGAGGCTTAACTTGAATATTTATGCTTATAAACTTCGATTGGACTTAAATCTCTAAATCATTAGCATTACTAATAACGCTTCAAACACGAAATTGGTGTCTCTTAAACAAGTCGTCTGCTAAAACTATAACATTGTTTGTACCGTTATTATAGTTGTAGAAACATAATCGTTATGAGAATCTACTCAGATCTAATTAGGCCCCAAACTTTATATTTAACAGTTGGAGTCCAGACCATACACAACTTAGTAACTTTGTGAAGACTGATCTATATCCAAACTGTTTGCATTGTTCGTTCTTATTCTTATAAAACTATCAACACTTTTACAGTTTCGAGACAAAAGCATCGACGTGTCAATTTACATTATTCGACTTTTTTTAAACAAATCTATACATTTTATGGAAGGTCTCGTACATTTCCATAACCATACATATATAAAAACTTACTACCATAAAGGGGAATCGCTTGGTTTATGTTACATACCTTGTCGTATTTAAATACGTTTTAGTGCCATACGTGCTAACAAAAAATAATGAATATACATTTGGCCGAGCTATCGACCACACAGTAAACTCATTCCCCTTTTCATTAGCAATCAGCTACTAACATAGATATATGAAATACAGCGTTTTAACATACACATGTTTAGTTATGGGTACAAGTAATGCAGCGAGCTCCCAATAACCTCTTTTTTATTAAAATGAAGCTACATGTTCTCCATTTAAGTGTTCTCTCTACACATGCTTTACTTTCACAGTAGACATTTGTTTACTACAGTTCACATCTTTAGCATTTTAATACTCGACATCCATATTCAATAAACCATATTTTACATCTGAATAAACAGGCCAGTTTCTTAGTATTGAAGGAACATAATGCAGAAAGATCCTGTAATTGCTCTCTGCATTACGTTTGTCCAACACTAAGGATAATTGACACATTTATGAAATTCGACTGATTAATGCTGGATAATAAATAAGGCAGAAAGCTTTCATATGCGTTTTTTGCATTATTTACGCCATTGATAATCCTGATATTAAAAGGAACAAAGGATTTTAATTGACATCGAGTGAAATCAATATGCATGTGTATACTATATTTGTCTAATATGGCAAAGCACAGATTCTTCTTCTTCAAATAAATAAATAAAAATACAACGGTAAATTACCTATTTTTTCTAGAAAATCTTAAAAAAAATCAATTTTTTGCTCAGATCCACTTTTTTCAATCAATAAAGTTGCTGTTAAACACATCGAAAATTAAATTTTTTAAAGGTCAACATTTTCAATTAATAGACTTGCCGTGAAAACCACAACAATTTACATTATCTCTGCAGTGTATGTGTCCACGGATATCTATATTTAAGAACACAAATATATAGGAGTCGTTCTCTGACAAAACCGGTCTTAATGACAAAATTTTCGATTTCTGTTTTTTTGGCTTTCTATAATCTACCCATTTTTTTGGAGGGTATGTCAACATTTTAGAATAAAATTCAATGCGGTTTTTAAGACATGAAACTTTTAATAACACCGTATATTCGTGAGAAAAAAATCCACGACGTCGAAAACGTCATTTTGACGTTATCACTATCACTATTTAACGTCATTTACAGTAGCGAAAACGTTTTATTTCCCGTTTAAAAGAAACGAAACACAAGCGTGGTACTATTAAACGATGACAGCTTCTTGAAAATAATGCCGATTTGATTAAATTTCAGTTTCAAGCAGTTTGGAGCCTGATAAGAGACAGAGTTACTCATCGTCTTATCTGACTCCAAACTGTTTGCACTGGACCTCAGTACTTAGAGTATAAATGGGTCTGTTGGGAAATAATAGCGTCCTCTCTCCTGTACCCACTGATTAAATGGTATTATTTGCTACATCGTTTTGAAAACAACTTAAAATATAAGTACATGTGTTGCACTTCAATTTCATAAATGTTTAAAAAACTTTCTGATTATCAGATTACACAAAGTAGGTATTGTCTAAATAATAGCAGTTATAAAATCACTCTGTTAAATACACGAACAATCTATTAACATTTAATAAAAAAATCGTCATACCTTTTTGAAATGTTAAGTGCATGTCTTCAATCTGTGCACGGTATATGTGTACAGTTTGAATAATGTTGATATCAAATATTGAATTACTACTGAGTTCAGCTGTGTATAATTTCAGTCACTTCGGACACTTCAAAAAGTGCAGGCTCAAATGAGACGCCGTATTTTCAACAGGGTATCGGATCAGGGTTGAAACTGTGTGTCACTTGTCATAATGAACATGAACCAGTCTACTATTAATGCAGACAGTGCAGACCCTGGTAACACACTGCGGTGGATATGCTGCGGCTTATCTAGATTTACACTGTTTACACACTTGTTTCAAAGTTACAGGGTTAATTCATACAATGAGCCAACTTGGGACAGATACAAATTAAATATTGTCTTATTTTCCCGTTCAACAACGTAAACCGTTTTTGAGAAATTGAGAGCATGTGCAAACAGTGCAGAACTAGATCAACCAGCTCCTTTAGAACTTGGTTGATTAGGGTCTGCACTATTTATTATATTAGGTCATGTTATCTAGTAATGTTTAATTTATAGTAAACAGGTGAAATTAATATTGTTTATCTTGCCGAAATTGTTAAAAAAGATCAGACCGATTCTATATATAGAAAAATCAGCCTAAATATATGTAAGTCCCTTGGAGGTGAAAGGGTAAATGTTTATAACATTAACAAATCAACGTGGGCGAGGACAAGTGTCATCTTGAAACGTAGGTCGAACGTATGGACGAACCGCCCTGTACACATACGTTGCCCTGGTTTCACTAAGACCTCCAGGTTGCTTTATACTTAGTCTGTCCGTAGCATTCAGTTGAGCGTTGTGTACTTTTAAAATATTATTGCATAAAAACCCGTTCCCAGGGGGTGCATTAACGAGTACTTTAACGTGTATTAACAAGGCGATTCACGTGCACACGCGCCGTTAATGACCGCTATAGTTATGATTGTTCCGGGGCCCAGTAAAAACAATAACAATGACGTTTGAAGAGTGTTCTGGCCAAACTTCAGCTCACACTGTCAGTGCTAAGATGCTGGTGAATGCATTGTAATTGAAAATACAAAATAATTACCGTGCGCCAAATACACATACCGGTCATTAAGGCGATATGCGAAAGGTTTTTACTGTAATTACTATAAGTATTTGGACAGACAATAGCTAGCAAACGGTGTAGACTCCTGAGGGAGCATTCTGGTCAGGATCAAACTGTTTCCCATTAAGTTCGCACCTTTTGAACTCATTACTATGTGATAAAAGCCAACACCAATGATGCATGGCATTACGCCTAGACATACATGTCCTATTAGGTTCTAAATCTATTTCAAGAAATAGACTGTGAAGAAGACGTTTTCCCCCGTTTAAACGCAAGCAAAACGCAAACACACTGTATATAAAGGTAGAAAATGGCATACTTTTTGACAATTACGTCCAATCATTTTTATCAGAGTGATAAATAGTTTGGAGCCTGATCAGAGCGCTTAGTTATCCGGCGTCTGATCTGGTTACAAACTGTTTACATGTACAATAGAAAATTATAGTCAACTATAGTTTTAGTTTTAGCATTAACGAGTTTATTGGGAAAAAATAACCTCTTCTCCATAGTATACAGTACAACCAAACTTGTACAATTAAATAATTCTGTTGACAGGTGACATTATTAGGTAGGATGGATACAAAACAGAAACATCATATATAAGTAAACACACTAGGCAAAGTAAGTTTTGATTTATTAATAAAATGTCCAGTTGACTCATTAATAAAAGCGATAACAAACAACTTGAATCCCATTGCTCGTATACGAGCTATGTGTACATTGTACCGTTATTGTGCACATATGCCTAACTTTCGACGGCAGCGACTTGCTATCATAGATGACATGAAATTGACACAACATCGGCGCTATTATGACAACCTTTGTGTCACAGTTTGCGGCCGTAAATCCATATCAATCACTTTTGAAATTGACAAAATCGGCCATCTGACACTACTATTGGTTTACGACCAGATAGTTCATTTCAGTAAAATGTCCATGACAGCGACTATTTACATACGTTGTCTACAGTTAGGCGACACCTCTCATTCAATAATCACTGAAACTTTAAAAGTACATTTAAAATCAAAATTAAATTGAGTCCATCTTGTTTACTTGCGTTCTGTTTAAAGTATACATGTACACCGATGCATTAACACTTATTCTTCGTGTGGCGACCTTGATCAGAGTGCTCCTTTAGGGAATGTTCTGTTCAACGTTTACACTGAGGCAGAAGACAAGTGCATTCTTTGTAAGTACACTGTTTGTAGTGAAGCATAATACTTGCAAGATATACAATTGATGTGAAATTAAAAATAAAGGAAGCTGAGATATGGATAAAAATGACTAATTTTTAAAAAAAAAATGGAAACGGATTTCAAATATATAGACAATAGATCCTGTTATGATTTATATTTATGCAAATATTGTGCTTATTGAAATATATTGTATTTCAAATGCTGGTTTGTAAACATATTTCAAGTTCTTAAACAAATTACACAGCACAATATAATAAATGAACTTGGTAAATATAGTGAAGCACAATGTAATAGATATATTCTAAGAAGTTTGAGTAGTCAAAGTAATGCATTTGGGAAATAATTATTTTTTAGAAATGGAATTTAAAATGAAAAAAAAAGGCATTTAGAATATTTGAAAATAACACAAAATCATGCCTTTTACCTGTAGCTCTGCAATTTGGACAGCAATGTGATTTGTCAGACTGTGTCTGTTTAACCCTTTACCCCTTATCCAGGTTTTTTATTACAGCATGTTGACAGTAAAGTAGAAAGTACCTGATGGTACATTCTGCTTTACTTTCAAAATGCTTTAGGCTCCTTATAGTGCTTACATTCATGATCCCATAGTGTGGAACTATTTTGCTCAGTGGAGAAATAAATAAGAGGGGTAAAACTGCATATTGATTGAATGATAGGTTAATGTGGAATCAAATAATGTAATAGATGTATGCGGTTAGCATTTCCTCATGAAACTAAGACTTTTTCTGTTATTTTGAGACCAGCCCGGTGATGACTTTGTGTAAACATAAATTCATCATGAATTAAACTTTGTTTTGTTAAATCTGGTTCATTCTCGTTATTGTCACTGTTCTCTGTTCAGTAAGCACCAAACACATTATGTTCACAGTCAAGGAGAAAGGATGACTCCAGGGTTAATATTGCAGACTTCTCAAGATTTAGATCAACATCCAAGTCTGATGGCCAGTGACATCTGGTGATAGAATCTGAAACAACAAACATGTATGAAAATAAATAATAAACAGCTGAAACATATAGACAGCTTTATCATCTTATTGAGAATTATTTTGAATTCTTTAATGTAGGCATTAATTGAATGAGACTATTCAAATTCAAATCTTTATTTAAATCTAAAAGTAAATCTAACAGATACACACATTTAGAATCTATATGGCAATTTTGATAAAATAGCATGTCAACCCAAATTCCGTTCTTACTATTTCAGTAACTGACTTTGAGTACGCTCCTAATATTTAAATGGCTTACGAAATTATCAAAACATATTTTCAAAATGATTCTAAATTCCTAGACAATTGTAGTATAAAAATGGTTACAAAGCACAATAACAGTTAGACGTATAGATAAAAGAAAGTTAAAAGGTTATAAAGCTTTTAAGTTGAGTCTTATATGGTTCTTAGACATTTGATATATAGTCAAATGTGAGTCTAATCAAAAACTCAAATCTGACAAATCAAACACTTTAGGACGACTTGTTGTGTTTCTACTAAGATAACAATGGAAAAAACGTTATTCTCTTAAACTATTGTTTCCATTGCAAACAGTTTTGAGCAAGATCAGACGCCGGTTTGGAGCCAGATCAGACGCCGAGGAACACAGTGTCTGACCAGGTTCCAAAATGCTAAAGTCTGTGTGCTACTCGGATTAAAATAAAAAGTCAGAATTATAAAAATGTTGTCATTTTCTCCATTTTAGTGCACTGCGTTTGCGTTTCTTTGCGTTTAAACGGGAAAGAATAAGTTATCTCATCTGATCCCGCTAGACTACATTATGGAGTTATAATAACTGCAATCGACTGCTAGTGCTTTAATAGGAATCCATGCATGTGTCTGATATTTATTAATAAATATAGTATTATAAATAAAGACCTACCATAAGCATGCTAAACAGTAAATCGTTGTACCTGTATTTCCATAGAATTGGTCTAGAGAAAACCTCTGACTTCGTTCTGTATTGCGTCGCACCTGACCGGTCTGTATGCTACGTCTCACGTTGTACCAAACCAACTGATTCAACGTTATTCCAATATCCAACCGCACAATATCTCCTCTTGTGCAGACATATTGTAATATGTACAAGTCCTTGAATTAACGGAATAACAACATGATGGCTGTTGAATGCTCAGCGTAAATTACACATGCGAATCGAGTCGCTTTTTAAAATGGCCGACATTGATAAATCCGATGCATGTGGCCCTGTATCTAGGCCGTGGATATATAAAACACATGAACATTTTGTAAACAAACTTGACCTCTCTAGGTGCGCGTACGCTGTCAATGTATTAGCTAACAGAGTAAGGTGAAATCCAACAAAAAGGGGCAATAGCCATATTTTTATGCAAGAATAGTGTCAATACACCTGTTTTTCGTGTATTAACATCTGCAGAAGCCCTTGTGCTGTCTTGGAGGCCTCGGCTAAAGACTCGGGCTTCAAATACAGCCCGCGGGCTTCTTCAGATGTTACGTGTATTAACATCTGCAGAAGCCCTTGTGCTGTCTTGGAGCCCTCGGCTAAAGCCTCGGGCTTCAAATACAGCCCGCGGGCTTCTTCAGATGTTAATGCACGAAAAAAAGTGTATTAACCCTATATTGAATTTGGTTTCATCAGAACTGAATGATTCCTTAACAGTTACAATTCCAGGTTCGGCTCTGTTGAATGAGAAATGTTGTTATTTCCTTATACCTATCAGTGGCCTAAAATACTGTCCGAGAAAGGTTTTCCATGACCGCCACTGCAAAGCTGGGTACAGTACTGCCATGTTGGTCCTGGAAGAATTGTTAACAATCGTCTCAAGCTGGTTAAGATTGTCACAATCTGATCGCCGATACAATTTTTTAACCATGCCAAATCCACCGTCTATGAAACAGCGAGCATGCCCAGGGATTTGCATGCTGTATCTTAGGCATTTTTACATGTTAGTGTTTTTACTCTAGCGCATGGCGATAATGATCATAAGTGATTGCGGCCATTATAGTAAAAAAAAAAGAAGAAGAAAGAGGTTTAGTTAAGGGTGTATCAATGTCATAAGCCAATTTTTAAAAGAATCAAACTTTTTTTCTAACATTGTTTTTTTGGAAGAGCTGTATATGATGAATGGAAAAATGAAAAAAAAAAAAAATATTTGGTGTCCTTTTTTTGAGCTACAGCGATTTGAAAAAGGTATGTCAAATTTGGACTTTTGTCTCAAATTTTACCCATTCAGAGTACAAGCTTCAGTAAAATCTATTTCAAAACAAAACAAACATGGTAATTTGGGTTTTCATTATTTATTTCATGTCTATTTTCACATAAAGAAACCAAATTTAGACAATGCAGGCACCAGGTTTGAACAATATGGATCCTTGAATATCAAAAACATGCTTTGTATAGGGCATGATTTTATTAGATTTTTTTATCTTATGAAAAAAATTAAAAAAGTTTGAAAATGAAATACATGTAGTTCTAGTATTAAACTTTTTTATATTCTACCAGATGAAAGCCAATGCTAAGGCAGTTCCAAATATGAAAAGAAATTGAAAGGTCAGTGTTTAAAATTTTGAGTTATTAAAGTAAAAAGAGTTATCTCCCCTTACAAAATTTACAAAAAGTACCTTATCGATGCTATTTAGAGGTTTATAAATTTCACATTTGGTGCCTTTTTTTATCTTAAATTATTGTTTGTATGAAGAAATACTACCATAAATAGGAAATAAATAACACAAAACTAAATTATCATATTTGTTTTCATTGAAAATGGATTTTATTGAAGCGGGCTGTTTGAAAATGACAAAATAAGAGGAAGTGGATGGGGTAAATTTTACATTGCCGTAGAGCCAACTGTTGTTCACCAAAATGTACACTTTTTCTATTTTATCATTCATCTTAAATAGCTCTTCAATACAAAACCATCATAGAGTGTTTTCATATACTTTTAAAAATTCCCAAAGTCATGACATTGAAACACCCTTAAAAGCTGATTAGCAAATACTTTTGCAATATGGAGGATATTTTATCTACCTGCTTGTAATACACACTTATCAAATTAGTTAATGGACTCTAGGAATTAACGTATGTATCGTTTGCTAAAACTGTGTAGCATGAATTGTCTTCCCAGTCTAAAAATGTAGAAAAAAAAAATTCCTTAGTAAACCTAAGTTTACTCAGGAATGTAAGGAATGTTGGTTGGATATTGAAATATGTTAACTAGCAATGTCACACGTAAGTGGTTGATCGTTTACAAACACAAACTGATTAAACAAAAGTATGTGTCTTTAATCTTCTTTTTGATATGCACTTAGTACCTGTGCTGTTCTTTCTTCTATCAACGTCGTTGTTTATGCTTCACTCACGTCTGATTGTTTTGCGCGTACCTTAATTTTAAGACTATTATATCTCTCTGCATCATCCTTGAAATCCAATCCCACAAAACTGTTTAACTTACTATCAGCCCCATACGTAATATTTATAATCCACTATAATTATAATGCCTAAAAGTTTGTCCCATCCTGTAATCATAACGGTATATTATTTGTCTGTACTTATTTACCCCAAACCGTTGCAAGAATACACACAATGCATTAGTTTTAAACATGTCCACACACAAGTAACATCTACCTTTTGCTATATGTACCTAAAACATGCAAGAATACTGACTATATACTAGTTTTACGCATGAAGGCAAATAAATGTCATCTACCATTGATGGATCTGCGTTTAAACATGTAATACTACTCCCTTAAGTTTTGAATGGATCTGATTCTTTCTTAGGTGGACATTGTGGTGGTAGTTAATTATTGACAAGATTTGTCTCTGCATTGCTGTCTATGTGTTTCCATGTTTTACAAAGCAACTGCCACACAGCAAACCCAGTAATACCACATTATACAAGTGTGTTTTTTGTGAAATCTGTGAATTTTTGCATACCCGTTTTTATCTTGTAAACAGTGCGATTCTTTATTTTGTTTCTGCTCAAATGGATTGTGTATCTGACTCTATGTCTGACACAGCATTCAAATAGTCCATTTTATAACAACTATGTTTGTCTGATCGTTGTTATTTATATATGTTCAAGTCACTCATAGACATCTTCCACTACAAGTTATTTTGTAGATCTAAGATATAGTAAAATGCAATAACAACATAAGAGAAGTTTGCTGATATTTTTTCATCTTGCTTAACCATTGCTTTAGCATTTTTGTAGCAACACTGCTATATTTTAAAACATTTTTCACACTGTGGTTACATTGTAATCCACCATGGTTACATTGTTATCCATTTTAATTACATTGTAATTCACAATGAGTATGTATTTAACAATGCTAGAAGCAAATCATTTAACTCTAAGCTTGTTTAAAGCTTATGTCCCTAGGTTTCTATCGTTTGACTCTAAGATAGTTTTATATATAAAACAATGAATTTGTCTCTGTAAAAACAAAATGGTTAAAACTAAATTTAGATTTAAGCACACAGAGGATATTAAAAAAATCTAAAAGCTTTTCGTCTGCATCAAACGTGCAGATTAATATAATGTTGACTGGAGTAATTGAAAAAAAAATAGGATGATGTACAGGATAGAAAACCTGCACTTGTTACAAAACAAGAGACTGAAAATATAAATAAGGAATAAAAACGTGTTATGGAAACTGTATCTGATGTACAACTTAGAGAACTTGTAGTGGTAGATGTCTATGCAAGACTTGAACAGATAGATAAAAACTGTCGGATGAGTAATAACTGGTTAACTTCTCAAATTCAATACTTCTTTATTTACCGATTACTTCCTTTACTTCATCTTGTTCTCAAACACTCAAACTTGTTTATTCTATGAAACCTCACGTATATGACGTAAGTACGTGCGACGTATAGGTAGCTGCGCCACGACATCGGTCGGTGTTACGCGTTCCCGACATACTCTGGGCCTCTAAATATTTGCAACATTTACTGCATAAAGGAATGAGAAAAATGTGCATGCCCTTCGTTTAATCCAATTATTAATTTCTAACTTATCACTCAATTTTATCACAATATTCATCTTTTTCGCTAAATCTCATCTATCACAGTCTTTTGAATTGAAGTAATAAAGCTTTGGAAGAAAATTAAACTTTCCTGCCACTGAATTTTAATTACAATTGTTTCTAGTCATCCGTTACTATTCTATAACTTCAAGTGGGTAGAGTTTCACTATTGGGCTGTTCATAACACCAGAACGAACCGTGCCACTATATGCCGGTCTTATAGATCTGCAAACTGAAATATACTAGCTTAACTTATTAACATACTACTTATCTTTGGTAGTTTAACTCACTAATCGTTTTAGTTACCCATTAAGTAACCCGTATATCTTGGAACTTGACCTGCATGGGTACACTTTTACCAAAATTCGTGCGCATGTGATAATTGAGATGCCTTTTAAAGTTTGGTTTACCTTCTGCTTGTTATGCAATTGTCGTCTGCAAAACGTTGTTGTAACAATTTTCTGCCTTTTTTTTAAAGACAATATCAGCAGAATGCCAAACAGTTTGGCACAAATGAGCCGCAGCTTCATGCGGAGTTTCGTCTGGAGCCAAACTGTATGCAACAGTTATAACAAATACACCCGCAACAGGAAGTAGGTTAACCCATCGTCACATATAAACTCGGGTATTTTACGAATTTAATGTATTCCTGCTTTGCAGAACATAATTCCAGCTGTTATTAGACAATAAGCCGACGAAAAGAAAATAGACGATATATACAACTGAAACAGAATTAGGCCCGACTGGTTTGAGAAACCCCTTTCAAACTAGTGGCGAACCGTTACATGCTACTCGCAATTAGGCAACGAAAATAGTTTATTTCTCCAATAAACCTAACAACAAGCAGATGGCAATTTCAATGAGGTGATGAGTTTGGTATATTTATTCGGACAAATGAATTTATTGACCATCGACACGGACGTCCAAGCAATTCACTGCATTGAAAAATTGCCCGGAGGGAATCTGAATCATTTCGCTGTGGCAAATATACAGTTAAACACTTTTAACTCTGGTGTTTGTTTGCATACTAGTATACATGTTCACCTGAATTCTACCTTCTCAACTGTTTTGCAGCAATACAAGATGAGTTACCTCCCTATTTACAAATGTTTAAAGCACAGTCGATATATCTCTCTGTTCTATGAAGTTCGATTACTTATGTCACTATGAAATTTGAGTAATAAATTGTACCGCGCAGACGTGGTTTGCATCCTTAATGTATAACTAAACTACAATACTCAGTATGGTAGTAAACATTACTTGGTACAGCTATTTAAATGTAAAGGTCCTTTAAAGTATGTTCATAATTGATGCGTTTTTAATGTAACACACTGTAAACACGGATCCTGTTGGGACCCAACCCAAAGTGTCCCCCTTTGACATAAATGACAAGCCAATGTCTATCTGGAGATGGGAATGTAGAGCAATATATTTTAATGACCATTGAAATGGACGACAACTTCCAATGTTGTACTTGAAACTTTGCCCCGAGGGACATCGAATCATTTTACTATGGCAAGTATACAGTTTACTTTTTCACAATTGATATTATAGTTAAAAATAAGCAAATCACAGCAAATACACCCGAATGACTTTGAATTAGTATGTAAAAATACATTGGTTCGTTAAGCACATCAAACACAGCCAATGATATAGTTATACAAACAACCTTTAACAATGTTATTTTCTATTTCGTTGTATCCAGTTTGCATTTGGCATTGATGTTTAGCATGATGCACACTATTCGTCTGCATTAGTTTTGATAAGCATTTACACAAACGTTGAATTAAAAAGTGTAAACTGCTGAAAACCCTTGGTGTCCAATCCGAAAGGAGGTGTCAAAAGGAAATTTCGGTTACAACAAGAATATGCTTGACATTTATAAGCAAAGCGTTTGGCGAGGAATGTTTTTTAACCTGAGTAGTTTTACACTTAATTTTTTAATCAACATTTGTAATTGTGTACCGGTATTATGTCCTGTGTCAACAAAAATAAATTTATTTGTCAAATATATTTAGCAAATATAGACCGATATTGAATATATAGTGATAATATAGTCATTTAAAGCAGGACAAGTATTTCAATACTGGACCAAATACATATATTAAAACGTGTAGTGACGTTTAAGTTTAAACATATTTTATTCCATAAATATACATAGAAATGGGGTTGGGCCACAAGTTCTCACAACATTAGATTCGGCCCTTCCCCTTGTATGTAAACATTCAGACAATATATACAATGGCTATAAACATATATAACTATTTAGTGACAACAAATAGAAGGAGTGGTAAGTAAGAGAAGAGAAGGAGAAGAAATAAGAAATAGCTTACTAATGATACTTATAAAATAACTTATTTAATTTGAGTGACGTCATTTGGATCAGTTGGTAGCAGCTGAACATGTACAGTTTGTCTTGTATCCAAAAGAAGATAACAAAGTAGTCTAATAGATGATGTAGCTCAATGCAGAACAAAACAACAATACAGAAAGTGGTTTATGTATTAAAAAATTAAAATAACAGCAACTAAAAGTAAACAGAACAAATCACATTTGGTTAACATTAATCAAATGTGAAACGCTTTGTTTCTTTTATATATCGGTGTACAGCATCACATATAACCATATTTTCATCATTAGTTAAGTAGTTACACCCGTGCATTAGTAATCCTGGGTTTAAAGGATGAAAAGCTCTAATAGCATTGAAAGGTTTTATTCTTTGAACATGGTATTTAGGACAAACAAAAAGGTAATGCTCTGCATTTTCTATTTGGTTACAGTGGGTACAGTTTAGATTGTTTGATATGTGATTATCATTAAGATCGCTGTTCAAATTACTACAGTTGTTTCGCAGACGTGCAAGCATGACTGATAACTATCGGCTTCCATGTAAAAAAGAAACATGGTACATGTATTTTGATTTTGGCATGTTTAGTAATATTTTCTTTAAAACTTGAAATTGAAGGAGCATTTTGGAGAATATGTGCTGTATTATTCCATAATGCAATTGATGACGGACTACATGATTTGCGAAATATTTCTGTCCTAGCAAAAGGAACGCAAATATCATTAGCGTGTCTTAAGTTATAATTTCGTTCTATTGGGATTTGAGGAAACAATTCATTTAAGTAATCAGGCAGCATATTGTGAGTTGCTTTATACATGAAACAGAGACGTTTTATTTCGCGACGCTTTTCTAGAGATTGCCAACCACATTCTCTATACAAATTCTCAAGAGAAACAGAACGTGTAAGTCCTGTAACTATACGATCACCCTCATTTTGGAGCTTCTCTAAGGAATTTGATTGCTGCATTGTACAGCAATCCCAAACCTCAGAAAGAGTATTCCAAAATTGGTATCACGTAGGACATATAAATCTGGTTTAACGCATGTCTATTTAAATTAAATTTCAATCTACGCATTATGCCTATTACCTTTGAAGCAGATTTTAAGATTTATCTATATTATTATTCCTGTGTCCATTTGTAACGCCAAGACGTTTATGGCTATCAACAAAATAAATGTGTGTATTATCAAAACGAAGTGAATGGAGGATTTCATAATTTCTAAGAGAAAAAAAACATAGCTTACTCGTGACTACAGACTAGTCGCTTGAGTACAATTTGACCGTTGCCATAGTGGGTTGTTTTTAGCACGGGCTTGAATGTTTAATTCTTGCCCGTGTTACTAATAATCTGGTCATAGAATTTTTGTTAGATGTTTTACATGTATTTACTTACTGTGTTGGCGGTCTTTTTTATTGTAAGGTTGTGGAACAGGGTTTATATTTTATGTACACTGTTCGTCTTTATAGGTGAATATAGGAGATAAGTGTGAGGTTGGGCGCCCCTAAACCCAGGTTTAACCCCCCAGTGGCTGTTAATAATTAATTTATAATTAATTATTGATTGCTACTGACCGTACCAAGGCGGGCTCCTATGTTCACTTTGCTTTATGTTTGTCTTGCGTGTTTTCTATTTAGTGTGTGGATGAAGAAATGATATTGCGTGCGTGTGTGTGTGTGTGTTATGGTATGACTGTGTGAGTGTGTGTTCTGCTTGAGATGTGGGTGTAATGGTATGACTGTGTGTGTGTGTGTTCTGCTTGAGAGGTGGGTGTATGGTTCGTGTTACGTTTCCTGCTTGAGTCTTTTACGTATTTATTTATATTTTATGTACACTGTTCGTCTTTATAAGTGAATATAGGAGATAAGAGTGAGGTTGGACGCCCCTTAACCCAGGTTTAACCCCCCAGTGGTTGTTAATACTTAATTTATAGTTAATTATTGATTGCTACTGACCGTACCAAGGCGGGCTCCTATGTTCACTGTGCTTTATGTTTGTCTTGCGTGTGTTTTCTAGTTGGTGTGTGGATGAAGAAATGGTATTGCGTGTGTGTGTGTGTGTTATGGTATGACTGTATGTGTTCTGCTTGAGAGGTGGGCGTATTGTTTGTGTTACGTTTCCTGCTTGAGTCGTTTTTCGTATTTATTTGTCTTAGAAGGATTAAAATTTAC
Source organism: Gari tellinella (assembly GCA_922989275.2). Lineage (NCBI taxonomy): Eukaryota > Metazoa > Mollusca > Bivalvia > Cardiida > Psammobiidae > Gari > Gari tellinella. Next base: position 11,951,581 of record OV277858.1, read on the forward strand.
GAGCCATTGATTAGCCCAGTGTGAAATAATATTGAGATCATGGTTTATAATACCTTCAATATCTTGAATTGAAGAAGCTGAATAGTATAATGAACTGTCATCTGCATATCATCTGGTTAAACTTAAAAGTGATTCTGCAATGTCATTAACATAAATAAGAAATAAAAGAGGGTCTAACACTGACCCCTGGGGTACACCAGCACAAACATACTTCGTTGATGAAGAATGGGAATTTATAACAACTTTCTGCCTTCGTTTAAACAAATAATTGGAAATCCAATTTAAAAGTTTGCCTTTTATGCCGTTTTGTTCCAATTTAAAAAGGAGACCATTATGCCATACCCTATCAAACGCTTTTGAGATATCACAAAATACCATGGAACTTAATTGTTTGTTTTCAAAGGTTTGACATATATGGTGATATATATCTATTAATTGGTAAGAAGTAGAGTGCTTAGGTAAAAAACCTGAGTGATATTTATATATAAGATTATTATCAATAAAAAAATTATACATATATTTAAAAACTATTCTTTCAAAAATCTTTCCACAACAAGTTAATAAAGCAACAGGCCGGTAGTTTGAGACGTTGTTTTTATCACCCTTTTTATAAAGCGGAGTTACGTTTGCTAACTTCCAAATATCGGGAAATATACCTTCTTGTAAAGACCGATTAAATAATAAAGAAAGAGGTTTCGAAACTGAGTGCGACACATTTTTAAGCATACGGTGACTAATTTCATCTGGTCCGGATGCTTTATTTAATTCAAGACTACCGATTATATCTTCAATTTCTTCCCTTGTAATGTAAATATCACTTAAACTTTCAGTTGTTTTGCCTATAAAAACAGGGAGTTCGGCTTTACTGTCGTCAATACAAGAGATAGAGGAAAAATATTGGTTTAAAACTTCAGCCTTTTCTTCGTCTGATGTATGAAGGTACGGCTCACCAGAAAAAGATACAGTACATATTGGAGGTAAATTTGCAGAGGAATCATTATTTTTAACAAAATGACGTATACTTTTCCAAAAAACACTTATGTCATTGTTTTGCAAGTTCGAGAGGGAAGATTCAAGATTTTGGAAAAATGTTTCTTTAGCATGCTTTTTCAAATTATTTACTTTATTTCGTAATTTTTTATAACTATTCCAGTCATTATGTTTCCCTGATTTTAGAGCAATACGTTTTTGTCTATCTCTTTTCCTACTAAAAGCTCTCAGAGTAGAGTCAAACCACGGTTTGTCGTCTCTTCGAATAAAGATACTTTTTGATGGCACACATGTTTCAACAAAGTGGATAAAAGTATCGGTAAATATTTTACATGCATCATTAACATTATTATTTAAAAGACAGTTCCAATCGTACTCTAAAATATATTCGTTCAGTTTATCAAACTTAGCGTCCCTATATATCCATATTTTCCTTTCAAATGTATTATTGATATGATATAAAAGAGGAAGTGATATTAAGGTCAAAACACCAGCTTTATTAAATGGCATATCAAATGGAACAATGATTGGATCGAGTTAAGCATTAACTCTAGTAGCCTCAGTAATGACATTTCTCAATATATTATTTATAAGTATATGTTTTAAATTTCTATATGATTGATTAAATAGATCTTCATTTAAATCTCCTACAATAACTATATTATTTGATAACTCAAAGGCTTTTTCTATATTTAGATTATAATTATCGAAAACAATCGATCTGCTGTTTTAGGACTGTAGAAAACTCCTAATAAATAACTTTCGCTTTTATTTTCTATTTTGATCCACACAGATTCGTTACAGAAAATTTCCTAATTAAGAATCCGCGAGTGCTTTAGATCATTTGAAACGTAAACAAGAATACCCCCGCCATGATTAGACCTATCCTTTCTATAAGATTAACTGTGATAGTTGGATATGTGCAATGCAGTATCTGATATGCTGAGGTTTAAATGGGTTTCTGTAAAACAAAGAATATCAAACTCTAATAATGAATCCGTAATAAAGTCCAACTTGTTTTTTATACTTCTTATGTTTAAATGCAATATTGTTAAATCATTCGTGGTTGGACCTGGGGTTAATTCTACATCACCCGCCTGTATCAGTAGCAGTATCATGACGATGCAAAAATGTGAGGAATACAATATTTCGCTAAAAAAAGGCTGAAATGTTTAACATGTGAGCTAATACATCTGAAAAATCGAACCATCAAACAGAAAATATACAAAAATGAAAGCTTACAGTAGACTCTGCTGCAACACAAACCAATGGCTCTCCAAGAAACTAGGCCATTAAACATTGGGCATTAAATTTTCAGATAAACTTGAACACTCCTCCACAGAGTCTGCTCCGCTGCAGAAAACGCTGTAGATCCATAATGCCACACTGTCTAAGATGCTATTCAGAAAGCTATTTGAAGAAAAAGGCGAACAGATTGAAACAGAATAAGTAGAAAGAAACAAAGAAATAACACAAACATATGCAGTATACACAGGTAACATAGGAATAAAGTTAAGTTGTAAAGTTAAGTTTTGAAGGAATCTGTGTTTCGAGGTACAATCAGACCTGCGCTCATCGACCACTTTTATACAAAGGCACATAACTCTGCAGACGGCAACATATTGCATGACAGAAATAAATGTCAAAAACTACTGTTGCAACCAGTTGCAAAATTTGTTATTTATTTTAATTGTTGTTGTTGTTTTATTAACTACGATAAGTATATCCGGTCGATTAACTAAGGTCCAACTGTACACCAAAATGTATATTCATATCATACGAGGGCTGTCCCAAAACACCGTGGACTAATATTTTTTTTGAAGAACCCGACGTAATATTTCTTTGATTTTTTTACTAATGCTATTTCAAACATTTTTACATTAGAATAAGAAATAATTAGGTTCTTCAACACACCTGACCCTATTTTATTTGTAAATAATCATTGTTGGTTAGATTAGGCGGCGCACGCCAAAATCTTAAAGGTAGATTTAAAGAGGTAGATTTTACAACATCCTACATAGCAACTTCGAAACGGAATTTGCGCAAATTGCGTCATGAATGTTGACGTTGTTATATATGACGTCATCCTGGAAAAAATCGTTAACGTAGCGTCATTTAAAAATAAGATATCTAGTTATGGCGAATGATACTGTGTTCTTAAGACGCCAGAAATGACGACGTCATAGGAAAAGGCGGCGCAGCAGAATGTCATAGAATACTGCTTTGAGTTGAATTTGATCCCGAAACAAACGTTAAAACAACTACAATCATCAGAAATGTATCAATCAGCATCTCGCTTGCTGGTGTTCAAATAGCATACGCGATTTTTAGAAGGATGGGTTGAGAAAAATAATGTTATGATTGGACAGCCGGAATAAATTGACGGTTTCATTGTAGAAAACGCGAGGAGCGTCATGAATGGTGATCGGCGTCTTGCGGTGAGATGGAATGCTGCACTCCTCGGGTCAGCAAATTGTCTGTATATCGACTTTTACGTGAGAAACTAAACATGTCGAGAGTCGGTGCTATATGGGTGCCACGCTTGTTAAGTGCAGAAGAAAAAGAAAGATGTGTCCAGGTATCAACACTCTTTTTTAAGACGATATTCGAGAGATTAGGACTTTTTCAGCAAACACCCATCACACAGATCAATTGCATACGATGCGAGAGAAGTGACCGGGGTTCATTTCCAAACTTAGAAAAGCAACATATTTTACCAGGTTGTATCGCTTCGTGCCACATTTCCCAGCATGCACATTTTGAACTTGCCGTGCTCTGCGTCAGCAGGGCTGCAATTTCCCCGGAATTTTCCGAAATCTTTTAGTTTTTATGCTAGCAGATGGTAGCTTAAAGCAGATTGAAAGTAAAGCAGAATGTGCCTCAATGCACATTCTGCTTTACTTTCAACCTGCTTTAAGTAATCGCGCTAGAAAAATAGAAAAGTTTGAAATCTTAGGATTTTGCAAGATCAACTTATGGCAGCCCTGCGTCAGCGAAAATGCATCGATCACCACTACAAGTATTTTGAAAAGGAGTGACGTTGACGTCGATAACGTCGTAACGTTAACTAGTGTGCGCCGGGGTTACATAGATAGGGTATTTCAAAATACTCTGTGCTAGTCAGTTTTAAAGATAACACGTTAAAACTTCACACAGATTTACATAAACCCTATGTTTATATATACTGATGACCGTTTGTCTCTGCTGTTTTAACGAACAATTTTATAAGAAAAGTCTACGATGTTTTGGGACAGCCCTCGTATATTATTACTGTCATAGTGACGCTTATAATCTATCTAGATCATGGGTCCGTATTCTGAAGCATTCTAAGATATTATTTTCTCTAATTAAATCAATATCGCTTAGTTTTCGTCAATTTCCTCTAACTATTTTATGATTTACCCTCAGAAAATGAAAGCAACTAAGGACATTCTTAACTGTTAGATATGTTGGGCCGTGGATTTAAAGAAAAATGCCGGATTGAACAAAGTACATTGGAATATAAGTTTAGTATTATATAGGAAAGTAGCATGAGCAAACTAAACACTCAAAGTATCTTGGAAATAGTTGATAAGCTAAGACAAGGCTAAATTATATGATACATTTCAGGATGCATATAATGTGATAGAGCAACCGATAACAACTATACAAATATTCCAACAAGAAGGACCACACATATGTGCGAAAACTGATAGAGGACAACATTATTATTGATTCATAAGGGAGGCTCACAGACTGGAGATGTGGGTGGTGCAGCAAACACGATGGCCAAATACCGCCTTTTAAAAACGATATTGGTTATCGCGACTTCGGTAGTTGAGAACTAGATCATTTTAGTAATGTATCAAATTGAGGAGACGCTCACTTATCCGAAGAAAAAGAAATAGATGCAAAGTTCACAGGAGTAATACCCCTTGTGTATGATGCTTTTGAGGAAGTTGCTGTGACATATTGTGGACATTGATTTGTGGTAATTGTCACAGCAGTTAAACATCCTCGACACTGTTAAGAACGTAACATCCCGGTTACATAGACGGTCGGGCTTAAATCGGTACCCAATCGGTTCAATTATTTGTTCTTTGATCGGCTGTCATAAGTGATTTTATTTCAGGCTTTCTGTGTGACCGGGTATCGGTGATGAATATTTGTTCATCGGTCAAACGCCACCCCGCCTCCGATTGGCCACCGATTGGCAAACGAATTGCGACTCATGAAATCCAATGGGCCACCGATTAAAAGCGCTCAACAACCTATCAATAATAGATGAATACCGATAAAACACTGATGAAATGCTGGCGGCAACCGATTGACCACCGATTGATCACCGATTGAACTTCCATTAACAACCGATGAAAACCGACGAGATCCCGCGTTTTAATTCTCATCTTTTTTCATATGTGGTAAGTATTAGTTCATCGGTGCTTTATCGGTGCTTTATCGGTGACTCGTCGGTGATATCGGTAGGAGACAGGTTGTCAATCGGTTATTTGTAAAATATTTTCATCGACACGTTTAAAATTCCCCATCGGTGATTTTTCCCCGACGAAACTCATCTTTACCTAATAGCTATTGATAGGTGGAAAACAGGTGGTAAATAGGTGATGTCGGTGATAAATAACTTTTCATCGGTCCTCTCCCTAGTTTGGCGAAAAAATACCCGATTTATCACCGATGGCTCTGTGTGACCGGGGTGTAAAGAGGACATGACTGAAGAACAGCAATACGATACGGAGCGTGTTAAAAACAACACTTAAGCCATCTTTTAAAACTCAAACACAATACAAACAAGAAGAGCAGCAAAACAGACTGACACCTAACAACCCGGTCACACAGACGGTCGGGCTTAAATCGGTACCCAATCGGTCGAATTATTTGCTGTTTTTATCGGTTGTCATAAGTGTTTTAATTTCAGGCTTTCTGTGTGACCGGATATCGGTGATGACTATTTGTTCATCGGTGAAACGCCACCCCGCCTCCGATTGGCCATCGATTGGCCACCGATTGGCAACTCATGAACACCTATGGGCCACCGATTAAAAGCGCCCAACAACCTATCAATAATCGACGAATACCGATAAAACACTGATGAAATGCTGGGGGCAACCGATTGATCACCAATTGATCACCGATTGAACTGCCATTAACAACCGATGAAAACCGACGAGATCCTTCGTTTTAATTCTCATCTTTTTTCATCGGTGGTAAGTATCAGTTCATCGGTGCTTTATCGGTGGTTAATCGGTGACTCGTCGGTGATATCGATAGTAGACAGGTTGTCAATTAGTTATTTGTAAAATATTTTCACCGATCGAGAATTTTAAGCACGTTTAAAAATCCCAATCGGTGATTTTTCGCCGACGAAACTCATCTTTACTCAATAGCGATTGATAGGTGGAAAACAGGTGGCCAATAGGTGATATCGGTAATAAATCGGTCCTCATCGGTCCCCTCCCTAGTTTGGCGAAAAAACAACCGATCTATCACCGATGGCTCTGTGTGACCGGGGTGTTAGCAACCACACGAAAATCAGCCATAAGTTAGTATTGAAATGTTTCACGTGAAGTTTCTAAAAACACTTACACTGCATCAAAGCACACATTATTGTTGTCATGAAGTTTCATAACTGTCAGTTCCGAGATTACTTACAAACTGTAGGAAAGTGCTTTTGAATAATATTTTAATGACTTTACGCTGCATTTCAGCAATTGCAGTTTTACTTAATCGATTGAGAATAGGATTTATTTTAATAGTATTCATTCTGATGAGTGGGATTACACGTTTGAGACATTGTTGTTGTTGTTATTGTTGTTAATATTTTATAGAAGTTTCATACAGCAATGGCATATTTTCAAATGTGTTTTGATAACATAGCAATAAGTAACCTTTCAATTATTTTTAAATCGCATGTACGTTTAATGTCAAACTGCCCAAATCCCTGAAATGGATGTCCTGTGTTCCAGTTGATTACTTCGATTAGTGGTTTTTTAAATTTCACATTTTTGTACATGTTTGTTTCATTGGGTTTGCTCGTCATGTAACTGAGTACAAATGATCACGTGAGACTTGAAAAAATGTATTATCTTTGTAATCCAGTTGTCGTTGCTGTCATTGACAATAATTATGTCCATTCCTCAATAAACAAAACCACATAACTGTTGAAAATAATTGTTCGGCTTAGTCACTTATGATGAAATGTGACATGCCTGTCTTTTTTGGATATTAATTCGTGTTTTTATCGAAATGTGCATGCCTATTTTGTACTTAATCGACCACATATGGTCGATTACGAATGAATTTGATTCAGACGAACTGAACCGTTTTATTTTTGACAATCTGTATACATGATATATTAGTCATACATAGATGATCTTGTATGAGTGTTCATTATTTATCATTTTTAAATAGAGAATAATTGGTGACTAGCTTTGAATGAGAAATGTTATCTGGCAAGGCGGATGAATATATCTGGTGAGCCACAGGCGAACCTGATATTTTCAGAAGCCGAGCCAGATAACATTTCTCATTCAAAGATAGGAACCAAATATTCTATTTATCCTTGTCACAATAGTAAAATAAATAGAGAATGCATTTTTTAAAGCTAGACTCATTTTTGGTCCAGATAAGATTCTCACTAAAGAACTATGTTATTTTAGGAAAGCGCGCTATTATATAGATGACGTCAGTGACGAGAAGTCTTAGTTACGTTGAAAAGAAATACAAGAACCTTTAAAAATCTAGTGTTTTTCACTCGGGAAATCTAAAAGGCAGACAATTATAGAAGAATGTCAGCAAACGACTGGTGGCGCGTACTCTTTAACGATTTGATTGCATCGAATGGTTCGAATAAACGTGGTTACACGTCGGATTCTGTTGAAAGAGTTTTAGAATATCTTTCCTCACAGCGGGAAAAATAAGCGTATCGGTGGAAAAAAATAGTTCCGGCTACAGGTCATGTGACCACTTAACATAATAACATCGGTCATGTGACCACATAGCATTATAAAGCAAAGTTTATCTGTCACCCCTTTATCCGTCAGGAAAATAGGCACGTGACAGGATAATAAACGATTACTTCACAAAATCCTAAGTAATTTACACAGAGATCTACAATTTACCTTACAATATACACGAACAACTATGAGGTTTTTCAAGAGGGAACCCAACTTTTTGAATTTTCTGCTGTAATAATTAATTGTTCTGCTGCATTGTTTTAAATGAAAGCACAATATCATATAACAAAACGAACAAATAATTTATCATCTCAGTAGTTTGGAAACTACCATTTCAGTAATAGAACGTACAAAACGGCATAAAGGTTTCATTTGTATAGAAAAGTATATCGGCCTTTCGCATCTACACAATTGTATCCCTATTCAGTTTATCCGCCTATTTATCAGCAAGAGCTGTCAGACCAGAATGCGAATTAAACCTCTCTACGTGGCTGTCCCATACAAACATTGATGTACAGAGTTACAATACAACGATGTAGAGACATGGGTGTATAATTGTCGACTGCTTTAGGTTTGTAGCTTGTATCAGTTTTCACATAAATATACTAAGTATATACTTAGTAAAACTAATAATGTCCCTGCCTACCTCGGAACTGTCAGAACGAAATACATTTAACAGTTTAATACAGAATAATACACAACAAACGGAAATCCAGATGAGTCTGAAAATAGACAAACTATCGGAACGTCACGTAAAACTGAAGATTAAACGCAACCGTAACAGCAAGACGACGGTTCGATTGATTCGTCAATACAAAATACTAAAAACGGGCGCTCCAGGCTAAGATGTGAATAATAATTAATGTGAATTAGAAAAGGAGAAGGTGACATTACGATATGCTTTATTGAATTACGCGAGTGTAGTTACAAAATATCAAATAAACTTAAAAATGCTGGATTTCAATACATTTTAACAATAATGACTTTATTTTACTTACTGAAACGTCAACAGAAAAATTATCCGACAAAAGGGTAAGCGATTTTGAGGAATATCTATTAATAAAAGCAGTGTGCCTAAATTATGAAGCTTAAAATGAAACATTATACTCGACATGTTGTACCTAAAGTGTAGAACCATTCTTACCGATCCCTCAATGTGACATTTACTTTTCTAAGATTTGTATAACGTTTTAATTTACCCCAGCCACCCAATTTAACATAGGGAAGTAGAAGTATTGCAATTGTGACTATACATTTTTAAATAAGCCCCTTTAGTTTATGGTGGTACATTTTGATATACTGACATACTTATGTACTGAAAAAGGAATGGAATGTTGCATGTGTTCTATATCCAGGGCAAACATTTAGGGTTTAAATTACTTGTATTTGACACCTAAGTTACATTTTGAAAAAGGTCAGACAGGTTTGACGTCAAACAATTGTTAAAAGTGCCCTTTGAAACTTACCCCTTCGAAATGTTTGCAATTGAAACAGAATAAATACTGCATCAGGATTCACGCACTATACAATGCCAACATATTTTTATCATCTCATTCTCAGTTCTATGCAATAAGACATATCATAAACTTTAAAAAAAAATGAGCTTATAAATGCTAATATCAGGTATATTTAAGCATATTTTAGTCCGTATAATTTGCATTTCAAATGCTTACTTCATGTGTCCCTATACTATACATGTACAGTTTCTAAAAAAACACACCAAACAACACATAACTTATTAGTATCCAAAATTAACACACTTATCACGTTCTATTACAATAAATTATAAGCAGAGTTCAAGATAAGGGGAGAATTCAAAAACTAAAATATTAAAAGGGATGTAATAAGATCTTTATTTCTGTTATTATCACTCTATGGTGTTACTTCTTATTAGAATATAGAGTAGTAACACCATGGAATTTGGGACTGAAACGAGTGAGAAAATGTAAGATTTGTTCATTATGCTGTATTTTACCTTAAAGTCCAGTTAAGATGTTGACAACAAAAGTCCAACCTTAAACAAACTGCAACATAAATGAATAAGTGATTTGCAAGCTCTATGTGTTGTGATATAACAAAAACAAGTCTAGTATAATCTGATAAGCCAATGTAACTTTTTTCAATACTTCTAAACCACCCTGCGTTAGGATTTCCCCCCTTCTTTTCGATGCAAATAGTAGTATAGAATTGTCCAACGTGCATTTAATGATAAAACTACGTTGTTTTACAACTGTTCTGTTAATATATTTTATACAAAATGATTGTATCAAACATAATAAGCGTTCTGCTATATTTTTTCAATATAATCATAGTTTCAATTAAAATAAATGTGTATTTGCTACCAACATTTTCATAAAGTTGTTAAATGCCCTGTAGACTGTAAATACACTTATGTAATATCTAACAAACTCCTTGTCAGAGTCTAAAGTGTCTACAAAGAAATGATAACTCTCTTATTGGCATGACATTTGCTCAAGATAGCTTATATGACTCACAAACTCTGATTAGATATCTGAATCATGATGTTCGCCAACTGACTATTTCACACGTTAAAAGGCAAATCAAGTTCAAGACTTAAATTGGCTAAATAAAGACTGTAAATTTCCAAACTGCTTATAAAAGTGACATCTGATCTATACATCAAATGCTTCATGTACAGATAGTAAGGACTCTCAAATTATTTTGGATTCAGTGAGACGTGAAATATTTGTACACTGAATGCCTTCACAGTTTCCACAACCATTAGCCTTAGATATTCTGGTAAATTCTCAATGCTTTTTCTTCAGAGACTATCCTATGAGAGGAATGTGCAACACAAAACACCGCGTCAACTTAAATAATGTCTTCTGAATAGATATTACACTGGTTATTGTCAAACAAAGATGTGCATATGGGGGCATATACTTGGTGGTTGAATGAAGATGTAAACAATTTAATACGAAGAAAGAGGAGATGCTACAAGGCACAGAAGAATAGAGGAAGCAGAGACAAGTGTACATAGGCCAGAAGTGTTGCTAACATGTTCTCATCTGATCCAAGCAAGCTGTCACTATGCGACTTTCAGTCTCAGTCACGCTGACCCTAAATGTAGTGATATCTCCAAGGCTGCAACACAGTTGAGAAGGTAGAACATGTATACCAGTATGCACACAAACATCACGTGTTTAACTGTATATTTAACACAGCGTAATGATTCAGTTTCCTTCTTGGTAATTTTTCAAGTGCAATGTATTGCTTGGACGTCCGTGTCGGTGATCAATAAATTAAATTGCCCGAATAAATATACCGAACTCATCACCTCATTGAAATTGCCATCTGCTTGTTGTTAGGTTTATCGGAGAAATAGACATTTTTCGCTGCCGCTGATTGCGAGTAGAAAGTAACGGTACGCGAGTTGTTTGAAAATTAAGTCTCAAACCATTCGGGCCTAATTCTGTATCAGTTAGAAGTATCGTCTATTTTCTTGTCGTCTGCTTATTTTCTAATAACTGATGAAATTATTTTCTGCAATGCTAATATATTATGTTTGTAAAAAAAAGAGTTTATATTGGACGATAGGTTCATCTACTGCCTGCGTCGGGTTTATTTGTTATAACTGTTACAAACAATTTTGATCCAGACGAAACCCACATGACGCGGTGGCTCATCTTGTGCCAAACTGTTTGACATTCTGCTGATAATTTCTGTACAAAAATGCAGAACATTGTGAATAGTTACAGACGGCAACGTTTTGCAGACGACAATTACCGACACTTACATACCAAGTAGAAGGTAAACCAAGCTTTGCAATGCAACTCAATTTTCGCATGCCAACGACGTTTGGTTAAAAGGTATTCATGCAGATCAGGTTCCAAGATGTACGGGTTAGGTTACTACATCGGTAACAAAACCGATATATGAGTTAAAATTCAAAATATTAGTAGTATACTAATAATTAAATCTAGTGTATTCCGTTTGCAGATATATAAAACCGGCAATAGTGTCACAGTCCGTCCTAAAACGCATGTATGTAGTTCACTACTTTGTAAGACTCGAGCTTGCCAATGACATGTTCGACAGTCACTCGGTATGATTTAAAAAAAAGCCTTATAATTGTGTACACTGTTGCAAAATGCCTTATTTGCTTTCTAGTGAATTATGTTGAGATGTAAGCAGTCAGACACGGATACCTTTTCCGATATAACTTGTTATTTATAATAATATGGAATGAATGGCGTGCTAATGGCGACAGCCCTCATGATGTTTTTGTCGTGGCTCTATGATACAATAAAGCAGTGAACTTTTTTTTTCATGTGTTCGTAAACTATTAGAATGCTGGGTTATTTATTTTACCTGAGATAAAATTTCGTATGTTACTATTTAAAAATATTAGTTTTCGCATTTCAATCGGAGCTATTTGACCTATTTTGTGATGCAGTGCCGTACAACCCAGCATATCAATCATTCTTTTCAAACCAAGTGTCAAACAGTGTTTAAAGTTTCAAATTTCTCTCAATGGATAAAATGGTGGCTTATTCGCTCATTTCTGTGGGAGGAAACCGAAGTGCCCTTATAAAACCCACGTGTTTTAACCGGCGACCAATGTACCCTCTCAGATACAGCCCCGATGCGGGATCGAACTCGAGAATGCATTGTTGAGAAGCGGGTGCGCTATTACTGCGCTATCCGAACACCCTGCGGTGTCTGTTCAAGATCCAAACTGTCTATCTATCTATCTATCTATCTATCTATCTATCTATCTATCTATCTATCTATCTATCTATCTATCTATCTATCTATCTATCTATCTATCTATCTATCTATCTATCTATCTATCTATCTATCTATCTATCTATCTATCTATCTATCTATCTATCTATCTATCTATCTATCTATCTATCTATCTATCTATCTATCTATCTATCTATCTATCTATCTATCTATCTATCTATCTATCTATCTATCTATCTATCTATCTATCTATCTATCTATCTATCTATCTATCTATCTATCTATCTATCTATCTATCTATCTATCTATCTATCTATCTATCTATCTATCTATCTATCTATCTATCTATCTATCTATCTATCTATCTATCTATCTATCTATCTATCTATCTATCTATCTATCTATCTATCTATCTATCTATCTATCTATCTATCTATCTATCTATCTATCTATCTATCTATCTATCTATCTATCTATCTATCTATCTATCTATCTATCTATCTATCTATCTATCTATCTATCTATCTATCTATCTATCTATCTATCTATCTATCTATCTATCTATCTATCTATCTATCTATCTATCTATCTATCTATCTATCTATCTATCTATCTATCTATCTATCTATCTATCTATCTATCTATCTATCTATCTATCTATCTATCTATCTATCTATCTATCTATCTATCTATCTATCTATCTATCTATCTATCTATCTATCTATCTATCTATCTATCTATCTATCTATCTATCTATCTATCTATCTATCTATCTATCTATCTATCTATCTATCTATCTATCTATCTATCTATCTATCTATCTATCTATCTATCTATCTATCTATCTATCTATCTATCTATCTATCTATCTATCTATCTATCTATCTATCTATCTATCTATCTATCTATCTATCTATCTATCTATCTATCTATCTATCTATCTATCTATCTATCTATCTATCTATCTATCTATCTATCTATCTATCTATCTATCTATCTATCTATCTATCTATCTATCTATCTATCTATCTATCTATCTATCTATCTATCTATCTATCTATCTATCTATCTATCTATCTATCTATCTATCTATCTATCTATCTATCTATCTATCTATCTATCTATCTATCTATCTATCTATCTATCTATCTATCTATCTATCTATCTATCTATCTATCTATCTATCTATCTATCTATCTATCTATCTATCTATCTATCTATCTATCTATCTATCTATCTATCTATCTATCTATCTATCTATCTATCTATCTATCTATCTATCTATCTATCTATCTATCTATCTATCTATCTATCTATCTATCTATCTATCTATCTATCTATCTATCTATCTATCTATCTATCTATCTATCTATCTATCTATCTATCTATCTATCTATCTATCTATCTATCTATCTATCTATCTATCTATCTATCTATCTATCTATCTATCTATCTATCTATCTATCTATCTATCTATCTATCTATCTATCTATCTATCTATCTATCTATCTATCTATCTATCTATCTATCTATCTATCTATCTATCTATCTATCTATCTATCTATCTATCTATCTATCTATCTATCTATCTATCTATCTATCTATCTATCTATCTATCTATCTATCTATCTATCTATCTATCTATCTATCTATCTATCTATCTATCTATCTATCTATCTATCTATCTATCTATCTATCTATCTATCTATCTATCTATCTATCTATCTATCTATCTATCTATCTATCTATCTATCTATCTATCTATCTATCTATCTATCTATCTATCTATCTATCTATCTATCTATCTATCTATCTATCTATCTATCTATCTATCTATCTATCTATCTATCTATCTATCTATCTATCTATCTATCTATCTATCTATCTATCTATCTATCTATCTATCTATCTATCTATCTATCTATCTATCTATCTATCTATCTATCTATCTATCTATCTATCTATCTATCTATCTATCTATCTATCTATCTATCTATCTATCTATCTATCTATCTATCTATCTATCTATCTATCTATCTATCTATCTATCTATCTATCTATCTATCTATCTATCTATCTATCTATCTATCTATCTATCTATCTATCTATCTATCTATCTATCTATCTATCTATCTATCTATCTATCTATCTATCTATCTATCTATCTATCTATCTATCTATCTATCTATCTATCTATCTATCTATCTATCTATCTATCTATCTATCTATCTATCTATCTATCTATCTATCTATCTATCTATCTATCTATCTATCTATCTATCTATCTATCTATCTA